>CM024616.1:41703341-42303341 GCA_014182575.1 Eucalyptus decipiens | reverse complement strand
TTTTCTTGATAGACGCACAATACTTAGATAGTTAAGGAATTGCAACAAATAACAATCAATCGTAAGACTCAGTGAATGAAAGAGAGAATTAAACACGCGGTTTATAGTGGTTCGGCTTGATTCAAGCCTACGTCCACTCTTCGCACCGACGGCCCAATCGGCCGGATTCCACTATGAACAAAGAGATGTTACGGCGTTGATCTTCCTTGATTTCCGGGTGTAGATGAACTACCACACTCACTCAAGGTATCACCAAGTATAGACACTCTCTGTATACAATTTCGCTCGACTGTATCGACTAATAATCAAGGTGCTTCAGACTCTGGAATTTCTCTATCGATCACACTACTAAAACAACTAGAACGTCTTCCTTTTATACTCCTTTATGCCATCATACCCGTTGGCACTTACCAAAGGAATTCCTCCAATCTACCCGTTGGACGGAATCAATCAAGAAGATCATTCGAGCTATTAAAGGAATCTGACAATAGCCCATCAATCCTGTTCGCCCATACAATCAGGATCTAGGTTTCCATGAATAGAACCTTCCAAGAATACTTTGTCGATCATCGGATCTTTAATTGATCTAGATACGAATCAAAGAATCCGTTATATTTATCCAGCCAAAAGATCTTCTCCGGAGGATGAAATCCTTAATCATTTTCTTGATTTGGATTTCCTTCGACACCGAATCGATAGATCGTCAATGAGAATAATTTTGAGTCTTAAGTCTTGAGTCTTGATTCTTGAGTCTTGAGTTCCGAGTCTTGAGTACCGAGTCCGGGGGTACCGAGTCCGGTGATCATAAAGTCTTCAGACAAACTGCAAATATCCAGACTAGACTGATAGAAACGTTTTGTCAGCTTCAAAATCTTCTAGAACGATTTCTCCAACAGTATCACCCAGCCAAGCTTCAATCAACGTCTCTTTTTCATGGTTGACTCAAATGTCGACCCAATTAGGGGTTAATGCGGAGCGGTTTCGGGCTGGTGGGCTGCGGTCTCATTATTCTAATTGCATATCCTAATCTCTTCTCTAATTAGTTGCCTTAGTCTCCGCATATGGTGAGTTAAGTGTAGTCTACTTATATGGTCGTGTGATGTCGCGACAATAATCAAGGGGGTCCGATTCATAGGATACACGACTAGATGGCCAAATATCTTATCTATTCTTCTCATGAAACAAATCTCGGTCTTGCCGGTGATAGTACACAGGGATGGGACTATGCCTTATGCGACAATCAAAATATTTCTAAATGCGACCTATCAGTCCGACGATGGAGTCGAAGCAATGTCCGTGCAAAATACTAATGATACCATTCAGCGATACTTTCATTGATCAGTCATTGCCATCGCACAATCACGGTTTGCGAAATTCTCGGGTGCCACACAAAACCTGGTTCATCTGCTCTTTTACAAGGCATGGGATTTGGTCAATAGGTTAGAAGTTTCTTTGCCCTATGGAAGTGTAAAGCTCTTTGAAATACTTGGCTGTCATCTCCTTTAATTGTATGGGGTCTCGGCACCATTCATTTTGCTCATTTTTCAGCATTACTATTCTGTTTCTTTGTCGCCTTTACTATGTGGTTGCATGAAAGTATTTAGAGTTTTATCTTCCTATTTGAGCAAATTGATCCTGATCTCATACTCCAATATACTTCTTCCTATCTTCATAGCCTCTCTATCTCCATTTTCAGCCAATTCATTCTATTTATGTCATAATGTGAATTTGAGTTGTTTGTGATGGCCCGCATCTCTCTTTTCAGCACCAAGATTTGTGTTTTTGCATTTGTGAATCTCCCTTTACTCCATCTCGCTAGCTTTTCAGTCACCTTTTTAAATCTAATTGATAGATCTACTTTCTCCCCTCGAAAAGAATTCTAGGTTTCCAATACAACCTGTCCGTACTCCTCATCATCTACCCATAAGGCTTTGAATTCAAATTCTTTTTTACGTTTGACCTGTTAGGGGAAAAGGTTCAATAAAATGGGGCTATGATTCAACTCGATAGCTGGCAAAGCAAAAACTTCCATAGTAGGGAAAGAAACCCTATAATCCATACTACACATGGCTTGATCCAACCTCTTCATAGTCAGCTCGTCCCCTTCTCTGTTATTTGCCCATGTATAGGCATAACCTTTACTTTTTAGATCCATAAGAGTGCAAGCATTCATAAAGTCTTGGAAAGCTTTACATCTATAGTTTTCAGCCACTATTCTCCCTATTTTTTTCCCAATGATATAAGATTTCATTAATATCCCCCACACATAGCCAAGGGTCACGGTTTAGTCTAGTCATCTAATGAATTTCCTCCCATAGCCGTAATCTTTGCTAAAAGTCATTTGATGCATGAACAAAGGTGATGCGAATTTTGTATTTTGTCTCTTCCAAATCGCATATTAAGTCAACAAAAGACATGTACTATAAATAATGGAAATGGTAACTTGTTCATTCCAGAAAACTGCTAATCCCCCAGCCAAGCTTGTTGGATTTACTATGAAGTAATTCCAAAACTTTAGTCTTTTTGCATTCTTTTCACAACATCTTCTCTATTATTCATTTCCATTAAACATAGGACAATAGGCTTTTCTTGAGCCACCAAGGCTCATAAAGATTGAATTGTCAAGAGGGAGCCCAAATCTTGACAATTCTAGCATATAACTTTCATGTGTAACTCGGTGGTTTATTAGGGCTAGCTACCATAGCCCATTTTGTGCTTCTTCCCAAGTTTGAATAGTAGTTTCCATCAATTGAGTCTCATCTAACACTCCATTGATGGATTGCTGCACTTCATATGGTGAGTATCTCTTCCGCTTTTTACTAACATGCGTCTTCATGTTTTTGCAATTTTTCAGGTTTTTAGCTTCAAGAGATCCTTGCTGGTTGCTTACTAAAGATGCTCCTCTACCATCTCTCAGTTCTTGTAAAGGATTTAGCACATAGATGTTCTCTTTCCAAATAATGGCTTCCTTCATCTTGGCCTTTCTGCATTCAGTTTCCCCTGCTGGTGCTTATATCCTTCAAATCTATTGGATTGCCCTTATACACCATTAACGGTCCTGCATCCACTGGTATTTTAAGTATGATTTCTTCTTCCATCAATTCCTCAATCAACTTCCCATAAAATAGATCCCAATAAGGGCTAACTTCATTAGCTTCCGCCTTCAACTAGGAACCAAAAGGCAGTTCTTTCATATTTTTTAAATTTGTCCTCAGTGAATGGAAACTCCTCACAGTGTTGAGAATAATGTTCCAATCTCCCGCATAAGTACAATAGTAAGGCAATCTTTCATATCTAAAATCCATCCATAATTTCTTTCCTCTGTTGTTGAAAATTGACCCTAAAATTAAGGGGGCTGAGACGTTTAGCGTGACCCTGGCCTTTCCTATCTTGTAGGACGTATACCCCCTGGATTCAATCTTAACCTTAGAGATGCTGCCTATTTCCCTAGCCACCTTTGCTATCACCCTCTCCGATATCCAATCTATCGGCAAACCATGTATGTGCATTTAGGACCCGCTGTTAATTGTTGTGGGACAATAATTCAACAACCCATCTCACATGCAAGCCGATTTACGAGTGGCATATGGAATTTGACTAATGAGGGGTGGATGCACATTCATGAAAGGAATAACACTAGCTTTGATATTATGCTAGAAAGTCCAATTCAAAAGTTTAAGTTAATAGGCGAAAGGAGACTGCATGAATATAAAGAGCATTTATTATTTGTTGTCAAGAGATGTGAGATAACTTGTTGACTTAGGTGAGCAGGTGGGGATTCTAGGGGGGCTTTACATAGATGATAATAGGAGGATGAAGTTGGCCATCTGGCCAAGGGTGGAGATTTGTTGATTATGACCCAAAATCTGGTTTGGTTTGGAACCAACTTAATTTGATTCAACAACATCCGGAGCGAGTGAAATATTTTGCATTGCACAAAGAGACATTTTCGGACATTAAAAATCAAGTGAAGGATGTCCGGTGTGAAGTACCAAAGTTTGGAGGCTAATGTGAGTCCAAGATGAGAGAACGGACAATCCGGAGTTAAGATCGGAGGTCTAACCAGGATGTGAAGGTTGGAAATTCCAGCATTTCAATCATCCAATCCTTCCTTGCGCAGATGTCGGACTTGAGCAATTTTTGGGCAAGAAGGCTTCAGAAGTTTAGCCCACTTCAGCAGACGTCCGACCGCTCATGACTGAAAATTAAACACTGGATGAAATAACCCTATTTCACTAAATGCGTCGAGCCCAACTCAAAGAGACTTTTGAGAGAGCCGTAAAAATAAATCTATTGAGAGTGACTTCTTAATTAATAATTGCCGGATTTGTTCAGGTGTAATCAGGGTCTATAAAAAAATTTGTTGATTAGTTATAATCCCCACTTTAGTAGTTGTAGTGGAACCTTCTTGACGATCTCTCACAATGAAGTAGGCACATCGGTTTAACGGGTTTATCACTTTACATTTATTTCTCTCTTGAACCATTTTGGTTTTGTTTGTGCTTTCAATTTTGTGTAACAATATATAGTGGAAAAATGGGAAAATTTTCATAAATTTCAGGTTTCATTTGTTTTATGAAAAATGAATGATTTGTAAATCATTTTCCAAAAAACAAAATTGCTTATATTACTTACAAACATGAATAAGCGAAAAATATTTTCATTATCCACAAAAATGTTTAGATATGAATTTCCGTCGATAACGATAATGTTTTTTATTGGCAAATTATTTCAATCAATATAAACAATCATTTTTAAGAAAATATTTTTCAAATCATTCATTTTTTGAGAAATAAATGGAGCCTTAAAAAAATGAATTTGCATGGAACTGAAATAATTTTCCATGCCCTTATCATCGTTAAAAGACTCTTTTTAACTAAAAGAAAAAGTTAATTGTTGTGATCAGGACAATCGGGCAGATACATATAACATAAAATGGAAGGTTTCAGGTTATAATGTATTAAAATCTTCATTAGCTGGATTGCAATACGGTTGGCAATAATTCCGAGGTAATGAACCAATTGCCTGGGATTTATATTAACGTTTATTTACCTTTAGAAGATGCTTCCAATAGCTACAAACCATATTCTCAGGACCTGATTTTTGTAGGTACGAGGAGCATTAATTCGTCTTTAGTTAATTTGGCTGGTGAAATTATCTTAGGCAACAAGGTTATAAGCTATTGGTTATTCTTTTTTCTTGCCCATAATGGTACATTGGAAGGCTCTTCAAGGATTCAAATAATTTGACTAATCCCATCTCGATATAGCATCACCAAACGTTATAATTTTAGTTATTCGGGACTAACATGATAATTGTAATTTGCCATATACATTTGTGCCCTATCGAAGAAGTAATTATCAAGGGCACCTAGATCAAGTCAACCTAATTTATATCTACCGAGATGAGGCATGTCTCACGTGAAACTCTGTGCCACAACATGTTTAAGTGGTAAATTAAGATCGAATGCGCAAAAACTACCCCAATGCAAGGTGTCAAACCGAGGGTAAGGAAAAGTTCATATGGGCCGGCACGTGTTTCTTCTTGGGTTGGGCTTAACCTTTTTCACATTGCTTCTTGGGCTGGCAGGTGTTTCTTCTTGGATTATTCCAGATTTGTTAAAAATGGGGGCGGAAAACAACAAATTGGATACCCTCGCCATTAAATAACATTAATCATCCACATCGATATCTAATGGGATCTCTTGACATGATGCCACTCAGCAAAAACATATTACACAGCTAGGTTTATCCAAGTTGGCACTCTCTTTTCTCATCACCCAATACCTTTGGAAAAAATTCAATTTTAATGTTTCATTTATTTCATGAAAAATGAATAATTTGAAAAACATTTTTCTAAAATGATCATTCATGTCGCTTGAAATAATTAACCAATAAAAAAATTTCATTGTCAACAACATTTTATGTATAGACATTTTCGTGAATAATGAAAAAAATTTCATTCAATCATTTTTCTAAGCAATATAAATGATCATTTTTTGAAAACAATTATCCAAATTATTCATTTTTTACGAAACAAATGGAGCCTACATAAGCGAAAATGGTGCTTAAATTTTGCCGAATTAGCGAAAGCATTATAGCAAAACTACTTGACATGGAGGCCTCACATTGAGAAATTTTTTGAAAAGTTGATGTACTTGATTGAACAATAGAAAAACTTAGATACATTATTGTGAGATGAAAAAAAAAAAAATTCAAGTAGGGTGTCAATACCCCATTATATATTCCAATTTGTTCCACACTGCATCAGATCTTACTTAGCGCTTGTTTAATATAATTGTGGTTGAAATGTGGCTTTGCTATTTTGTAACTGTATAGTGTACAGTGAAGTTTTGTGATTCATCCAATTGAAAATTTATATGTTAAAAGCTGTAGCATTTTGAAGTTAGGTGGGGTAGCTTCTTAAAAATTGCCATAAGACCAAAGTTTAGAAGGTGACCTCAACTGCAGCACCCATTTTCATAATTAAAGTTGCCATGGAAAATCTATACCAAACAAGCTACCAACATGGTTTGAAATTTAAACCGTCCCGATCAGTTATTTTGCTTTCCATGTTTTGTTCTGCATAATCAGTTCCCAACACGTTTTTAAAAAGTAATAAATTATTTTCAAGAGGCTGCGGGATTTTTCCACTAAATTAGGCATTCTTTCACCACTCTGTAACTGGAAGAAAAGAATAAAGTTTTAGGGTGTGCTTATTTCAGTAAAACGGATCGAAGTACTCTTCCTCCACGTACGATCCCAAGAATCAGGTGGGACCGGCGTCTTCTGAAAGCAGTTGCACGTGTCTTTTACTTTCCTTTCCCTACACAATTTGCACATGGGGAAGGGAGGGAGCCCCACTCCAACTGGCTTTTTGGAAGACCCACATCATCTGAAGAGCACATGGAATTAAAGGAATTGGAAAAGCTGGTGGTCTCAATGCCATGAATCTTTGACTTTGCCCATCTCCTTTTCACATTCGCATTGTCCCCATAACACGGAGCGATGTCTTTCGGCCTCAGCTCAGCTTGTCCATTGAGTTGGACGCCGAACTTCCAAACCGTATGAATGTGGAACCATGGCCTTTTCACACCACCACCGACAACCAACAGATCTAGCCTCCCCTCATAATGGAAGATGAAGAAGTTGATTACAACATGGATAGGAAAGATGGACATCACCTTACACGGCCTTCGTTCGCACAATATTTGACAATAAAGGCCGTTAAACCACCACCTACCGTCAATTTTGTCTATGAAAAGTATGATGCGGAACGATATTATGATTAATACATAAAGGCAACATTGGTCATCAATGTTATTTTAAAGTATGAATAGAAAGAGAGAGGGAGTCTCGTTGGCGTCCACTAAGGCAAGCCCTCACGACCATCACATGACAGTCAACATATTCTCTCCCTCTGTGGCGACGATGACTATTCCCCTCCCCCTCGTCTCCCTCTTTCTCTGGTCAACAATAAAGTGTGTACGTGGTATTAAGGGGTGTTTGCTACAACTTTTCGATGGCAATTTTGAGCTATGAAAAAGAGTGTTGCAGCCAATCCGGTAAAGTGTTTGGTAAGCACCTCACAACCGCAGATACTCCGCAAATACTTCCATATAATTGCAGCAGTTTACAGAACCTTTTATGAAGTTGCTGTAGAACCCAAAATTATTATTTTTATTAAGTGTTTCGGACCCTCCCGCGGGGCCCAATCCTTCGCCCGGCCCGCAGACTCACAGGAGCCCACGCGAGCCGCTTGGAATGGGCGGGCCACGAAGCCCACGCTTCTTTTAATTAAAATGTCCCACTATTGGGCTATAGGCCCATGTTCCTTTTTTTTTTTTAATGTTTCTGGTTCTGGGCTCACGCCCAGAATCTTTTCTTTTCCTTTGGTTCATGGGCGTGAGCCCAGAACCAAGGATCTAAACAAAATGGGCTTACGCCCATTTATAAGCCCGGCCCGGCTGGAGGTCTTCTTCAACCTCCAATCGGGTCATGAAAATCTGCAAAACCGACCCGGTTTCGACCCGAACCTCAAAAAACACATATAATAATTGATTCTCCATGAGTCTTGCTTCTAACATCAATATAATTGACTGGAATTAATAAAACAAAGAACAAACATAGAAATTGACCATATTCAAGCTTCAAGAAATTTTGGATTTAATACCCATGGCCGCAATTCGGATTTCCTCAAATTTAAGCCCAAAAAACTTACCTTAATGCAACAAAGGGATGCTAAAACATATATATAACTATACCCATGCAATGATTTATAACGAACATCAATCAATTGCAAGTAATTTGAAAATTCTAGAACTTTTTCAAGATATAAATCCTAGAATTTCAAATCTAAAATTCTCACTCAATTCTCAATGAAATTATACAAATTATATGTGGTTAGAAAGATCTTGACATGTAAAACAAAAGCCCTAAGGTTTCAAGATCAATCGAGCAAAAAATTCACACGAAAAAATAATGACAATATTCGGCTCAAAGAGGAAAATTTTGAATTTGTTCATAAAAATAAAATAATTTTGAATTCTCTAATCATACATGATGTATTATGATACCACATGTAGAAAATTATTTACAAAACAACTAATTAATCAAGAATAACGGATTCATATATGATTGTAAAACACCGAGATTAATAAGCACAACAAAATTAAAACGTACCTGTTTGAAAAATAGATCACTTATGTAATCAGAGATCTATTGGAATGCCAAATCTTCATCTCTATGACATAGAAGCTTTCAATGGGATTAAGCAACTAATAGGTATAACCTACTATTTTATAGGTTAAAGAGGGGATCTAGCAAACTCTAATTAATAGCATGTCAATTGGGCCTACCTATACTTTGCTATTCAATTAGGCCCGTTATTAATAGATGCGAAAATCCAATTCAATAAGATCACTCAAGAGTTTAATAAACATCGGAATAGTCATTAATCGATTATTTAAAATAGAAAATCAATTAATTAATGTAAGTTCATATTATAGGAAATTTTCAATAATTGCCCCCACCCAACTTTTATTTATAGGTTACTTTAAGATATATGTAGCCAAGCACTCAAGTCGTCGCACAACCTCATCACCACACTGTTATATGCGAAACCTTAGCTACACCAATCAAGCTCGACGCCCATAGATGAATGGTCAAAGAACAATGGAATTTTCCAAATTGAAACAAACCCAGCTCATTTACGCAACTCAAGCTTTACTGGCTAGCATCTCTTCTTCATGTTGCTACTTTTTTTTTATTGGATCCGTTCTTCATGTTGCTATTCACCTGGTGGGTTTAGAACTAAACCAGGGGCCGGTTTAGAAAGGTAGTTTCCTTTACTATGAAAGAAATATTCAATAGTCGTAATCTCAGTTCCAATGGCAATTTTCTTTTTAAAAAATTGGTATTATAATTATTGTGTTTGAGAGGGAAATTTTTTTAATAACTCAGTGTATATGCAAGAAGGAAATATAGATTAGTCGCACACAACTTGGCCTTGAAAAGTTAAATTATTCTTCCCCTCTGTTCTCGACTCTATGGGCGTGGCAATTGGACCGTCCTCTCATTCCAATTAATTTTTTTTTCTATTTTCCACTTTTTTAGGGAAATCTATAATTTTTATTTATTTATTTTTTTCTGTCTCAGTTAGGCGACGGAGGAGAAAAAGGATATCAGTTTTTACATAAAATTGAAGACTAAGAAGAGGGAAAGGAGGGACTTGAATCTTGAGTTATAACCACCCATTATAGCTGACTCTAATCAAGCAATAAATGTAAATCATTAAAGAAAATAATCATGGTGTCTTTTTCTTCAGCACTACTACTGCCCACGGAATTGCAATGCAAATCTGTGGGAATAAATTGTGCTTGAAATAGGCCTTATTGTTTGAGGAAAACAACGTTAAGAAACGTTTGGTGTAAGCAAAGAAAGTTATTTTTTATATTGGCAAAAAGAACACCTCAAGTGCCAAAACTTGGCACAAATGGACATTTAAGTGCCAAAACTTACGAAATTGCACTTAAGTGCCACTTTTTATGAAAAATAGGATACTTGAGTGTCACATTTGGCAAACCCTACAGGAAATCCTATGTGGTAATTTTTTTATATTAATTTTCTCACTTACGTGGCTCACCGGAAGGCTGACTCAGCAAAACAAACACAAAAATGACGTCATTTTGATATAATTTGAATTTCGATACAAAATTTAATTAAATTAATTTTAAAACAATTATTTATTTATTTTTCTAAAAGGAGGAGGATGAGGAAGAGGGAGGTAGTGGCGGCAGTGGTGGCAAGGCCCTTGCTACCACTGCCTCCCCGTTGTCGCCGGAAAGGTGGGGGAGGGTCGGCCGGGGCCGCCGAGTCCTGGCCGGGAGCCAGTGACCCTAGCCAACCGGCGGCGAGGGCCTATGTGTCCTTGCCCAGCCAAGCCAAGGGCCGCCATTGGCTAGGGGGCCCTTGGCCCAAGGCTCGATGACCTCGGCCAACGCTCCTGCCACCGTCGCCAGGAAGAGGTGATGGCGGCGAGGGCTTAGCCCTCGACCACGTGCCTCTCTCTCTCTTTTTTTTTTTTTTTTGAATTTTTAAATGTTTTAAATAAATTTAGTTTTAAATTAAATTAAATTAATTTTTATATTAATTATTTACCATATCAGAGATAAAACAACGTCGTTTTTGTGTTTTCTAGCCAAGTTAGCATGCAAAACGACGTTATTTAGCACTTACCTTGCTAAAAAATTGCAACATCAGCATTCTGGCTAGATTGGCACTTAAATGATCAATTTTGCTCCAATTTTGATATTTAAGTGTTACTTTCCTAACTTTTGGCACTTAAGTGTCCATCTGTGCTAAGTTTTGGCAACCAGATGTTTGGCACTCATTAAATCAATTACTAAGAAGTTTTGCACTACCAACTTTTATTCGAGATGATTATCAACGTATGTTGGCATTATTTTTTGAAAAATTGCCAACTTCTCTTAGCTCTAACAAAGAAAAAAAATTTCCTATATGTTACCAATTTATGCTTATCTCTCTTACTGAACATCTTGAAGTTACAAATTATCATATGAAATTACCAAATTTTATTTGAATGATGTACTGAAATTTTTTTTCCTAAAAAAGTAACCTAATACAAAAGTTGGTAAATTAAAAAATGGGGAAAAGCCACAAAACACACAAATTTATGCACACTATAACACATTTACCTCAATTTTTTTTGTGACACCAAAAAATTTAAGTTTGTATCTATGTGATATATTTATTCCAAATTAATTTTGTAACACAAAAACACTCAAATTGATATCCATGTGATACATACATATATATATATATTATGATAACAAGAATCTCAAACTTAGACTTGCACTACATATATATCCTCTGTAAAGAATATTTTTAACCTTTTTATTTTTATTTTTTCCTTTCTCCTTCATCTTCGTGCTGCCCACGCCACGGCAACCTTCCATTCTCACCATTGCCAAAACAAGGAAGAAAACAAAGGAGGAAGTTAAAGGAACAAGAAAATGAGGAAGAAAAATACAATGACTTGACATATTTTTGTCACATGAGTATTGTTTGTTTTCCATCATCCATGTAGGCAGCCACATATGTTAGCGGAATTTGATGGAGGGTAATCATGTTATATGGGTATAAGTTTTGGGTAAATATATTATATATTTACATGTTTGGAAATTTTAATGTCACAAAAAAAATTGAGATAGATGTATCACATATGTATAAATTCAGGGTTTATAGTGTTACAAAAGAAGCATAGGGTAAAGATAAGAACTTTCAAACTTACTTTGATGATGCAGGGTATGCTTGGTTTTCTACCTTGGCTGAAGCCATTGCAACAACTTGTTACATCATCAGCAAAGTACCCTACGAGCTATTTAAAGGTAGAGAACCTAGCATATCCTACTTTAACATCTTCGGTTGCAAGTGCTATGTGTTGAAGAATGCAAATGACAATGTTGGTAAATTTGAACTAAGATCACATGAAGGTATATTTCTTGACTACTCTACTACTAGCAAAGCATATCACATGTTTAGCAAGATATCACAAGAAGTGGAAGAATAGATTAACATCAAGTTCAACAATAACCTGATGGGCATCCAAAGTAGAGATGAAGATGGTGAGTGTTGCAACCTACCTTAATGGTGAACCACCTCAAGGGTTTGGCTAATGGATTATTAAGCTTAAATTTAGCTAGGGTTCTCCTAAACCTTATCAATTTGCTACTTGGTATAAGTTCTCAACATACCAATCATTTTTCATGTAGGAGTTGCAACTACAATTTTTGATGGGTCTATTAGATACCCGAAAAATTGCGGGATAAGTACTTTAATTTTACGAACTAGAGATTAAATGTATTCTAAGACTTGATTATGCTAGATTAAATGAATTCTAGGACTTGATTACTCTAATACCATTTTAGAACATTTTTTATGAACACATTGAAGCTGGCAACTTAAATAAATTTTAATTGAGAAACTAACATGCATGAAGTGATCATGTGGTTATGCAACCATTAAAAATAACATTCAATAATCAAGTCAACCAAATTGCAAGAAAGAAAAGAAATTAGACACACCCAAGCAAATGTGTGGTTTGGTGTTGTGCCCTAATTACTTGAATCGTCAGGTGCAATTGGCATTCTCACGACTTTTTTTTTTTTTTTGGTCCGTCCTACTCTACTCCTACTTTAACTCTCACTCTCAAACTTATGCTCTGTCTCCTTGCAGATTGTGGGAGTCGAAACCCACACTTAAAACTAAATCATTCCTACTCCAACCCTTCTGAGAAGGTGGGGATTTGAATCCCCCGCCTCCCTCTTCCATGTTAGAAGGATGACTACTCAGGCAAACCCTAATGGTTGCATTCTCACCACTTGACATGTTTACTTCTGCAACAGGCTCTTTCTCCTTCTTCACGGTAAACCTTTTACCTGTCAAAGTCTATTAGGTGAATTGTCCATCTCTCAAGCCAATCTCGATCCGCTCCCCCACACAGATGAGTTGGTCAAATGTCTCAACGGTTGAGCTTACCATTTGGGTGTGATATTCATGTAGAAGAATCTTCATGAATAGGTTCATCGACTCCTTATCTTTTGGTTTGGGATTGACTTCAGCAACCGGATTCCTCCATCTCATGGCATATACTTTGAATTGCTCATTCTTCTTATTCTTGGCATGCTCGAGATCCTCACGAGAGGGAGGAATATCCATATTAAACTTGTTCTACTTGAGGAATGCATCGGAAACCTCGTCTCGATTATCGAGTAGGTAATATATATTGGAAAGGTAAGTACATTTTTTGTTTTCTTCTTGATTGATTCGAGCTAGATCTTACACTAAATTTGAACTCTGCCGACTAGTCATCCTTATCTTTCCAACATAGTCGATACATAGTTTATCCTAAAAATGGGGCTTCGATAAATGTTCATGATGGACAAAGAATGTTCACTATAAATTACATCAAAAAGGTTGTGCACCAAATGTCAGTAATTATCATAATACTTCGCAACGGTGAAATCCTTAAGCCAATTTATGCTTGTCCTATTCAAGAAGGATGGATCATAGGGGCCTAAATTGATGCTTGAAAATTGACCAACTAGTTTCAAGCTTGATTTTCTAAAATTGACTTGAAAATTGAATGCATTATGATCCTTGCATCATATGTCGTGAAGGTACAAAACCTAAAAAATGACTCAAAATTAGTGAATTTTGAATTTTGGTGATCGAATGTGGCAATTTAGCCAAAAAGTCTATTTTCGATTGATTTTTGTGACTGATGAATTCAAAGTTCAATTATGCATTAAAAGAGGTGACTTGATGATTTTTATTTAGTTCAAATTTAACTTTGAGAGATGACCAAAAGTCAACTCTAAAAATTGCCTTTGATCATTGGTTAAACCAATGATTAGGTTTGAGGTTGGGACACTTGGAGTGCCATAACTTGGCACGGAGGGACACTTAAGTGCCATAACTTTAAAATGATACAATTAAGTGCCAATATCGGAGTAAAATGAGACACTTAAGTGCCACTCCGGCGAAAATTCGGCCAAATGGCTGACGTGGCAATTTTCCGACGAGTTTGGTCAAAAATGGCGTCGTTTTGCACGCTGATGTGGCGGAGAAAACGCAAAAACAACGCCGTTTCGTGTCTACGTGTAAATAATAATATAAAAATTAATTAAATTAAATTTAAAATTAATTTTATTTAAAATTAAGAAAAATTAAAAAAAAAGTTTAAAAAATTAAGAAAAATTAAAAATTACAAAAAAGGGGGGGAGGTCGGGCGGCGGTTGAGGGCTGAGCCCTCGCCGCCACCGCCTCCCCGCCGTCGCCGGGAAGGGCCGTTTTGGACCAAACTCGCCGGAAAGTCGCCACGTAAGCCATTTGGCCGGATCTTCGCCGGAGTGGCACTTAAGTGTCCCATTTAACTTCAAAAATGGCACTCAAGTGTACCATTTTAAAGTTATGGCACTTAAGTGTCCCTCGGTGCCAAGTTATGGCACTTGGGCTGTACTTCTGCCGATTAGGTTTAGACAAAAACATGAATATCTATTTTGAGCCCGATGTCGTACTAAATTTGGACTCTATTAACTAGTTGTCCTTATCTTTCCAAAATAGTCAATAATGGGACTTCAATAAATTTTCATGATGGACAAAGAATGTTCAATATAAATCACATCAAAAGTTTCTACACCAAACGTCACTAATTATGATAATACTTCATAGCAATGAAATCCCTAAGCCAATTCACGTTTGTCCTTTGCCTATCACTTTCCTTCATATCCTATCTTCCACCATCACAAGCTGTCTTTGTGTTTGTGAGGCGCCATGTCCACATCATCAACAACTTAGTCGGCGACTTAATACTCCATTGCCAATCCAATGATGACGATGTTGGGGTCGGGATCCTTCACTTAGGTCAAGAGCAAATGATTTGTTTCCGAATTGATGTCTTTAAGACAACCCACTTCTTCTACCTTGCCCAGGGGGAGTGGCAGTTCAAGTACTTCGACGCGTTCAAGGCAAAACAGGATCAGTTTCGCTGTGGTGGCCAGTGCTATTGGTATGTGTGGAATGACGGTTTTTACTTCAGCAAAGATGCCACCACGTGGAAGCATGATTATACATGGGCATAAACCATGCTATCATGTGTGATTGAAGATTGTTTTGGTTGCACAACTGAGTCTAGAATAAAATGAACATGACTGTCTTAGATTTTGGTCTTTCGCTTTTGCTTTCCATTAATGATTCATTGTGGTGACCCATTGTTTGATTGATGAAGCGCCCTCATATCATAATCAAATATAGGATTGTATTCACCCAAAATGGTAATCAAGGACTAATATCAATGAGGTCGGATTAGATTCATCAAAAAGCCAAGGATAAGATGATAAAAAAAGTTGAGAATCATTTTCTTATTTACTTTCAGAATAATATTTCGTGGTGCCTCAAGTCGCTAAAAAATCAACAAGTCTTCTCCATGGTCTTTTTCTCGAAATTGACAATTATGATATCTCTTGAAATACAAAAGAATGTTATTTATAGAATATTCAATACTTGTTCACAATGTTAGGGCCAAAAGCCAATGGCTATAAGCGAAGCATCCAAAAGGGCGCTTTCAAGTCATGCCACTGCAGTAGAGTTTTCGTTTCTCCTCTAAGCTATCTGTTGCCGAAAGACTAGTTCTACCACATCTCATTGTGTACAACAAATTTCTTCTCCCCTCTTTGTGAAATTAAATGCACATAATAAACATTGCAATAATATAACAATCAATAAAGTAATGCAAAACCTAGACACTGAAGATTTAATGTTGAAACCTTGTCGCAACCCAACCCTCGAGGCACCCCCCTTTCGGCGGTGGGAAGGTAGGGTTTAGAGGTACTTGACTATGAAAGATGTCATTACCTCATCTTTTGGGATCAATCACATGAGTTTGCTCAATTATGGCCGTGAGCTTTCGTAAGCTCACACCTCGTGTGATAGTAGGATTATGTTGTGATTCGCTTTCACACATACGGTACACCTTAAAAAGGAGATTGGGTGTGATTGACTTAATTAGGGGTATTTTTACAATAGTGGTTGTATTGACCATACCCTTCATCTAAAAGAATGGCATCACTTCATCCCTTTGGACTATTACCACATCAAGTATGCTAAACCTCGGTGAGTCTCTATGAGACCCATATCCCTCATGACAAGTTCATCTTATCATTAGTTTTATTAGACAACCTGAAACACAATTTTAGGAGTTGTAACTAACCTCTTTTTTGGGGGTCGGCTAGAAAACCTAATAGAGGATCGGGAGTGGTCCCTCAATATCTACGCAACTAGAGATTCTAAAGCTCGGGGACTCAGCTTACATTAATATTTCTATTAATGCCCTTTCGGTATCTAATAGTTTGTCATGTTTCCTAATGTGCCTATGCGTGTCTTTTAACCTTTTCATACCAATGAGAAACTAACTAGGTGATCATGCATGGATGATCGATTTCATGTCAATCTATTTCCATTAAAGAAGGAAAGAAAACAATCAATTGAAATCTAAAGACAGTGCGGTAAATAAACACTCAAAATAGTTTACAAAAAAGCAATAAATCTAATATGCAATCCTAAAATAGATAGTAAAATGAAAGAAAAGAACCTGCAATTCGTTAGGCATTTATACAACACAAAGCAACTCAAAGCATATATCGGGGAATAAATGGTACAAAATGGGGTCTAATTGGACATTGACCATTCGTTGTCTTTAGGTTGTCGGGATCGCCACCTCCATGGGCTTATTCTGACTCTAATATAATACTAACACTGAATGTTTATAATATGAAAAAATGAACATATAGTAGGACAAACAGAAATAGTCACAATCACAAATAGGTAAAAACAATCACAATCAAGACATTAAGACAATGTGTCTAATTGATCAAACATGGCTTTGAGATTGGCCTTTGTGATTCATGCAACAATCCATCTAGGACGCCTACCCTATTCTTTTTTTTTTTTTAATGACTTATAGCCATTGCCCACCATTTGTGATCTCGTGTGGCAACCAATACTAAAAGTCCCTGAAACGGGTTCTAAGTATGACCCAGGATATCCCACGTGATCATGCATTGCACCTAAGCATACATATAAAAATCACATGCATAGCAAGTATAAAAGCATGCATTCAAGTCTTTTGGCCTTGGCTCTCAATCAATCAAGCAAAATTAGTGAGCCAACACTAGATCACTTATTTAGTCATCAAGCGCCAAACACAATAACATGAGTTCTATAAAAATGAACACTTCAAAAGCTAAAAGATTCAAGTGATGCCTAAAAGTCATTTGAGAGACAACCAAACAATGGATTATAATGAAATTGTTAATGGCATAGCATAATTATATCATGATTATGGAATACATTTAGTTATCAAGGCTAACTCGGATGCATCAACACTAATTAGGCACCCTAAATATGCTCCAAACCTAGATGATATCAATGCAAAGCCAAAAACATAATTTTGGAAATTTAATATAAAGCATAACATGAAAGCTTGGATGAAAGGGAGACATGATTTTATCATAGCTATGAGGCGCATTTAACTATCAAGGCTTCAACTAGTTAAAAAAAAAAAAAAAATCAAGGCAAACTTGGGTGTATCACTGGGCATACTGATCAAGCCTAAAACATTTTAAATATGACTCAAACTTAGACAAAATTAATGTCAAAACACTATTCAAACCATATCAAAATATTTTTTTAAAAATAAAGTTTTCCACATGGGCATCACATGAATGAAAATTGAGTTTGGATCAAACAAAAAATGAAACGTCAAATTGTTTTGCATTATTTAGGGGATTTAAAAAGTATGGCGCAATGTTTTTTTTTTTTTTTTTTTTTCTTAAGAATTTTAGTGCATGAATTTTAGAAAATGAGGATAAAAAATCATGAAGACAAGTAGTCTCAATGCAGCATGCAAAATATTCTTAAAAATCCTATAATGGAATCGCATCAAAGAATCAAAACAACAAATATCAAATAGGGCAATCGAGATTAGAGCAATTGGGGTAGGACCAAGGGATAATTGGCCCTGAGAAAATTATAGAACATCAAGCACACAATAAGGAATGACTTCCATGAAAGAAGTTTCCTAAGATAAGCTACGCATAAATTTATGAAAATCTAAGAATACAGAACGATGTCTCAAGAACAAAAAGGCAGCGGGATCATGGCAAATCAACAACAATTTGTCCTTGTAAATGACATCTAAACATTCTGAAATGTCACAACAGTATAGACATGAGAATGATAAATAAATCTAGATAAGGACTCAACCTCAAAATCTTTACTGAAAAATTCATACGAAAATGACAAAAGGTCTGACTCAATACGAGCAAAACAAACATTCCGAATTTCAATCATGACAGATTTTAGGGAAGAAACTTTGCAAAAATGAAACATGGGTCAAACAATATGCAAATGGTGCAAAATCAGTGTCATTAGAAAGATCAAAACGTGCCCTAAGACTCTCGATGAGACATCAAGTTCAATTAAGATCAAAATTAAGCTTAAATGATAACGATTATAGAAGTGTACAAATCAGTCATAAGAATAACCAAATGTGATGCGTGAGAATAAGCTCATTAAGATACTCAAATGATGCATGGAAATTGTGATTTTTAAACATGACTTAGGGCTAAATGTGACGAACAAGTTTGATTAAGACATCTAATCCTATGTCAATAGGTAAAAAATGACACAAATTTATGAATGTCAATATGTGATTTATCATGAAGAATGACATAATGATAGAATGCATGACAATTTTAGCAACAACATGTCAACTTGGCAAATGGTTTTCATATAGCAAACGACCTTCAAATGATGCATACCATACATTGTTTCAAAGCTTATGATGTGCTCTTAATATGTCTAGAAGACACCATACACCAATTTCGTTCTTGAGGAGCTCAATCGAAGACGTTTTTATGAAGACATAATCAATCATAATTGCAACAAGGATTGCATAGAGTGTGGATGATTTTCCTTGATTTAATGACGCAGTAAAAAATATAAAATATTCCTATGTATATAATGCATTTCATGATCTTTTTTTTTTCTTTTGTTTGTGAAGATATCGATATCTAATTTGACTCATAAAAATCTACATGAAAATGGAAAAATGTAGAAAGACATTCAACATCTCAAATTGCAGCAGTACAAGCATGACTTCGTGCAAGCAATTGAACCAGCAAACAATGACCGTTTAGTGGAATCTATACCTCGTCAAAAAGCTTATGAAGTGTTCTATGACTTTCACGAAGATGCAACTCCAATCAAGCATGTTTACTAACTCATTTCTAAGCAAACACATATCGGGTTCGAATAGGGCAAATCAATATAAGGATGATTTTTTTGAAGATTTTCCTAATGAAATCTACTTAAAAAAATCTAGAAAAAAGATATGTCATGGCCAAAACAATTTCGTGCAATTTTCATGAAGAAATTATCTTCAAAATCGAAACAAAAAAATAGGAAAAAAATAATTAAAAAAATGTTGTAGACCACAAATCAACAGAACAACAATTAACTAATATATTGACTTCAGACAGGCAAAAATTATATCAAACGAAGCTGGATTGGGGCTTTCTATGGCTTGATGGAAAGGTATTCGAGCCATCTTCGAATGTCCTGAGGACATTGAGCACAAAAAAGTACAATGATTGGGTTGTTCCAAGGCAAACATCTAGACAATCTGATTAGGGATCCGGAATTACAGAACAACATCATTCAAGCAATCAACCATCATTGAACCATAATCAATCACTCATACCCATTCTAATCATCCTAAACATCCTATAAAAGGTATATTCATCATCGATCAAACCCTAGGTGTGAGCTTTGGCCCTGATCTCCTAACGAGATCTTACTTCATTGAGCTTGGGATTAGACATTACCTTTGCGTGATTTTTGATGAAACGAGCTTGATCTATCAATGATCTATTGGGGTTATCTCACATCGGTTGTGGAAGGGGTAGATGGCTAGTTTATAAGTATGAGGGAAAGTCTTATCTCCTGAGCTAGTTTTAGGGGTGAGAGAGGTTTAAGACCATCAAACATTGGTATCAAAGCTCAGGTTACCAACAAGTCTAGAACTAACAATCAATCGGAGAGAGTTGTTGTGACCTCTAACCTAACCTCAATGTGTGAGGGGGAGATTGTTAGGGTTTATCTCACATCGGTTATGGAAGAGGTAGGTAGTTTTTTTTATAAGTATGAGGGAAAGCCTTACCCCTTGAGCTAGCTTTTGGGGGTGAGAGAGGCTTGGAGATCAAGGTTCCGTAGCAACTTGAAGACGTCGGGGATTGTCGATGAGACACTAAGGATGCCAGAATGAACTGGATCGATGCTAGTAAGCCGTTGGTTTGTGACTAGAGAGGATCGGATCTAGTTAGACCCAATTTGAATTGCCAGTGAATAAACAGCCACCAGCAGCATTCCGATGACTCTCTAATAAAGTCCCGACCACTAAAGAGTTGGGGATTTTCCTAGGGGACGATTGGCAGTGGTCAAACCGCCAATGGATCACCATTGGTCGCCAATCAGGGAAGGAGAAGTGGCTAGGAGGAGGAGGATGGGGCTATGGGGACGGCCGCCAATCTTGCTACTGCCTCAATGGCAATGGAGGGAGGCTGAGGGAGTTGGCGGGCAATAGTGTGACGTCAAGGGTTGCTGGCGAGGGCCATGAATCGACAATGATGCGACTGTGCGTGAGGAGAGAGGAAGGAGAGAAAGAGAGATGGTAGGAAGATGAGGTAGAGAGAGAATTTTAAAGAAAATCCAAATCTAGAAATATGCAAATGAGGCCTCTCCTACATTTTGGAGGGAAAATGTCTTATGTATTTCCCTTTCAAGATTAAATCTTGACCGTCGGTTCAATCGGATGGCTAAAAATTCATCGGATGGCCTAATTAATTCCATTATGAGCTAGTCAAGGTTAAAATATATCACATGATCATCTAGATGATATTGATGTGTTAGAATCATAAGTTAAATTTTTTTTTTTGGTCGAAAGAGAAGCTGTATTCAAGTGATAGGAAATGTACAACTCGAGGCTATTACATCAGCATATACAAGATCTAGCAAATAAAACGGAGGGGAAACAGCTCAGTTGTGCGTCAAGGCTGCTCTACTGTGGGCCTTGGCAGCCCAATCAGCAACCACATTTGCTTCTTGCCTGTAGTATTGAAGACGAAGATTAGGGAAACAGGAAAGCAAAGCAGCAGCTTCTGCAAACAGGGCATGATCTTCCTATGGCGTCGATCTACAATCTTGCATAGTTTCAACCAAAGTGAGGCAGTCTGATTTGATCAAAAGCTGTGCGTGGTTGAAGTCGTGTTGTAGTAGATGGTGAAGAGTAAGAGTAAGCGCCTTGATCTCTGCTTGCAGGGCCGAATAAGCTGGGAAACGTCTGGAAAAACCATCAGCAAGTGTTGCATGATGAGCACGGCATATACAGGCCATTGTTCCCTCTAGACTATCGGGCTAATAAGTGCCATCTATATTGATCTTTAGGATTCCCGGATCTGGTGGCCTCCATACATGTTTAGGATTCAAAACAGGACGCCCTGTTCTCATTTGGGTTTGAGCAGAGAGCTGATTAATATGAGTCTGGGCTAAAGATGCCTCCACTACATAGGTTGGGTTAGGCCGCTGATGGCGGAAAATGAAGCTGTTACGTGCCCTCCAGATCTGCCATAAGACCTTGGCGAAGGTCTCCAAACCAAGTAAGAGCTGTTGTGTTGTAACCCTCTCTGTGAGCCATGCATCTATTCTTTGCACTGTGTGAGAAGATAGCCTAATATTGATTTGAGGGTGAGACTAAATGCCCTAAGTCCATGAACAAAATAGAAATAGATGTTCTAGGGTTTCTGGAGTGTGTTGATGACATAGATTACAAATTGGATATGTGGTAATGTCTTTAAAATAGGTTTGCTTTTGTTGATAGTGCATTGTGGCATACAAACCATAGGAAAGTACGATTTTTTGGGGCAGTTTTCATTGTCCAGATTCTTCTCCATAACAGCCTGGGGTTTTGATATGATGTGGAGGCCTTGTTGCTACTCTGGTTGGTAGCTATATTAGTAAGAGCATGGTAACCACTTTTCACAGTGCATTGGCTATGTTTTGTAGCGCTCCAAATTAGTTTATCAGTGGCATAGAGAGGTCTTACTGGAATGGTAAGGATTTCTGCTATGACCTGATCATCAAAAAGCTGATGGAGAAGGGGAACATTCCAGGTGTTGTGGATTGAATCGATGAGATCAGCCACCATCACAGGTTCTTCTCTAGCAGTAGGTCCACCTAGAATCCCTATAGATAACCATCTATCTTCACAGATGCTGATCATTTTCGCATCACCAACTGACCATCTAATATTAGGTAAAATTGAATCCCTCCCGAGTAGTAGGCTCTGCCAACCCCAGGATGGTCTAGTTCCTCTATCCACAGATCTGAAGTCCTTTGAATGAAAATAAAGGCCTTTGAAGAGTTTACTCCATAGTGATAGTGGCTGTTAGATTAAACGCCAGGCCTGTTTCCCAAGCATAACTTTGTTAAAATCTATAAGATCACGAAAACCTAGGCCACCATTGTCCTTCTTGCTTTTAAGTACTTCCCATTTTTGTTGATGAATTCTTGATTTGCGACTATCATTCTGCCACCAAAACCTAGCAATTCTCTGTTCAATGGATTTACAAAAAGACACGGGAAGTTTAAAGATAGACATGGCTACTATAGGGGTGCTTGTACAATAGACTTAAGTAGGATCTCTTTACCACCCTTAGAAATTAAATTTTCTTTCCATCCTTCCAATTTAGCATTCATTCTCCCCAAAATCTAGGAAAACGTCTCCCGTTTTGAATGCCCCCAATCGGATGGTATACCCAAATATTTTCTAGACCGTTGAAGCATTGATATTCTAAACTCCCTCGCCATATTTTCCTATAGTCTTAAAGGGCAATTTTTATTGAGAAAAATTCTAGATTTGTTTATGTTAATAGCCTATACCGTAGCTACACATACTGATTCAAGATATTAGCGAGATTTTGGCATTCCTGAATGTTACCATCTAAGAAGAAAATTGCATCGTCAGCGAAAAGTAGATGGGAGAGTGTAGGATACCACCTGTTTAGCATGATACCCTTGATGTGTCCTATGTTAGTAGCTTGGTTAATAAGATTTGAAAAGACATTTGCCAGCAAGATGAATATATACGGATAGAGAGAGGATCGCTCTGCCGAAGGCCCTATGTTGGATGGAAATTATGTAATTGCTTGCCATTGAATTTAACACTAAGAGATGTTGTTGTTATACATTGTATTACCCACTATACCCATATTGAATGGAATCCCAGCTTGAGTAGATAATCTTAAAGGAAATCCCATTCCACCCTATCATACGCCTTTTGCATGTCCATCTTAAGGATTGCTTTGAAATTTCGCTTCCATTTCCTGATCTTAAGCTGATGAAGTACCTCTTGAACGATTAAAATATTATCTTTAATTTGGCGACCACTCAAAAATGCACACTATTCCATAGAAATTGAATTAGGTAACCAAGGTTTCAGACGATTGGCAATTACCTTAGAAATAATTTTATATGTAAAATTGCAAAGGCTGATTGGGCGGTATTGATCCATTCGTTCCGGGTGTGGTATCTTGGGGATCAAAACAATAATGGTCCTATTAAGAGTGGTAGGCATCACCCATGATATAAAGAAATCTTGCACTGATAGAAAAAGATCATTCGGTATGATATCCCAGTGAGTCTGATAAAAGAGTCCATTCAAACCATCTAGGCCTGGAGCTTTCGTAGTCCCCAACTAGAAGGTTGCCTAGTGAACCTCCTCACGAGCGACCATAGCTGTTAATAGGTCATTCATCTCCATTGTGACAACATGTGGGCATTGATCTAGTATGGGTCCATAGTTTCGATGACCCACTGTTGTATATAATCTTGAGAAGAAGGTGGATGTCATCTCCTTTAAAGTCTGAGGGTCGCGCACCCACCTTTGGTTGTCGTCCTGCAGCATACTGATTCTATTCCTTTGCCATCGTTGAATGGTAGTTGCATGGAAAAATTTTATATTCTTATCCCCCCATCTCAACCAACTAATCCTGGAACGCATCACCCAATACTGTTCTTCTTGTTGCCATAACTGTCAGATTTCCTCTTGCAATTTAGATGCTATCATTTTATCATAGTTGCAATGTGGTTGGTTGATGAGATTCTTAAGTTGTTGTTGCAAAGTTGTTACTTTAAGACGGCCCTTTGAAAACTTTAAGCGACTCCACTTAGCTAAAGCAATAGAAATAACTTGTAAATTATGCGAAAGATCATAATCTTGTACCTGTTCTGAAGTCCAAGATTTGGCAATGATCTCATGGCACTCGTGGTCTTGGGTCCAAAAGGCTTCGAAAATAAAAGGCTTACGACGTTTACTAGATGCTACTGTAGTGTTTAATAATAAGGGACTGTGGTCAGAACTCAAAGCAGGTAATGCAAAAACTTCAGCTTTAGGAAACCTGAGGCACCATTCCAAAGTACACAACACCCAATCCAATCGTTCTTTCACTAAGTCATCCCCGTCACGATTGTTCATTCATGTAAAAGCACATCCCTTACTATCTATTTCCATGAAGGAGCAGTCATTCAAGACGCCTCGAAAAGAAAGTAGTCGATGAGGGTTTGCTAATCTCTTTCCTACCTTTTCCCACTGATATATGATTTCATTAAAATCCCAGCACAAACCCACAGTAAAGTATTGGAGGAACTGATTTGTCGTAACTCGTCCCATAAGAGTTGGCGCTGTTGATAAGCGGCGGGTGCATGAATGCAGGTAATACGCATAGTTCTTCCATCCATCACATCCATGCAAATCATATCAAAAAATTCCGAAGTAAACCGAGCCATACTTAAGGAGATCTGGTCTTTCCAAAAAACTGCCATTCCTCCAGCCAAGCCAACAGGGTTACTCACATGATAATTAGGAAAATATAAACGATGTTGAAATCGTTGAAGCACTACCTCTTGATTCTTTCTTTCCATCAAGAAAACAATGTCGGGCTTTTCCTTGGCCACTATGGCCTTAAGCGCTTGAACTATTAGAGGATTGCCCAAACCTTGACAGTTCTAGCTGAGCGACTTCATTTGTGATTGGGTGGCTGTTGAGGGCCAGCCACCATAGCCCACTGTCCTGCCTCATTTGCTATGAAGATTGGTGTGTCCATTAGATGTGCTTCATCTAGGTTCTCTTGTACTAAATTCCTCATCTCATAGGTATTATACCGTTTAAGTTTTTTGGCAGCACCCACTTTAGGAGTGAGTCTTGTACTTTTCACTTCTTGGGTTGCGGTGAATCCATAGTTTGGGTTTGAATCGCTTTCATTTTTGCTGTTGCAGGTATGAACGCAGTGGTGATAGAGGTCCCCTGCAGTATTTCATCTTGATGAAGCTGCAAATTTGGAGTTGCAGAGATAATACTAATTGGGATTGCTGGTTACTTTAGGGGCGCTACTTCGACATTAGCAATCGGAGGTAGTAAAGGAACAAGATGGGTCGAAGAGAGAGGGGTTTCAGGTACAATTTCATCAGTTTGCTCTGTTTTTTCCTGCGGTACATAGAAAGTTAGCCAATAAGGGTTGTGTTCCTTGACCTCCGCACGTAGCCATTGGCCATAAGCCATCTTGTCTTTGCCTTCTAGTTTTGCCTCTTCAAAAGGAAAGTCCTTACAATACATTGCATAATGTCCTAGCTTACCACAAGAATAGCAGAAGTGGGATAGCCGTTCATTGGGAAAATCTAGCCATAGGGTTTTTCTATCAATACGGATTAGTTGGCTTGTCTTCAATGGTTCATGTAAATTAATTTCTACCCTTGCTCTCCCAGCTCTAAGTGTTGTGCCCTCTTTTGTATCTACTTTCACTTCTAATACTCGACCGACATGTTTAACTGCTTCGCTGATCATGTGCTCAGTACACCATTCCAAAGGAAGGCTGAAGACTTGCACCCAGAATGCGCAACTAGAAAAGTCATAACAGTGTAGTGGTGTATTGGGTATCCATGGCTTGAATATGACCAAATGACTAGAAAAAAGCTAAGGCCCACCAGCTAGGACTCGCTATTTTTCTCCATCTGATTGAAATTTTGCTACATACAGGCCCGCTTCTCTTTGGGAAATCTCAACTTGGTCAGTTCGCCAGGCTTGCTTTAAGGTACTTTGAAAAGCTTGGAAATTAATAGAGGGATGAGATAGGATTTTACCTACTAACATTAATCGGCATTCCTCCAATTTTTCAGGTGGGGGCTCATCATCCCAAACCTCAATTTCTTGCTCGGAGCAAAGACGGCCCAACTTGTTACATAGGGCAGCTAATCTTGAAGATTCCTCCTGGTCGTTGGGGTCCATGTGGACAGGCAAACAGGGCAACTTAAGATATGGCAGTACATACAGAGCAAGTAGCAAGCTATGACAACAAGAGCATCCAAAACAGAAGGATGCGGTTAGCGAGATGAAGCCTGGAACTAGGCAATTGAAGCCATGCAGTAGCTGAATTTGGGAGAAAATGAAGTAAGGAATCACTAAATCATGGAATTAGAAGCTAAGATGTGCGAAGAAGGGTCAGGGCAAAGATGGGGAAAGGATGGAAAAACATGGGAACGGGAACAGTGACAGGGCCCCTTACAAATTTAGGGCAAAACCATGGAAATTGAAAAAGCCAGTAAGGAACACAACGAGAGGGGGATGGATGGAGAAGACAGAGTAAGTGAGAATTACAATGGACAGGAAGAAGATGGAATGTCAACGAGGATGTTTGGGTTTGGGAAAAACGAAACTACCATTGAATATACGATTAAGGCCTAATTAGGGGCAATCTTGTAATTTCACAAAACCTAAGGGCATGGGAATGAAATACAGATGACAGGACGCCCATGGCTGGTGGTTGACTACTGAGAGCTAACTACCAGAGGGCCAGACCGATCTCCTCCGCTAATGGCTGGTTGGACTAGTCTGACCGATTTGGCTGATTTTTAGGTGGCTTAGTCTTTTGGGGTCCGAATTCTATGCAATTTAGTCTCTCAAGGACTAAATCAAAGGAAATCTTGTAATGATCCAATTTTAAAGAAATTAGGCCAATTAAACCATGTAAATACAATCTGGTAATTTTCTATTGGCCTAATTACTTAATTAACATAAAAAATATTAGACCTACACCATGGGTACATGTGATTGGACTTTCTAGGCTCAATCAGACAATTTAATGTAATTTCTTGCTCAATTTACAAATTAGTTGAAATTGAATTCAATTAATATTACAAGGCACCTATTGATTAATTGTCTATACCAAGGGTGGCTTATTACATCCAAATTGACTTTGAATTAGTGGCATGACTCTTACGCTAAAATTGAATTGAGATTTAATGGTGAAATCAAACCTCAATTCTCTAAAGTAAACCTTATTCTCAAATTGATCAACTTGAATTTCACTAATTGAAGTTCATTAGCCTAGTTTTCTATGAGTAACTTGAGTGGTCAAGAAGGTTAGACTTATGCTAGGTGCTTCATCCGCAGTCGTGTCACAGTTTTAAGCTTAGGCATAGGAATGAAGCGAGCTTCTGGGGTTAAATCAACTAAAGCTTTTGACATGTCATTTTCTTAAATGTCCATGTTGTGTTGCATTTGCTTCTCCTGAGTGAACTCTTCCATGTTAAGTTTGATTGTGGGAATTTAGTTGAAATCATTTGAAAACATATCTCCCATGTCAATTTTTGGTATCAGAGTGCAGTTTGGTTTTGGGTTCTCAGGTTCCTCCGTAATAGGTTGACAGTTACTTGCTCCTGGTCTTGCTTCTTCTTGCTGTTCTTCTAAGATTTCCTTTCCCAGTGATAAAGACAAAGGCGATGTCTCGTTAATGTTTTGGCTAGCTATGTTTCTTCTCATTGCATCTGCTATACTCTTCTCCTCTAGCCTGGGTAGCACAAGCCTTGCACTACACAAAACATGTGTTCTTGTCTGGTGACATTACCATAATGATATTCATACTACCTATTGTTATTGAAGTATCACTATCGCAATGAAAAGAAAACAACAATTGATCATCAACTAATTAGAATTGGTTGTAGAAAGTCCAAGTTGCATTTTCGAGATTTATTATCTTCCTTATAGACGAACTAAGCAGGCGCATCTATTATTGGTATTGTTTGCCTAGGCCATACCTCTCAGCTTTAATTTTTATGCATCTAAAACTCAATTGTTTTGGAAGTAGTGGTCTTGCTTGGGTGGAACTTCAATGTGGTTGTGTTCACACAATACACAAACAGAAATGCACGAGACTGCGATACCTTGCAAAAGCAATTATAAAGTGTCTACATTCTCCTCTCATAGGACAGGCATTGCAATTTGGTTTGTCTTTGTACAGAAGACTTGCATTAATCTCACAATGTTGATCACTCTCAACTACAATGAGTACTGTAAGTGAATACTTCATCTGTAGTGGCCAGAGGACCTGAGGGGGAAGAACATCTAGAACTAAAAAATATCACACATTTCCAAATATTAGCATATGATAATGCAGCTCATACTTGCATGCAAAGATTTTGTTACTTAACTGATTATCATAAATTCAATCTAGAGCAGGTATTGGGCACCAAATTAGAAGATAACATCCTTAAAATGTTCTTTGATTGAGCTTGCACAATCTTAGCCATAGATATTGTCGTATAGAATTTATATTATGATAGATGTACAAGCCTAAAGATTAGTTTGTCGAATCAGTTAATAAGTGGCTAGATGATACTTCCAGTTCCAAGAGATCGAACTTGCACAGTCTTGGCCATAGATATTGTTGAATAGAATCTAAGACAGAATAGCTGCACAAACCCAAATATTAGTTTGTTGAATCAGTCAATAAGTGGTTGGATGATACTCACAGTTCCAAAAGATTAAACTAACGTGACTCGGGCAATGGTCGTAGTGGTACCCATCCAAGCCTTATAGCTATGCATGCAACATTGGTGTCTACTATCGTAACCCGATCTCGCCGCCGCCAATCCTCCATCACAAGGAAAGAAAGGGAAATGTTGGGTTGGGGGGTACTCAATCACGAGAGTTCCCTCACAACTTGCATTCCAAAAAACGTCATCACTTCAACTTTCAAGTCAAGCCTCTCGTGAGTTCCCTCCACGAGATCGCAAGCTCTCCCAAGCTCATACCCCACGATCCATATCAACATGGGTGACATATCTCGAGAGAAGAGGTCGAGTGTGGATATTGGATTTAAGGGTACCTTTACCATGGTAGTCCTTTTGATAGTACGCTTTGCTCATAAGGATGGCATCACTTTATCCTTTAGGGTACTCCCATATTGAGTATGCTAAACCATGGTGAGTTTCATCAAAACTCGTACCCCTCGCGACGGGTTTATTTATACGGTTTAGTTATTTTATGACAACCTAAAAATAAGATGGGAGTCGCCACTAGCCTTGTTTTTGGGGGTCCACTAAAACCCAATCGAGGGTTATGAGTATTATGAGTATTCTCTCGATTCCTACACAACCAGATATCTAGGTTCTGTGAATCGGGTGACGCCAATCTTTCTATTAGCGACCATTCGGTACCTAAACAATATGTTGTATTTATCTAACGTGTCCATGCATTTCTTTTTACATTTTCGAGATTGTTAGTCCTTAACTAAGCGATCATGCATAGTTGGTCATTTTCTTATTAATCTATTTCTAAAGAAAATGAAAATGAAACATCCAATTGAATTGAAAATTACAAAGTAGTAAGTAAACAACCAAGGAAAGTTGTAAATTGATCATATAATCCTAGAAAATATAAAAGAGAAACACAATTAAAAAAGATACGAGGAAGAGAGAACTCGCAACTCATCGGGTTTTATACAATAAAAAAAAAAAACTCGAGACATATGTTAGGAAAATAAATAGTACATGATAATGGTCTGAATGGATATCGACCTCCACCATCTTCATGCATTCTCCATATTCAGGGTCCTAACCTAAACCTAATCTAGGAAATCTATAACTAGGTGTATACAATAGAAAGAGAAACATACACCTCAAAATAGTCAAAAACACAACTTCATGTCAAGATCAATCACTTAAAGAAAGTTCAATGCAAATCAGATTTTGGGATCTTGAGATCAGCCTTTGTCTTTCATGCGTGGGTCCCACTAAGACACCTACTCAATCTATTTTTGTGACATAGCCACTATCGACCAATTGTGTTCTCACATAACCAATAAAATTTATAAATCTCATAACCAAGCAATCTATGTGATCGTAGGGTTTTCCTTCGATATCATACATCGACCTTACCATTCATCTAAAAGTCATATGCATTGCAGAAATTAAACATACATGCAAGTCTTTTGAACCTTGTTTCTCAACCAATTAAATAAATGAGTGAACCATCGACAGATCACTTATTACCGAGGGCATGCGTCAATCACAAACATAAGCATTTCTAATGAATGGCGTGATTATATGCATAGGAGTACATGTAATGTTTCAGATACATATTTCGAAATCATCCTTAAAAAGTTTTGGGACAAAGTGATGTCTCAACTATGAAATGCATTCAATTGCCAAGGTCAGCCTGGGGCTCGCATAAATGCACTCACAAGCATTGCATGCATTTTGAATATAGTTCAAATCGTGATTTTCATTACATCAAATCAGAATTTTAAAGAGATTTGAAAATATTTAGGATTAAGAAAGATCTAAGTTATGGAACACATTCAATTGCCAAAACTAGCTCGGGGCTTGCATAAATGCACTCACAAGTGTCGCAGGCATTTTGAATATGATCTAAATCACAATTTTTCCTTAAGCCAAATCGAGCTTTTGGAAAAGAATTTCTTAGAAATTGTTTTTGGGAAACATCACATGTACCAAAGTATATATATTTTTTTTAAGATGCAATTTGGAAAGGCCAATTATTTAATAACAAAGATCAAAGCATTTAGAACAACTCCCATGAAGATGGCATGACCTAATTTTATGCACCAAACTAATCTAAAATGTATAACTAAACAAACATGACTAAAGGTTCAGATCAGGAAATTTCAGACCAAACATGTCAAGTCAACAAAATTAAGTAATTCTTATTGACAATCTAGTTATGGAAAAATTCCATAATATGCATGACATGATAATAAACAACTTTCATGAAGAAATTTTTCCCAAACAGGTTACACATAATTTTACAAAAATCAGACAACAAGCAACTGCATGTGAGAAAATTGTCAAAATAATAGGACATTCAGTCAATATCACAAGGATTTGTCCTATCAAAACAAGTCTAAAAATCACCAAATTTACACACAACATGATGACGAACAAGTTTTATTAAGAGGTTAAATACAAAATTATAATATAAAAAATAGAACAAAAATGTCAAAATTCTGTTCAAATAGGGGTTTGAATTTGATCCATTGTCCAGATTCTGATCTAGTTTTGAAAAAATGGAAAGTGGTCCAAACAATGAGAAATTTGTATGAAATTAGAAGCATTGGAAACCTCTAAGTGTGTCTTACAACTTCCTAGAATGGCTCAAGTCTAAACTAAGTCAATTAGGTGCTCCACGATCAAGATCTCTAAAGGTGTGCATGCCAAAAGCTAAAAACCAGAATCCAAATATGCATTAATAAATCTCAAAACCATCCAAGTAATGCACAAATTGCATTAAAAAAATCGCATGCAACATAGAATTAGATGCAACAAACAATTGGGGTAATCATCTAACTCTAAATCAGCACGAGAAAATATCATACAATTCGATGACAATATAAGATGACTCAAGATTCATGATGAAATGCTTGAGGGTTTCTAGGTGAACATGCGCTCTTATGGCACATATTTAACATGCAAAATGACACTCAAATGCAATCACGTGAGTATATATTCAAACCTTGTAACATGTAATTTAAATGTGAAGAAGACATCATCGCAAAATTTGATCTGTAAATGTCTCAAACAAGCATGACAATATGCATATATGGCAAGGTTTTGTTTCAGCATTAAATTCACAGAACATGCATGATTTCGGCCATCTCAAGATATGCAAAAACCTTACAAAAATCCTACATACAAAACATGTAATGATGAAAATTTATCATTAAGAGTTCGAAACCTAAATGTGATCGCATGAGTCATAACAAAAATAGCAAAATAGAAATGCATATCTAAACTATGTATTGCCGCACCGCATTTTCACCTTAATTCATGCAATTGACCTACTTACCAACATCAAGACATTGCAAAGCATGCATCAATTGAACATATACATCATGTATTTCAATTTTCATGAAGGATTTAAGGCCAAATAATCTCATTTTTGTGTTCAATTTCAACAAATCATAATTCATAATAGTGTAGGGTAGTCTATCCTATGTTCATATCTAGGTGATTTTGACCTAGTTAAACATATCTAAAAATTCCACAAATAAAAGAAAATACAAAGCATGCTTCAAACTTATAATAACAACTTTCATGGAGGATTATTCTTTCAAAAATCAACACATAAATCAGTACAAAAATGACAAAATTAGAGATTAGCACGGAATAGACTGGCCTAGACTTGGATCTGAGTAGATTTGACCTATTTAAACACATCTAAAAATTTTGAAAAAATTACAAAAAATGCACAAGATGATTTGAACAAAACTCATGAGGATAATATTGTCCATAAATCATCACAGAAGGCTGCAAGAAAATAGTAAAATCTCATTTCAGAACAAGAATAGAACTGAAAATCCACTTAAATCACTGCAGAATTGCTTATCTTTGAGGTATTTTTTGAGAGTCAAAGGACACTCGATTGGGGCATGCAACCTATCAATTCGAAGATCAAGACATGTATTGTCTAAGCCTAAGAGGACTTGAATTGAAATGAGGTCGTTTCGGATCTTGTTTTGGCCAAAATAGTAGATCGGTTCTATAACTACAAAATTATAGATTCAACCTAAATCAACACAATTATTCAAGTTCATCATCTAAGAACACTCAATTGCAACAAATCATCATCCAAATCCATCATCTATCATCTAATCATTATGTATTTAATTAAAATTGAACCCTAGCCTTGGCTGGCTAATCAGGCCTTGCTTTACGGGGTTCGAGATCGAGATCGTTACCTTTGTTACATTTTTATCGTTTTTTTTTTTATCAAAATCAATTGAAGTTTTTGCCGAAACTTCAATCAAACCTTCATAAACCACCAAGGACTAGATCTAGACAACAAGGAACAACTTCTAAAGGTGGCTAGACCGCATGCAGTAAGGGAAAACAAAACCCGTCCAAAATTGGACCGGTTTTTTATGCCACCAAAGTAGATCGGGTCACCGGTGCTCTTCTGGTGACCAATCAGTGAGGACCAAGCCACAATCTGGTGACTAACAAGACTAAGAACAGATCGGTGAGATCTACTTCGTTGATCTCAATTGCCGAATCAATGGTCAAGCTAGCTGAAATTCAAATCGGCTTGATTGCCGATTTTTGGGCTTATATTGAATCAACGGCTAGAATGGAGTCTCCGTTCACTCAGGGGATGACCTGAGCTAGTGGCAGCAACAAAGAGAGGTGAGAGATGAAGATTGGAGCAGGATGCCGCCGACAGGGGCTAGAACCGACGGCAAAGAGCCCGCCGAAGAGAGATCCAGTCGAACCGAACTTGAGAGAGAGAGAGAGAGAGAGAGAGAGAGAGAGAGAGAGAGAGAGAGAGAGAGAGAGAGACTAAGGAGAGGAAAATTCATGCAAAGTGGAGCCCCCCCTAAAATGGAGGGAAAATTTGACTTATATACTTTTCAAATTAAGCGATTTTTTGCCGTCGGTTTGATCCAATGGTCGAAATTTTGATCCAACAATCAAAAATCAATTTCGAAGGCTCTATCATGATCTTGAGATATCAGGTAATTGATCTAGTGAATTTGATTTACAAAAAACTAAGCCAAAATCGAGAATTGCATCGAAATGTCCGATTAGGGGTTAATTTGTAATTTAATGAAATTCGAGGATCAATATGTAAAATTTTGGAAAATTGAAGGTACAGAAGTGAAATTAACATTGAGAGGATCCGGGAACCAGTCGCCAAAGGTCAGTTTTTGACCGGCAAAGGGCCGAACAGGCTAGCTCCGCCGACAGTTCGCTCTAGTTTGGTCGAATTTTGACGAGTTCTTGACTGGTTTGGTCTAGTTCTTACCATTTCACCCACTTGAGACCCCTTTAGGTTCAAAATTTATGCAATTTGGTCCCTAAAAGACCAAATTGAAAATGAATTTTACCCTATTTAAGAAGAAATTGGCCAATTAAGGTACAATTAAGTTAATCAAACCTTATGAACCTGATCTAGGGATCTTTTATTGACCTAATTGAATGATTATCATGAAAAAAAATGGGCCAATTAAATTGGGCTTAAATGGCTAAAATGGTGAAATTTGCAATTCAATGGACAAAATTGCAAATTAACCAAAATTGAGTTCAATTAATGACACGATTGCCCTATCTAATGAATTACCCATGTGCAAGATCACTCATCACCTTCAAATTGACCTTAAATTGAAGTGTTTGGGCTTAGAAATGAACTTAGGCCTAATGTCAAAATTTGACGTAGAATTATAAAATTAAACCATAGTCATGAATGAGTCAATTCGAATTTTAATGATTCAAGCTTAATTGTTTGATTTTCATATGCTCGGTAGGATAAAATTCTTCAAATTGATAAGTTCTAGTGTAAATTTGTCAAAATCGATTTCAAATTTAGACTTATCTTAAGGAAATGAGTGAGAAGCAATCATTCATTCATAAGTTATGAATGATCGATTTTGATCCCCTAATTTGGGCAAAAAATGACAATTCACATTTTGACCATGCAATTCGTGAAATTGAATGCACAAAAAAATTTAAAATAGTCCCTAAACCAAATGTCAAAGAAGGAACTACACCTAATTATAACTAAAATAAAAGTAATTTTATTTTTGGTCGATTTAGAAACTAAAACTGAAAAATTTAGAAATCAAGGTTCTTAGTTGGATTTTATGAAATTTTTTTACATAAAACTCATATTGGCATTAAAAGAAATGTATTTGTGCATTTTCTTTTTTTTAGTTTTTTTGATTTTTTTGGTCAAATGTTTGTCTAAAAGTCAACCATTTAGTTGACTTTCCCTAAAATGTTGACTTTTTTAAAAATCAAATCTTTAAATTTTCGAGAAATTGATTTGACAAAAGTGAAATTAAGACTAAATGACATCTTTTTGGATAAAAAGCCAAATTTTTACCCGGAATTGACTTTTGATCCTAGGATTGACTTTTGGTCAAACATTTGACCAAAAAATCAATTCAAAAGTCAACCGTTTGATTTTTCAAGTTTTTTTCTTGAAAATGAACTAGAAATTACTTAAAAATGACAATGCAAAAGAAAGAAATGAAAACGACGCATTTTAGCCGAGAAATGGGGCTCCATTGCAATCAGAAACCCAAATATCGATTTTTATCTTTTAATGACTCGTCAACTAAAAATCATGTATCAACATCTACCTATTCACAATGGTAGCTAGTTGACATTATTTGCGAAAACAATGATGATGTATTTGGTTATGCCTTCAACTTATTGGAAAAACAAGGTGGTGGGGTGTCAAAAGCCGCACACACTCAACGCTCTTCTGCCCCAAGCCTCTCATGCTTAGCAAATATTCTTTACAAAACCCGAGCCAGAGTTGAGAATCAAGGACAGTTCCATCTATATACTGACTGGAGAAGTAACATTGCCTTACCTCAGAATACTCTATAATTGCAATTATTGGGTATGACGCATGAAACTTACTTTTGAGAGAAAAAAATATAAGCATTTGAGTTCTATAGAATGACACTTGTCAATAATGCATTTTGCCATTACATGCAGATGAAATCACAAGTGTTTTAGACCATACTTTGCTTCGTCAGGCAGGACATACCTAAGCCATTTTAGATCAATGCTTTCATGTTCTCCCGTAAGCTAATTGAGGAAATCCTGCATTTTGCAAGGCTTGTGATATTATATCAAGCCTTTCCACGAAACTAATGGTAATTTCACTATTGTGTTGTGTATTACATTGATTCTTCCTGCAAGTACATTATTCATTGCTCGTGCCATGATGGCATCGGCAATTTCATTGACATCTACACATCTGATAGCTTCATTGTCCGCAGAGTCCATTGTATTTGATGTCCGTACTCTTTTCCTTATATTGGATTATGACTATCTTCTTATGCTATCCCAGTCAAAATCTTATTTTTTTCTCCTTACTAGCACCTCTACTCTTTCGTCTCAAATTTGTTATATTCATCATGTTTGAGTCATCAATTAGTGAAAGACGATGCTTAGTAGGGTGTGTATCTGAGGATTCTTGATCAGCGCCTTTTGAAATGTCCCTTGTGCCCGTGCTTTCTTTCTCTCCTGAAAGTTCTGAGAAGTAGATAGATGTCTGTATTTTGCCGGTTTCCCTTGGCATACTACTTCAAGAACAATCTCACAGTCCACAGGCCTGTCTTCAGAGTTTTCACCTCCTATACAAATGTTGCATGGTTGATTATTCTTGATTGAATGATCGCACAATTCTTCACATATCTCTATCATCTTACTATTTGTTATAGAGAATCTTGTTGCTACTTCATCCTTGATAATTTGCTCGTTGTCATTCTTGGAACTCTTAGAAAAGTAGGTTTCTCGTGAGAACTTTTTTGGGTATTCAACCTTTGGAAGTCCCAAACAGCGAGTGAAACCTGAGGTAGATCTTGTATATGAAGTGTTTGTTTGTAGTGTTTCCTCTCCATCATTCATCTTACTGGATCTGTTTATTACATTCTATGTATTCTCATTAACTGACGCAACTTCAATTTCAAGAACAGAAACCTCCGGTGGAACATCTGAGCCGGCCATATCCAATGTCTGCATAAATGATTGTAAACCATCCAAGTTGTCAATTTTGGAAAAATTATTAATCAAAACATTTGAACTTGATTCTGTCCTTTCGTTAGCCTGAGTTGCTGGCAAGTCCATAAAACTTTGAGATGATACTACCGAATTTGGAGACTAACTTTTTGCTTTCCCATCATCTTTGATATGACCCTCATCTATTTGGGTTATTGCAAAAATTGAAATACTACAGTGGAAGGAGACAACTTCTTTGAAACACTTGCACTTGAAATTGACATCAGGCATTTTGGCTCATATGCTAAGCTAATGCAACAAGCTTTACTTCCTACAGAATTATTGCTGCTGACAACCTCTTTTGTTTCATTCTTCTCATGTTTATTGTTGGTGATTGAGCTCTGTCCACACACTATTTCATTTGGACTATTTTCACTTAGGGGTACTCCACCTCCAGGATGTGTGTGTTTGGCTCATTGATAATTATTGCAGTTCCTTCGTGAGAGAATAGTTAAGGGATTGGATTTTAGAAAAATCACAATGCCAGTGACATGAGTGCCGAACTTCAAAAGCAAGAAAATGGGAAGAGAGGATCCTTTTTAGTGAAAGATAGGAAGATCTCTTGAATACTACATCAGAAACACCAATTAACCTAGACTGATGGTTTGATGCATTTTGAGTTAAAAATCTCCTACAACTGAATTAATCACTGATACTTTCCATGGAGAAAAGCGCTTGTCACTTGCAAAAATTCATCAAGGTTATCTTCTTAAGCAATTGGTGAAGTCAATAAGTAATGGCTGAGACCCGTCACATAAGTGCAGTGAAGTTCTTGAATGCCATGTTTTATAGTATTGGCACTTTGAATTTTGCATGGATTAGGTGAATTATTTTTACAATCGCCTTTAAGGGAACCTTTTTGCCATGGGTACAGTATGTTTGTATTTCTTATTTGCTTCCTTGCTTCTATTCCTTGACAAGTACCTATGATTTCTATAGTCAGCACTCCTGCTTTAACAACTTTATAAAAGGTTTTATAATTTCTCTAATATCCTCTTGAAATCTCCCACTTAGTGTCATGTAGCAAATGGTAGGAAAGGTATTGTCATTAGTTAATCTGAAAGGCCATTAAAGATATCTCTTAGCACTTTTGAAGTTCAACAAGTCATAGTCCTTGTCTATGTTGATGGCATGACTTAGGTCAGCATGCAATGAGAGGAGCCAATAGGGGTGACGTGAATAGTGTTCTCTCTGTCTCTCTCTCAAGAGGCAGTTGGGGAAATATATTAGTTAGGCTGTGATAAGGAAAAATTGTATCAGCTTCTCTTAATTTTGGTAGAAGGTGGACTGGATCATTATCCACCTAGTGGGCAGATTTATTTTGGGAGTCACATAAAAACTTTGAATCTAGATAACATACCTTGTACAAGATGCATCTAGGCAACAAATGAGTCTACACACCCCTGGAAGACTCTCTATTCTTCCTTCCACCATCTTGCCTTTTCTTCGGATGTTCCATCAATACCTTCACTATTTAAATTTTTTTGAAAGAAGCTTCCACACTCGGCTGGTTTCTTCATCAAGGTCAACTTTTGGTCATGGGCGTGGCTTCTTCATTGGCCAAATGAATTGTCAAAAGGCACGATGCTTCCGCGCCTCTTATAGAGAACAAGTGCATTATGCTTATGATTCGTCATTTCATAATATGCTAATGCATTTTGAATTACATCAGTCTCTCCGTTGATATCTATAAGCTTTGATTGTTTGACAATTGTACCTACAGAGGTCATATGTCTCCACAATAACTCTATTTGAGTCCTTGTAAGAAAAGAAAAATTCAATTAGTTTATACATTAGGGTCTCTCAAAGGCGGTTGGACCAGCAAACCCAAAGGATCGGTCACTTTTCGTTTAGGTACTTGATAATCTGTCGAAAGTGCTTTGGTTATTGTGCATGATAGGTGGTCCATGCAACTACAATGCACCGCCTAAGTAACAAGAGAAAATCTCTTCTTAGTTCGTTTCTTTCTCGGCTATTCTTTAATGTCGAAGTTCAAGGCCTTCGTGCAAGACTTTCTGGGCAGTTGGCGTACTTTTATATCAATGGAGGATTCCTCAGCCTCTTCTCTAGGCAAAACTGGTGGTATTTCTACTTCTTTTCTCCTCAAATATTTTCTCTTAACTAGGGTATTCCCCCAATACCCCCCCCCCCAACAAAATCAAAAGGCTTTGAAGTTGTAGACCTTGAAGTCCTTTTCAACTTTCCCTCTTTCAACACATTTGGCCTGTGTTTTTTGTTCAAGCTCAAGATCTGGGGGTCTCCTTTCCCAAGGTCGTGATTCTCCATCAATGTAGAAATAACCGAAGATAGCAACTCCATCACAGGCTCTTGGAGCTCTTTATCTTGTCGATCGTCTAAGGTCTGAGCCTCTTGGTGGCATCTCTATCCACCTCAACCAGGTTACACTCAAGCCTTTCATATGCGCATGTGTTCCACATTTGAGAAGCTGTTTTCTTTTCTGCCCTGAGAACCTTTGGTGGGTAATTGGAGCGAAATCAAGAGAACCTTTTGACATTGCATCTTCAGCCAATGAGGGTGGCAAGTTCAGGTCACATGCGTGTATCCGAGCATTCGCAAACCCATCTGCATGACATGCCGTTGCAAAAGTTTCATATTGAGCAGCATATGCACATGATGCAATCTGACTAATATTGAAGCACATGGAGTCAAATGGCTCGTTGCATAAGTTTTGGGAAGGTTCGACACAAGTCCTCCACGACAATATGTCCATAATTTGCACATAACAAATATTCTTATCGATGTCAGTATGCTTACCATGGGTTGAGGATAATTTCTTATGAGCTTTTGTCATTCTTTTCTTCCTATTCCTCCCCCTCTGCTTCTCTATTGCCTTTTTCTTTTGTCACATAGTCTGGTGGCATGTCTTCTGAGCTTTGGCCTCTCTTTTCTGCCTCTTCCTCTGCAATTTCCACTCCTTTCTCATTACAAGTGAAAGTGGAGATGGGATAGGGGGAGATGGTGGGGGTGGGTGAGCCAATGGCGATGTGTGAGTATATGGATAGAGAAGTGAAGGAGGAAGCAATGGTGGTGCTTGAAAAAATTCTCCCTTAGATGGAACAATAAAGGGAGGAGGAAGTGAGGGAGTTGGAAAGTGGTGGGAGTTTAGCCTATAATTGAGACCAATAGGAGCAGCCTGAAACGATGGAATATGAGGTGGTCCTAGAAGAACATGACCATCCATAAAAGTAATATTTTGTTGCCAAAGGTTGGGCTAAGCAAAAGTTGAAGGGGAGAAGGCAATGGGCAAATGATTTTGTGCCTCAGGACCTTGACTACTTTGATTACCACAATTCCTTTTACCATATGTCATGTCCCGATCCTCGAGCGCTTTCCCATCCCTTGGTGGTCGATAAATTTGAGACATCTCAGGACGCATTGCCAACCCATTCATTTTAATGCGCATGCGGAAGCGAATTACTAATCCATTGACAATAACAAATGTGGGATAGAAGAGCAGGATAACAAATTTCAAATTAGACACATTATAAAAACCACAATCTGGTTTACAAACAGAGGCTAACTCTAAGGTCTAAGTACATGAAGTCTATCTTTAAAAAGAACTTCTGAGCTATCCATGCTTTTGACCCTTCCGCCTCAAGCTCCGGTTCTTCACCCTAGGGACTTGAAAAGTTGAGCTCCCGACGAGGTGAGACAATGTCTCAACAAATCCACCCCCTAAACTCCGACTAGGAAGGAAATACACCTAAAGGCCATCTATGCATACACAAGATAGATGACTTACATTTGCCTCGGTTTCTTCCTGCTAGTCAGTACAGTTCAAACACTCAACCAATCACTCTATCTATCTATTAATACTATCTATCAACCAATACCATCTATCAACTGGTTTCATTGAAACGATCACTACTCACCTAAGTTGATATATATAAATGCTCATGTAAGCTGATAAAGATAGATAATATAGCTCACCAAAGCTGATATAGATAGATAATATGGCTCACCGAAGCTGATATATGTTCATGATACTCATCAACTAACCATTTTATTGTTTTTATAACACCCGGTAAAAATAATCGTGTGTGGGTATACGGTAGGCTTGAGCCAAAAATATAATATCTTTACTTTATAAAATCCAACTAATTATATAATATATAAAAACATTTTTGGTGTTGTAAACCGACGCCCGGTAACTTTCTAGTTAAATACTGAAATTACCAAATTTTGGGATAAATACTCAAAATTATAATTAACACTCAATTTGCACAATTTAACACTCAATTAAATAAAGTAATCATACCATTGCGATCAACACAAAATTCCGGTCACCGGCTATCCTAGTCTAATTTCCAAAAAATAATAATAAATTAAATAATTACTAAAATTAATGAAATAAATACCAATAAATGCTATAAATAGAAACTTAGGCCGAAAAAACCTAATTAAATACCAAGACGAGCTTAAAAAATTTCTGAACCAATTTAGATAAATAATACAACATATCTAGTTGCTAATTACGCTACTCTAACCACCTAACATGCATAAATGAGTAATTAAATCACTAATATGTTCTAACTAATCACCTAAATCATACTTAGCCTAAATTAATCAATCCTTAAGCATAATTAACTCCCTAAGTGGAAATTAGTGACTAAACTCACTGGTTTAACGCGAAAACCAGTTCACGGTGACAACGATGCGACGATGGCCGAAACTCAAACTAACGACAGCGCCAACGGGAGCTCGGACCAAGCCGAAATCAACCACAAAGCCCACGGTGGGGCTGCTGGTTTTGGTTTTGAACTTGGGCTGGTCACACAACCGAACGGTGGGGCTGTTCCGCGGTGAGGCGGTGGCTGCAAAGGGAGCTTGGTGGAGACGCGGGCTGGTGTTGAGTCGAGCCTTGGGCGGTGGATGAGTAGGTTAAGCTAGGCCGCTGAATGGGCATGAAATCTTGGTGAACAATGGCCGAACTCGTGAGTGGGCTGGAGTGGAAAACAGGCGTGAGGTCGAGCTGTCAACCAACCGGTGAGAAGAGCTAGGCGAGTTGACTTCATAATTGGGGTTGGCGGTTGATTCGGTGGCAGAGGGGGAATGGGGCTCACGGATGAGGTGTGGGGGAGGGGAATCAATGCTAGTGGGACAAAGAATGTGCAGGGGAAAAAGATGAAAATGAAAAAGAAACAAAAGCAGCCAAGAGGGAGGGATTGACAACGCTGTCGTGTTCCAGCGAAAGATCGAAAAGGGGGAAAGGATAAGAGAGCAGGAGATGTCGGTAGAGAGGGGGAAAAAGGAAAACATGCGAATAAAGAGAGCAAGAGAGACACGAGAGAGAGAGAGAGAGAGACAAAGAGATAGAGACAAAGAGAGGCCAAAGGAAGGGGGAAAAACAACTGGCGTTCGAGAGAGTTGCAGCTGGGGGAAGTTTGAAGTCAAACAAAATGTCTTGAATGAGTATTTAATCATCCTCATCTTCAGCTCACCTTTAACCAACAATATCAATTGGTCATCCAAGGCCAATTTCAACACCAACTTGCCCCAATTGAAGTCCAAATGGAGACCAAATTATGACAGCCCCTCTAGCCTACGAATTTCATCCAATTGGACTTCCATTTCTTCGTCAAAATCTCCTATTTGATGTCCAATTTTGCTGAGGAATAAGCCCACCCGATTTCTATAATTTCCTTTCACCAAATAGCTCACTTTTGAGGCCAAAAATCCACATAATTTTGCCCATCCGAATTTCCATTCTTTTCCGAATCGTTCGAATTGATTTTCCGCAAAAATCCTGAACTCACCGAAAATTCTTCGAAAGATGAGTCAACATTCCTAAAATGAATTGTGACATGGCAGAACTTTCAATTTCTAAAATCAGATTCAAACTCTCGATTAATTTCAATATGGTGTGATTTTAGCGTGACCTAATCTACCGGGTAGCTTTCCGGAATTTTTGATGCAATTGACCCGTGGTCGATTTATTTCGAGTTAAATGTACATTTTCGACACATTGACGTCTCTCAATTGTCATGAAAATCTCAATGTTTCAAATACGGACATAGGATACCCAAAACGATAGAAAAATCGGTCTAGTATCGATCGACGAGAATTTTACAACTAGATGGAATCACCCACACTTTGATCACGTATCTTAGCTGAATCAACCTATTTTTGATCTCTAGTTGATTTTGACAATACCGTAATGACCCTTGCAAATTAGCACGGTCGAGCAGTCAATTTCTGGTCAAATTCTCAAGTCTATTACATTTATATTTCTTAATGGCTTCACCCGATAGGCTAGTTATCTCATGAGCGGCCAACTCCGAGAAAAGGACTATAGGCGCGTCGATAAAAAGCCCAACTTATCCAATCGAAAACAAAACCTGAAATTTAGGATGTCACACCATACATATCAACAAGGCTTGGGCTTTTAATTTCATAATTAGTTACAACATTTCTTGCCAAAGTGTATACTGTGAGTAGAAAGATCAAATCATAAAGTTAAAATCAATGGCCCAAAACAAAACGCCTAACTGTGTTAATAGAGCAAGCTCAAAAAGCAAAGGTGAACTCATGTAATAAACATTGCTCGTAGCAAGACAAGTTGCACATGCTATATCACATTTCAAAGCAAGAATTAATGCTCAAAATCTAAAGCTAGCTTCGGCTCAAGGAGTTCACCTCCTGACTAGACTTAGTTTCTTTCTCAATTTTAACAGCATGAAATCCATATCAATGTGCTTTCAGGTTGAACAAAAATAGTGAACTATTCTTGTCATTCTCACATTCCCAGATCTAAACATACTAGTCATATTCAAGAAGTCGAGCTGCTTACATGACATCAAGAAATTGTAGGGGATTTCATTCAATTACGTGCCTCCTTGAGTGTAGACAATATCCACAACTCATCCGAATAATAATTAATCTCTACAAGCCAGAATTGATAATAACAAAAATTGAGGAAAAAAATCATCCTTCCAAGCACACAATAAGAATTAAGCTGAAGCAAAATACAATATAAGATTGAAGACGAGAATAGTTGCATTTTCAACTTACCCATAAACCGAAAACCCAAAGCTTAGATTCAACTACCCACTAAAGAAAATGGAATCAAGAACAAGCAGTCAAGAGGCATAATCACCGAGACAGGCACTCACCGAAATAAGACGAGAGAGCTTAACTCGACGAATTAGGCATCCACCTATATCTAGTGGTGATGATGGTGGCCCAAGGCTCCAACAACAACAATGGTGGCTGGGCTTCAATGAAGACGGTCATGGCTGGATTTGAACGGCAACGTTGGTGGTTGGGCAACAACGGTGAGTATGAGTGATGGCGAAATTGTAACTACAAATGAAAACCCTATCTTTTTTGCTTTCCTTTTCTTCTAATGTCTATCACTTCTAGTTGTGTTGTTTGCCCCCTTTAAAGGGAGTCTAGTGTCTGTCGATAAGAACATTATCTTAGTGCAACATATGGACTCTCACTCTCTCTCTCTCTCTCTCTCTCTCTCTCTCTCTCTCTCTCTCTCTCTCTCTCTCTCTCTCTCTCATACATATATTTAGATACATTATTAGAATTAGCATGTTTTAAATAGATTCTTTAGGCCTTGATTGATGAAGTTTTGCCGGAAATTGGATGAATGATGGCCAATGTTGCTTGAAATGGTGAAAGTAAAGTGACTAGATCCATATATGGACTCATTTGGAAGATTGAACTTGTTTGTTGAAAACTGAAAATTCGGAGTTTCACGATGTCTAGGTGTTCTTCCATTTATTAAAAATTATATAGTCAGAATTTCAAAATCTCACGTGAAATATCGGGATCGAAATATTCGCAATGGTATATTTTTTTATAAAATTCCAAAGCCATTTGATTGAAAATCTCGCATCCATAAAGTAGCAATGGATTTTTGAGCTTTCAACAAAAACTACACCAGATTTTCTCGAACTTTATTTTGCAATTTCGACATAATTCGAGTCTTTTTTGCCAAAAAAAAAAAAAAGAAATTAATATTTAAAAGTCTTTTTGGGGTTCTAATTGAGTGTGCAGGAAAGTTTTAGAACCAGATAACAAAGTTTAGAGGGTCAATTTGGCCATTGGAGAAGGTCGTTCCCAGCCTACAAAGCTGTTTTCAATTGAGTCCTTGGAAAAACCTGAAATTATCACATAGTTGGAGGGATTATTTGTAAAAGTTGAAAACATAAAAGTTGTTTGAAACAGAATGAACTAGATCTCCGTAAAATGTGGTGGGATTTCAAAATTTTTAGAAATGTTTCTCACAATTTACTAAACCAGGCCAGATTTCAGGTCAAATCAAGAGCAATCTCGATGTTGGGTCGATTTCTGGTCAACCGAATCCCAACTAGGTCAAGTGATCTTCATGAACTTTAAAGTAGACACTTCAAGCTTTATAATGACACATGAATCACTTGGTGGGTAGGTAATTAAGGCTTTCACTTGAATGCAAACATAACAGCCCAAATTAGTAAAAATGAAAAAATGATCCAATCATTGGCTTAATTGATTGCTGGTTGTTTAAGCCTAATTAGCCAAATGCATATTTAATTGAGCTTTGCATGTGATTTAATATAAATATTTAGGCCCACGACAAATGTTGATAAATGGGTATCTTAAGTGGGAATGATTAAAATTAATTAGGGATTAGTTGCCTAGTCTAGCACTCTGTGAATGCAAGTGGAAGCTAATAACCACTAATCTTGATCAGTGAAACCTAGAAGATTAGGAAATGGTTGGCGTTAATCCATAAGCATGAATAATCAAAAGACAATCCATCCTAAGGCAATTGAGTCATTAGTTAAGTGAACTTTGCTAATGCTTTGGTTAGTTTGATTGCATTGATTGTATGGTTGAAAGGATGAACCAACACCCATGAATGGTCGGAGGCAATGACTAAGGCGATGATCATCAAAGGGACCCGAAAGTTGTGGAAGGCCGATGTCCAATTCGGTCTTCAATCTTAGAATAATGTAGTTTAGGATAGCTTCAATTAAGCTAACTTAAACAGTTGTAGGTTAATTAACATAGGCTTTTGTTGCAACCTAATCTCGCTACCGTTCCTCAAGAGGAAAGGAAGTGGAAAGATCGGATTTAGGGGTACTTGACCACGAATGTTCCCTTACGGTTCTCAATCATAAGGATGCCATCACCTCATCCTTTGGACGAATCTTGTGTGAGTCCACTTAATCGTAATTGTGAGTTACCCTAAACTCATACCCCGCATGACAACAAAGTGTCATGACCTTACTTAGACACCATGGTACATCTTATCAACGATTTTAAGGTCGAAAGGAATCTGGATACTTTTACCATGATAACCTTCTCGATAGGACGTTTCGCCCATAAGAATGGCATCACTTTATCCTTTAAGGCTACTGCCAATATCGAGTATGCTTAATCGCTATGAGTCTTATCAAGACTCATACCTCTGTGACGAGTTCATTTATAATATCTAGTTGTTTAAAACAACCTAGAAATAAAACAAGAGTCGTCACTAGCCTCATTTTTGGGAGTTAGCTAGAAAATCCAATCGAGGGTTGAGAGTATTCTCTCGATTTCTACGCAACTAGATATCTAGGTTCGAGAACTTGTATTATGCCAATATTTCTATTAGCGTCATTTCGGTACCTAACAATATGTTGTGTTTACCTAAGGTGTGAATGCATTTCTACTTTAATTTTTCATGATTGTTTATCCTAAACTAGGCTATCATGTATGGTTGGTAATTTACATGCTATTCTATTTCTAGAAAATGTGAAAAGAGAGTAATAAATTGAATTGAAATTGCGAGATGGTAAATAACCAACCAAGGAAAGCGGTAAATCTATCATACAATCCTAGGAAAGATCAAAGAGAAACACAATTAAAAGAATAAGAAAGAAAAGAATCCGCAACTCGTCAGGCTTTTATACAGACAATAAGAAACTCGAGACGTATGTTAGGAATGAATGGTACAAAGATACGGTTGGATTAGATATCGACCTTTCATCGTCTTCACATCATATTTGTCTTCGGGATCCTACTTTGAACCTAGTCTAAGAACTTTAACTAAGTACATACAATGGAAAGAAACAGTCGTATACATCAAAACAACTACAAACATGGCATCATACCAGAGTCAATTACTAAAAGGAAATTCCATTCACAAATCGAATTTGGGTCTCGGGGTTAACCTTTGTAATTCATACATAGGTCCCTCTAAGACATCTACCCGGTTCATTTTATGACTTAAGTCATTATTGACCAATTGTATTCTTGTTTGGCTAATAACACTTATAAGTCCCTAATGAAGCTATCTATGTGATCCCAAAATCGACCCTAACGTACATCTAGAAATCACATGCATTGCAAGAATTAAACATGCATGCAAGTTTTTTGGACTTTATTTCTCAACCAATCAAACAAAAAAGTGAACTGTTGACGGGTCATTTGTTATCAAGGGCATGCATCAATCACGAATACAAGCATTTCTAATGAATGACATAATTATATGCATGAGGGTACATGTGATATTTCAAAGTAATTTTTTTAAAATCATCCACAAAGTTTTTTAGATAAAGTGATGTCTCAGTTATGGAAGGCATTCAATTGTCAAAGCTAGCTCGGAGCTCGCATAATTACACTCACAAGCATTGCAAACATTTTAAATACATTCCAAACCATGACTTTCACAATTGTCAAATTGGGATGTCACAACCTTTCTTTTTCCATAAGAGGGAAAAGGAAGAGGTTTAGGGGTATTTACCTAAAGAGGTAGACCAACGGCCCTAAATCAGGCATGGGCTTTCCCAAGCTCATATCTCACACGACATTGGATTTCATATTTCAATTCTTAACAACCTATGTATTTGTAAGAGTCGCCACTAGCCTATTCAGGTTGGCTAGAAACCAATCAAAACATGGGAATGTTGTCTCGATTCCTACATAACCAGAGATTTTTAGGAGCGGAAACTTGTTTACGAAATATTTTTATTAGCACCCTTACGGTACCACTAACTTGAAAAGTTGTTTATATAAATGACCATACAATTTTGATTACCAATTATAATCCTTATGAAACCGCTAAGCATTCACGCAATGTTTTTTGTAAGTTTGTTTTCCTTAATGTCTAGACTAATCATAACCTAATTTAGAAGTGAAATTTACACTTAAATTAATGAAAAGCAATGCGGTAAGTAAATATCCAAGAAATTGAAATGATTTGAAAATAAGTACAAAAAAGGAAAACCCGATACAAGTCGGGCAAATAATATTACACGGCCTTATTATCATGCCTTGGGACGGGACCCCCGTGAGAGAAATGAGAATTTAAATATGCATGAAATTACTCTAAATAATTTAATTTAGCAAAATAATTTATTTACAAACATGATTATAAAATATCAAAATAGCATCAAGTTAGGACAATGACTTTATAAAATTAGGAAAATCTCATAAATGTCATTTATGCCCTAATTTGATACTATCTAACATTTTTTTATATATATTTTTCAAATTTTCAAATTTTTCTTTTTTTTTTATTATTTTAAAATATTAATAATAATTCCTTAAATTGATCTATGCTAACATGGAATAACACAGCACATGAATATCACAATAGTCAAGCTCAAATCAACCATTTCAAGATAGAAACTTGTTATGGGCATTTCATCGAACATTTGATGTGCATTGAATCACCCCAAGCAACTTCTTCGAACCATGTTTGTAGCCTTCAATCTCGACCCATAAGTAATCTCATGTCGAACAAAATATCAAGGTTATACTACCATATGCAAAGAGTAAGATTAGATAAAATCATAGCCTAAAACACACAAAAACCAAACTAAAATCGTTCTCAAATATGTGAGTTTGAGCTGATTTTGCAAATATGGATTTTAAACCCAAGTCAAACAAACATGTTGCATGCCCATATTCAAGCCCCGACAACCATCACATGCAAGATCCATAACAAATATCACTTCATCCAAATAAAAATAGGTAATATATACTTTCAAATGCAACAAACGTTACAGAGAACAAGCAACTGAACACATCAAAACAAACTCTCTAAGAAGCATATATGCATGATCTATGTTGGCCAACCATGTCTCAATGTGAGTTGGTTTGGCTTTTGGCTCAAGTTATAGAAGATCTCACGGTTCACATGAAGATTTAAAGACTAAACCGGGCTGACCTATGCATCATATGTACTCCCATATAATATTAATCAAAGCCACGAAAACAAGTAATGCACAAAAAAAAAAAAGTATAGTAAATCAAATATGCAAGACTCTTGAAGAGATTTCAACACTTACAAAAATTCCAAGCTCAAAGTTAGTTTTTTTACTAGTTTTTCTCTTGATTTTTCACTATCAAAACATGTTCAAACTTGAGCAAAACTATATCTAGGATTCTTACCTTGCTTCCTAGTTTCTTTTGCAAGTGGCTCTTGGTCGAGGAAACAAGAAATTATCCTTTAGGGGGCACGTGGAAAATGGCTCATTCAAATCAAAAATGAGATCTGTAAAAGAAAATAACTAACAACAAAGGTTCTTGTTGACTTACAAAATTAGACTTTAGAACCTCTTTTGTTGGCCAAATCAACACCAACTCGAACTATATGTATTTTAGCTTAGGTTACAACTCATGGCTTTCCTCATATATCTCTCAGGTTTCTAAAAAACACTCATTTTTTCTCACTCGTGACCAACCGGGCTCAACACTTGGAAAAATTTTAGGACTTCTTGGCCCGCTAGGAGGGTATTTTTCGGGGGGCTTTAGGAAGTCTTTTCGATCTTCATTTTGGACATGCAACCTATGGTTGGAAAGATCTTTGAGTGAAGTTTCACTCCCTAATTGAAAGTTTTGGCTAATTTTGGCCGCACGACCGCCGTACGACTGTTGTACGATCGTCGCACAACCGCCCATGACGGCCGCACGACCGCTACACGACTGTTGCACGACCCCCATACAACCGCCGACCGTCGCTGCAGGATTGCCGCCAATGGCATAAAGAGGAGTTCTAGTATCCTTGAATCCTCAAAACATGCCTTATATAGTATTAGAAAGAAGAATAGTATGAGCCCTGATGGATCTCAATCGTAGGTAGCTCCTAGTTGAGGTTTATAAGGGAGCCTATCCAAACAAGCAATAGCTGCAATTAATCAATGTAGTGTTAAGGTAATCCAACAATTATATCTAGAAGGAAGACACTTAAGGATCTTACGCCCATAAAAGCAAAGAAGCTTTTAGCATTAAATGTAAGAGATAATTGTAGCAAAACGCCAAGGATCCCGGCAACTACTAGTGAAATAGATGGCAAAGAGATATATTTCATTTCCTTACTATATGTAGTTGCCGTAAAATCTGATCATCCAAAAATACAGTCATTAAAGAACTGACATCTCACCAAGTCTTTTGATCAAATGGTGAAACTAATAAGTTGATAGTGGAACGTACCTTATGCTGGAATGATTTCATTGTCAACCCTTGGAATGATTTCATTGTCAACCCTTGGCTTTGGTCATCTATCTTCAAAGATAAATCACTTTCATCATCATATGTTGACTCTTCCAATTCTATCCTCTCAGTTAAGCATGTCTTAATATTTTCATCTTTTGCTAGGTTGGTAAAAATTTATAAATTTTTACATTTATTTATTTTTTCTTCTTACTCACGGACCGCCAATTGCTTACCGTCGCCCAACGACTGCTGCATGACTGCGCACAATCATCGCACTACCGCCGCATGATCGTCGCACGACTACCGTACGACTGCCACACAACCATCGCACAACCGCCGCAAGACTGCCAACCTTCGCCGTCAACCACCACCGCAGAATTGCCCCTGATGGCATAAAGAGGAGTTCTAGTATCCTTGAATCCTCGAAACACACCTTGCATAGCATTAGAAAGGATAATAGCAAGAGCCCTAATAAATCTCAATCGCAAGTAGCTCCTAGTTGAGATTTGTATGGGAGCCTATCTAAATAAGTAACAGCTACAATTAGTCAATGTAGTGTCAAGGCAATCCAACAATTATATTTAGAAGGAAGACACTTACAGATCTTATGCCCATAAAATCAAACAACCTTTTAGCGCCAAATGCTAGATATAATGATAGTAAAACGCCAAGGATCCAGGCAACTACTAGTAAAATAGATGGGGAAGAGATATATTCCATTTCCTTACTACATATAGTTGCCGTAAAATCTGGTCATCCAAAAATACAGTCATTAAAGAACTGGCATCTCGTCAAGTCTTTTGATTAAATGGTGAAACTAATAAGATGAGATTGGAACGTAGCTTCTGCTGGAACGATTTCATCATCAAGCCTTGGCTCTTCTATTTCTATGATTTCCTCGTTGCTAGCAAGATGAGATGGCTCTTCTATTTCTATGATTTCAATCTCGCTAACAAGATGAGATTGGCCATCTATCTCCAGAGATAAATCACTTTCATTATCATGCGTCAACTCTTCCATTTCTATATCCTCAATTAAGCATGTCTTGATGCTTTCATCTCTTACTAGGTTGGTAAAAATTTATATATTTTTGCATTTATTTATTTTTTCTTCTTACTTAAGGACCGTCGACCGCCGACCGTCGCCCCGCGACCACCACACGACCGCTCCACGATCGTCGCATGATTGCCGACCGTCACTGCCAACCACCGCCGCAAGATTGCCGCCAGTGGCATAAAAAGGATTTCTAGTATTTTTGAATCCTTTAAACATGCCTTGCATGGCATTAGAAAGAAGAATAGCTAGAGCCCCAATAGATCTTAATCGCAAGTAGCTCCTAGCTAAGGTTTGTATGGGAGCCTATCCAAACAAGCAACAGCTGCAATTAGTCAATGTAGTGTCAAGGCAATCCAACAATTATATCTAGAAGGAAGACACTTAAAGATCTTACGCCCATAAAAGCAAAGAAGCTTTTAGCACCAAATGCTAGAGATAATGGTAGCAAAACACCAAGGATCCCGACAACTACTAGTGAAGTAGATAGGGAAGATATATATTCCCTTTCCTTACTACATGTAGTTCCGTAAAATCTAATCATCCATAAATACGGCAATTAAAGAACTGAAATCTCACCAAGTCTTTTGATTAAATGGTGAAACTAATAATATGAGATTAAAACGTACCTTATGCCGGAACGATTTCATCATCAAGCATTGGCTATTCTATTTCTATGATTTCATTGTCGCTAGCAAAATGAGATGGCTCTTCTATTTCTATGATTTCATTGTCGCTAACACGATAAGATTGGCCATCTATCTCTAGAGATAAATCACTTTCATCATCATGTGTCAACTCTTCCAATTTTATCTCCTTAGTTAAGCATGTATTAATGCTTTCATCTCTTGCTAGGTTGGTAAAAATTTATAATTTTTGTATTTTTTTATTATTTCTTCTTACTCACGGACCGTCGACCGCTAACCGTCACCCAACGACCGCCGCATGATTGCCGCACGATCATCGCACTATCGCCACACGATCGTCGCACGACCGCGATCGCAGAATTGCCCCCAGTGGCATAAAGAGGAGTTCTAGTATCCTTGAATCCTCGAAACACGCTTTGCATGGCATTAGAAAGGAGAATAGCATGAGCCCCAATGGATCTCAATCACAAGGAGCTCCTAGTTGAGATTTGTATGGGAGCCTATCCAAATAAGCAACAGCTACAATTTGTCAATGTAGTGTCAAGGCAATCCAATAATTATATCTAGAAGGAAGACACTTACAGATCTTACGCATAAAAGCATAGAAGCTTTTAGTCCCAAATGCTAGAGATAATTGTAGCAAAACGTCAAGGATCCCAGCAACTACTAGTGAAGTGGATGGGGAAAAGATATATTCCATTTCCTTACTACATGTAGTTGCCGTAAAATGTGGTCATCCAAATAAATAGTCATTAAAGAACTAACATCTCGCCAAGTCTTTTGATTAAATGGTGAAACTAATAAGATAAGATTGGAACATACCTTCTGCTGGAACGATTTCATCATCAAGCCTTGGCTCTTCTATTTCTATGATTTCATCGTCACTAGAGAGATGAGATGGCTCTTCTATTTCTATGATTTCATCATCGATAACAAGATAAGATTGGCCATCTATCTCTAAAGATAAATCACTTTCATCATCATGCGCCGACTCTTCAATATCTATCTCCTCGGTTGAGCGTGTCTTGATGCTTTCATGTCTTGCTAGGCTGGTAAAAATTTATAATTTTTTGCATTTATTTTTTTTTTCTTCTTACTCACGGACTGCCAACCGCCGATCATCACCCCATGACTGCCGCACGATCATTGCACAACCGTCGCACAATCATCGCACAACTACCTTTCGATTGCCGCACGATCGCTGCACGATTGTCGCACGACTGCTGACCGTCACTGCCGATCGCCGTCACAAGATTGCCGCCAATGGCATAAAAAGGAGTTCTAGTATTTTTGAATCCTTGAAACACGCCTTGCATAACATTAGAAAGGAGAATAGCATGAGCCCCAATGGATCTCAATCACAAGTAACTCCTTGTTGCGACTTGATCTCGCCACCCTTGAATCAGGGGGAAAGGTCAGGTTTAGGGGTATTTGATCATGAGAGTTCCCTCACAAGATCATGAGGTCTCCCAAGCTCATACCCCGCATGACGAGTTTATTTATATGATCTAGTTATTTATGACAACCTAAAAATAAACGAGAGTCGCCACTAGCTTTATTTTGGGGGTCAGCTAGAAAACCCAATCAAGGGTCGGGAGTGTTTCCTCGATTCCTACGTAACCAAATATCTAGGTTCCGGGACTTGAGTTATGCTAATATTGCTATTAACGCCCTTTCAATACCTAAACAATATGTTGTGTTTTCCTAACATATCCATACGTTTCTTTTTACATTTTTGGGATTATTAATCCTAAACTAGGCAATCATGCATGATTGGTCATTTTCATTCTATTCTATTGCTAGAAAAATAAGAAAGGAAAACAATCAATGAAATTTGAATTACAAGACAGCAAGTAAACAATCAAGGAAAGCAATAAATCTTTCATGCAATCCTAAAAATATAAAATAGAACACAATTAAAAAAAAAAAAAAAAAGACCCGCAACTTGTCGGGTTTTATACAACAAATGGAACCCAAGACATATGTCGGGAAAATGAATATTATACAATAATGGTCGAAATAGACATCGACCTTCACCGTCTTCACGCTTTCTTCATCTTCGGGGTTCTAATCTAATCCTAACCTAAGAAACTTATAACTATGTGCATATAATGGAAAGAAACAAGCATACACATCAAAGCAACTTTCATGAAGACGAGTAATCTCAATCCAGCATGCTAGATATTCTAAAAGAAATCGTAGAATGAAATCCTAACAAAGAATCACAACAAAAATCATCAACATCACACATAAGATCAAAGCAATTGGGGTAGAACCCATGGATAATTGGCTCTAAGAAAAGCACGGACCATCAAGCACACTATGAGGAAAAAATTTCATGAATGAAGTTTCCTAAGGTGGGTTACACATTAATTTATAAAAAAATTCAAGAATACATAACAACACATCAGAAACATAATAGGACAGCAAGACGTCATGGCAAATCAACAACAATTTTTCCTAGTAGACAATGTCTAAAAATTCTGAAATTTCATCATGACATAGTCATGAGAAAGACAAACAAATTTCATTAAGGAGTCGATCACAAAATCCTTAGGGAAAATCCATGTAAAAATAATAAGAGGTCTGACTCAACAAGGGCATAAAAGCTTTCCGAATTTCACTCATAGCAGATTTCAATGCCAACTTTGTAAAAAATGGAAAATGGGACAAATGACATGCAAATAATGCAAAATTAATGTCATTAGAAAGATTAAGACGTGCCCTAAGACTTTTTAAGAGATGTCGGGTTCAAGTAAGGTCACATTTATGGCCGAAAATCAACAATCTCTAAAGCATGCAAATCGATCATAAGCAAATCAGAAAATGATGCATGGTAACTATCTTGTTAAGCCACCTAATCAATGCATGAAAATTATGAAATATGAACATGACGTAGGGCTAAATGTGAAGAACAAGTTTGATTAAGACATATAACTCTATATCCATGTGCAAAAGATCACACAAATTCATTAACATTGATATGTGACTTGTCATTAGGAGCAAAATGCATGACAATTTCAGTTGCGACATATCAACTTGATGCATGGTTTTTACATAGTAAATGATCCTCAAATGAGGCATGCCATATATCATCGCGAAGCTTATGATGTTCTCTAAGTATGTCTAGAAGGCATATTCTACAAATTGGTTCATTAATAAGCTCAGTCGAAGACATTCCTCTTGGAAGTCAGATCAGTCATAGAAACAACAGTACAGACCAGAATCAATTGTGATTAATCCTATCAATATGATATGAGAAAATTCTAAAAAAATTTATGCAACTAGGTCTGAATGTTAGGGTTAAATCTCATGAAGATACCCTAGTCCAATTAATCAACAAAATTGCACACAAAATTGTGAAACATGTCAGGTTGTCCAAAATACAAGATTACATCAATATCATAGAACATAGTAGAACTTCGGACATGAAATTGATAGGAAAAATGGATGCCAATCAGTGCAAATTTTATCTTGTTGAAAATTCCATGAAGTATACTACGACTTTCATGAAGACTTTGAACACAGAAAACCACATTTACAAGCTGATATCAAGCCATTTCTCAGATCAGTCATCCAGTTAATAGAAAAACAAACAATTGACAGATTCTGGACTAGACTTTGGACATGCAAAAACCATATCAAATGAGGTCCGATCAAGGCATTCTATAGCTCATTGGAAAGATACTTGAACCATCTTCAGCCTTCATGAAGACTTCGAACACAGAAAACCACAGCAACCATCTCATATCAAGTCATTTGCACAGAAGGTCATCTGAAACAGAGAACAAGTCAGAACACAATAGTTTTCCAGAAACATGCACTAAATGCCTAGCTATTTTCAGGTAGTAAACGACACCAAATTGGAACGTTCTATGGGTCGTTGGAAAGGTCTTCGAGTCATCGTCAACTCTCATGAAGACATTGAACATAAAAAAATATATATAACAAGTTTATAGCACAACATTTCTCAAATTTGTCACAGAGACATGTGATTTTTGGAGAACAAGCATATTCAAACAATCAAGCTCAATCAATGGTAATATAAGGCCATTCTAACATCCTAATACATCATCATTTGCAGATATGAGAATCCTAGTGTGAGCTCTAGCCCTGTTTGTCTAGATCAACCTCGCTTCATCGAGTCGAGCAGTCGATAGTTACCTTTTGTGCGATCCGAGTGATTTGAGCTCAATCAAGCATACGCCAAACCACTACAGCACCTTCGGAGCATCAAGGATTATCGGAAGGACACCGTGGATGGCTGAATTTGCAACTTCAACGGCTGAATCTCCTCCCGAAGTTCGCACAAGAAAAGCAACGCAACTTGTCTCATCCGGAAACGATCCGGAAACGCCAACGCCTGCCAGCTAGAGCAGAGAACCGGACACGAGGCCGAGTTGAGTTATCCGGAGATCTTCGGAATCGAGCGAGAACGAAGCTAGGAACTTGATAGAGCACCGCTGGAGATGGAAGGGTTGGACCGCATCTCTTTGATCTCCTACAGGATTCGCTTCACCGCTAGGTTCTTCCGGTTGTACTTGTCCTCCGCCATGTTGCTCACCGCCGCTGACGATGGTCCCGATCGACTAGAATCACGCGCAAGGCGAGGGGAAGGAGCGATGGCGATCGATTGATCGATCTTCTTCTACCGGTTCTGCTTTTCGGTTGGGGGATTTTCTTCTGAGTTACGAGCTTGCTATGTAGAGAGAGAGAGAGAGAGAGAGAGAGAGAGAGAGGGGTTCATGTCGAGAGAATCCCTCTACCCTTTTCTTTGTTCCACTGAATGCGGAGAGAAAAAAATCCGAGAGAGAGATGTAGAGAGAGAATTTTAGTCAGAGAAACAAGATCTGGAAAATGACCCCCCCTTCAATTTTGGAGGGAAAATTTGTTATATAGTCTAAAGCAAGATCAAATCTTAGCCCTTAGATTAATCCAAGGGCTATGGTTGATCTTAAAGTTGTTAAGAGCACCTCTAATTGAGCACATGCCCATTTCAATGGTCAAGATGCATTTTTGATGAACGGTGATGATCAATTGTGAACTAATTGGGGTCTTCTCTCTCTCTCTCTCTCTCTCTCTCTCTCTCTCTATATATATCTCTCTCTCTCTCTCTCTCTATATATATATATATATTTTAATTTTCATAACATGTGAGGTCGATTTAGGAATTCCGTAAAACCTGTAACAAAATTTGGACTTATCTTTTTTAATGATGTATCGACTAAAAATCAGGTGTCAACAGTTGCCCCTCTTTGAGTGGGAGTTCGAAAAGGTTCCACTCAAAGACAAAATTGATACCTGCAATTTTTAGTCGACCCCACTTCGAAAATAGAGGAAGACAAAAGAAATGACATTTAGTTATGGACCTACTTGATACTTACCTTTGCTCATCAAGGTATCTGAACTCTTGTTGGGGTTTATTCACTATGTCTCTTGCTCTCTCTCTCTCTCTCTCTCTCTCTCTCTCTCTCTCTCTCTCTCTCTCTCTCTCTCTCTCGTGGAAAGGAATGAAGGAAATAAAATCACTAAATGAAAAGTGAATGGTTTAAGGATAACCACTAACCTGAAGACAAGGTTTAAGGATCACCTAGAACCTAAAGAGACAAGGTTTAAGGATAACTTAGAATCTGGAGACAAGGTTTAAGGATTACCTAGAACCTAAAGAGACAAGGGGATAACCTAGAACCCAGAGACAAGGTTTAAGGATCACCTAGAACCTAAAGAGACAAGGTTTAAGGATAACCTAGAACCTGAAAAGACAAGGTTTAAGGATAACCTAGGACCTGAAGAGACAAGGTTTAAGGATAACCTAGGACCTGAAGAGACAAAGTTTAAGGATAACCTAGATACTGAAAAGACGAGGTTTAAGGATAACCTAAAACCTGAAGACAAGGTTTAAGGATAACCTGGAACTTGAAGGCAAGGTTTAAGGATTGACCCACAAACCCTATGGTTTATACTGGAAAAAAAATAAAGTCTCATCGTGTAAAAACGGGTTTCGACTGGATGTGATAGTCTCACCATGTAAAAACGGGTTTCGACCGGGTATGATAGTCTCACCGTGTACAAACGGGTTTCGACCAAGAGAAAGGTCTCACTATGTAAAAATGGGTTTCGACTAGGTATGATAGTCTCATCGTGTACAAACGGGTTTCGACTAGGAGAAATGTCTCACCGTGTAAAAACGGTTGCGACCGGGTATGAGAGTCTCACCGTGTACAAACGGGTTTCAATGGGAGAAAGGTCTCACCGTATAAAAATGGGTTTCAACTGGGTATGATAGTCTCACCGTGTACAAACGGGTTTCAACTAAGAGAAAGGTCTCACCGTGTAAAAGTGAGTTTCAACCAAGTATGATAGTCTCACCATGTACAAACGGGTTTTGACTGGGTATGAGTTTCGAAATTGCTGGAGAACCAATCTTGCAAAATGATATTGATTGTCAAATCCTTTCAGAGAAGATTTTAACAAAATGAGATTTGATTAACCATCTAAGGGTTAAATCAAATATGCCAAGTGGAAATATCCTAATCAAAAGAGGTCTTTCACACTGACTCTCAAAAAATGCTTTTATTCCTAACCATTGATATGGGAAAACTGTTTAAATCTCATTGGAGAAGTCTCACTCAACCTATGTCTAAAGCTTTCGGAAACGTTCACAATGAATACAATCTATTAATCAAAAAGTCTTTTGAAAGGGACCATAATGATGGCTTAGTCAATGGCTTACACAAAGGGTGTGTACTTTGAGGCCAAGAAATGAATATTGAATCAATATATTCATCAGGTTTACAAGTCAAGAACCTTGAAGATAAGATAAGATAAGATTGCTTCCACTTCTTCTAGCAGTAGCTCCTATGTGATACTCTTATTTCAACTCGAACCATCCCAATCAGAAGAGACTTCGGAGAAGGGTTGTAATGTTGGTTCGAGTGAGTCTAAAAAAGGCTTGAAAATTTTTCAAATATCGAAGGATTAAAACTAAGTGATTATCTTGGCATCATTACCATCACATAACCTTCCGAAAATTTGACTCTTGAAATTTAACCAATCTCGAGAATCCTTTTGATAATTTGTCTTGAGACATGAGAGCTTCGCTCTCTGTTCTAATGATATTGCTTGCAACACATGCTTTCTCTTGCAAGGCATGTCTTTTGTTTTTCAACGGATGATCTTTTGCATGATCGTTGTCTTCGCTCTTCTTTGCATTTTTGCTTTTCTTTGCATTTTTTTTCATGGGCATTGGCCTTGCTTTTATCAGGTACACTGCTTTTTCATGCCCCCTAGTTTTCATTCTCTTTTGAGTATCTAGGACTCTCGAGTGGCAATTACAAACATGACCAATATTCTCAATTTTGTTGGTAAATCATGTGCCTTGCCCTAGTGTGGGGAGATAATCATCACCTAGGGTTATGTAGGAATTGTATAAGGCTCAAATTGGCTAAGCAAAGGATAATTGTGTTTGTAATAGCGAACGAAATGCTCTTCGTCACTTCAGGATACTTCAAGTTTCGATAAGAAATCACCTGAAGCTAGCACAAGAAGATTAATGCAAGTTAAAGCAATAAAATATTTCTTAATCTTTTGCTCCATAATTTTCAACCAAGACCCCCTATTTTGCTCCAATGTGGGGTTGTTCTTGACAAGGTTATTTTGGAAATACTCCCTATTGGCTCAAAGTGGCTTGCAAAGGATATCAATAGTGTTTGGGATTGAGAAATGAAATGTCTTTATCATCTCAAACCATGTATTCATTGTGAATGAATCATATGCTTTAAGACATGGTTCTTTTCACTCAACTCTCTCAAGGAGTGTATAAGGATGTGTTTGATAAAGGAGTTGCCTCTCATCATTTTAGGCATTACCACTTGGCATATTTAAAAATCCTTTTCACGATCATCGCACGACCACCGCACGACCGCCGACCTTCGCCGCCAACCGCCACCACAGGATTGCCCCCAGTGGCTTAAAGAGGAGTTCTAGTATCCTCGAATCCTCGAAACACGCCTTACATAGCATTAGAAAAGGGAATAGCAGGAGCCCCAATGGATCTCAATAGCAAGTAACTCCTAGCTAAGGTTTGTATGGGAGCCTATCCAAATAGGCAACAGCTACAATTAGTCAATCTAGTGTCAATGGAATCCAACAATTATATCTAGAAGGAAGACACTTACAGATCTTACGCCCATAAAAGCAAAGAAGCTTTTAGCCCCAAATGCTAAAGATAATGGTAGCAAAACGCCAAGGATCCCAGCAACTACTAGTGAAGTAAATGGCGAAGAGATATATCCCTTTACTTACTACATGTAGTTGCTGTAAAATCTGGTCATCCAAATAAATGGTCATTAAAGAACTGACATCTCGCCAAGTCTTTTGATTAAATGGTAAAACTAATAAGATGAGATTGGAACGTACCTTCTGCTAAAACAATTTCATCATCAAACCTTGGCTCTTCTATTTATATGATTTCATCATCGCTAGAGAGATGAGATGGCTCTTTTTATCTATGATTTCATTATCGCTAACAAGATAAGAATGGCCATCTATCTCCAGAGATAAATCACTTTCATCATCATGCGTCGACTCTTCAATTTCTATCTCCTCAATTGAGCATGTCTTGATGCTTTCATCTCTTGCTAGGTTGGTAAAAATTTATAAATTTTTGCATTTATTTGTTTTTTCTTCTTATTCATGGACCGCTAACTGTCACCCCACGATCGTTGCATGATCGTCGCGCAACTACCGCACGACCGCTGCACTATCGCCGCACCACCGCCGCACCACCGCCGACCGTTGCAAGATTGCCACCAATGGCATAAAGAGGAGTTCTAGTATCCTTGAATCCTCGAAACACACCTTGCATAGCATTAGAAAGGAGAATAGCTAGTGCCCCAATGGATCTCAATCACAAGTGGCTCCTAGCTGAGGTTTGTATGGGAGTCTATCCAAACAAGCAACAGCTGCAATTAGTCAATGTAGTGTCAAGGCAATAAAAGCAAAGAAGCTTTTAGCACCAAATGCTAGAGATAATGGTAACAAAACGCCAAGTGTCCCAGCAACTACTAGTGAAGTAGATAGAGAAGAGATATATTTCATTTCCTTACTACATATAGTTGCCGTAAAATCTGGTCATCCAAAAATACGGTCATTAAAGAACTAACATCTCGCCAAGTCTTTTGATTAAATGGTGAAACTAATAAAATGAGATTGGAACGTTGCTTCTGCTAGAATGATTTCATCATCAAGCATCGGCTTTTCTATTTCTATGATTTCCTCATCGCTAGTAAGATGAGATGGCTCTTCTATTTCTATGATTTCAATCTCGCTAACAAGATGAGATTGGCCATCTATCTCCAGAGATAAATCACTTTCATCATCATGCGTGGACTCTTCTATTTCTATCTCCTCAATTAAGCATGTTTTGATGCTTTCATCCCTTGCTAGGTTGGTAAAAATTTATAAATTTTTGTATTTATTTGTTTTTTCTTCTTACTTACTGACCGTCAACCACTGATCGTCGCCCCACGGCCATCACACGACCACCACACGATCACCGCACGACCGTCGCATGACCGCCGCACGATCGCCGCACAACTGCCAACCGTCACCTTCGACCGCCACCGCAGGATTGCTGCTAGTGGCATAAAGAGGAGTTCTAGTATTTTTTAATCCTCGAAACACGCCTTGCATAGCATTAGAAAGGAGAATAGCAGGAGCACCAGTGGATCTCAATCGCAAGTAGCCCCTAGCTGAGGTTTGTATGGGAGCCTATGCAAATAAGCAACAACTACAATTAGTCAATGTAGTGTCAAGACAATTCAACAATTATATCTAGAAGGAAGACACTTAAAGATCTTACGCCCATAAAAGCAAAGAAACTTTTAGCACCAAATGCTAGAGATAATGGTAGCAAAATGCCAAGGATCTCGGCAACTACTAGTGAAGTAGATGGAGAAGAGATATATTACATTTCCTTACTACATGTAGTTGACGAAAAATCTGGTCATCCATAAATACGGTCACTAAAGAACTGACATCTCGCCAAGTCTTTTGATTAAATGGTGAAACTAATAAGATGAGATTGGAACGTACCTTCTGCTGGAATGATTTCATCATCAAGCCTTAGCTCTTCTCTTTCTATGATTTCATCGTCCCTAACAAGATAAGATTCGCCATCTATCTCCAGAGATAAATCACTTTCATCATCATGCGTCAACTCTTCCAATTCTATCTTCTCAATTAAGCATGTCTTGATACTTTCATCTCTTGCTAGGTTGGTAAAAATTTATAATTTTTTTGCATTTATTTGTTTTTTCTTCTTACTCACGGACCACCGATTGCATTTATTTGTTTTTTCTTCTTACTCACGGACCACCGACCACTGACCATCGCCCCACGACCGCCGCAGGATCGTCACACGACTACCACACGACCGCCGCAAAATCATCGCACAACCGTCGCAGGATCATCACACGACTACCACACGACCGCCGCACTATCGTCGCACAACCACCGCACGACTATCGCACGACTATCGCACGACTGCCGCACAATCTTCGCATGACTACCGCACGACTGTCGCCACCAACCGCTACCACAGGATTGCCCCCAGTGGCATAAAGAGGAGTTCTAGTATCCTTGAATCCTCGAAACACACCTTGCATAACATTAGAAAGGAGAATAAAATGAGCCCAATGGATCTCAATCGCAAGTAGCTCCTAGCTGAGGTTTGTATGGAAGCCTATCCAAACAAGGAACGGCTACAATTAATTAATGTAGTGTCAAGGAAATCCAACAATTATATCTAGAAGGAAGACACTTAAAGATCTTACGCCCATAAAAGCAAAGAAGCTTTTAGCACCAAATGCTAGAGATAATGGTAGCAAAACGTCAAGGATCCCGGCAACTACTAGTGAAGTAGATGGGGAAGAGATATATTCCCTATCCTAAGTCTCCACTGTACACATATTTTCTGCTTTGTACACTAAGTCTTCACGGTTTTATTCCTCTCGGAGCAACCCATACTACCCCAAGAAAATGCATATTGCAGGGGTAGAGGCGTGAACGCATCGCCATCTCTCTCTTAAGCCAATATATTGTCCTCTTTGTGTACATACGCCCACATCAGAGTGCACAGCGCAACGGTCCCACTCAAGGTTTTGTTTCCTCTGCCCACATGCTCGGAACGCGTATGTACAGTTAGAGGGACCCAAGCTTTATAAGCTAGCTCAGGACTCTCTCCCTAGGCGATGTGGGACAAGAGAGGGACCCCTTCCTTGCGCACGTCCGAGGACTGCCGCTCAAGCCGTCATACCTTAATACATGTAATTTTCATAAAATTTGGTAATCTAAAAATACAATCATTAAAGAACTGACATTTTGCCAAATCTTTTGATTAAATGGTGAAACTAATAAGATGAGATTGGAATGTACCTTCTACTATAACGATTTCATCATCAAGCATTGGCTCTTCTATTTCTATGATTTCATCGTCGCTAACAAGATCTAGAATTTATGGATTTTTGCTTTTCTTGAGTTGCTCGTGGGGGTGCTTTTAGAGAACAACCATGAACTCCCTCCTATGCTTCTTGTCTCCTACCTTTTTATCCCTCAAAAGAGCTTGTTTCATTGATCTTATCCATTGAATTCATCAATCTCTTGGTTGGCTTTTTGACCCTCTACCAAGCCTGCCAACTGAGCTAGTTCACCCACTTTCTAACTAAGTCAAATTTTTCAACTTCTGCAGCTGTTGAGTGTGCGGATTTTGCTGCGATTTTCCTGTGCTTTCAGCAACTTATCCCTGGCCAATTTTTGTCCACTTATGCTACTAATTATGGTCTTCCATCACTTGCAAAGATCAAGTTGATTGGGCTGCTGAATAGGATATTTTGGGGCCACAAACTTGCTTACTCAACAGCTCCAAATAGAGACCAAATCGTGGACTAGGTTTTGGTAGCTAATTTGAGCGTCTTAATCCATCAATTTGGCTACAACTTTTTATCAATTAGCAAGTTTATGTATAGTAATTTAAGATCCTCTTTTCGACTCTGACTCTCCCACTCCAGTCGTTGCTTTTCTTTTTGTGTAATCTTTGCAATTGTCTCCACCTAATTTTTCAAAAAAATCCCTCAAAGTTGGCCATTTTCTTGCCCAAGAATGCCCAATTCAATGCAAATTTGGTCCTTTTGGCCCGATTGGATTGATTCGACCTGGCCCAAGTTCAATTTCAACTTAATTGCAGCCAAGATGATGATTTAAGGGCTCAGACGAAATTTTGTAAAAAATTACAAATTGGTCTCTCAACTTTTGGAAATTGCATTTTGGCCCCAACTTGCCGTTTTAATTACAATGTTACCTCCTAAGCTTGGCTTGTCACATTCAGATCATCAACTCCAATTTTTTATTCTTCTTCTTTTTCTCTTTTTTTTTTATAGATTTTTTATATTTTTATATTTTTATTTTGATTGTTTTTATATCAAGAAAATAAATGCATTTAAAAACTATACTAAATGCCTAGGTACTCTTTATCCAATAATATTTTTGTGGAAAAAATAAGTTCCCATTTTATTTTATTTTTAAATTGATCTTTGGTCAAAAAAATTTAAGTGTCAACATGGGATTTGAAGATATTTGAAAAAATTTCGGATTAAGGAATATCTAAGCTATAGAGCACATTCAATTATCAATGCTAACTTGGAACTCGCATAAATGTATTCACAAGTGTCACAAACATTTTGAATATGGCCCAAACCATCATTCTTCTTTAAGCCAAATCAAGCTTTGAAAAAGAGTTTCTAAGAAATTATTTTCGGAAACATCACATGTACCAAAGTGATTTCAAAATATCATTTGGAATGCCAATTTAGTAAAATATATTTGGCAATGAAAATCAAGGCATTTAGAATAACTTTTGTGAAGATGACATGGCCTAATTTCGTACGCAAACTAATCTAAGTGGTTTAGCTAAACAATCACAACAACAATTTCATGTCAGTAAATTTTAGACCAAGCATGAAAAATCAGCAAATTGGATGATAACCATTGACAATCTATTCGTGAGAAAATTCCCTAGCATGCATGACATGATAACGAACAACTCTCGTGGAAAAAGATTTCTTAAATAAGCCAAGCATTATTTTATAAAAATCAGACAACAAACAATAATGCATCAGGAAATTGTCAAAACAGTAGGACACTCAATCATTATTATTGAGATTTGACCTACTAATGAAGTTTAAAAATCATAGAATTTTCATAAAACATAGCCAACATGATGGCAAAGAAATTCTATTAAGGGACCAAGACAAGAATTCTTACCGAAAAAATTGTGCAAATATGGTAAAGGTCCGTCTAAACAGGGATAAAGACAATGATCCAAATTTGACTATAAGTCGAGATTCTAGTCTAGTTTATGAAAAATATAAAGTGGACCTAATGACAAGAAAATCACATGAAATCATGGTATTCAAAAGTTCTAAATGTGTTTTACAACTTCCTAGAAGGGCTTGGGTCTAAACGAGGTCAACTTAGCATTCTAAGATCGAGATTTCTAAAAAAGCGCAAATCAATAATTAAAAAAAAAAAAAAAAACAGAACATAGCATGCACCATTAAGTCTAGAAGTCACTTATGCAATGCACAAACAGTATGAAATTCACAAATGACAAAAGATTCGCGTAAACATCTAACCCTAAGTCTTTATGTAAGAGGATCATGCAAGTCAATGTCAATACCAAATGACTTAAGACCTAAATGACATACTTGATGATTTTGAAATGCGACTGACCTAATTGAGGCATAGTGTTCATGTAGTAAATGATGCTTGATCATGACAATTCACATATGTATATAAACCTTGTTATATTTAAAAATCAAGAAGACGTTAATACAAGATTTAGTCTCGAATAGACTTAAACGGGCATGGTAAAGTGCATACATGATAAGGTTTCGTCATAACCTCAACACCACAAAACGGGCATGATTTTAGTCACCTAGGGACATGCAAAAATCTAAAGAAAAGTTTCACTTGTAGAACACGCAATGATGAACATTTTTTGTTAAGAGTCCAAAATCTAAATGGGATCACTTGAGTCATGACAAAAATGACAAAACAAATTTGCAACATGCAAGGCCTTAAATGCAGCAACACCCCTTTACTTTGATACATGCAATTGACACACTAAACGACATCAAAACTTTGCAAATCATGTATCAATTGAACTCTTATGACATATGGTTCATTTTTTATGAAGGCCTTAAGTTTGAACAAGGTCAATTTCCTGTTCAAATATATCTAAATTCATCTTGGACCAAAATAAAGTAGATTGACCTTAGCTCAAATCTAAGTAATTTTGACCTAGCTAAACATGTCCAAAAATTTCAAAAAAATTGCAGGACATTCTCCACACAATGAAAAACAACTTGTATGAAGGCAGGTTTCTCCAAAAATTACCACATAAATCAGGTAAATAAATAGCAAAGTCAAAAATTAGATTCAAAACAAAACCTAAACTAGACTTAATATACTGCAGAACCAAGCAACTTCGGAGGTGTTTTTGGAGGGTCAAACATCACTCAATCGGGGCGTGTGACCTATCGATTTGAAGCTTGTAACATGAATTTTCAAATTCTAAAATGACTCAAACTAAGATTAGGTCGTTTAAGACCTCATTTTGATCAAAACAGCAAGTCATGTTCAGTAGCATGAAAATGCAAATTTATTACCAAATCAAGTTCAATCATCTAGGTTTATCATCAAAGAACAATTAATAACAGCAAATTAACTATCAATCCATCAATCAAGTATCTAAACATAACATATAGCCATAAAATTGAATCCTAACCCCCAACCGGTTAATATGATCTTGCTTTATAGGGTTAGAGATCAAGGAAATCTACCTTTGATGCGATTTTTGTTGATTTCAATCCACGATCAAACGAAGTCTTCGTCGGAACGTTGATCGGAGGCTCGAATAGCATATCAAAGCACCTCGGAACCGGCTCAGAATCGAACAAACTGCTAGCTTGAATCTTTAGGCAAAATTGGTCCAAAGATGGACCAGTTTGGGCACCGATGGGAGAAGAAGCCGCCAAAGATGATTCGACGACCGATCTTCTTGATCCCGACCATACTTTGGTCAAGAATAGGTATAAACCAAATCAGATCAAATCCAGTGGTAGCTACTCCTCCATAGACTGCCAGTTAGAGCTAAGGAAGAGATCGATCCAGTTGGATCGATCTTTGAACTGCTGATACAAATCAAGTGGTTTAGTGACCTTCCAATCACTGTTCAACTAGACTCCGGCCACTAGAACTTCAAGGACCAGTTGATGAGGATGATCAGTGAGCTTTAGAGCATCAGTAAGTTGCTAGGCTGCCCAGTTCAGCTATGGAACAAATCGGCTTGGATCACCAGCTCAACCATGGGTGATGCTCTCTGATTGGAGATCGGGCTTGGAAGGATGAATGCAAGGGCCACCGGGACCAAATGATGTTCCAATCAGCTTAAAAGAGAGGAGAAGAAGATTAGGACGGGCGATGCGATGATGAGGACTATCGACAGGGACAAGAACCGACGGTGATCTGTGAGGTGGAGTGAATCGGTCTGCACACAAGGGAGGAGAAAGAAAGGAGCAAGGCAGGAAAATTTCAAAGAAGGGAGAGAGAGAGGTCTAAGAGAGAGTATTTCGTGCCAAAATAAGCCCCCCTAAAAAAATGAAGGGAAAATTGACTTATATACGATCCCCAAATCAAGTAATCTCAGCCGTCGATTCGATTCAACAGTCAAAATTTTAATCCATTATGATTTTGAGGTGTTGGGTAATCGATCTAGTGGGTTTGATTTGCAAAAACTTGAGCCAACATTGAGAATTACGTCAAAATGTCCAATTATGGATCAAATTATAATTTTATGAAATTCGAGAATCAATTTGCAAAATTTTGGGAAATTGAAGGTACATAAGTGAAATTGGCACAAAGAGGATCTCAGAACCAGTCATGAGAAGTCTAGAACAGACCGGCAAGCCGTTGAACTACTCAACACCGCTACCGACCGGTGAGACCGATTCACTCGATTTGTTCAATTTTTTATTGATTCTTGATCGGTTTGACCCGGTTTTGGCTAATCTATTCATTGGGATCCTTGTGGGTTCAAAATATATGCAATTTGGTCCCTAAATGACTATATTGAAAAGAAAATTGACCTATTTGGGAGGAAATGGCCCAATTATCAATTAGGCTAATCAAGCCTTATGAATGTAATTTAAGGGTCTTTTATTGACTTAATTGAATGATTATTATGAAAGGCAATAGGTCAAAACCATGGGTGCTTTGAATTGAGCCTAAACAGCTAAAATGATCAAATTTACAATTTAATGGGTAAAATTACAAATCGATTGAAATTAAGTTCAATTAGTGTTACAATTGTCTTATCTAATTAACTACCTATGTGTAAGACACTTATCACATTTAAATTGACCTCAAATTAAAGTGCTCGAGCTTATATCAAAAATAAATATAGGTCTAATATCAAAATTGGATCTAGATTTATGAAATTAAAAGCCTTGAATGGGTCAATTCGAATTTTGTCATTGAAGCTTAATTGCTTGACTTTCTTATGCTTGGAAGAATAAAATTCTTCAAATTGAGAAGTTTTGATGTGAATTTCTTAAAATCAATTTTGGATTTGGACTTTTCTTTAAAAAAATGAGTAAAAAACAATCATCCATTCGCAAGTCATGAAGTATCGATTAGGTTCCCCTAATTAAGACTCAAAACGGCAATTTATTTATTGGTCTAGCAATTCGCAAAATTGAATATACTGCCGAGTTTAAAATAATCCCTAAACCAAATGTCAAAGAAAGAATTACACCTAATTATGACTACAATGAAAGTAATTTGATTTTTGGCCGATTTAGAATCTAAAACAGAAAAATAAAAATATGAAAATATGAAAAAATCGGAAAATAAGATTGTTAATCGATTTTTGTTAATTTTTGACACAAAATTCAAATTGTACTAAAAGAAATCTATTTAAAAAAAAAAAAAAATTCGATTTTTTAGTCAAAGGTCTCATCAAAAATCAACCATTTAGTTGACTTTTCCTAAAAGATTGATTTATTGATCAAATCATTGGATTTTCGAGAAATTGACTTGATAAAAGTGAAATTAAAATTAAATGGCATCTTTTTGGGCGGAAAACCAATCTTTAATGTAGGATTGACTTTTGTCAGAGGGTTGATCAAAATGTCAATCCAAAAGTCAACCATTTGACTTTTTAGATTTTTCTTTAAAACGACTTGGAAATTGCTTTAAAACAACACTACAAAAGAAGGAAATGAAAAACAATACTTTTGGCCAAGAAATGAGCTCTATCATGATCAAAAACCCAAATCTTGATTTTTATCTTGTTTTGATGTATCAACTAAAAATCAAGTGTAAAAATCAATGAATAGCTAAGCTTTGCTAAAGGAAATTGATTAGACTTAGCCTCGCATGTCAATGAATAGTTAGGGTAGTCTAGTTTAGATTACACCTAAATCAACTTTATTTGAATTAGACTCGCATTCTAATAGCAGGCTTCCAAGGGTACATATCTGGTGACTTAATAATGAGGTCAGTTAATAACAGGTCATTTCCTTTTCTTGCACTTTATAAATACCTTTCAATTTTTTGAATGTTTACTTACATTACTGTCATTTCAATACATTGTTAATTTATTTTCCTGGATAGGTTTAAACTAGATTAGAAATTCAACAAACTCCTTGCAAAAACATTTGCATTATCATAGATTACACACCTTCAAGTTAAATACCAAAATGACGCTAATAATAACATTAGCGTAAGCAAGTCTCCGTTTATAGAATTCTCTGATTGCGTAAAAATTGAGAGGGGCGGTAATTAAAGTTGGATAAATATAGATGTGGTTTATAAAGCGCCCTTCTTTCTTGGTCTTCCATCCATGTTCTCTCACTAGATGTTGTGGGAGACCTCAAACCAGGTTTGACATGAGAGACTATTGCTCAAATAGTAACAAGAAAGATCGTACGAGGAACCATCAAACTTGACGCGGATTTGACCCCAGACATGGAAATTTCTTCTAGACCAAGGACCATCGTTGTTGCATTTTTATTTTCATAAGATGACCAAGTACCGTCGTTGCTTTAGTGGCCTTCCGGGTGGAGAGCATCATTTGGATAGGTAAAGATAACTACTTTGAATCAAGAATTGTACATAGAAGTTATTGGATGGTTTTTCTCAGTGACGTTTGAGATAGAGAGAGAGAGATGGGTAGATGTGCTGCCTGAAGCCCCCTCCTTTACCACGATAATCAAGAAGTTTTGTTTAGCCAAGATTATGAAGATTGAAGCTTACTAATTCAATTTATTTTTACGGAGATGAAAGAGTATTTGAGGGTCGTTTTCGAGGTCCCCTCGTATAAGTCCATCTCTTGCATCGAATTTTGAGTTAAAAAGAGAGAAGCATTTTACCGAATTGAATTTCAATGTCAGTAACTCAATGCACTAAACTTCTTTTTGTTCATTTGATATAGTTTTATCATAATCCAGGAAATTTTCTAGCCAAATCTGTTATGCGCCAAGTTTTTGTTTGATTAATACACTAGAAGGGCTTTTAGTGAACGAAAAATGATGTTTGATCAATAACCTGTAAAGCATTTGTTATAAATCAACTTGAAAGAAGAGTAGAAAAATAATAAAAGCCAGTAGAACATGTGCAACCTTCGAGACCCTAAATTACCTTACCCAGCCGCATTGCCACAAATGTCGTGGGACCCCATGCGAAGAGCCACCAAGGTGGTACGACCCCGAGCGATGCGGCTGAGTCAAGATCTAGCTCGCTTGCTTGTCGAGGTCATTGCCACTAGATCTTTCTTGTCGACAAGATCTTGCTCATCAAGATTTGTCTTACTCAAGCGAGCGAATTGCCATCGAAACTTCGTGACCCCGTTATAGATTTGGAGAGGGTGCACAAGCCCGGGTGAGATCTCACCTGGGCTCAAGGGACCCGGAATCAGATCTTGCCGACATTGCGTAATTTCTGCTGGATCTTGGAGGCGCCACAACACCCAGTAAAGCTTCTCGAGCGTCTGAACCCTCTCTCTCTCTCTCTCTCTCTCTAAAAATGAAATTTAGATAGTTTAGTTAGGAGAAGGTTGGAAGATAAAAGGCTAAAAAATCACAAAACCCCTCATTCGTGTTCCGAAATGCACGAAAGCCAAAGCAAGAGGTACCTGCTTTGGACTTTGATAAGGTAACTTTGGGCTGCAATTCTTCAAAAACAGTTCACCAAATACTCAAAAATTCACTATCTTTAGAAGTCCACGGTTTGGTCCTGAGCAGGACCTTAAAAGGCTCAAGCCGGCTCCAACAGGCGGGAGAACCACCCTGGGGTGAGAGACCCCGTCTAGTGCCCCGGCGTATTCCTTTGGTTGTGGGGGAAGAAAAATAAGCCCACCCCAAGGGCCACCGCGCCACGGGATAACTCCCTGGGTGAGCCGCCTGGATAGCCGCGACACCAACCAGCGGTCCATGCTACTCTGTTTCAGAGGCATTCCGCTGGAAGGTACAGCTACATGAAGGGTCCGGGAGGGGTTGTTTCACAAAGCATTTTCAAATGCATGCCAAATACGGTGTAGGGTTGGCACATCCCCAAATCCTAGATACTGCTTTACACACACTTGTTCATATATTTTGAAATTTGGAACCACCACCCGACCTTTAATATTTATTGAGCAATCCACCATACTGTAAATTTTATAGGATCATTGCCAATTGTTTTAAAGACTTAAACTGTTAGAGCATTGTATGGTTTAATGTTATAATATTCTAACATTCCCTCTCAAACGTAAATTGGATTTTGGCCTCAACCTAAAGCGTGAGAATTTGTGATTGGGGAGGCAAATAGGAGCATGAAATGCTTGAACTTAAAACCTTCTACTTAATACTATGAGAGATTTTGTGAGAAGAAGTGTTAGAATATGTAGATATTAAATCATATCTTCCTTTAGCAATTTAACCTTTTAGAATAATTGATAATAGTCTCATAAAATATTACATGATATCAAAATTAATGTTATCCTTTTTGCAAACGTACGTCTACCCTCATTAGTCAATTTCCATGTGCCGTGGTCAAAAGTTCCACGTGCCGCCCATAATCCATCTTGCATGTGAAAGGGGTGTTGAAGTATCGTTCCACTTGGTAATGGATTATAAATGCTCCTTATATTTATATAATCTCACTTACTTTTAGATTAGAAAAATCTAACACCTACTCTACAATTCTCATAGGTTCCATAGATACTCTTGCACTCAGCATATTTTGAGAAAGGGTCTCGTTAATGAGTACCTCGAAAGTACTAATTAATCGTATCCACACTTATACACTTTTTATTGTCCTCCACTTACTGGGGCTTCTTTTTTTGGTCACGTGCTGTATAACTCTCATTCACTTGACAGTTTACCCAGGTTACTGTTATAACACAAAACAGCAGTTACCCTCTAGTAATCCAACTACATAAATCAGAGACATCGTTTCAAACACCATTTTCACATTTTTTTTTCTCATCGAATATAGTCTCAAATGGATCACAATTTCTTTTTGTCAGTTCTATTCTATTTCTACTCTACACTCACTCGCAGACTTATGTCCTGCCTTTTAAAAATCGAGGATTTCCTTGACGAAATTTTCCGCAATAACCGCGCATTACATGGAAAAAGAAACGGTTCTTTGAAACCGACCCAATTTCCACACGAAGATATTTTACAAACGTCAACAGCAGTTTCGAAAAAAAATTCGAAAAAGACGATTGGAAAAAGATCAAAAAGGAAACGCAGACGTATTTTTCTAGAGAGAGAGAGAGAGAGAGAGAGAGTTTGAATAAAAAAAGAGAAAGAAAGAATTGGGGGTCCGTCTGCCGAGGAGGGGGAGGCTCTGGGGGTTTTTAAAAGAGCGTCTAAGTACTCCTCATCTGGGAAGTCCCCATGGACCCCACTTCCCCCTCTTCTCCTCCCTTCTCTTTCCACTTGTCTTTCCATTTTCTCCCCCCCTCCTCCCCCTCTCCGCCCCCGGAAAACAGACGGCGCCTTCAAAACCTCTCTCTCTCTCTCTCTCTCTCCTCTCTTTCTCTCTCTAGTGTCTCTCTAGTGTCTGTCTTGATTGAAATAAGAAGCCCCAGCAGCAGCACGAGCGCATGCATCGGACCGAAGAGCTGCTTCCGGGAACCTGCATTTCTCTCTCCCTTCTGGTCGTGTCTGAACCCAGCCCTGTAAAATTCCCAAACCACCCCCCCACCAAAACCCAAGCCTCCTTGCATAAAGAGAGAAGAAAGAAGACACAAGGCGTTGCTCCCCTTCTTCTTCTTCGTCTTCGTCTTCGTCTTCGTCCTTCGTCTTTTTCTCGTTCTTGGCGCTGCATCAGCCGGCTCGCGCGGCGCGAGGTGGCCGGTTGAATGCGCGGCGAGTGCCGCCTAAAAAAACCCAAATTTTTATTTCCCCCCTTTCTCCGATTGCTCTCGGGATTCGCGACTGCTGTTGGGTTGGGGGGTCTGTATTCCGTACCAAAATTGGTTCGTTGTATCCAATGGAGCGAAATGATATCAGTGCCAATATAACTATTTGTACAAGTACATGATAGAGAGAGAGAGAGAGAGAGAGGGGGTGTTCTCTCTTCCTTTGCATGTGAAGGATCTGGACTCAGAGCCGGGGGCTTTGTTCGAAATCTGGGCACGGCAATTTTTTGGTAGGTTTCACCGGTACTCCCCCTCTCTCTCTCTGTCTCTCTCTTCCCCTACTTTGCTTCCGTTCAGGGGGCGTTTTTTGTCCTCCTCGAGGATGCCTTGTGCGTTTTTCATTGGTGGATTCTGTTTCTTTTATTCTCTTCTGGCCTGGCCCGGCGACCGCATTAATTTATTCGGATTTTTACTGTTCCTTTGGTGGGGCGTTTCTGGTCGTGACTTCGGAGGGTCGCTTTGTTTTGTTGTCATCGTGGGGGGCTATTATTTTAGTGGAAGAAATTTCGTAATCACTGTTTGTTTCTGATGGATTATGGTTTATCTACTCGGTGATACAATGCATCTGTGCCAGAATTTGAGGTCTCCCGTATAGTAAGTCGTTGTAAAGAAGGGATAAAGCTCGTGACTATTGGGATTTTTTTATTAGTCTGTTGTTTGGTGCGTCGGATTCTAGGATCAGTCTCTCTATAAGGTTGGATTTTGCAGGCACTTTAATTTAGTAGGGTTCTGGTTTTCACAGGATAATGGATGCCGGAGATCTCGGTTTGGAGAAGTCTTCTGAGACCACGCGTGAGCTCGTCGTCATGTCGTCGAGATTTTCAGATGGGTCCTGCTCTCGAGAAGTTTAGCGTCGGATGGATTGAACTGGTTGCCCTGCTTCAATGCAATGTTAAAGAAATTAGCTTCCGGGATTTTTATCTCTTCTCTGCTCATTACCGTTTCAGTGGCTGATAATGGATTCCCGCGATGCAATTGCGATGACGAGGGAAGTTTGTGGAGCGTGGAAAGCATTCTGGAGTGCCAGAGAGTGAGCGACTTCTTGATCGCCGTGGCCTACTTCTCGATCCCAATTGAATTGCTGTATTTTATTAGCTGCTCGAACATCCCGTTCAAATGGGTCCTGTTTCAATTCATAGCCTTCATTGTTCTGTGCGGATTGACCCATCTGCTCAATGGGTGGACTTATGCCCACCATCCCTTCCAACTCATGGTCGCGCTCACCGTGTTCAAGATTTTAACTGCTCTCGTCTCTTGTGCCACAGCGATAACGCTCATCACCCTCATTCCTCTGCTTCTCAAAGTGAAGGTGAGAGAGTTCATGTTGAAGAAGAAGGCTTGGGATTTGGGGCGAGAGGTTGGGATCATAATGAAACAGAAAGAAGCTGGTTTGCATGTGCGGATGCTCACACAAGAGATTCGCAAATCGCTTGATAGGCATACTATTTTGGACACGACCCTGGTCGAGCTGACCAAGACACTGGGGTTGCAGAACTGCGCAGTTTGGATGCCTAACAATGGTAAAACCGATATGAACTTGACACATGAGAGGGGAAGGAATTACTCAGGAGCCTATCACATCCCTATTCCGATAACTGATCCAGATGTCGTTTCAATTAAGCAGAGCGATCAGGTGCATATTTTGAGGCCTGACTCAGAACTCGCAACTGCAAGTAGTGTGGGGCCTGGGGAGTCTGGCCCAGTAGCCGCAATTCGGATGCCAATGCTTCGTGTCTCCAACTTCAAGGGAGGGACCCCTGAACTCCTTCCAGCATGTTATGCGATACTGGTCCTGGTCCTTCCGGGTGGAGAGCCACGATCTTGGAGCAATCAAGAACTTGAGATTATCAAGGTGGTGGCCGATCAGGTGGCAGTGGCTCTCTCACATGCAGCAATCCTTGAAGAGTCTCAGTTAATGAGAGAGAAACTGGAGGAGCAAAACCGGGCTCTACAGCAGGCAAAGAGGAACGCTATGATGGCAAGTCAGGCCCGAAGCTCATTCCAAAAGGTCATGAACGATGGGCTAAAGAGGCCTATGCACACGATCTCAGGGTTGCTCTCGATTATGCAGGATGAGAGTTTGAATGCGGACCAAAAAATTATTGGAAACGCAATGGCAAGAACCAGCGCCGTCTTGGCAAATTTGATAAATGATGTGGTGAACATGTCAACTAAGAATAGCGGGAGATTTCCATTGGAAGTAATTTCGTTTTCTATGCATGACATGATAAGAGAAGCAGCTTGCTTGGCTAAGTGCTTGTGTATCTACAAGGGGTTCAGTTTTGAATTGGACATTGATAGGTCCTTGCCGAACAACGTAATGGGTGATGAAAGGAGGGTTTTTCAGGTAATTCTGCATATGATCGGTAACTTGTTGAATGACAGTAATCAAGGGAAATTAGTTACCCTTCGAATTCTTCGTGAGAAAGCCAGTGGAAGTCAGGGAAGGTATGATCGAGGTTGGGTGACGTGGAGGTCCGAATCATCTGATAGAGGTGTGCGTATCAAATTTGAAGTTGGAATAAGCAACGACATTTCTCTGTTGGAGAGGTCAGTTTCGACAATCCAGCTTGGAGGTCGGAAATACAACAGTGATGGGGTTGAGGAGGGCTTCAGCTTCAGCATCTGCAAATGGCTAGTACAGGTACTGAGTTTTCTTCTTCTTCTTTTTCCTTTTTCCATTTTCACTGACTTCGGTAGCCATATTTCCTTAGTGAGGTTATGTATGTCAGTTGTGTACTTGTGACTTTCTTGCACACCTATGTCGAAATATAATGAAAATTAGTGTTAGATGTGGATTGCAGATGCGAGAGGTCAGATACGTGTAATTACATCTGCCCCCTTGGTGTGTGGACATTAGCAGACTCATTAGTATATGTAGACTGTCAGATTCGCTTGTTTTTATTGGCATTGGGTAATTCGCTTAATGTTTACTGGTTACTGATAATGCATGCTTGGAAAAGAATCCCCTCTAATCTGATTTAAGTTGCTGTGTAGACTTGCATTTGACAGCTCCTGGACAATAGCATCTTCCCAAACCTGGCTGCTGCTTTGAACTGGACAAACTCGCAATGTTTTCTACTTATTGCATTGCTTTCTAATCTGGTTACTATAAAAAAATTCGTGTGAGGCCTGTTATTGTCTTTCATGAGTAGTGTACAACCTTTCTTGTTGAAGAACTTTGGATTGAAACATATTGTTTTGATTTGCTAGACACTAGACATATCGCAATGTGCCTCTCAATATTGCTTGTTAATGTTTTCCTCTCTCTTTTCCCTTTCTTTACCTCACTTATTGGCACCAAAATTGTTAACTGAACTTGTTTGTCCTGATCGACAGTTGATGCAAGGTAACATCTGGGTAGTCCCGAACCCTCAGGGCTTCGCTCAGAGCATGACACTTGTCCTGCGGTTTCTACTCCGAGAGTCCATCTCAGTGACCATTTCTGAATCGGGGCCATCTCCAGATTATACACTCTCCAACTCAGTCTTCACAGGCTTAAAAGTATTGCTCGTGGACTCTGACGATGCGAACAAGGCCGTCACCCGGAAGCTTCTTGAGAAGCTAGGCTGCAAGGTGTCCACGGCCTCTTCGGGATTCGAGTGCCTCGGCGCTCTCCGCCCCTCTGAATCGTCTTTCCAGATTGTCCTTTTGGATCTTCACATGCCCAGCTTGGACGGGTTTGAAGTGGCAAATAAGATTCGCCAGTTCCACAGCAGTACCAATTGGCCAGTGATTGTCGCCTTGACCACTAGCAGTGACGATGATGTTTGGGATCGATGTTTGCAGGTCGGAATCAACGGAGTTATCAGAAAACCAGTCCTCTTGCACGGAATGGCCAACGAGCTTCGGAGAGTCCTGTTGCAGCCAAGCAAAACGCTGCTATGAAATGTGGATGAAGCTTCATTCCAAGACGTAATGCCTCAATGTCAATAACTCACCCTTCCTCCTTATTACCTACCAAGATTATCAACATATAAAAGTTGTCCTACACACAAAAGAAGGCTCAGTCAACATTAGAAATGTAACATACTAGTCCTTTTTCATGCCCTTGCTTTTTATGCATTTTGTAGTGGTCAGAGATCCTTTCTAGATTGCCATTTTGGCAAAAGATGTCAGCTCTTCGAGAAAACTAAATTATAGCTTGCAAGTTTTTAAACGATACATGTATGCAACTCACATTTCGGTGAAATAGATATGAACTCTTGGACCAAATGGGTTGCGAGGGAGATTGTCATTATTATCGTGTAGAGAGAGAAAGAGGGGTTTTTAAAATACTAATCTGAAAGAGAGGGTTTTAAAATATTAACTTGGAAATGCAACAGTTATTAAATAAATAGTTTTAATATCGTCTCTAAACTTTTTAAACTTTTGATTCGTGCAATGTAACTCTTGTTGTCCCCAAACTTTAATTTTTTAAGGTGGTTCTTAAACTATTTATAAATATTAAATGTAATCCCTGAATATGTTTAAAAATTTTAGGGACGATATTAAATATTTTATAAAATTCAGGAATTATATTAAACAAATTGAAACATATTGAATCAAAATTCAAAGATAATATTGAATAAACTAAAAATTTAGAGATTATTTACATCGTTTTATTGTTATTTAATTGCCCCCGCCATATCCGCCATATCCATCCATCCTGTAGATTCCGGCTTGTGCGTGAGCTGCACGTTCCGGCAGATTAAGATGGGCAAAGCGAGGACGAAGAGTGGGAAGATGATGAAAAGAGCATGGGTCAATGAAAAGCTTCTGATGTTGCTTCTTTCCGAAACCATGCATGAATCTTTTGGTACGTGCACCAAACGACAAAGACTTTAATTTCTCCTCTTTTTTTCAAACAATGGCCATCACATCACGTGGCCGCCACCTTTTCAATGTGTCCTTTTTATTCTCCCCACACGGTCCAATTTTTCCAATTTCTCCCCTACTGAAGTCTAGGTGAGATAAAAAAAGGTATAGGAGAAAAAATTATATCATATTATATAACATACATTAAAAATGGCGTGTCTACCCTCATATTGGGATCTCAACTGTTCACACAAGCCCAGACCTTCTCGACAAGCAACTTAGATCTTATCCTACTAAATTGTATACAAAATTAGATCCCATTTGGGTTTTCTTTAATAATGAAAGCAAACCCTTTGATAGGGGCTCCAGTTTGATTTGGTAATATAAAGTATGAGCAAATTATTTGCTAGCGCTTATCTAAGTAAGATGATTATACTAGAGCATCCAATCGGAATTGAACCCCATTGCTTTGATAATAATAACTTAGCGTAGAAATCGATTTTGGTATACCAGAACTTTATCCCTGATGTGTACTGTGTAGTGGAGTTGACGTTGGGCAAAAGATCAGGTTGGACTGTGAAGAATTCCCAAAGTCAAGCCTCTCTCTCTCTCTATCTCTATCGCCACCCGTCGCTTTCGGGAATCAAGTCTTTCTCTGGCTGCTGGTGATATTTTGATTTTGGTGATGGTGGCACCAATAAGAGTCATAAATGGTGCACCCACGGTTTGGTTGGTCAATTTGCCAACATCCTGCATGATGAACCTATGCTGACCCCTTCTCCGGGCCCCACCTCTCTCTCTCTCTCTCTCTCTCTCTCTCTCTCTCTCATGTGGGCAAGCATTGCATGCTCCGAATGCACATGATCCCACTACGCACTAACATCGGTTCATGTAAATCCCACGTGAAATCCACGTTATTCAATATTCAAATGAGTCGGCTCGCATGTTCCAAGTACATTAAGAAGTTATTTCTCTTGAGTTAGGTATAGGATTACACATTCACAAATATTGGAATAGTATCCATTGATCTTGTGGGTTTGCAATACTCTTTCATTAAATTAGGGAACACGATACAATTTTTTTGCATTTCCATTGTATGTAAGGAAAAATACATAAGCTCTTTTTAGGGTAGTATGCGTTTACTTTAAGCTTTCAACCATTATATGATTTCTTGGAACTTTTATTTTGTTATAGTGGTAAACTCTCTGTTGGTCATTTTCATTAGCATGTGCAATGCATATGGTTTTTAAAAGACAAAATTACATTTTTTTTTTTGATACCCAGGGAACCCCGTACAGCCGGCAGTCGGCGGGCAAACCCTGGAGCGACGCTAGAGGATGACTCACCACCCCGAAATCGCGCTTAAGATCCCATGCGTCCTACGGGATTTGAACCCCTCCATCCTAGGTAAATGTTATGGGGGCTCTTATCCAGCTAGGCCACCGCAGGCGTCAGCGACCAGTTAGACAAGGGCCAGCAACCTCACCAAAGCATTACCGGCCCCCCGAGAGGCCAAGCCACTGCGAGGCTCGTCGACTCAAGCCTCGTCGAGCCACCTCCAGGATTGCATCACCTAGCGGTGGCTCGGCGAGACTCAACCTCCCCAGCCGGTGTGAGGCTGGGCCTCATCAAAGCCTCGCCAGGCCAAGGCAAAGCCTAGTGAGCTCGTCGAAGGCCAACCTTGCCAGTGGCCTAGCGAGGCTCTGGTGAGCTCACCGGACGTCGCCAGCCGATTGCCGGCCAAAGAGAAAAAGAAAAAGGAAAAATAAAATAAAAATATTAAAAAATTAAAAGAAACAAAAAATATTATATAAGTTTACTAAACGTGTTTTTATTCTTTTTCCACTTTAGGAACGGAAATTTTGTGCAGTTACCAAACTCGTTCTTCTGTTCAAAATTTTTTCCAAAGAATATAAATAGAAAATCTATTTTTGTTATTGGGAACAATTTTTGAACAGAAACGTTACTAAAAGCACTTTGAAATGCCAATGACAATGGGTTACTCACTATGTATATTCAAAGTGTTAATTAGTGTTAAAAATTAGATTAGTAACAATATTTTTTATTGATATTTTTGCATTAAATAACAATTTAAAGATACATAATTAACATCCATTATTTGTAAGTTTTAACAATATTGTTATCAAGGCATTCTTTTGGCCTGCCTCCAAGATTTTATCAATTGCCAATAGATTTCCATTTGGCAAAGGAAAAAACCATGAAAAATCCTAAATTTTGCTCAAAGTGATAGATTTACCCCACATTTTTTTTGTGACGTGAAAATCCTGAACTTTGCCAACCGTGACACATTTACCCCAAATTTTTTTTGTGACACAAAAAACCCTGAACTTCTGTTGTGTGACACATCCACCCTAAATTAAAGGGCATTTTGGTCTTTTTACTTTTAAAATTTTTTTTCCTTTTTTTCTTTTTTTCTTTTTTTTTCTCTCTCTTTCCTTCGCCAGTCATGACAGAGTTGGCGGAGGGAAGCCAGTGTCCGGTGAGGGCTGCCCTTGCCGGCGTCCGGCGAGGGTCCCCGCCCGGGCCGGCTAGGGCCACCCTCGCCCGACGCAGGTGAGGGCCACTCTCGTCGGTGTCGGGCGAGGGCCTCCTCGCCAAATCTAGCAAGGGCACCCTCACCGAGTCCGACGAGGGCATCCCTCGCCAGGCCCTCACTAGCGTCGGGCGAGGGGTGCCCGACGCCAATGAGGGCTGCCCTAGCCAGCCCAGGCGAGGGCAGCCCTCGCTGGACGGGCGAAGGGAAAAAGAAGAAAAAAATAAAAATAATAAAAAATAAAAGGAAAAACATAAAATAAATAAGACAAAAATGCCCTAGATAGGGTAAATGTGTCACAATTTGAAAAGTTTGGGGTTTTCACGTCACAAAAAAAGTTTGGGGTAAATTTGTCACTTTGGACAAAATTTAGGATTTTTTTGTCTTTTCCCTTTGGCAAATGCGTAGACGTGCCAGTCCTCTTTCACTTGGACCACACCGTCATGCCAGCATCTTCTACACTTGGAATTTAGCATATTATATGGATTGCTAGTGAGAAGGCGCCTCGATCAGTAGAATCCTCCCAAATCCTAGGTTTGGGTGTCGACATGATCGCGATTGTAAATAATCATTGTCACCAATCAATTTAAGTAAATCGAGGCCGATTAGACATATAATGGGCTCATATGGTCATGAGAAAATCAATAACATAGGTGTACGTGCGAAAGAAATGGTTAGACGAAAAACAAAGATCTTAGTTCCTGATGTTCAGTTACTCGTGAGACGTTGATGCCCCTTTGATAGCGCAACCCTATTTTTGGTTAATTTGTTAACTTTTTAGTCATTCATCAACTAATTTCCTAAGCATGCATGATATTTTGTTTCAAAATTCGAAATGTCGCAATAAGTACTTAGGATGCGTTTGATTAGATTTTTGGGAAAAGACATTGAGAAAATGCAAATGACTTAAAGTTAAAATGAGTTTTCCAAAATGCAAATTGTGTTTGGTAAATTATAATCTAAAAGTATATTGTGAAATATCCTTGGGCAAAATAGTGTTTGGAGAAATTTACATTTACAAATGACTTTTATGATAAAAAGAAAGGAAAAAAATAGTGGCTAACGAAGGGTAGGCAGCCGCTAGCTATGTAGCACCGACACTGACACACGCCAACATGTTTTTTTTTTTTTTGGTGACCCAGGGGACCTCCTTGCGCCGCTTCGCGGCGGAGTAAACCCCACCGCGGGCGGTGGTGACACGCCGACATGTTATTTCTAAAAAATAGAGAATTTCAATACGTTCCGACACGTTATATATAAAATATATATTATATATAAATGCAAAAATAAATAAATAATAATAAAAGGGCATAGAATTACGCCCATTTGCTTGAATTAATGTGCTCACCTAATTCTCCAGTTTCAATTTTTGTTCTGCACACAAAACAGGGTGGGATCCTTACCTTCCCCAAGGGGGTTTGGTTGTGGCGGAGAGCCCTGTGGGGGATGGTTTCTATTGAGGTCCATCCCCGGATCCTCTAGAGTAGTTTAAAGACCTGCTTAGGTCTTAACTTGGGACGGGTCCCGCCACGGCTAACCCTCCTTACCCCAGGGAGGGTCCCTTCATTGGTGGCGGCCCGCCTTGTTCCTTGGAGTTTTTTGGAGTCCCCTAGGATAGAACTCCATACCCGGTAATTAACCCCGCATGGGCTTGGGGAAGCCTTTTAAGGTCCTGCTCGGGACCATAACTTGGGACGGGTCCCACCTCAGCTGACCCTCCCTACCCCAGGGAGGGTCCCTTCATTGGCGGCGGCCCGCCTTGTTCCTTGGGATTTTTAGGAGTCCTCTAGGATAGAACTCCATAGCTGGTGGTTAACCCCACACGGGCTTGGGGGAGCCTTTTTAAGGTCATGCTCGGGACCAATCAATTGCCCTCTTAAGGGAACAAGAAACATGAAAGCAGGCAATTCGTTATTTCATAGCATCGAAGAAGAACAACACAAAAGCAAAACTCAAGGCGGAGCTCAACTGATTCAAACCATCGTTTCGCGATAGAAACTGGGGACGTTGATAAGAGATTCGACCGACGGCAAAAGGGGAGTCGAAAAGCCAAAGCAAGAAGAAACCCTAACAACAAGCAAAGCTCTGATTCAGGAATCAAGTCGGTGCCAAAACTAATTCACGAACTCCCAAAAAATATAACTTCGAAACCACCGGTTGAAGCCAGTCCGAAATCGACTAAATTTCAGCCGATTGAGACGACGGAGCTCGCGATTCTAGATTCGCGCTTGAATTTCGCAGAGGCCACCCCGCCGAATCAACTCTCTGCAAGCCCTAGCTCGAACTGGACGCACCGTCTCTCCGTCTCCGCAGCAATTCGGGGAGTCAATTAGGTCAGAACTCAGAAGTGAGAGTGAGAATTTTCTTCCTTGCCCTTTGTTTTTGTTATTCTCATTATTTTTCATATATTTACATTTTGAACCTTCAATTATTGAAAAAATTTTAAAATTGACTCCGTGTGTGTCGGAATCGCGTGTCGAAATTTTGGACTCACGTGTCGTAGCGTGTTGGGAAGAGTTGACCACGTGTCGGATTTTCCGACACTCATTGACTACGTGTCGAAGCGTGTCGGAGCGTGTTGGAACTTATCCGACATATGTCGGAGTGTCGGACACGACACAAAGACTCCCAAAGAATGTCGATGCTTCTTAGGCCACCGGATGCCGACAGCCGACAGTCTCAAGTTGCAAGACCTCAGGCGGCCGCCGAACACCACCAGTGAGGGCTGCTTGGGGTCGAGCGACCCCTAGCAACTGCCAGTGGGGGCCGCCTAGTCGTGCGACCTCAAGCAGCCCTTCACGATGGTCCCAATGTGGATCGCAGCAAGGGGGCTACCTGGGGTCAAGCGACCCCTAGCGACTGCCAGTGGGGGCCGGCTAGTCGTGCGACCTCAAGCGGCCCTTCACGACGGTCACGGTGTGGGTCTTCGAAGGTCGTGGCAACAAACCTCTGGGTCGCGGTGAGGTCACGAAGGTCGCCAGAGGTCACTATGACAGACCTCACCGCCACTCCGCGACCCAAATCTGAGTCGTGGCAAGGTCGTGGGTCGTCGGAGGTCACGGCGACTGACCTTCCCACGACCCAGGCAACCTCCGTGACCCAGATCTGGGTTGTGTGAGTGGTCGGCGACGATCGCCGAGTGCCACGACCACCCCGGCCTCTCTCCAACCTGTCGCCAGCCCATTGCAACCTCGCCGACCAACATTTGAGAATCTGACAAAGAAGAAGATAACAGTGCATCGAACCTTAGAAAATGCTAAAAGCCCAAGGCAACCTAGGACATGCCTTGAGCTTTCAGCCTTTGGAAGGCGAGCATTCCTTCAAGGTAGGTTTCAAAAATGTTCCCAAACACCTAATATTTGGTCAAATGAGCTTTAAACACCCAAAGCTACTTGCAAATGCTGGTTCCAAACGCAGCCTTATACAACGTTGTTACTGGTTAACGAGGTTGTTTTCTTGTATATGGCGGCCTGTTTCCATCCATGTGCAAAAGTGTGTAAGCAAATGTTAATTACAATACAAATTTCAATCATGATTTCAAAAAATAACCAGCATGACTACAACGCTGCTAATTCAAAATTCAAACATGATTAAGTAAACGACATGGAAACTACATGGCAAATTTGGAATTCATACATCGTTAGAAATTTACGGCATGGCCATCACATGGAAAATTTGGAATACAGGCAAAATTAGAAAATGACATGACATGACAATGAAAAATTGAAATTTAGACAAAACGAAATGGTGATGTGCAAATTTGAAATTCAAACGTTAAAATTCAACACAATGGGAAAATGACATGACATGATAACTATAACAATTTGTACTTTCATAAAATTTGAACCTCAGATAAGTATCTAAATTAATTTCACTTCAATTCTCCGATAACTAACTAATTTATCATCAATTGTACAAATATTTTAACCTCACATAATACACATCAAACCTTTTGTACAAAAACCCATCTCCACTTTCGGTGCACACTCTAGTGCAATCCTTACGGGTGATCTTTAGAAGCATTAATTTGAAAGTTGCTAAACTATGGATCGACAACCTTGCCCATTGACATGTCATTATTGTTGAAATTAAGGGAACCATCGAAGCCCCTCAACGATCACCAAGTGACAGATTGATGAAGAACCCACTCTAGCAACCTTGTGATGACCCATGCAATAGGACTACACTTAATATATACCATTGACAATTCTGAAATAAGCACATCTTGATATTTACAATCAAAATATATGGAAGCTCCAAAAAGTAATGGAGACGGGAGATCCATCCTACGAAATAAAGGAGTGAACCGAAGCCAATAAATAAAATCTCTAGGTATATATAATAGGATATCCTCTTACCGCTTAACTTGGCACCAACAAATAATGTGAGTTCAATGCAAGCACAAAACAACAATGTACAACAAATGCAAAAATAAGTGCACCATCTTTCCTAAAATGATATGCCGATGAAAATCATTAGCAACATTGCATGAAATTATTCACTTAAATACAAATAGACAACATATTATTTCATGATGCGCAGTTACCACATAATAGCTCACCCATATATACAAGTGAGTTACTAACCCATCTTGACTCACGAGGCATCACAATTAACAAGGCATCATCACCACTAACTCATGGGAGACAGAATCATACGTACCAATTTGCCATGCCTCTTAGATTGTTCATCAAAGTGTCCCTTACATCGGCGAGGATAAACACATCACTATACATTCACTTGATGATGGTCATTTCTTAACACCATACCATTATTACACAAACCACGTCATCATAACCTTGTAAAGAATTGTCTCATACAGTAGAACCTCTAACTAACTCTAGAACTCACTTGCATACTCATATAAGGAAATTCACTCTTTGATGAATAGGTCAAGGCAAAGATCTTTATCTCATGGCATCTAAGACATAAACATTATTATAAAACAACAATTGTTGTATGCATCACAACAATTTATCCCTTCGCATACAATTAATGATAAATAAATGACTACGTGCACTTAAACACATAATTTATTCTTTCCATGCTAAACCATCATCATTTAATTGAAACTATAGATACGTAATTGATAACTTAGAAACCGATACGTATAAATTGGCAGCTTCAGAATAAGCAATGTTATTCAAAAATTGACAACTTTTTTTTTTTAAAATCAACAACTCAAATAATTAACAACGTGAACATTGACAACTCAATAACAACATGAATATCAATAACTTAGAGTTTCTTCTACATGATTAGTCAACAACACTTAGTTAGTAATTTGATAACTTAGTTGAATTAGAAAAATATCATTTTCAGGTTTAGTTTCCCCATTTTTCACATTTTTTTACACTTAAAAAATGTCGTCACATCTCACAAAAACAATCAAATACCCTTAGGAAATCAATCAAATACATCATAGGCATGTAAAAAGCCTATCAGTCCAATTCAAGTAACTAAGGATTTCACGTACCATCATTAATACTTACCTACACTTGACAACAAAAGCCAAACAAAAATTAACAACCATCGACCTACGAAGTCAAGAAATACTAAGTAGATCAATCTAACTTAACCCATAAAGTTTCACTGACCTAGAGTGAAATCTTGAACAAACAAAGCCTTTAATCACCTTGAATTCAAGATAAATACTGAAATTAATAAGTCTCATTCTTTAGAAGATAACAAAGCTAATTTGAAAAAAAGGAAGTGAAGTCCATGAATATACACTATAAGACACTCAATTGACAGTGAGACTTTGGATTTTGATTGAGTTGAAAAAGATCGGAATGGGAAAATTTGAACTTGAAGTTGTTAGGATGATGGAGATGCACATTTCAGAAAAGGAAAGGAAATGCTTATCTCCATCTCTTATCTTCCTCCTTTACTCTTTATTGAAGAACAGTTTTAACTCGAATTTATTAATGGGTTAATGATATCAATTAATTAGAGTGGATAATAGATATAAAGTTACTAGGGTAAAAAACAACTTGTCATGCATGAGATCATTTTATAAGCTACATTCAATAAATTCAATTACGAGTATGTGGGAAAATACTAGGTAAGAATTAAGACATGTGCTCAAGCTAAGGGGATTGACAAATGGTATGATTTTGATGAAAAGATGGATATGTTAGGTTATTTATGGTAGATATTTTACATTGTGGTAAATAAATAGAGAAATTGGTATTTGTTTGAAAAACTCATAAATCATAAATTAACTTGAGAGCACTAAAATTATTAACAAAAAGTATAGCACAATAGGACACCATGACTCATTAAAGCCGAATGTTTGAAAATTATTCAATGCATACTCTAGAGCATATTGGTCCCGTCAACAATTGTTATAGCAATTATATTTCCTTCAATAATTCTCACTAACTTAATATCTTAAATATTATCAACTACGAAGAAAATTTCGAATGTCACAACAACAACATGGAATATTTGAAATTCAAACATAGCTAGATGGTAATATTCAAATCCAACATTACATGGAAAACAGGGTGACAAAATACCATAATAATCATCACAGGCAATGTGACATGGTGCATATGATGAGGAAGTAACGATATTTATAGGTCACGCAACATGACAATAATCACAAGTAACATGACATAATAATAATCACTAACAATTGGCAATGGTAAACATGATAACAAATAATAAGACAATGATCATATGCTATGTGACATTGCAAACCAAACCATCGAATAACAAGGCAATAATCAAATGAAAATTAGATGGAGTGTGAGTAGATCTCCTATCATTTACTGAGCTTAGGCTAAGCTCCAAAAAAATTTTATAAATTGGTCAAGTTCGAAATTCAAAGACATTTAGATTAGAACTTCCGAATCTTTAAAGACTGCTCCAAATTGCATAACATACGTAGAGGTGGATCTTTTATACTGGGAGTTTTGATTATAAAAAATAATAAATAAATAAATAATTGTGTACATCATTTAAGGCTATATAATTTATTCATCCGAGATTCAAACCGCATGGAAAATTCAGGTAGTGATAAATAAGTTTCTCATCTAACATCTGATCAGCCCAATTTTGTTGCGAGGCCCCTAATTTAATGAAGCGTTAAAACATGGAATTCGCAAACTTCTTGATACCGTGAAAATAAGGCACCTCATTCCAAATAATCAAAAATTGATTGTCAAATTCAAGTGACAAAATGTGTTAAAATACTCAATTTGGAGAGCATAAACCATTTTGAGGTTCAAATAATGTTTTCCGTGCTTTGTATCTTCATCAGTCAAATCTTTGTTAACTCTCGGTCAACTTTAGGTCAAACTTAATGAATTTTTGAGGTAGGGGTAGAATTAGAGGTGTCAACAATCTCAACAATCTCATCAATAACATGCCAACAGAGTAAATAAACAGTTGCTCATCACATGTCAATCTATAGGTTGGTGGAAGACTATAAATAGTTGGCTAAGTTGCTAAACCAAGTTCAGCAACCGTTAGATCAATTCAGCAATCAAGTATGACTATTTCTCGACCGGTTCTTCAGGTATCTGGTCATGTTGAGCTTGATTATGGCCTTAGTCTCGTTAACCACTATTCTATGCAACTCGTTAAGCATATTGTAAAAGCAAAGGCTTAATATGCTGCTGATTCCATGATTCCCTATGTAATAGTTATTACACAGTTGTCACAAGAAGTACCTCAAAGACACTCAGGAACAAATTCTTTCTCAAAAGTAATCTCCAAAGTACATTTGCATAGTGAGATCATATTGTGGGGATGCTAGTTCTTTGCATCGTGTTAAAGAATATCTTGCACTTCTTCTCTTAAACATAGTTCTTACACGTCGAAGTCACTTCAAATTTAGCTCTCCGTCCTTTGATTCTAGCTTTTGCATTCGCATGACTTCTAGCACTAAACTTTACTGACCAAACTTATATTTAGCAATACATGCTCCAGTTACTCCTACTCTTGATATGTGACAGATTTTAGTAAGTCATATAAAGATAATTTTTCATTTGTACATTATCATCGACCTGACACTTTTTTCACTTATTGTAAACTCTCTTTGAATCATATTTTTTTTTTGTGGGGATCGGACATTTATGTAAATTCGGTTTCGAAATGTATCCGTTCTACTAGAGATTGTGGCGTGCAAGTTCCCCCAAACAAGACAGCGTTTGATGGAACTCAATCTCTCCATAACTAAATATGTACTTAACCTTAATTCGCCGTGCATTGTTGTGGGGAACTTAGGTCGACATCATTTGCTGTTTGGGAAGCACTAGGGTGACAAGATTGCTCTGCTTAGAGAGACGTGACTCGACCCATAATTTTTCACAAAAGGGACAAAGTGCATCTAAAGTTTTGTATTGCGTGCCGTGAACATCTACAAGAGGAAACAGAGACTTGTCTTGACCCAATACGGGACTCTTTGTGCCAAGGGCTCTGCATCGGAATATTTTACGAACACAATGAATTTGGTCTCCCCAAGGCATTGGATTGCAGGAAGTGATCAATCTAAGAACCCCCTTTTTGACCTTAAACTAAAGCAACTTGACAAACTCTACAGAGAGAGAGAGAGAGAGAGAGATGGGCTAAGCAAGGACAGGTTCGAGCAAGTTGGGGTTAGATAAACGATTGGGGTGAAAAGTTGGGTGTCGAGGGGGTCTGAATGTGTGAAAAAAGAACTAAAAGAAATGGGAACATGCTTTTGAAAAATGCAAGATGGAAATTCTGACTTCTTAATGGGCATCATAAAGAAATTGGATTCACAGGTGTCGGGCCAAAAGACTGATGATTCACGCCATTGAATAACCGGGTCAGGTGCACCTCACATTTTGAAGAATGATGCTTCTTTTAGTCGTTGAAATAGGACTGTTCGGCAAAGAATTATCATCACCAAGAAAGTACCATTCAACGGATCAGAAGGCGTTTATTGATTGGTGACATGAAAGGGTACGCGGCATGCACCATGACTAAATCCGTCTCCCTTCGCTTTCTTCCGCACCAGGAGGTCAAATAATGACAAGCATTTGCTACAGTCGTGACTTAATCTCGTGCGCAACTATAGGCCGGCATGTAAACCGATAAGGAGCAGGGGGTCGGCCGATCGTTGAAATGAGTTCGGACCTTGAATCTCAAAGGGCACAAGACATATCGGGTTCCTGTTCAGCGCGATTTCTTAGGATCCGGCTACTTCAGTAGTTCCTTATAATATGAAAAGCTAACAAATTGCATTACCTATGGAATATACTCATTTTTGAAAAGGTCGAGGATGTGCTGTCCTAAAAAACCACTTCCATCCAGGTTCGTGCTTAGCTGCAAAATGATGCCATAGTTAAGTTAAATAACTCCACTAACCAAATAAAAGTTTATTTAATCATATTCCGGCTTTCTATATTCCATTCAAGTATAAAGGGAACGGAACAATATTTTGGGCCACTTGATGCTCCTCTCACGATGCGGCTCCAATGCAGAATCTTCATTTTCCCACTATATATTTCTCCTATTTTGGGCGACCGAAATGACTTTAAAAAGACCATCGGAGCTTTAAGCATGTCCGTCTTCCTTATTCAAAGTTCAATCGGCAAATCACATGCCCATTCTCTTGAAGTTATCCTAGAAGCACGAACCTATGTACTTCCGAATTAGGAGACTTCTTGCGAAATAGTATTAACATATGAAATATGGACCACAATCATTCATTTTAAAACTGTTTCTTAAGTATATTAGAATAAACCGGTCAGGTTGGACTGACTTAATTTTAAAATACATCCGAGCATGCGATTTGCTGAGCAGATTAATTACTTTATTGTTGCCTCCGATGTCTCTACCGTACTGTATCCCTGACACTATCATGTGATCCAGCTCTAAATGGCACTTTTAGGAACCATTAAATTATAAATTCCTTCCATAATTTCATGCGGACTTACCTTTTCTTGCTTTGAAAGAATTCTTTGAGAGAGTCAAACCTTTTATATATCAAAAAGTTTTCCCAAATTGATCGTTACATAAGACACATTACAACCTGGAACCGAATCAATGAGGTCATAAGCTGGCGTACGAGAAATCTAATGAAAATTAATTTATTAAATTACTAAATGTGTGCTTCCTAATGTAATGTAATACCTACTTGGCTCCCCATAGATCTTGTTTAGGCATCCTCGGCCACAAAAAGTCTAGATTCCCTCGGTCAAGTTGGTTTATTGTACTTTCACCTTAAAATTAAAAAATAATAATAAAGAAGAAAAAACATTGGTAATACTGTACGAGGACCACCCAGAGAAACAAGAGAGAAGTTGGAACATTTTGAAAAGATTATTATTAGTATTATTAGTAGTTGTATTCTTGTTATTATTATAGCTACTATTCTTTGGAAAGAGAAAGTATGGAATTAATTAAGATTGTTTTCTTTTCTATAAGTTATTGTGCAGTGGGGACCGGTTGAAAGGGTATGCATATGATTTATCCAACTCGTAGAAAAGGATCATATTTTTTGAATCAGTAATAGAGCAAAATATTGTTAAGATGCAAATTCTCTGATGCAATTACTATACTTGCATATTCTTTCAAAGGCAAATTTTGAGAATCACGACATACATGGACTGATCGTTTTTTTAATCTTCTTGAGGAAAGAATCGATATCACTACTACCAAACGTCCCACCTCCTTTCCAAATCCCATTAAATTGTCATAGGCCGGGTAAGATTTCATATTTGTTGAAGGTGGCAAAAGTCGGCACGACTCAAGAAAAATATATTCGGCCTCGTGGAAAACCTTCTGTCGATTTTATTCATCTAACCAAATATGTTGATTTTACCACCCACCTTGAATGAAAGAGCCTTGACTAAATAGCGATCGACGCAAAGATTCAGAAATTGACTTGAAACTATGACCAAATTTCATCCATTCACTCGGATTTCGACTCTCATCTTACCTACTTCATGAGATTACAGGGCATTAATTTGGAGTTTCATTAACCTAAGATGAATCTCAGGGGATGAAAATCAATGGCTAGGAGTAATCAGAGTCTTCCATCTGTGGAGGCCCACTCCCCTAACAGGGTTTAATTGGACCTTTGAATTCCGGGTCAGGCGATGGGTTTGGGTCTCCCACTCGGCGAATGAAGATTGGGGCTCAGATAGATTGGATTAAGAAAGAAGGATAAATCCACTTTGTAATAACCCTAACCATAGTGTTAAGTTTTTCTCAACCCCCTTTATTGCACTCGGGTGGAGATGGGCCTTTGAAGGAAACGTCCGGCCCGTCAAATGAGGTAAGTTTTATTTGGGCTTTCTTGACAATGGTATGAAATATAATAGGCTATATAATAAATCTTTACTAGATTTCATATCGAGCAATTAAGGCGCGAATTATAATCATTCTTGCCAAAAATTGATTTCTGGAAAAAAAAATAGATTTTTCTATTTCTATTATTGGATGAGTTTTTAAACAAAAATACGTATATGATGACAACATAAAATTTATATTCCCGAAATAAAAATTCATTTGATAATAATACAAAATTTCTCCCGCCCTCTATCCATTGCTTGTCATCCAACGAGGGAACAACGGCCGATCGGGGACGGCAGCTAGTGACAAGTGCCAACCAATGACCTACAACAAGCGGCGGGCAATGACCAACAATGGCCAACGACCAATGAACAGAAGACAACAACCAATAGTGGCTCGCAGGCAGCAACGACAATCGACTACTAGTGGATGATAGACGACAAGCGACGATAGCTAGCAAGCGGCAGGGAACGGCGGGCGGCAATCGATGGATGGTGACAAGGGAGGGGCAGCTAGGAATCGATGGATGACAACCAAGGAGCAATGACCAGCAGCCAAGGAGTAGCGGTAGTGGATGGTGGATGGTGGCCGATGGCCGGTGGCAATAAATGGGCAGTTGGCCAATAGTAAGGACGATTCGATAAAAGAGTTTTTATTTATCATTTCTATCTCAAAAATAGAGAAGTAAAAAAAAAAAAATTACTTCGATTTCTATCACAAACCTATTTTTGGAGTAAAAATCTATTCCATAAATAGAAAATAAAATAGTTTTATCAAATAGATTTATGTTCTAGAAACAAATCTAGAATAGAAAATTAGTTTTTTAACAGAAATAGAATGGTTTTCACGCATGCCCTTAGTGGCTGGGATAATTATTCAGAAAGCCCTAAACTTATAAGACAAAGGTCAATTTAGTTTTCAACTTTCCAAGTTAACAATAAAAAATTTTACAATTTTCCAATATAATCCTTCTAGCCAATTTTGGCTTATCGGAAATCACTAACAATGACTTCGATCATCCTACATGGCATGACCGCCACATTAGCATTATTTAACCAAATTGGATGAAAGGATTACATTGACAAATTATCAAAAAGTTTAGGACTAAATAGGCTAAACTAAAAAATTCATGACTGAATGGGCTCACCATACAATAGGTTTATGATTTTTTAGACAATTTTCCTTTAGCAGTCCATCGTTGGTCCTAGCTATCGTATATTTTCTTTGTATGCCTATGAAAAATCAATATGAATTAGAATTTCTTAAGAAGATAGCATGATCCCAGATAATTTACTAGTTATGTGAATGGAGTCTATCGGAAAGAAGGCCGAAGGCCCATAGGCCACAGCAAGCGCCTTCACGAAGCGAGTCGGAGTTTCACGGCCCTCTACCATTCTTTTGTTGATTTCTGCTCATGAGGAGAGTCAAATCAGTTCAAAGTTGCTTTTACGGTTGAGTATATTGTAAATTCATCGGGGCTATAAGCCTCGTTTAATACCAAATACGAGAATTAGTGAAGTTTTGGCCGCTGTATAAAATGGATATTGGTCCTCGTGAATTGTAGGAGGAAAATCTTCTTGACAATGCATCTACTTAATTTGTAAATTCTATGATTGCCAAGAGTCTCCAACCCAATGGATGGCATTTTGTATTTCACCCATTTTCTGTACTTGCTGACAAATGACACCTACACAAAAACTCCCATGTATTTGAATAAGATTTGACAATGCAGGGGTGCTTTACAAAAAACTTCCACGTATTTGAATATGATTTTGCCGCCATAGTTGCCGCCGCCGGCCACAATTGACAATCAAGACCATCACGATGGCGGTCGCCATTGTTGTGGTGGTCTAGGGCGATATGTATTAGTCAGAGAGAGAGAGAGATGGAGGATGATAGAAGACAAATAAGGGGAAGTGACACTGACATAATGGTGGTGGCTTGGGTTGATTGAGAGGCACCATGGCGGTCGCCTTAGGAGTGTGACCACGGCGGACAGTCTCCTTGAGGATGGCAACCCCCGCGTGTTTGGAAGCATAAACAGAGAAGTGATGAATTGGGGCAAGGTTGTAGTAATGATTCTATTAATGGATAATGACAATAAATGATAATCCCTTCAAAACCTCATGTATAAGTAGTCAAGATGTACATATATGAAAAGGATGTGACCTTTCACCGAAATGAAAGGTAGTGATAAATGTGATCATTCACCGTTGATGTCGATGGTAGTGCAGCTTCCAATAATATAATCTCTTGCCTCTTTTTTCATTAAAAAAAAATCATTTTTTTTTCTTATTCAATTCGGGTTTATTCTCATCGAGGCCTAACTTTTCGGACTTCATCTAATTCCATGAGACGTTGATCCAACGCTGTCGCCCTTCCCAATGAAAATAGTGTGCTAGTCTTTCGGCTTTTCTTTTATAGGGTAGCTTAGCTTTAACAATTGCTTACCTAAAAGGTTCAAATTACATGTCTTAAAAGTAGGAGATGCGACATGACAATTGGGTTGAAAGTGTTTTTCAATATTTTATATTATAATTTGGTTGTTATTAATGTCAATCATTTTGTCCAATGTCCAAGCTTTATGAAGCAATATATAAATAAGGTCATGGCGATTCATCAATTTAGAATAAATGTTACGTTATTTTAGAAAAAAAGTGTCTTGTAACTCGTTAATTAACATTATTCATGTTGAAAACTTAGAAATGAGGGACCCATATCACATTGTCGGTGTAATTTGTACTAAAGGACGGGTATAGTTTATCTTATGAATAGGTGTTCAGACATATATAACTAGGGGTGTGCAAAATACCCGGGAACCGCCCGGACCGCCCGGAACCGGACCGGAACCGCCCGGAACCGGCGGTTCTTGAGGGAACCGGTCCGGTTCCCGGTTCCGTGGGCGGAACCGCCCGCCCGCCCGCCCACCCGGACCGGACCGGTACCTATTTATAAAAAAAAAAAAAAAAAATACTAAATGAAAGTTACGAAGCCCTAATTCGCGAAGCCCTAATTTGCGTCTCATCTCTTCCGGTTTCTTCCTCGTCTTCGATTCTCTCTCTGTTTCTTCCTCAATCTCTTCTCTTCGTCTTCGATTCCTCGCCGAGCATCCACGCCGCCGCTGCTCCTCCTCCGCCGCCGCCGCTCCTCCTCCTCTTCCTCATTCACATGTAGTTGATGTTATTTAATGTTGAGCATTCGTCTATTAATTATTGTTTTAGTTTTTGGAGATTGGAACTTGGAATTTTAGAGCTCAAAACTTGGGAATCGGATCGGACCGGTGGTTCGGGAAACCAAAATTGTTTCGCGACCGTTTTACGTTGAAAACTAAAAATTTTCGCGTCAAGATCGGTTCCATGGATCCACCCGGGAACCGGACCGGACCGGCGGTCCGGTTCCCGGGTGGATCCATGCAACAAACGGGTGGATCCCGGTTCCAATTTTTCGGAACCGGTCCTTAGCGGGCGGTTCCCGGTTCTAGGTCGGGAACCGCCCGCCCGGACCATGCACACCCCTATATATAACAATTACCATTGCTAAAAAGATAGAGAACGCGTATAAGAATATTTAGGACATCTTGAAAATAGCTAAAAAAATTATATAGAAAAAAACAAACATCTTAAGAAAGTTATTTTTTTTATATTCTCAAAACTTCAAATTTTCATATACATCTGATGAATGTTAATAAGCATCCTACGAACAGTTTTTAACACTTCCACTTGTAAATAGTTAGAATGATAGAGAAAATTAATTGTATGCTACATTCTAGGGCAATTACGCCCCAAGAACATACACATGAAAGGAAATAATTTAACAAGAAAACTAGCTACCCTAGAACATGATCGAGATTATGGAATTATTTACAATCTTATACAATCCAACAATACTTCGTAATATTATAACAACAAACGCTTGATTTTAAAGTACTAATCGAGTTAACTTAATATAGAATTACATGCTTTTAAAGAATTAGAAAATAGAAAATGTACATATTTTAATGAAAATCAGCTATTAAAAGATTTTTCATGTTTTAGACATATTTAATAAGTGTGAAAATATTCCTTAAGAGCGCATTTAACATTCTATTATATTTTTTTATTTTTTTATTTTTCCCTAGTGCTTCCCAGTCTTCTTTTTTACTTTTTGTCTCGGTGTCGGGATCAACCCTTTCTGGCGCGGTGACAAAAGACGCGTCCCCCGCTTTTGACGGACAAAATGCGAAGAGACAGCTGATTCGACATTCCCACGTGGCGCCATGTTACAAAATGACCGGTCAACTGATTTATTTTGGGAATTAGTGAATTCCCGCCACGCGGGAAAATCATATAATTTCGAATATAATATTCACAAAAAAAAATTGAATAAAATTAACATGAGAAAAGCGCATTATTGAATTGTGCAAATCTTGCATTTTTTAAGCGGACAAACAATGCAGTTGAAGAGGAAGAGGACAAAGGGTTTTTATTTTTTTTTTCCCTATGATTTAGGGTCATGAGTACGGAAAACCGTTCATTAGCCCTCTGAAACACAAGTATCATATACCGGCTAAGTCTAATACTTTGTCTTGTGCAAATAACCCTAACTTAGACTAATTTATATATAATTGATGAGATCCGAACAAATAATTTGAATTGAAAATTTTTCAACGATCCAAGCAATTAGGCCAAGAAAAGGCAATTTTATTAAGCTCATTATTGATAAATAAAAATGTCACTTGACTAATTGTTATTTAAGCTTCATGATCATTGGTCCTGTAAAATGTCCTTTGTGTCATTTTTTTTTTCATTTACAATGAATTTACTTTGGATTAAAATAAAATAAAAAATAGCAATCGAGGGTGACACAGGAGAAAATATTCAATGGTTTCTAATCACCACGTCACTCGCCTACCTGGCGTGCGTGCTCCATTCAAATTGCGCCACGTGCCCATGACGTGAAATTAAAAAATTTGAATCTTAGCGCGCCTTTCTCTATCATGCAGACCGAGTAAAGGATTGACACAAGTAACAATTAATGCGTTGCATTCTCCCTCTCCTCTTTCTACAAATGAGGTCCTCCTTCATGACCTCTCTCTTATGTAACAAAGGCCTCCACCTCCATCCTCTTTTCCTCCTTCTTCTTCGCCTTTCCGGCTCTGGCTCCAAAAACCACCAACCGGCCTCTCGAACTCTCCTTTGTCTTCTACACTTAGTTCGATCCCAATTTCCGACTCGGATACGTCGCCAAAGATTTTGAAGTGGAACTAGGCTGTAAGGAGGAGGTTGGATATTTCGGTAGTGGCGCCGAGCTTTGGAGTTCCGGCAATGGCTGCGAGGGATATTGTGGCGGAGGAGCCTCTCTCTCTTGTTTTTTTCTTCCACAGAGGAGAGAGATGAGTATGGCAGAGCCATTAGCCTTCGACTATGTTCTGACGTATTCCTTTCCTTGGCCGGACTAGCTGGTTTCTCTAGTTTTGGTGGAAGCTTATGTTTAGTGTGGCTCGGACTTGTCGTGCATGCTCCTTCTTCTTCGCCTTTCCGCCTCATCCTCGTCTTTCCGGCTCTGGCTTCAAAAACCACTGATCGGCCTCTCAAACTCTCCTTCATCTTCTACTCTTAGTTTGATCCCGATTTCGGGCTCGGATACGTCACCAATGATTTTGAAGCAGGAACTAGGCTACAAGGAGGAGGCTGGATATTTTTGTATTGGCACTAAGTTTTGGGGTTCTGGCGACGGCCACGACAAATATAGAGGCGGAGGGAGACAGAGGACTATGGACAACATATGCGGGCGTGAAGATATATGATGTGCTTAAGTTTCTTGTTTGTGTGCTTCATCATCCGGTGGGTTTGTATTTGCAAATGGTGATGCAAAACAGTTCTATCCTTCGTTCTGTTTTTCAGTCGGAACCCTTCTTATAATTTTTATTTTTTTCTTGTTTTATATTTGCTTTTCCTTTTCTTAACGTGAGGATTATCTAGAAAAAATCTTCCTTGCTCAATGTTAAGTAGTATTTCTAAGCAGGATTGAATCACGGAGCTTGATTTTGGGACTTATACACAAAAATGCTAAAAAGAATTTGGAATTCGCTTTCACTTAGTCATAAAAAGCGGTGGTGATACTGCCACAACAAGAGCCACAAAAGTGATGCTTAAAGGGGATGATTAGTAGTTCAAGTTAATACTTTGGCCTTCCACAAAGATATTCCAAATTAAAATTTCACCAATGATACATAATTAAAAGGAACAATGGAGTCATAATATTTTAAAAATCAAAAGTTACAGATTAGGCTCATCAACAATAGAGGTGATGTTTGGCCATATAAATACGGTCAACAGAGGGAAGCATATAGCGACAAATCTTCTTCAAATGATCAAAGCGTACATGGAAAGAATTCAATATTAGATATGCCAAAAGCAAACTAACAAGGCACCCATTTACTCAACCAAAGAAAAAAGAAGAATTCTTTCCAACTTTTGAAAGACAATCTTAGCGATTAAGCACAAAATCCCAAATGATAAAGAGGAGATATGGCCAATATTCGATTTTCACTTTGCCCAGCCTTTTCCACCGTTAGGCCTTGACGGTCACTACTTCGTGCCGCCACGACGTCACCACTCCTCCCAACCATGCCAAGTCCGCTTCATTCCATTTGATGCCATCGATGCGGCCACCATTGCAGCGACAAGTCCGAGCCACACTAAACATAAGCTTCCACCAAAACTAGAGAAACCAGCCAGTCCGACCAAGGAAAGGAATACACCGGAACATAGTCGAAGGCTAATGGCTCTGCCATACTCCTCTCTTTTCTCTGCCAAAGAAAGAAACAAGAGAGAGAGAGAGAGAGGCTCCTCCGTCACAATATCCCTCGCAGCTGTCGCCGGAACTTCAGAGCTCGGTGCCACTACCAAAATATCCAACCTCCTCCTTGCAGCCTAGTTCCACTTCAAAATCTTTGGCGACGTATCCGAGTCGGAAATCAAGATCGAACTAAGTGTAGAAGACAAAGGAGAGTTCGAGAGGCCGGTTGGTGGTTTTTGGAGCTGGAACCGGAAAGGCGAAGAAGAAGGAGGAAGAGAGGATGGAGGTGGAGGCCTTTGTTACATAAGAGAGAGGTTGTGAAGGAGGACCTCATTTGTAGAAAGAGGAGAGAGAGAAGGCAACGCATTAATTGTTACTCGGTCTGCATGAGAGAGAAAGGCGCGTTAAGATTCAAATTTTTTAATTTCACGTCATGGGCATGTGGCGCAATTTGAATGGAGCACGCACGCCAGGTAGGCGAGTGACGTGGTGGTTAGAAACTACTGAATATTTTCTCGTGACACAGAGGCTCTCTTTTTGGAACTTATCTCTCTTCTATTTGTCAATGTCTTTTAACTTTTTTTGGGGGCTGCTTGCTTAGGCTTCCCCCACCACTAAACTTTTTTGGCCCTTTTTTTTTTGCCTTTTATCATATATCAACGACATTAAAAGTTATATATTAGCAGCGCAGTTGGTGTGAGTTCTTTCTCTCATCGCAGAGGTCGAGGGTTCAAACCCTCTCGTTGTTAAAGTGTTTGAAGTAGGGGGTCCTGGTGTTAGGGTCCTGGACTAGCCTCCCCCGAGGTTTACGTCTAAATAGCGGCTTGCGACAAGGCCCGACGGTGCCACCGGGCACTGGAGGGTCGTGTGATCCCCGAAGGGTGATCTCCGGCGGTTTCTCGATCAACAAAAAAAAAACGGCATTAAAAGTTATATATTAGCAAGATACAATGAGCTTCTCTCTAAAAAAACACATGGTCCTCTTATAAAGCAAATAGCAATTTATGTCTTGTTATATTCATTTTGATGTCATCCCTTGCCTCCATATAATAGGGGGCACATTAGTGACGATCGTCAAGCGGATTGAAATTGGACATTAACTTATTTGCCCAAATTACCATTTAATCGGAAAAAATGCATAATAATTTTCGGTCAGGCAAGTTTAGATTTTCTAACTAAGTACTCTATTCACGTCCTTTGGGCCGCCAGGCCCTAATTCTATTTGGCTATAACGCGCGCTCACACAAATGACTAACATACTCAAAACACATCTTCTCGTTCAGATTTGGATGTAATGCTAAGGATGGGGTCAGGTAAGAAACTCTACGTAATCTACCTAATACTTGTGCCCTTCAAAAGCACTCTCTAGTTATCCATGCATGATTGATGATCTTATCATTAAGGGATAATGACATAAATTGTTCCTAAACTTTAAACTAATATGCAACGTAATCTCTGAACTTTCAAATTTATTCAATGTAGTTTCTAAATTTTAGCCTAAAGTACAATATGGTCCCTGAGCCAAAAGAACACTAAAAATGCCAAAAATTGTGTACGACTCACTTTAGTACCAAAAATTTGGCCAAGTCACTTAAGTACCAAATAAAAAACAATCACTTAAATACCAACAACGAGAAATTCTTGCAAAAACTAATACATGGCTTTTATAATTAAATTATTTAAGAAATCTAGTCCGCGTGGCATTTTCATATGGCATGTTTGGTACTGAAGTAATCACTTTTTAGCAACGACTAGTACTGAAGTAATTACTTTAAACAAAAATTTAATACTCAAACGATTACTATATGTAACTTTTAAACGATATCGTTTATGGGTTATATGCTGATTGGGTACACCGGCAAGCTACGTAAGACTGAGAAATTAATAAAATATAGTAACATCAAATTTTCAGCGACCCAGATCGGAATTGGCACTTTAAGTGATTTTTTTTCTTTTAAAGTGGCACTTAAGTGATTTAAAATAAACTTTTTGTACTAAAATGAGCGTCATACACAATTTTTGGTACTTCTTATGTGCTTCTTCTTGGTCCCTAGACTTTTGGTATATGTTCAACTTAGTCCCCTAACTATAAAAAAAAAAAAAAAAAAAATTGTTCAATGTTGTCACTTTATTAATTTAAGTTCAAGAACAATAATAATTATTTTTACATAGTTCGGAGACTAAGTTAAATATGTACTTTTACCAAAAAAAAAAGTTAAATATGTACTTAAAGTCCAAGAATCACATTGAACAGATTGAAAGTTTAGTTTTACATTGAGCTAAAGTTCAAGGATCACATTGAACAAATTAAAAGTTCAAAGATGACATTATATATTAAGCCAAAGTTCATGGACCATTTATGTCATTTTCCCTATTGTTAAGGACGAGTAGTGATGGAATCGACAAACACTCTGAACTTTATTGCTGGAAAGCTACAAAGTGAAATACTCACAATCCCACTTGTTTGCACTAATAACAGAGCAGGGATCTTCACTGTGAATATTGTTTGAACAGATTGGAGAGTGTGGTTCAATATGTAAATAGGGCGTTCTCATTATATCAAAAACCTGGAGCTCTCTTGTCCAAAATTTGGAAGGCATCTATCCTGCCCAAGGTCAAACATTTCCTCTGGGGTGTTTGTCAAGGTGCCTTATCTATCGAGAATAATTTATTTGGTTAATATCACAAAAAATCTCAAATCGGTTCATCTGTGATAAATTTATCTCAAATTAAATTTTTAACCACAAAAATCCCCAAAGTAATATACTTTTAATAAATTTACCTTCCGTTAAATGTTACCGATAAATTACTCAGTTGAATAACACGTGATAATTTTTTAGTATTCCAGTTTAGAGTTTTACCTTTTATTAGTTACGGATGTACCAGTTTGTGATTTTTTGTTATATTGACGGATGTATCGATTTAAGGTTTTGTATGATTTCGTAGCATTAATCCCTATTTATTTCAGAGAAAAATGGTACCTGAACTAGGTTTTTGTGCCATCAGCAACCAGAAATAATTGTAGCATGTCCTCTTGCTCTGCCCCTGGATGTGAAAGGTATGGTCTGACCCCACTCTAAGTATCAACATATCAAATCTCTGGCTTGTCAAGAATAGAGGAATGGTTGCTCAAGTCTCGACATGCCTCGGTGTCATTCAGTAGTCCTCTGGAAAGAGAGGAAACCACGCCATATTCAAAGCAAGTGTCCCGGACCCCGGGAGGCTGCTGGAATCAGCAGTCGCCATGAATGCAAGCGTCGGTCGCTGGGCTACAAGGCCTATATGAAGACCAAAGCTTCAGTCAAACCCAGATCGTGCCTGGGTGCCACCAAAAACAGGGTAATTTGAGTATAAATGTTGACTGTTTTTACCTTGATGGGCAAAACGAAAGTGCCATAGCGTGTGTCATGATAGCTTGGGTCTTCGCATCGATGGTTTCTCACGCACGGTCAAGTCGTCCTCTGCTGTGCAAACCGAAGTGCTCGCTTTGTTGGAACCCTAGAATACTTTCATTCAAGATCAGAAGCTACTTTGGAACTACACAGGTGTCTAACTAATGCTGATCAGCCCCCGTGGGAGATAAATCTACTTATCAAGAAAGCCAGCCCAGTTGAATCTCTGTTCAGATTTAAGAGTGGTCATTGCAATAGAAAAACAAATAAGGCAGCAGACTAGATTTGCCAAAACCTATAGTAGAAAAAACCTTTCTTCTAATCGGATTTTATATCCCCTTAAGTCTCTTAGGCTCTCTTATGATTTGAAACTGCATCTATTTATGGTCAAATAATTTCTTAATGAATAGATATTATCTGTCTGACAAAAAAATAAAAGACTCTAGTTTGCAACTTATATATGTCATACACGATTGGCTTATATTGCATACTAATTCCCATAATAGTCCCTCTGAGACTTCCATTAGCAAATTAAATGAGTTTTATCACACTGCGGTTCTCCAGAGGTTCAAGAAGATGACCTGTACTCCACGACAAGAGCACAATGACAATGAACATGTCCACATCACCATGAATTTCATAGAAAGACCACCCCAACACGATCCCTGATTTCTCTCTTGGACGGTTCCTTCTGCTCCTGCACCCCCACCACAAAATATTAAATCAATTTATTAAACTCAATGATTGTGGTTAGGGCTTTAATGGGTGGTCTACATTTCATTAATACGACATGAGAATAGTGGGTTCCCTTTCCATCTGTTGCTGCCTAATTGGACTTTCAATTTGCCTAAGTACTTGGCAAAATGGGATTTGGCTTATAACACTTGTAAAGGCAAAGAGAACAAAATCAAAAGAGGGGAACTCCATGTTGGTCTCTATTGGCCTTGAATGGTTTATCATAATGAAGGGCTAGTAATTATTGAACCAAGTGGTGGGTCCATTTGCATTATCGTATGTCCAAATTAAATTGATTTTCTCTATAGATTGGACTGTTGGGATTTGTTTAATATATAGGGCACGTGAATTCGGGTGACGAGGGTCCCGTTTGTTTGTTGCTGCCTGGGCGGTTGTGTGTCTCTCTAGGATCCTCCCCGGGTGTGATTTTAGCCGTTCAAAGCAGCAGATTAAATTAGAATAGATTAACTTGATGTAAAGGTAAAAACTTTTGAATGGGACTTGATTTGATGTCTAACTTTTGGTTTTGTTTTTTTGGCTGGCGCTTAATCGATGAGTGGGAGCCAGATTGGTCATTTGGAATTCTACTACATGTTGATTTTTCTTGTATTGATGTGGTTTGATTTGTCTTCCGAACAAGAATCGTGCTCACCAAAGTTTGATCATGGTGGACTGGAAAAAAAGAAAGAAAATTTTAAATTTGATGTGACTATCAAAAGACCGAATGGGAGTGTGAATCTTACGGGTGTCAAACCGAAACCGAAACCAGACCAAACTAATTTGAACCATAAAATTCGGGTTTTTTGGATGGTTTTTTTTTTTTTTTGGGGGTTTGAGTAACCAAGTGAAACAATAGGTTCTAGACAATTCAGTTCAATTTCAGGCGATAAACCTGAATTGAATTGAAGCACATCATGAAATTTATTTATTGTTGAGATGTTTGAAACCAAAACAATTAGAGTAAAAGCTTAGCAATTGTTCTTTGGCCATTCTTTTTTTCAATCTTGTCAATCCTTCGTGCTATTGTTGAGATGTATGATAAACTTGATTGAAGTAAAAGCTTGCGCCATATGATTCAAATTAATGCATAAACTTGACAGAGTTATTTTGTAGAAAAATCATTACAATTAGATCATGCATCACGGAAAATTGGTAGAAGATCGCAATTATGCATGCATTAACCTCATTAAATTTTGGGTCGATATAATTGAGGATGATTATGCAATCTAAAAAAATAACGAAAGCCTATTCAACGGGTTTTGAATTCTATGTGGGCTGAATCTAGAATTGGGTCACTAAAAACGTATTCCCTTCATGTCTAGGTAGGGACAAGTATTGATGGGGATCCAAACTGAATCGACCTATGAACACCCCTAATGGATTTTTTTCATTAAAAGTATTATTCATTTATTCAATTTTATAACAGATACGCTCGATCATTTTTAGAAAAATAAAATCATTAATTATCCTTAAAACAAACATAGCCTAAGATCACTAAACTAGTTGACCCATACAAGCGACGAATATGCCAATGCACCGAAAGGCAGTCATTCTGAATATGCCTATATAGTTCTAAAGAGGGATGACTAGAAAAGTAAAGGTTATGAAACATAAATATGAATGAAGCAAATGTGTTTTGTGTAAGACGTATCCACTCTTTCGAATTAATGTACAAGAGAGGGGCTCTTTGTAGAACCTAGATGTTGAATTTCCAATTATGTAACGAGGATTTCTCGTATCTTAGCAATGTTGGACTATCATTATTCAAATCCCCGGTCATTTTGTATAAACAAGTATGTTAATGGTACTTAATTTTTTTATATGATAATACATATATATTAGAGCCTTCAGCCTCAACTGAACCTAAAAATATACATAAATTCTATGTCCCATATGTATTAAGTAAGGCTCCATTCCAGGGTAGTGGGCTGGCTCCTTAAAATTATTCTAAATGGGAGACACTACAATCCGAATTTGGTACGTATGATATCCAAATCGGACGATTAAACATTCAATCAATCTCCTTGTTGTTACTGATGGTACTGATTACTTATAAGTATACACTGCATTCATGGGGTTAAAAGAAGACTTACGATAAGAAAAATGCTACATATGCCAAGAATATCTCATATGATGCCACCTATTTGGTGTAGAACTTTTAATTCATAACTATGAGGAAATATTGGATACTTTTTGAGTTATCATTTGTCACTTTTACAGCCATCACAACTATCAAATTAAAAGAAAAAAGGACAATACAAGCAATGGTCTATAAGGGGGATGAAATAAGAGTAATTATATTATAAATTGGTGATGTAAAAAAATTCTCAAAAGGTCTTATCCATAATTGAATTTATGGTAATTGAAAGAGTGAGCAATTAAAATCCTTAAATTAAGAGATTATTAGACCGCAAACTTTTTTGTACTAGTAGTTTATGTTCTGACTTTTCTTATAAAAAAAAAATCACAAACTCTTGATCTAATTTGATGCTTGATTAGGGGAGAGGTGGGGATTCTATGGTTAAAACCCCGGGTGGGATAGAGGATTAGACCACTCGTATAAAGCTTTCTATACACCGACACTGTATATTCTAATTTTATGAAATAATACCTTAAATATCAAAAACCCTAAAACTTTCCCCTATTTAATACCTTCAAGGCTACATTGCTCCAAAAAGGAAATTTTGGCCTCTTTTACATCGTTTTACCGGTCAAATAGTGAGGTAAACGACGCAAAGCTAATATGATTATTCAGATTGACACAGGAAAAAGTGGATGCAAAGTAAAAAGATGTGGATGGGGTTAAAGGAATCATTTAAGTGTCTTTTTCTTTTGAATTTTCTTTTTTTTAGTGTCAGTGAATTTATTTCTCGTGTAAATATTAGCACATAACCCTTTGTTTAAAAATTTATGCTACTAGAAACCTCCCTATAGTTATATGTGAAGGCAGTTAAAATGAGGAAAAGTCTCAATTAAAGTCATAGGCTTTTGACAAACCTAAACATGGAGACACTAACGACAATGAGAAGTCCAAACCAACTCTCAACTTTGGTTTAATGTGTCCAAAAGCTTTTTATGGATTGTCAAAGTTCCAATTGATTCTAGATTTTTCAAAATGCATGCGTAGTAACCTTATGATACCTATGAAATGATCATGGCAACGACATAATCTTAATTGGGGTAATTTAGATCTACGTAATGAAACCGAGGATGTACAGATTAAGAGAAAATATTACATACTACTATGATACCACATCACTTGGACCTGAGCAAGTCCTTAAACTGCTCCACCCTGAATAGGACATCCTAGGGTGTCTCCCCCCCACAACCCATTTACAGGGAAATGAGGGGGAGAAATACGGGATAAGGTCCCCACTGGGCTCTCCGGCCACAGTGCTCCTAGCACTGGGATCCCGCCTGGAGGGAGTGCATGCATAGTAACCTTATGATATCGATGAAATGATCATGGCAACGACATAATCTTAATTGGGGTAATTTAGATCTACGTAATGAAACCGAGCATGTACAAATTAAGAGAAAATATTACATACTACTATGGTACCACATCACTTATATAATAATCCACTCACTCACCGTGCGACACATGTCAAATGTGGGCCCACCTATTTGAAAGTCTCTTTCCTCCCTCATCGGTCTTCACGCTTCGCTCTCTCTCTCTCTCCCCCTTCCCAACTTGCCATTCTGCTTTGCTCTCTCTATCCCTCTCGACTCATGATCGAGAAGCCCTTTGCTATCTCTTGTCCGACAAACCAGGCCAGCACCTCCGCCCTTCACAACTTCAATCTGCTCTCTCCATCTCCCTCCAAACTCACACGGAATACCCCAATATTTCTCACATTGCAATACCCATCTATGTCGTTTTGGCTCAATTGATCATCAACGACAAGGAAGACAGCGGCTGCGACATCTATTGCTCTACACATCCTCGAAAATAAGCAAGCATATACACTTTGTTGTCCCCACCTATTTCCCTTCGAAATCATCTTTGCTCCCTCTCTTTCTAAAAAAAAGTGAGAGGTCGATTCTCTTGTCGCCATTGCCACCGTTGCCGTCAAGGCTCTTCTAATACTTCGCAACACTTTCTCAAACCTTGCCAATTTACAAACAAGTATGGTTCCCGCCAACTCTCTTCAAGTGCTTGATTTCCACAAAGCTGAGAGTCATGAGAGAGGAGAAAGAAAGACTTTTCAAAATTCTGATGGTGGGCCCACCGATCACACATGCCGTTCAGTCAATGGACTCTTAAAAGTATGACGTGGAATTAGAGTTATATATAATATTTCTCGCAGATTAAAATAATACCAAACAAGATAACATATTTTAAAAATATTTGATATAGTCTTTGTGGTATTACAAAACAAGAGTCTTTGTAGTATTCGAACAACCCAAAACTACATTAAAGAACTTAGCTAGTTTACTCAGTTGTTGCTTCATTGAATTTGCTTCATTAATAGGCTCACGATTCGACTTTGATCGTTATAACTTACCAAGAAGTCCAAGACCTCATTTTAAGAGCTAACAATGAAAATGGCTCCTTCTTTAGTGAGATTTATGAACAAAGAACCAAAATATTTATTTTTGTAAAGCAGGGGGATGTTCTACGGAGATCATAAGTTTAATTTTGAAAGCTTCTTCAGGCACAATATTTTGGTCCAAGTGGAGAGCAAGCGGGCGAGCTCATTTTTCATCTCAACCAGTTATGGTCTGAATTTCGACCATTCATCTCAATTAATTTACTGTTTTTTTCAAGTAAGTGTGAAGAATATACCTCACCTTTATCATTGACCACTTATATAAAATAAAAAATGCATAAATTATTTTTACCTTTGAAGATCATTTTACATAATATATCAATTATCGTAGTGTCTCCAATTACAAAAATGCCATTTTCTTTTCAATAATGTCCATCCCCCAAACCCTAAATTCTCAAAACACTCAAAATTAACTAAAAACCAAACCTTCCAAACCTATGCAATGCGAGACACTAAGAATGAGTTTGCAAGGAGAGAAAAAGTTTTGTCATCTCAATATAAGGTTTTGCTTAGAAGCATTTGAACGATATTCATAAAATTAAAAGTATGTAAGTGATCGCACCAGACCAAAAGCGAATATGTTATTGGTATTTTCCCCCTCTCTGTATCGTCTTGTTTTATTATGTTAGGGTTTTTGAGTTGACACGTAACTGTGAATCTTTGGCCATCAGAAAACTTTGCCTGTTAAATAGATGGCAAAAAGTAAAATTACTAGTCCTATCAATTCAAATAATTGAGAGTTATCTCTACATTTGCTTACTGTTCGAGGTCCAACGAACTAGATCCATGGTTTTACTCGATTTTACCTCATCATAGAGTCTAAGAGCACAACGCCTGGCATATCATTAACTTTACCATATCCGTTTCAAGTTACAGACAACATTTGGTTTATATATAAAGCTCATATTTTCCTGATTAAATAAACAAAATAATCAATTTTATATCAATCTGGACGCTATTGACCAATAAAAAGTAACCTTGATAATCTATGCCATTTATCAACAAAAAAGACCAATTTCGGATATTTTTATCAGCTGCAACTAGTGTAGCTCTTCCCCTTGAATAAGATAAATATACAATGTACGCCGGCACAAACTCCTCCAATCATCACAATCCAACAATGTAACAAAACAAGTACAAGAACATCACTCTGGCGACAAGAATATATCATTAAAATATGTGCTGGACAAAAATGTCTTATCATATCAAGACCAATAAGTTCCTGTCTGGAAAAAAAACTACATTAATACTACATCTTCTTGTTGCCAAACTGGGTCTCTTTGTTCTTCTCCTGACCCGAGTGACTTTCTATGTTGTAAATTTGTGCCTACAAACCCAGCAACATCTAACCCTACTTTTTTTGACCCAGCCTAGAAATCAGACCTGCAAAGATCTCCGGTCTCTTCTTTCAAGTCCAGTGCAATCAATCCTCCGGGTAAAGTTAGATGCAAGCTTATAGTGGATATAATAAGAGAAAAAATCAATAAGAACAGAATCAAAACCTCGCTCAGATTTTCCTTTTCTTTTACTTCAGATGAAGACCCTCACTCATCAAGTTCACTCATTCACCAATTCGTTTAATCAACTCGAACACAAGGCATCCCATTTGTCATTCAACTAGACCAAGGAAAAGATTATTAAAGAACACTTAAGCCAGAGAAAAAAGGGTTGATTGGATATCAGAATTGGGAGGAGGACACCAATCCTACCTTTATTGCAACAACAAAGAAGCCAAAACAGAGAGAGAAGTACCATATACACAGCGATGAGTGTACTCTCTCTCCCTTCTCTTCACGTCTCTCCTATCAGATGAGATCATACCTAAAACCCAATTCACATCTACTACAGCCATGGAATGTGGTGGGATTTATTTAGAATGGTGGACGAACATGAGTCCAAGCATGAGCATCTTGATTGGTGTGAGTACCATTAACATGGAAACTCGGAGGCAAATTATATAACAGCAGCGTCGAGGGATCGGCCGCTAGCCCCTGTTGAGACTGGTTGTTTCCGTTGCTTACTGCTGTGGGTGGTGAGCCTCCTGACCCAGAAAGCTGGCCCTGCCCACCACCATTAGCAGTGTTGCCATCTTCCTCTTCATCGAGAGGCAATCTCTCGTAGGTGGCATTTGCAAACGTTGCGCCGATCACCATCACGGGCCCAGCTGCAACAAGTGACCCAACTACGCTGCCGCCAACCACCTGACCCTGACCACCTGCCAAGTACACAGTTAACCCGGTGGAGCCTGGTGGCGAAGGGCCGGGCAGAAATGTGCCCGTCAGCGATAGGATCTCGAATCTCCCATGTAGGGCCACCACTGCACCAGGAGCTGCCGGTTGCCTCAACGTTACATTTGCAACTGTGCCACTCCCACTGAGCACGCAGACCCCTCTCTGGCGGCGGCACGCAAACTGGGCAAGGCACTCTGCGACGTCAGCGCCGCTGGCCACCTCCATCACGTGGCTCTTCATCGAGTTAGGGCTGTCCCTAGTCACGAAGATCGGCGGTTTAGGCTTGTTCTTGGATCCTGGTGGCCGTCCCCTCGGCCTGCGGGTGCCGACCTCCACAGCTCCTTCCTTAGGCTCGTCGCCATCATCATCATCATCCCCCGGCTCGCACTTTTGTCACCGTTCTCGCACACAGAGAGCTCGAGATCACGCTTGCTCAACACCGTTGAATTACTGGCCACTTCGAGGGCCGGTAACCCTATTTGCCCTGTCCACCAAGGAGTAGCCAGGCTTGCAAATCTTCCTTTCCGCCGAGGGAAGCAAATTAAACCAAATTAAAATCGGATTAGCCTCTTGAAGAGAGTCAAACTCAAAACCCTCCTCTTTGTTTTCTTTTCACTCTTGTCTTGAATCTTAGATCAGCTGTTCATGATCTATTCTGGTGAAGTAGAGAGAGAGAGAGAGAGAGAGAGTAGAAGTTTGTATGGTGAGAGAATTAGATTCAAGAAATAGCATAATGGAATCGAGTAAAGAGAAGGAAAAGGAATAGAGCACTTTTGTGAGGGGAAGAGAAGATTTATGCAATTAGAAGATCTATTGGAGATTATCAAGTGGTGATCTCGGTGGGGATTAGGAAAAGAAAACAAGGGACATATGCAAACCCTTGTAGTATCAATCACGGAGAACGAAAGAACAAGAAAAGCAACTGGGAATTGAACAGTGAGTGATTAGAGAGAAATGACTCATGAGAATAGTGAACTATATGTCCTATTATTTTCAGTATTTTTTTTCATCTCATGCCTTGTTTATATAACTCTCTCTCTCTCTCTCTCTCTCTCTCTCTCTCTCTCTCTGTTATGTTCGTTTGATCCTTCCTATATATTCTTCTCTTCTTTTGGAGGGTCTTGGAAATTAGGGTTTCTTTTAGGGTCGCGTGCTTGGGCAGGTGGGAAGCAAGTCCTTTTCTTGAGCCCCCACTTTTGAACGAGAGAGAGAGAGAGAGAGAGAGAGAGAGAGAGCGGAGAGCATTGCAAGTTCTAGTGCTGCAAATTTGTACTTTTTTTTTTTAATAAATAAGGTACACGAGACTTTCAGAACACTCAACCGATTCGTTTGGTTATTATTGAGTCGCAAATCACGTAAATCACGGAAATACACGGTTCAAGACTATTTCAAAAACGTCATAAGTGCGATCACTCAAACACAGGTCTTGTATAGGTTAAATCGAATATTCTTACCAATTTTCCGGGGGAAGAAAATAAGTTGCTCATATTCTTTGCATGCACTTCTTTTGCAAGTTCAGATCACAGGAGAGTCAGGGATAGATTTTTGCCCCCATTTTCGGCATGTTTGGAAGGTCTTTCCCTAAATGGACTCTACCTGTACTTTGAGTTGAAGTGAAATTGAACCTTTTTATTATTTATTTTCGATCAGTTGGCTTGTGCCTTTGTATCGTCTTTCGAATATAAAAGACGTGACCTTCGTGACAGAAAAGTCTAGGGGCGTTTTTTGGTTGGCAGACAGCTTTGGAAGTGAGTGAACTGCACAAGGCCTACCACGCAAATCTTTACCTTTGTCGAGCATCGAAATTGGAGAACCAACACACAAGCATGGGGCGACTTCTTTTCTTTCGTCACTTTCGTTGAAAATTATCCTGTAGAATATACCACCGAACCAAATACAATTCAAGACGAGCAGGATTACACGCTATGATTAGTTTTGTTTATCTCGTATAAGCATGTAATTCGCTCCATTCTTCCCCTCTTGTAACTGATTCTTTTTATGCAACTGCAGGAAAGATAAATGAATGTGTATCCCTAATGTTTCCTCGGTCTCGGCATTAAATTCTCAATACTGTATCTTGAAGTTGAATGACTTAATTTATTCCGAAAGATTAACTGGATGGCATGAATACCGTGCATTCAAAAACATAATCCGTCTCAAGACCGACAAGACGACAATAGCTACAGCGTGGAACTCAACACATAAAAATTAGGCATGAAAGAATGGCCGGAGGTCTTATTTCCCAAACATATATATGAAGCAATGTGAGAAAGAAGAACACATGGAATCGAATTTAGAAATCTTGGATTCCGATACCATTTGAAAAGATTTACCACCTGAAAGGTTAAGCATTAGTAAACATGTGATCGTTTTACTTTCTGTGTAAACATCTTACTTCTTACGGTAATTGTATTAACTTGATGAGTGGGTTTAAATGGACATCGACGCATCCGCCCCATTTTGGGGAAGATCAGGAACTCGAAGAAAATAATGCCACCGTGGGGTCTTAAAGTCAAGTAGCAACATCAAATGGTTATCTTCACTTGATCATTGGTTGCAGAGTCGAGACAAAATTTGCATTGTTAAAAGACAAAAGGAGACTGTTGAATTACGTGAAATTTTCCAAGCTAGTTGTCAACTCAATCGGAAGCCCGCCAATCACCTTCAAATGTGCGCAGCCGAGGCATGCCGAAAAGGAAACGCAACGACGATCCACCTCAAACACCTAACACTACAGAAATTGGAAGCAACACTCTTCTTCATTTGATTTCATCCGTGAAGGTGTTTCGGTGATTTGTGTACCATCAGCCTAGACCCATCATGCGTTATAAAGAGGATGAAACCTCACTTTGATTGGTATTTTTCTTGAGCAAATACTGAATTAGAAGATAGAGAGGCTTCCACTTGCTGCAAAACAAGGCAGATCGAGTCCGGTTCAGGAAGCAAGACACCCAGAAACGTTGAAGATATTCCCAAGTGTATGTTCCAGTCAAGATATCCTTGGAATCACTGCACGTGTTTTGGGGAAGAGAAGATGGGGAAAGAAAATGAAAAAGATCCTTATGGAGCCTCCCTCAACTGCTTATGTTCCTGTGACTCAAACCCGCGACCTCTGGACCACATGGAATAACCTTACCCGTTTCATAAGAGCTTTTGTCCTCAAAAATTACAGAGAAAGCTAAAAGTTCAAAATTTAGGCCGTGAGACGGATGTCCATAATCGAAATTCAGAAGTAATTACGCAAGAAAACTGTGTAGAAAAACGGTAAAAGCCAAACTGAAAGTTGAAGAAAGGGACGAGTAGGAAGATCTTGTCAACAAGCGTTCACAACACCCTTTTTAATATTCCCGGGATTTTGAGTCAAAATTATAAGTTATCCTTGTTATTCATCGGTTCCAAATAATCCCCATACTTTTGAAAGGGCTTCCCAAAAATCCTTCAATAATTTCTAACGACAGATTTTACTTGCTGTCGTTTAGGCTTATAAATTAGGATAGTCAATTGTTTAAAATAGTTCTTGATCTTAATATTTAAAAACAAAAAAAAAAAACTCTGACAATGCCTCTGAAATTTTGTGGTCCATATGTTCAAACAATATCTCTGAAGTCCACATCAGAATTTCGATGAAGCTACCTGGAAACACATTATAGATTTTGAACATGCAGTAAGGATGCAGGAGCCAGTGTCGCCACTTTCTCTTCGATATTGTGAAGAAGATACTGCAATTGGGGCCTTAACCTGTTGTAAAAAATTCTCACCTGCTGCTTTAAAGGGTTGTTATACGTGAGATCTATCATGTTCTTTTTGCTTTTCTTCTCGTTGAATTAGTATTAAAACAACACGTTGCAACGGGAAGCAAGAAATCAATTTGTTCATGACATTTTAATAAATAATGTACTTTGATGCATTTATAACAATAATTAAAAGAATCGTTATCATGAAAGAAATGAGACAAAATTCTTGAATTCTTTTTCACATTGTGTCTCGATAAGAGTAAATGTTGAACAAAGATACAAACAATTTAAAATCGACAATAATAGTGTAAAACAAACAAAATAATAAGGGCAAAATTGAAAGAAAAATGGGAGAAGTTGGAGAGGAAAAGTAAAACAAAGGCTCCACTCATATTGTGACATAAGTCAAAGGACACGACAAAAGGTGCCTTGGGAACAACTTTCTCAAGGGTAGCCCATGTTACTTGAGGTCGCGTGACCAGGCAAACCTCACTCAAGGTCACACAACCTCATGTGAGGACTGATAATGCAATTGGGGCCTTAACCTGTTGTAAAAAATCTCACCTCCTTTAGAGGGTTGTTATACATGAGATCTATTACGTTCTTTTTGCTTTTCTTCTCATCAAACTAGTATTAAAACACGTTGCAATGAGAAGCAAGAAATTAATTTGTTCGTGACATTTTCATAAATAATGTACTTTAATGCATTTATAACAATAATTAAAAGAATCATTATTGTAAAAGAAATACGACAGAATTCTTGAATTCTTTTTCACGCTGCATCTCGACAAGAGTAGATGCAAACATTTTAAAATCACACAATAGTAATGTAAAATAAACAAAATAATAAGGGCAAAATTTATAAAAAAAAAAAAAAAAATGGGAGAAGTTCAAGAGGAAAAATAAAACAAAGACTTTACTCAAATTGTAACAAAAGGCCAAAAACACGATAAAGGATGCATTGGGAACCACTTTCTAAAGGCGTAGCTCAAATCACTTGGGATTGTGTGACCCAGGCAAGCCTCACTTGAGATCGTGCGACCTCAAGTGAGGTGCACGACCTCAAGCGAGGACCGATGATGTCAAATTTAGCTTATCAACATCCCACCAATAGCCAAATCCTTAAATGGTTTTGAGGTTTTTTTTTTTTTGTATTAAAAAAGTAGCAAAGTCATTTACAAAATGTGACTTTCCCAAACACCATTTAATCCAAAATTATTTCTTAATGCACTTTTAAATTCCAATTTACCAAACAAGACTTACATTTCAAAAAATCCTTTAATCTAAAATCCTTTACATTTTTCCAAACACTTTCCCAAAAACCAAATCAAATACATCCAAAGTCAACTTTCATGAGCCTTGAGGATCCGAGGTGAAGTCCTATTATACCTGTGAGGGGTCGTTATCCATCTTAGTGGCCTCAATTGCGCATCGAAGGTATCTTCACAATGCTTTCGCTTCTATACGTACCATCAAGTGGCAAAGTGATTGATCCAGTGTCGCTTCATCTATTGCACCGACAGCTACAACTCTTTGACTTCGACTATCATCATGCGACTGTTACGATAAGACTCCCTAACTTATCTATAAAGTAAGCTCCATCTTCTCCAAGATGTCAGTATGACACGCCTCAGATGTTAGCATTTCACTTCGACATCAGTCGTTGTAATTACGAGCCAATTGAAAGCTCCACTTCTCAGTGTTCTCTTTTCTAAAGACACAACTTGAGGTTGCCAAAGGTGCATAGTCCATTGTCAATTTTCCGGAATGGTCTCTCCGGATTAGAGGTTTAACTAGAGCAATATTATGAACAAGTTCTTGCCATTAGCCACTTGACTTACATAGGGATATCCCAGGGGATAAAATGGGGCAAAATGAAACTAATCTCAGAGAATCAGAAAAGAATTCTGGCTAAATGAAATTCAATCGGGATTTACATGATTCTATAGTTCATATCAAGGTAAGGACAAGCTAGCCAGGAATTTGACTTACGTCAAGCGGTTCTCTCCACCATTCCACGCTACAGTTTCAATTGAAGATCAAAAAGAACTCCTTAGATTAAAGGACCATGCCTTTTCTGTGAAACCAACTTTCACCGGATATTAAGAAAGGAAGTTCAAAAGTTGTTCCCTCAACCATGCATGAAATATCCAAGAAACCTGTGAACCAAGGAGGAAGAACGATCACTTTCAACATCATACATCTATCAATGGATGGACATTGCGTATTGGGACAAATCTCATTAATTCTCATGCTAATAATTAGAGTTTTCAGCTGCTCTGCAAAGACTTACTATCTTCACTTAGAAAGGTGCAGAGTATGGACATGGAAACTTCAATATCTAGAACCCACGATCACTATATGTAAGGTCAAAAAATTAAACAACACAAATCTGAGTACACTGGCTATCACATTAAACAATCATGTTGGACATAAACTGGTGCCTAACAAGGACACATAATGATTAGCATTCATTGTAGCCTAAATATGACCATAAAATCTTACTTTTACATGATAAAGATTTTGAACAAATATTCATTCTGCCAAGTTGTAAGGAACTCAACTATGAAACCTTCCCACCAAGAGGAAATTTGAAGAGGTAATTCCCCCAGTTCAAGTAAATGCGGCACTGAAACAGTAGATAGTAGTCAGATTTGATGATTTTACCTGATAAGGAAGTATACTGCGAGAAAGGAAACCACAAAATACAACACAAGTTTGCACATCTGCTTGTTAGATTTCTTTTCAAAGACCTACAATAAAGCGGCCCCGTTATTTTTTTTAATCTACCAAGCCATAAAAAGGAAATAGAATCCAATAATTTACAGCAAACCAATCTAATAGATATAACCCTGTAGTACCCTCTTAAATCGATCCATAGTTCCTGACATGACACCTCTTGATGAATCCATGCTGTTGCCCTAAATTGATGGGTCAAAACATTAACAGGTCAAATGCATGGTGCATAGGCAGCTCAATCTAATACACAAACAAATATAGTGAGCATACCATTTGATCAAGAAAGCGATTATGACTTTCTACCTCCTCATGAATATCCCCTGTTAACTGCCAATACAAGAGCACATTAACGTTAGCACGCTGTGCATGAGAGGCAGAGAGAGAGAGATTCAGCAACTGCATTTTCTTTGTACGACATTTTTGGGCATGTGACTTTTTGCAATAAACATTGCTATGAAGCATGAATGGAAGGCAATAATTCATGTGCTAATCAACCAAATTACACTGGTAATCAGTGCAAGAGATCCATCAATCCAAACAGACTTGGAAAACTCGTTGATTAATTAGTAGTGAACAGTGAGTTGGATTCTCAACACTATCTTAGGTGCCTTTTACCAGACCTGCACTGACCTAGTACAATATCCTTGACAAGACATACTTTTTAAAAATTCTTGTCCAACCAAAGAAAAACCTTCTTGTCCGTCCAAGTCAATGAATCTACAAAATATTTTAATTAAAGTCATGAATAGATATGAGCAAGAATGGCACAACTCAGTCCCAGTTCACACATAATGAGTCATGACATACTCTCAAAAAGTTCAATCATGTGCACTGATGATTTCAGTACTTGAATTTTTAGCACTTAATTTTCAGCTTTACCAAAAAGGCCCTCAATTTTCCTCTTGTGATATTCAACATAAGGCTATTACTAAATCAATTTGCAGTTGCCTTAGCACGGCCTCAATGACAAAGCTACATGGTCATATTGGTCGATGGTCGATGATAAGAAGATAATCTAACTTGCCTCATAAGTAGAGGTGACCAACAAATGTCAACACCATATGAGATGCATATATTCCTTTAAAAAAATTCCTCTTTCAAATCTCAAATAGCTTTCTAATAGTGCACATGCCAAGCAGGGAACTTCTGATGTAGGAAAAACCTAACAAGAGGTTCTGCAACTAAGTGACATATTTGGAGAACTAAAATACAGCAAAACTAACTAAAATTGAGTTGAATTGAGACTATCAGGGAAAAGGTATTCTAGGATTTATCAAGACCAATGATGTTCCTTGAATGAGAAAAACTAATGACAAAAGGGACTGATAAGACCTATTTATACTGGGTTACAAACATAAGATGATCTCAACCCTCAATCATAAATGACAAATTCTAATCTCAACCAACCAACCCAATTAAACATTCATATAAACACTTATAACCCTAAAATAATATGAGGAAAGACTAAATAAAGAAGAAAAACACTTAAAAATACTAAAATAGGATTATAATCCCACATCAACTCCCAAGGCAACTTATCAAATGAATGTATACAGGTTCAAATTATATACTCTGCAAGGAAACGGGGATTCTTGCTCACAAAGAAGATATAGCATCACTCACCCATGCTCACCAACCATACTCTATACTAACTTACTACCTAGACTACCATAGAATATATATCACATATAAATCAAATAAAGTGCACATATAGACAATTAGCAATATATTAACAAAGAGCTACACCACAACAGAATAACTAGAGCAAAGAGAAGCTCAAATGGACTTACTCTTTTCAGGAATATAACTCTATCTTGTAAACTGTCAACTGCTTTGTCATTGTCATGCTCATTAATCTGATGGGAGTAGGATGAGGAGGCTCTAAGGCCTTCCTCAAGACCATTATAACCGTCAAAAAGAGCCGCTTTAGCAGCACGGGGCTCCCTGTATCACCCAAAACGAAGCAATAGTTATACAAATGAGTTAAAGCAATCAATTATCTTTTCATCTTTGTGAAATGTGTGAGCGTGATCTACATTTATGGGAATCTATGCATATTTAAGGACATTGCACAAGCATGTGAGAGAGAGAGAGAGAGAGAGAGAGAGAGGTGGACCAAACAGGAGATCATTGAACATAAAAGATGCTATTCTGAAAGTAAAGCAGTGGACTGTCATGCACAACACAAAGGGGATAGCAGGGTCTATAAATTACATTCTGAGAAAAAAAGCAAGCGAATACACATTATTGTTAGTATCCAAATTCTCATCTTTAGGTAGTTACAAATTTCAATTTGTACACTAAAGTACCCGAAAAAACTGTAAACAACACAGCATTGCTGCCCTACTCCATGCATTTTTCTTGATGAAATAATAGAGTTTTCAAGCTCAATGATATAACTAAGCAAAAGAACAAAGCAATTAACAATTCAGCTAAGTTTGTAGCCCATGTGTCAAGGTCAACTATATGCACATACTCCTACTCCCAATGCTTAGAAGCAAATTCAGAAGTTCAAAAGTAGGAGGGTTATTAGCTTCTAGATGACCTATCAATTTCTTCACAGCCAATAATAATCACGATAAAATTTAGGGTAAAAGCCACCAAAAACCCAAATTATGTCTATTGTAACATTTACCCTAAAATATTTTTTGACACCAAAGATCCCAGACTTGTACCTAATTGACATGTTTACCCTCCATTAAAGTTTTGTCAATGAGAACCGATAAAAATCTACCTATATAGACGCCACAAAGCAAACAGTGTTGAAATGGCACCCTCATGGTTTAATTGAAATAAAATAGACGTCACTTTAGCTGAAATATCATCTAATGAGAATCTTAACAGAGGGTAAATGTGTCACATAGATACAAGTTTGGGGTTTTTTATGTCACAAGAAAAAGTTCAAGGTAAATGTGTCACAGTGGATATAGTTTGGAGTTTTTTTATGGCTTTTTCCCTATTATTCATTCAGTAAAACCAAAACAAACCAAGTGCTAATGCAACAATTGATAGAAGAGTCATCAACCTCATGCTTCATCATTGCTGTTGTCATGGTAATGAAATGTAATAAGACATCTAATAGGAGAAAGGATGTTATGCATCAGTTACATTCCTCATTTTCTGAATTTGAAAATCTAGAAACTCTAAATCACGACATGTGGTGTAATGGTTACATAAGATACTTTCCCCCAAGATAGATCAGGTGAACTTTTCACTGATCAGCAATCCACTTCAATTACAACATGAATCTATGTTAGGAGTCCAGAACAAAAAGAGCAGTATGCCCATGCTCTGGCTCTGACTAAAGCATGCATAAAATGAACGTTCTCATTCAGAGAATCCAAGACTAAACTCAATCACAAATGTATAGCATCCTCTTGAATAACAAATCTTGCAACAGCAAAAATGTATTCCAAAGAAAAAGATGCACCACCAAATGCCATATTTCCATTCAAAATGAGATAATTCAACTCCCTCACCATGTCACAGAGAGATCAACTCAAATCACAACCATTTTTCACAGAAAAAGATTTCAGCTCAGCAACAATCAATCAACTTCAGCACTGGCACAGCACACCGAATTATCCCGGTACTCCCATGAGCCAAAGTGCTATCGGAACTCGATTTTCACCGATCGTACTTTTAAATCTCCGCACTCGTTCTTGCACGATGTAAAACCATTTTCTTTTCCCAGCCAACCTAACTCTTTTCTCTAGCGCTGTTCCTAGCTCACTACATTTCTCTCGATTCGACATTCTCAATCAGAACAAGCATAACCTCGCAAATCAAGAGCGCCCGAAGAGCTCCATTTCCGACGGAGCCGAATCGCACACGTCTCGCCACGCCAAAACCCCCTCGCAACGAGCAGCACATCCGCGGCACGATCGACACTCGATTCAGGAAGCCCAATCGGGAACGCGGGAACTGAAGAAACAGACGAACCTTCTGTAGTTCATCGCTCGAGCGCGCGATCGGAACTTCAGCCGGCAGCCGCTCTTTCCTCCCTTCGCTCCTTCGCGAGCCGCGAGAGGAGGGATCCAATCTGGACCGGATTTCGAAGAGAGAGAGAGAGAGGGAGAAAGGACGCGGAATCGGAGGGAGGCGAATGCGATCCGGATCGAGGCTCGCTCGGCCCGAGCGTCGGGAGGGATCGCGGACGGAGACGGAGGAGGCGACGGCGACGGCGACGGCGACGGCGACGGCGGACCCTCGCGGCGGTGCAGGGAGATCTCTGCGTCGGCGGACGAGGTGGAGAGAAACCGGAGAACGGTGAAACGGGGAAGACGTACGTTTCGAGCTTAACCGACTGATGGAAGTGCTAGAGCTTTCGTATAGGCCCAAATGCGCATGACCCCATTTTGTAACGGGACACTCGCGTGGGACCTACGAGATCCGATATCCCAAATTTGCTAGAGCCGGGTTTGGTTCAATATAAAATATGATCCTTAATTAATTTGCTCAATAAAGAGGAAATGGATAGGAGATCCCTCCCAAGGTGGGAGATCTCGCACCATCCTCCATATTCCTTCTCTATTAGGAAAATAAAGATAAATAAGAAATTTGGGAACTTCACAATAGGAAAGATAGACTCAAAGTCGAAGTATACTTCCACACCTTGGCTACCAACAGATAGGTTGATGTAGTAGCCACCAACACCTATGGTCCTCAATTTTTAGCTTAATATGTAATATGGTTCCTAAATTTTTAATTTATTCAATATGATACGTGAACTTTTATTATATGTTCAATGTAATCCCTAAACTAAATGCACATTTGGCTAAAATTTGAGGATCACGTTGAGCAAATTATAAATTTATGGATGACATTACATGTTAAGCCAAACTCTATGAATCATTTGTATCATTTTCTTTCAATAATTTGTCTTAGGTGAGACTCGTTTTGCTTGAAAATTGGTTGGATTTTTGTTACGGTGCATCAATTACAAAAAGTAGAAAGCTTAGTGCACTGAACTATTGCAATCAAAGTTGACTAGCCTTGACTAAAGATGAAGAGATTAGAGGATTGTATTGTATTGTTATGAATTGTGTTCATGGACATAAGCTTACTAATAGTACAAAAGAGAAAGATGAAAATAAGAAAAAATATATACGGTTACAATTTCCTATTCTACTAAATCAATCATGGATTACTGAATCAATTAGTCCATGATCAGATTGGTACCACAATCAATTCCCTTCATATCTCTAATCATATCTCCTACACTCTCCCTCGAGCTCGCGGCTTGCATATGTTGAAGACGCCAAATTTATTCAATAGATATGTATGTTATCTCTGACACAATGGTTTGGTGAAAAGGTTTGCAAGTTATTCCACGGTTCAAATTCCTCTTGCTACAAGTGTTCCTTCTTAGATCTTTTCTCAAGTAAAATGACAATCGACCTCTATATGCTATATTCTTTCATAAAAGACTGGATTTACTGCTAGTTTGAATGTGGCATCATAGTCACAAAATAACTCGATTGTCCATCAACTTCTACTCCAAAGTCCAAGAAAATGCCCTATATCCAAATTATTTCACAAACAACTTTTGCCATCGCTCAATTTTCTAATGTAGCTTATGATAATGAGACGGTTGATTGTTTCTTTATCTTCCATGAAATCAATTATCTTTTGTGACATCCTGAAATTTCAAGTATGTTTTCAATTAAATAAATCCGGTCTTTCATCGATGCGCCTATAGTGCTATTTTATGAGCTAATCACTCATGAGATAACTAGATTATTGGGGGAAGCCATTAAAGGATTTTAATGCAAAAGACTTGAGAATTCGACCAAGAATCGACTACTCAATCGTGCTCATCTACAAAGATCATTACGGCACAATTAAAAATCGATCAGAGATCAGAGATAGGTTATTTCGACTGAGATAGATGATCAAAGTGTGAGTGATGCCACCAGATTGCAAAATTCTCGTCAATCGGCATTAGACCAATCTTTCTATCATTTTGGTACCTTGTGTCCGTATTTGAAGTCTCGAGATTTTCACGACAACCGAGGGTCGCTAATGCGTCGAAGAGGTACATTTTGACTCGAAACAAATCGATCACGGGTCAATTGCACCAAAAATTTCTAAAAGCTACCTGGTAAGCTAGGTCATGCTAAAATCACGCCAGATTGAAATTAACCATGAATTTGAATCCAATTTCAAAAATTGAAAGTTTTTCTATGTCACGACTCATTTTAGAAACATCGACTCATCCTCCAAAGATTTTTTTGCAAACTGAGATTTTTGGCGAAAAGTCAATATAAGGCCATTTTCATCCGAAAAATTTAGGGGACTATTTTTTATCGCATTTTGGGATGCAAGTTGGTTGTATTGGCGAGGAAAAATGTCAAGTTGATCGATGACACGTTGGTGGAATTTATGAGAGTCAAATTGATTTAATTAAAGTGGGAATTGAAGTGAAATTGGGAGAAACCAAATGCAAATTCATAGCCCCCCATGCCCTCAACCTTTGGATCATCTCATTAGCTTCTAAGAGAAGCTTTGGGGCTGAAAAATTGCTAATGAAGCCAGCCAACCAGCCATGGTGGAACCATTTCAAGGGGACAAAGGGGTAGGATTGAAGCATTGGAGGGACCCCTTGACTTGTTGTCCCCCTTCTTCTCCATCTGATCGACCCCTCCATTTCCAGCAAGCTTGAAGCCTCCAAAAACCAGAAAACCAAGTAGAGCAACCCCCTCCTCCGTCGCACGCCCATCCGTCCGCTAGAGCCACCGCTTGCGCCACCCGAGCCTGCTCGTCCGCCAGCCACTGCTCGCTCACGCCCGCACGCTATCCCGCATCCCATGCGGTTCAACAGCTGCTCGCCGTCCACCAGGCCATCGTCGGAGCCTCCACCACAGCCGTAGATCGCCGTCTAGCCGTCGGAAGTCCCGCCGCTACCCGTTCCTCACTATTTCGGCCCCAACTAGCCGCTCAGCCTCCTCCTCGACCCACCATCTAGAACTGAAACCCAGCAAGGGTATTGAAGTTTCAAGGCCCGTTTCCGAGCCCTTCCCAGCCTCACTTGGTGCCCCCGCTTTGGAGTTTATGGCCCGCCTTCGCGTCCCCATCGTAGTGAACTCACCGGCTCGCAAATCCAGTGAGTTTACTCACTAATCTCCGCTTAGGGAGTTAATTATGCTTAAGGGTTAATTAGTTTAGGTTTAGGTGGTTAGTTAGAACGAATTAGCAATTTAATCGTTCGATATTGCATATTAGGTTATTTGAGTAGTGCAATTAACAAGTAGATAAGTCTTAATATTTATTTAAATAGGTTCGAAATTTTTCCGGGCCCATTTTAGTATTTAGTTAGGCTTTTCTGGCCTAAATTGCATTTATTGGTATTTTTTAGTTAATTTTGTGTTGATCATAATGGTAGTTTAAAATTTGTGCAAATCGATTGTAATTTTGGGTTTTTATCCCAAAATTTAATAATTTCAGTATTTAATTAGAAAATTATCGGGCGTCGGTTTACATCGCAAAAAATATTTTTATCGGCTATATAATTAGTGGGATTTTATGAAATAAATATATTATACTTTTGACTAAGGCCTACCTTGTACCCACACATGATTATTTTCATCAGGTATATTTTAACATGATAAAATTGGGCCAAATTGGGGATTGGTGTGTAAGGCACAAAGTTCTTGGCCGGGGTGGGTTTACCGTAGTTCAACTTGTGTGAGCATTGGGTTTTCAGCTTGTGAAAGCAATATGTTATATCAACTTATAAGTGCTTGATATGTCAGCTTATGAGAGCAGTATACTTTTCAGCTTGTGTGAGCATAGTCAACATTGGTAGTACCGGATAGATAGTATTGATTGGATGGATGGATAGATTTATCATTGGGGTTGAATCGATTAAATTGAATTGATTGGTTGAGTGTATGAATTGTACTGACTTGCATAAATGAACTAAGACAAAAGTAAGTCATTTGTTTTGTGCGTGCTTAGATAGCCTTGGGGCATACTTCCTTCCTAGTCGAATCTTAGGGGGATGAACTTGCTGAAACATCATCTCACCCTGTTGTAAGATAACATTTTCAAATCCTTAGATGGCAACTCCTCCCGAGCATTTTGGCCAACCAAAGAAGGTCACCAAACAAGTATCCTATATTTCACTCCATAGGAACCCTTCGGGGATGGTCTATGAGCTTAGAAGGTCCGTTGTTTGGGTTGATGAGGGTCTACCCCATAAGGTACCGCATCAATATAGATCATGGTACCTTTGTGAGCGGAATGGACAAAGAGAATGTCCCATATCGGAATATGAGATCCCTATGTTAGTGCTGGAGGTTACTTTTGGAAAAGGCACGGCAAACCCTCCTGGCAAAGCAATAGTAGATCCGAAGTCCCCGGAGCCTAAGACCCCGGAGTATTCAATTGAAGACTCGAATGCTTAGAGGACTTGTAGCCTCCCCCCCCCCCTCCCCTTTTGCAGACCTTATATATATATCGGCTAGTATCGTATATGACATAGTTGATATGTATATCTAAGTGTGTTGTGGTTTGAAAATTTGTGGCCCTACTTTTCTATCTCATATTTATGTCGTCTGGTAGTTTTATTTATTTGCTTCCACATGCGCATTAAAATGAATGGGTCGGCGACACGTCCTAGGACATTGTTATTTCATCGACCACCGAGGGATGGGCACACACTCGGAGGATCGGGGCGTGACATCTTCCCAATTTGATGCAAACACCAATGATAAATCTTCTAGTCATTGGACAAGTAGCATAATTCGTATCATAATAGGAAGTTGTCATATTCATATTACAATCTCTAGACAAAGGTATACCAAGTCATGGACATCCCTTCAAGTACTTTATGACCTTTAGTGCAATATTCATATGAGACTACTTTAGGTTATGCATAAATTGATAAATTTTTTGCACTGCATAACATATATCAAGTCTTGTCATGGTGAGGTATAATAATTTTCCAATGAGCTGTTGATATCCTAACAAATCTTTAAGCAATAGATCTTCAATAGATGATGAACTCACATCATATTCATTTGTCGTTAGCTTGACATTCTGCTCAATTAATATAACAACTGGTTTACACCCTAATAGTCAGGCTTTTCAAATAATTTCCAAAAAAATTTTCGTTGGCTAAGATGGATTGCCTTGCTGAATCAAGCTATCTCAATATCAAAAAAATACTTGGAAAGTCTCAAATCCTTGATGTGAAAAGTAAAGTGCGTATATTTTTTGAATTTCTCAATGGCAAATTCATCATTTCCCATGATAAGTATATCATCAACATAGATTTACCTCTAGTCCACGTAAATAGGACATAATCATAATTGGAGTGCTGAAAGCCTATATTTGTGATTACATTAGTATATTTGGCACACCATTGCTGAGAAACCTACTTAAGCCCATACAGGGATTTACAAAGATGACATACTTGAGATTCCCCCTGTCTTCGTAAGCCCTATGGAAGTTTCATATATATTTCTTCATATAGCCAGATCCCCATGTAGAAATGCATTATGGACATCCATTTGATATAATTACCAATTACAAAAAGCAACGATGGATAAAAGGTCTCGTGATAATTATAACATTCCCGTTGTGTAAATACCTTAGCAACTAGGCAAGCCTTATAAGCATTCAATAGAGTCATCTTCTTTGTATGTGATCTTGTAGACACATTTGCAACCAATGGATTTACGATGTGGTGAAATGGAACAACATACCAAATATGATTCTCCATGAGGGCATTTAACTCAACCTACATAGCATGTTGCCAACATGGATCACCTTTGCTCCATATAAGAGGATGGTTCTTGTTCCTCGAAAATACGACTAAAACAACACGTGTCTTATGGTGATAGTCAACTAAATGGGACATATGAGGATATTGGATAATGTGTAGTTGGAGAATTCGATGTAGGACATGTGTAATCCTTGGTCCACATGGGAGGGTGAACATGACATCTAAAGTGTCAAGGCTACTTAGTGATTGTCTGTTGAGGAATTCTTGAAGAAGATTCATAAACAAGAAGTGGTGGAGATGTCACTAGTGAAACAAACGAATGATTCTCCTCAAATGATAATGTTAGAGATTCCAATTGCTTGATCCAAGGAATTGAGACTAACCGGCAAAAGTGGCTCTAGCACAACGAAGATGCATATGCATTAGGGCGTAATAGATAGATCATCTTCTGATAAAAATAATCTATGGTTGGATAACAAGGCAGGTGATTGGGATGAAGATGTTACGTTGAAATGGGAACACATCTTCATGGAAACAACGTCTCGGTTCACAAAAAAGTAGCCTAAAGATATCTCCAAAACTTGATAGCCTTTTTATAGTGGGATATCCCATAAAAATACATTGAATAACATAAGAATCAATTTTATCTTAAGGGCCCACAATCATTACATAACATGAACACCCAAAAACTCTTTGATAGTCAATCTCAAGTTGTCTCCCCAAAAGCATCCCAAACAGAGTTTGACATTCAAAGGATTCAAGTTGGCATATGATTAATAGGATGTCGTGACCACATAATCTCTCCATAAGGTTTCAAGAATAAAAACTTTTTATTTTACAGCTCAAGTTACTTCCAAGAGATGTCGATATTTTCACTCAACAATCCCACATTTTGTTGGGGAGTGTAAGTGTAGGAGCTTTCATGGAGTAACTCTCATGAGCATAAAAAAGAATTGTGTTTGCTAGTGAGAAACTTGCGCCTATTATCTGTACGAATTTGTTGGACAATTCATCAATTTGATTGTTAACTAATGATAGGAATTTTGGCAAATGAAAAAAATTTTGACTCTTGAATAGCATAAGAAAAACTCAAGTTGCACAGGTATAATTATCAACAATAGTGAGGAAAAAACGGGACCTATCACGATATAGAGTATAGTAAGGACCCTAGATATCCATATGAAATCAAGGAAAAAGAACTAGTAGCTCAAGATGTACTAATATGAAATGATACTCATGATTGCTTAACCAAAGGACAGGTTGGACATTTTATATGAAGAAATCGAGCACTATAACTAAGGCCCATTGATGAGAAATAAGATTTTTATTACTAGTAGTACCATTACAAAAGATGCTCTTATTGAACAAATCAAAACCTTTTGAAAAAGTGGTCCAAAATTATAGTCCTTGTCCGATATTACCAAGCCCATCAATTTACCAATTGAATGGTCCTAAAAGAAGCAATTTTTGGAATTGAATATGGCATGACAAGAATTATCCTCATAGATTTTGGAAACATATATGAGATTGAACTCAAAATCAGGGATATAAAGGACATTCCTAAGGATAATGTTTGAACTAAGATGAACGGTGCCAATTTTGCTAACATAACCAATATCCCGATTTTGGGAGACATACTGAGAGAAAAAAATGTTCATTGCGAATTGTATGGTTGTTGGCACCCAAATCAATTATCTATGCATCGACTGAAATTGATTTCCTCTTTGAGAAAGAAGTACCTAAAAAACTCCTAGTCTTGTTGACAGCTCTTAATTGAGTCAAAGCTTTCAGAATATTCTAGTACTAACTCAAGTAATTGTTTGATGCATCCTTTCGACCCCTTGTGCCGCAACCTAGTAAGCAAAAATCCCCTCTCCCTCTTTTCTTTATTACTTGGTTTTTCATGTAATTTCGAGCACATATCAATAGTGTGATGTGAGTGCTTGCAATATTCACAAAATTTACCTTTTATTTTGAAATTTTGCCCACTTCCTGTTTGAGATGATGTAGCACCTCATGGACTATTGGATGGCTTAAAGACTGTTGCTAGCATGGCCAAATATTGGGCCATTAGATTTGGCCAAGTGAGTGGATAAATGATGGCTGTCGAATCCCAATTTCTGATCTTGGCCATCCATTCAAGAAAACCCTCTAGGCTTTGTGTCCTCCTCTAGCAAGTATTCGCCGCTCAATGCAGCATAAGAGTCCCAACACTCTCGAGGCTTTTGTAACCTCAATGTAGCAATTCTATCAAGGCTTTGAGAGTAATACCTTCGATTTGTGCATGCTCGGCTATGACTAGCTAAAAGCTCTCCTCTTGGATGGCGAGTTGATAGATCTAACTGAGCAATGGCATCAGCTCCATCACCACAATTTATGACCAAAAAGGTAAGTAGGTTTCATTTAGAATCAATAAGAATTGAGTCACCATCTCTCTGCCCTTCATCGCTCAATACTATCAAAGATTAGCTTCAAGTCCCTCGAGTTGTTCCTCAGCCGCCTCAAGCTCGTTCCACAAAGCCGAGAGTCAATTGAAGCAAGCAATGACCAAAAGGTTTCCTTGCTTCAATTCCAACAAACCCTGAGTGAGTGAGAATAGCTTGGCTCGATTGAGCTTCCTATACATCTCACGGATGTTCTCCCACATTGTCTTTAAGTCACTTGGTTGGTGGAAGTCCGATTGTGACATCGGGAGTTAGGCAGTTTCCGATCCAAGTGTGAACTAACCAATTGCATTTACACCATTGTTGTAGTCGGTTGTCGATCAAAAAGGGGTGGCTCCATTGAGGAAGTTGTCTATATGTTTCAAGACCAAGGCTAATAGGAAGTCTCGAGCCAATTACTATAGTTGTCCAGTCCGGTGAGCTGTAGGTTGATGAGTCATAATTATGGTCAGTCAACCGATGACATATAGAGTGGGTTGTTGGGCTCTGGGTGGCCGCCATGGTTGGGATGGCGTAGGGTATGAAAACGGGTTGAAGGACTGAGTAGGAATTTGTACTCAAGGGAATGAATTCATGTTTGTGACCCTATGTTGTCCAACCTGTTCCACCATTCAAGTTGGCCCCAAGGACAAGAGGAACCGTAAGAACTGGCCCACCTCCATTAAGTAGGGTTCGAAGGCTCGAACCTCCTTCCTCTTCGTGTAAGCCATGTTGGGCCCATGTCTAACTTGGCCCGATGACCATTGGCCTTGAACTAGAAATCAATAGAATGGTGGCCACTGGATTGGGCTGAGAATTTGAATTGAAGTAGGGGCAAAGATAGTAGGATGTTGAACATGGCTCCCAAAGGCTAAAGATAGTGGAAAAGTTGCAGCTAGTGGCTCAACAGTTGACAAAGTGGAGTAAAAATAGATTCCATAATGCAAAAAAAAGAATTGATGAGCTGAAGAACGAATTACAAAGGTTGACAAATGGAAATGAAGTATATAAAGAAAGTGAGGTAGCAAAGCAGATAAACCAGGAAATTGAAAAGCTTTGGTGGCAAGAGGAAATGTATTGGGACATGCACTCAAGAATTAACTGGTTAAAATAGGGAGACAAAAATACAAAGTTTTTCTATGCAACTACTATTCAAAGAAGAAATAGAAACAAAGTTGCCTTGCCAAAGAATGCAGTAGATGAATGGGTGAAAGAGGATCAGCCTTTAAAGGAGATGACAAAAATTTCTTCCAAAATCTATACTTGTCAGTGGGGGCTCACAATTTTCAACCTGTCATACAACAGATACCAACCACAATTGATGAAATGATGAACCAGAGGTTAGTAAAATTTGTTACAATGGAGGAGATTACTGATGCAATGCAACAATTAGGAGCTAACAAAACTCCAGGACCGAATGGGCTTAATTGGGTGTTTTAACGAAATCATTGGCCAGATATAAGTCAGGGAATTTTCAACGAGGTGCAGAATTTTTTTGAAACAGGACACTTGAATCCCGACATGAATAGAACCCAAATCACCCTTATTCCCAAAGTCCCAAACCCCGAAAAGCTTGAACAATTCCATCCCATCAGCTTGTGCAATTTTGTCTACAAAATCATCTCTAAAGTAATGACAAATAGATTAAACCCCTTGCTACCAAGCCTTATTGCTAAAGAACAAAGTGCCTTTATAGGAGGGTGACAAATTCAAGATAATATCTTGATTGTACATGAGGTATTACATAAATTGTGAACACGGGAGAGGAAGAGTAAGTTCCAAATTGTCCTAAAGCTTGATATGCAAAAGGCATATGACCGAATTGAATGAGACTTCCTACAAACATGCTTGACTAAGATGGGATTTTGTGATCAGTGGGTGCAATGAGTGATGCAATGTATGTCCATGGTTTCATTCAGCATCAACTTCAACGGCGATCCTCTACCTTCTTTCAAGCCCACAAGAGGAATTCGACAAGGTGACCCACTCTCGCCCTATCTTTTTATTTTAGTGGCCAACATCCTATCCCACCTAATGAAACAAGCAGTTGTGGATGGTACTCTTCGAGGAATTAAGCTAAACAGCAGCTACCCTACTTTATCACACTTGCTCTTTGCGGACAACTCTATATTCTTTCTTCATGGCACTATTTTGGAATGTCAGAATTTGGCAGCTATCCTACATCAATATTGTTTCGCAACCGGATAGGCTATTAATCTTAATAAATCATGAATCAATTTCAGCAAGAGCTGTCCAACGAATCTGACAAGAAATATGGCTGAAGAGCTAAGAGTCCTAAAAATTGATAAAATAGGGAAGTATTTAGGTATTCCCTCGGATTGGGGAGGCTCAAAAAAAGATATCTTTGCATGGATTCTTGCCAAAGTAAATATGAAGTTGGAGAGTTGGAAGGACAACTTGCAGTCCAAAACAAGTAAGGAGATATTGATTAAATCAGTGGTGCGGGCTATTCCACAATATGCAATGTCCATTTTCAAAATCCCTATGTCAATCTACAAAGCTATTGAAAGGAAAATTGCAAATTTCTGGTGGCAAAATGGCAACAAAGCTGTTGGGATTCACTGGAAAAAATGGGATAAATTGAAACTTAGGAAGGAGGAAGGAGGTCTCAGATTTAAAGACCTCCTAGCTTTCAACAAGGTGATGTTAGGTAAGCAAGCATGGCACATTTCTTAGCAACCTTATTCCCTTCTAAGTCAACTAATGAAGGGCTTTTACTATCCACAATGTGATTTTTGGAAAGTTGGAAAAGGTTCTAGACCTTCGTGAGGATGGCAAAGCATTGTCTTGGGGAGAGACTCGATAGCTCCTCAAGTTATGTGGACCGTTGGCAATGAACAGACTATTTCGATTAGAGAAGATAAATGGTTAAAAAGTGGAACTATTGGTGGACCAGCAACAAGACATGAGCTAGAGAAAGTGGGTGCATTAATAGAACAAAGGGATGGAAAATGGAATGAGAAAATGTTAAGGATGTTGTTCGATGACCAAAGAGTTAATGAAATCCTTGCAACCCCTATAGGATTACCTACTATAGCAGATAAAATGGTGTGGATAAACAACAAATCAGGGGTCTATTCGGTGAAAAGCGGCTATCTCAACAATCGAAATCAAGCAGCTAACCCAATAACCACAACAGCATCTTCCTCTCACCAAGCAAAGCCAGATCTCTGGAAATTTATTTGGAGATCTAAAACTCTACTTAGAATTAAACGGTTTCTCTAGAATGCTTGCCAAAATGCACTACCTATAGTGGACAACTTTAACAAGAGGAGAATTGTACCTGATCCACTATGCCCAATCTGCAAAAAGGAAGCTGTAACCATTGAACATGCTTTATTGCTTTGCCCTTGGACAGTCAAGATATGGCGAGCTAGCCCCCTGCACATCCAAATTTCAAGACTCGGGTTAACACGACTCAATGAATAGCTATACTCGAAACAAGAAGACCCAAGCAGTGACCAAAAATTCGACCTAATCGCCACTACTATGTGGTGCATTTGGAAAGATCGAAACCGGTTTATTTTCGAACATCACCCCATGTATCCGCATCAGACCTTGTCCAGATCAATAGCTCTAAATGAGAACTACACAACCTGCAACAGCAAAGCAACAGCATCGAAGAACAATAACACCCACACGCAACAATGGCAACCATCGAACTCGGACGCTCTGAGCATCAACATAGTCGCTTCCTTTGTCCGAGATGAAGGCACAGCACCAAATCTGGAGGAGAACAGAGAAGCGGCCGAGAACAGAACAACACCAGTTCTGGAGGAAAACAGAGAAGCGGCCGAGAACAGGGGCGCCATTAACGTCTCCTTTGTCCGGAATGAAGGCACAACACCGGATTTGGAAGAGAATAGAGATGCGGCAACCAAAGCTAATAGAACAACACCATATCTAAGGAAAAACAGAGGAGTGGCCAAGAACAGGGGCGCCATTGCCTGTATCTGCCGTGATTCTTGGGGCCGCCTGGTTGACAGATTTTGCAAGATGGTTGTTGCCTCCTCGGCTGAACAAGCGAACGCCCTAGCCCTCTTGGAAACCCTAGATTTCCTCTCCACCAGATCAAACAGAACTCTTCAAGTACACTCTCACTACTTACTGCTCGTGCAAGTAGTTCAGGAAACGACAGAACCAAGCTGGGAAGTGGTAGGGCTGGTGGACCGGATTCGAGAAAAAATAAATCACTTTTCGAGCCTGTCCTTGGCCCACTACAGCATAGAGTCCAACAGGCCCGCAAACTAGCTAGCAAAGAGCCCAAAGAGAGAACTATCTCCCTTGAAACTGGGTAACCAACCCCGACAGCCTTAATTGATTTACTATGTGCCGATGTTTCTTATGTAATTGCTCCGAACTTACCTAAGTAAATGAATAGATATTGCATTTTCGACAAAAAAAAAAAAAGAACAAAAGACAGTTCATCTTCAATCGGAAAGATTTGATCCGAAGCTTGATTTCGAGGTGAATTGGAGGCTTCCTCCATCGAAGGATGATTGTGTTCACCGAAGTGATTTTTTGGCATGGTATCATGGAAAAAGAGTATGAATTCCAACCCAAGGTGCTAACTTGTTTTGCAAAATTAGAATAGCAACAGCAAATGAGAAAACAGAACCAGAGGCAATTCCATAAGGTTTTTGCAGAAGAAAGATTAGGAAAGAGAACTCTAATACCATGACAAAAATTGAAGAAATTGGAGGATTGTATTGTATTGTTATGAATTGTATAAGTCTATTTATAATACAAAAGAGAAAGATGAAAATAGAAATATATATATAAGATTACATTTTCCTATTCTACTAAATCAATCACAGATTGACTGAATCAATTAGTCCATAATCAGAATCAATATCACAATCAATTCCCTTCATATCTCCAATCATATCTCCAATAGGCCTAATTGCAAATGATAACTATGTTTAATGATTGCCAATCAAAATTTTTCCCTATATCAAAGTTGATTTATTGGATTTTAAATCTCAATTTCTATTGGTCGCAATATATTTTGAAGTTCTGTTCGATTGAGTAAAGTTTGGTTAGAATATCCTTAGGTTTGTATGGGGATTTTTTATGTATGAGAAATTACATGTAAGTGGTTTTAGGGTGGATAGGCACTAGACCTAAAACCGCAAAACTACCATGTTGGTACAAATTTCTAATTTTTGGAACTTGAACCCACCCTATTGGTCCATTTCCAGGATTTACCTGAGAATTAGCCATTTCATTTTTTTTTTCTTGTTTCATTTTTTAATATTCTTTATTTTTGCTCGAAATATTTTTACTTTCAAATGGACATATTTTAGTAAAACGCTTCTTTTGCTAGAGGCAAGAATAACAAAAATATAAAATGCAAGGTAAAACTAAAATGAGAGAATTAGGTTTTCTTAATCTAGTTCCCCAGGTTTGATTTGATCTCCACCCAGAATTGGGAACCAAACCGATAATAGCCAATTCCAAAAAATTGAAACTAGAAATCATATGGAAACCAACTAGGTGAGGTCGATCTAGTCCGATTCTAAGGTCTATCTTGAAGCAATTCTCAACCCTAGTAGATCTTGCAAGAATGTTTTGGACTTTAAATGAGAGACCTAATCGAAATGACACACATAAACAATGATCTTGTCTTTTCGGTTTTTGATGAAGTAGGAATCCTAACCGCCTATGACTTTTTATTGCGTTTGTGCATAAGTTTTAACTTGCACGATTCGCTACCTTTAAGATGCTCATACGTATACATATGAAGAAAGCACGAACACATAAACAAATTGTTAAAAAAACACCCACACACGTACACGTATAATAGCCTACTTTTGTTCTTGGTCATAGTATAATGGGCTACTTAAAAACGGGCGTTTTCCAGTTTCTCGAGAGAGATCGATCATCGTCCGCGACACTTCACAACCAAGTATATTTTATCGTAATTTTTACACGATAACTCTTCAATGATCGAGCAAATCATACATTTGTAATCCAACGCTTATCAATCTCCTGAAAACCGATTCTCAAAAGATCGCGGAATCCCGACGAGGAACTCGTTGAAGGCAGAACCATCCACTTAGGCGAGGCGATCTTTCCACCCCCAACGCACATCGGATATCAACATAGATCAAAGACCTCGAGCAACGAAAAATTAATAAATTTACCGATCGTGAAGCGAGACGAACACGCTTATCATTTGAGCCACGTACAATCTCGCCAGAGTTTTCAAATGTCGGCCTCATTCGAGCCTCTCTACAAGTTAATACAACCAGCTGGTGGAAGAGGGAGAGAGAGTTATTGCCACACTAAATGCACTGTTCTACCTCCTGTTCGAGGCCACATGATGCCACCTTCAAGTGCGTTGGCCGGAGCAGCTCAACTCCCATTTATTGACGCTGTCGTTTTCGCTGTCGAACCGGTGAAAATTTTGTCCTAAATCCCCCTTAAAAACAAACAAAAACCACCACAAACGACAGGGCAAAAGAGCAAAGGTCACAAATTTAATGCTCTCAGCTCTGCAAAGCTCTTCAATGTCCAGCCAAGCCCATTACTTTGCCACGAGTCAGCAAATAAATGAATTTTACAGAACTTTGACATAAGCCCATTTGAGATGGGTGTCAGAGCGCAGTGTCACATAGTCAAAGGGTAGAGAGAGAGAGAGAGGACTGACTGATTCATGAATTTGCAAGGAAAATTTCCCTCTTTCTCAGGACAGTCAAAACGAGTACGATTTCAAAATTTCATGCACCTGAAAAAGGAAACCAACTTTGCAAGATTTATTACCCTAAGTTTTCCGAGCGTATTGAGCATTTTCTCTATAAGTGTCTCTAGAATACCCGTTTACTTTCTCCCCGTTAACAAGGGTTTCATTCGCTACCCGTACCCTCTATCTACAAAGCTCTTATCCCAAATTACAGAAAATAAATAGATTGTAAGAATTTCCCCCTTATACTAAAGAGTTTTTTAATAGGGCGATATTGAGGATTTTTTCTTTTTCCTCATATAATTTTCTCAGCAAATTAAAATGATTGAGATGAATAACTCTAACAAGTGATGAGTTATTTCTATAAGTGCATCAAGCAACCATTATTCGAGCAAATAGCAACTGAACAACAGTGGGTGACTAATGTCTATACACAATTTAGGAGAGTTAAGAAGCTAAATCCAGCTAGCTGGGTCTTCAATGACTTTCCTTTCCAGAAAGGAAGCAGAGAGACTTATGGAGCCTAATCACTAATCACAAATTAATACAGAGATGAAGTCTTCTTTTCAGTTAACTACTGGAATAATAGACACTAATACTGCAGGGAGAAGATTTATATATTAAAAATTGGCCATATTTAGTAAAAGGAAGAGTCAACATGCTGATCCAGAAACTGTCAGATATGAGGGCAGAGAGCAAAAAACTTGACCAAAGAAAATATCCCAGTCGACTAATTTGAGACACAACATATAGACGTGAAGATCACGGGTCTATTTCAATATGTGAAAGTTCCAGCAGCCCAGTAGAAGTTGAAATAGTAATGATTTTCTACAGAAAGAAAATTGAGGGAATTTTTAAAAAGAGTAACAACTTGGATTTACCATGTGATATAGGAAACTGTATTCGAGATCAAAACAAAATTGACCATATTCAACTGTCCAAAATGAGTCTTGCCACATCACTCAACAGACCAGTTTAAGTATGTCTAGCAACATCTAAGAGATACAGAACGAGTCCGCACAATGTTCAAGATGACTCCACACAAACAAAAATAATCACTTGAGATGGGAACCGCCTCAAACAACAAACGTGATGGGAAAAAAGTATTTAAAACAAGCTTAATCACCCAATTCTCCCAAACCAATTAATGAGCCACACAAGATTGGAATGCAGACATGGATCAAGTAGAAGAATACTGAGCATCCCATATTTCAACAGCTGAAGTAATAAAAATGACTCAACCTATTGCATTTGGCATTTGCTAGGCTTCATAATCCAAATTTGTCTGTTTCATTATACTATTTCATGAAACTGCTCAATACTACAGTTCCAAACAGCAGTTTCTTACATCCTCTGGCAGAAAAGAAAAGAATGTTAGTGTAGGACTTGCCTGCTCATATGATCCTACGATCAGGATAGTCGTAGGAATTACCTGCTCACGAGGCAATAGTCCTCAATTACTGAATTTAACAGTACATTGCAAGCCCAAGCTCTTTACATGTCTCCATGGTGTGTGAATATAAGGCATACAGCAGAAGCAGGACGACAAAGGAAAGCTCTCACAACATACTTCTCATCCATTTCAATAGCAATAAAATCATGCAGACTGATAAAGTTTTTCTATAACACAATAAAGCGCAAACTAATAACTTATCTGCCATGGGTTGAGAACAATCTACTGAGATTAAATCCAGAACACACAAGAAAATGGAAAAGTTATATACTCATAATACATCACGATATATGCGTCAACCACAAACTTTACACTGGGACAAATCCATTCCCTGCATAAGAATAGTTACAACATATGTTGTGGCTTCTCTAAGTGTAGTGCATAAGCATGACTTGAGCACAAAACGCTGACTGTAGAGCTGCATAAGCTTCAGCAAGATGGACATGGCAAGTAGCAAAAGAAAGAGATAATAATTTACTAAACAGAGCGGTCCAGGCAAACCAACCATCAAAAAATGATTTGCATGCTTTGCCTTATGCTGTTCTAAGTGAAGTAGAACCAGGAAACAACTGCTCATGAACAAAAGTTACGTAAACTGTAGGAAGCACTATCAAGCACATGATACTCGCGCAAAATACGAAGTTGCCCTCCAATTGCCACTAGTATCTGGTTATCAATGTCACACAATACTCGTGCAGCAATAGCCACTCACAATTCACAAATAGACAGCTCAGTTTGGCCAAGTAAGTAGATGGTTCAGTAGATTCGAAGTACAAATTGAATGGAAGGACACTAGTGACGGGAAACTGAAGTGAAATTTTCATTAACAAGTACATAACTAATGACAAATCGTTTGCACCACTGCTATACATAGACTAATATATACATCTCCAGCACAGAGATTGGGAATTGAATTTGTGAAATGAGAGCAGTCAAAACTTTCCATACCTTTTGACAAAGTACAAAAAGCTACAATCTTCAACAAAAGAAATCTTCAGTGTAAAGAGATTGTGTACACACCTCTACTTGTATCATTTTTCTTCGTGCAAATATTTAGTCATTAGCAATGTACTCAACTAAGGTAAGAAAAAGAGCGCTGCATTTGCCATTCCAAACAGTCTTCAAAATCAAAACTACTAGCACAGTCCAGCAATGCATTCTGTTGAAGCTCATATCGACATATATAATTCAACCCAACAAGTAGCTCGCATATTACCGCCTCAGCCTTTTCCCTGTCTGCAAAATACAGTGTCTGAAGCAAAAGAACATTTGTTCGGGTAACAATTTGATGCTGCTCAAAGTTACGTTCACTTTGCCACCTGATCATGTTATGTGCCAGCGGGGCAAGCCACCTTAGTATGTCATCAAGTCTCTCTTTCCAATCGTGGGCAAGCGGAGCATCATATATAGCCAAGTTCTTCACATACAATTTCAGATTAGTCTTCATGGACATTCTTAAGCTTGTCGGTAGCATCTGATATAAATCATCTCTAGCTTCCTCGCCGACCAAATGAGGATATCGCAGCAGCTTCTCTAAAACAAGTATGAGATTTGCATAATGCAAGGCTAAAGCAGAACCTCCCACGGTGGATGGAGAGGCAAAGAGTGCTAATCTACTCTTGGGACCGAACTGAGGATTGCCTATGACAGCTGATTTGGATAGCCTTTGACTGCTGATGGAAGACACTGAGAAATGGGATTGACCGGCACAGCCAGAATATGTCAATTGTTCTTTCTTTATGCTTCCACTGAAAATAGTGCCGCAGCCGGAAATCTGGCTACTTTGCTCGTCATGATCCAAGGTATCATCATCATCATCATCTATTCTTGAAACCGAGCTGCTCAGGCTAAGACAATCCATGAAAATTCTCCCAGGGCTAGTCACACATGGAAAATTAAAATCTTCAGCGTGAAATAACTCTACTTCACCTCTCCTTGTACCAAACTGAGGCTTCAAACCACTCCGTCCTCTCTCAATCATGCGTTTCTCAATTGGCCCCGAATAAAAGCTATTGCTACTTTTGCTGTGATTTCGTTGCAATTGCCCAGAAACTGCATGGACATTCTGGTGCACATCACCAATCTGACCAGAACCATAAGTACGGTTGTTCATCACCGGAGAAGAATTTCCTCTAACAAAACCTGAAACATCCCCTCTCAAAGCAGACTCGCCAAATACAGCACAAAGCCTCGCGTATATCGTGCACACCGTCCTTGCCAAAAGCTCTACAACCTTATCATAAGTCTGGTTCCAAAGAGAGACATCCTTAAGATGCCTCACGTCTTGCTTCTGCCAAATCAGCTTCTGCTCAAAAGCGCGCCGGCTCTCCTCATGCTGGTTATTCTGGAACTTCTTCGTCGCCTGCTCCAACTCGTTCAAGACCTCCATTTCATTGAACAAATTTGTCGTCGTGCTCACATACCGCTCCATCTTCCTCACCATCCCGTCCATGTCCTTCACTAGGAACCCCAAATCCTTGACCTCAATCACTCCATTCATTATGTCCCCATATACATGCTCGAAACCCTGCAATGCAGGCTCACTACACTTCTTACCGAGCCTAGAAACAACACCAGCCACCCGGCTCAGGTCATCGAGCTTCTCGGCCAGGACGAGCTCTAGAATCCGAGACTCGTCCGACGAAATCAACCTCCTAACCCCCTCGGACTTCAAGATCTCACTTTGGAGCTTCACTATCTCCCCATCACACAAGGACTTGTGCAGGTGAACAGTTTTGGACATTATATTAGCCACTTCGAAAGAGAGAATCCCAATAACCTGCTTAACCTCGGGCTTCTTAAGGTTCCTCCTTTTCTTGGAACTTTCCAAAAGAAGAGCGTGCTTGAGATTCGCACTCACCTGATTGCCCATCTTGAGTATCCAAGGTTCTGCAACCATCTCTGCTCAAGATATCCCCACGGAAATGCTCCCCAAGATCCGAAGCAGCCCCAAAACAACCAACCCCTCCACAATTCACCACCCCAAAGAGGCCGACAAGAACAAGAAACTCGTCCCGGGTCCCCAAAAGAACACCACTTTCCACCGAACCCAAGTCAATGTCGACCCATTTGAGCGCAGTAAAGATCTCTGAGGAGAGAGATTCGTGAAGGGTGTCTTCTTCTGTACTTGGAAACAATGGAAGCGAGGCTAAAGCAAAACCGCGTCAAAAAGTCATCAACTTTTATCGAAACCAGGCGCTCAAGAAAGCCGAAAGAGCACAAAACAGGGCGTGGAGAACGCCGGCGCGATGCTCTGGCGAGACAGCGTTCAGTGGAGGCGTGGGAAAAGGGGGTCGAGGAGAGAGAGAGATGGGGAATGATGGAACGGCAGGCGGTTGTTGAAGTAATGGAGGGAACAAGAGAATGGCGAGGGAATGATGGGAAGGAAGCAGCAGAGAAAAAGCAACGGCGGAGCTCCAAGAAGCTTAAAAATCGCAGATTGCGAACGAGAGAGAGAGAGACAGAGACAGAGGGGGGACTCTGATTTCTTTTGGCGTTTCAAAAGGGGGATCGATTGATTTTGAAAGCAGTCAATAGTTTTCTTTTTCTTTTTCTTTTTATTGTTCTCTATGAAATGAGTTTTTTTTTTAAAATTTATTTAAGGTATAATGAACTATTTCTCATGTCTTTCCTCGAATTTATTATTGATTGGGCATGTATTTTGCTCTCCTTTTCTGCCTTTTGTATTTTATATTATTTCAAGTGTTTTTGATTGTGTATCGGGTTAACGACTCCACGACCAAAGTCTCACTTATTTTCTAAGCCTTGTGCTCGGCGTTATCCAAAAAAAGAAAAAAAAAAATACCTAAATCTTATCGCAATCTCCTCGTCCCGCTGACCATAATGAGAAATTACATACAATGTTAAGCCAAGACATGAAATTACTTGCACCTATTAGTGTAATATATCAGACTAGTATTCTATGCCTAATTTACACCCAAAATTCTCGGAGGAGTTGGCATTGACAATAGAAAGGATCGAATTTGAGATTTTCTACTTCTTTTTTCAAGAGAATGTCTCATACTCCTTACCACAATGTCAATTCAATCTTGTTTACTAACTCCCCTATTTGCCTAGACTGGTTTGGGGGGTCTTCATTTGAATAGATAAATTCCCAACCAATGGAAATGTTTCACTCACCTCATGAAAAGTAAGACGTAAGCCAAAATCAAAAAGGTTAGTATTACGAAAAATTCAAAGCTAAAATATTTATGATAATTTAATCCAAAATTAAATTTGTTACCATTAAAAATTACAAACCAGTACATATGTGACAAATTTACCTTCTATTAGTTTTCGTTAGATTTTATAATCGAATTACAGAGTTTGATGACACATGACAATTAATATGTATATTAGTTTGAGGTTTTATCCTTATTTTGTCACATGTATATCACTTTATAATTTTTCATAGTATTAATCAAATTTAATGAAAACTAACGAATGGTAAATTTATCACAAATGTATTAATTTAAGATCAAAATATCAATTTGAAGTAAATTTATTATAAGTATACTAATTTGAGATTTTTCATGATATTAATCCTTTAAATTTAGATAGGTAAAAAGAAAAAAAAGAGTACTTTTTACTTTAATTTAAGTGAAAACAAATAAGCCCGAAATTGGAATCTCCTTTGTTTATTCATTGAATAGACGGACTGACGAAATTTCATTATACCTTCGTAGAAGAAAAGCAAAGGTGAATATCGTAATGTTCTCGTCAATCCACTTCGACATTGTATCAATTCGGGTTTGGGGGGTACTTCTCAAATTAGGTAAACTACAGACGATTCTCATGGTCACTAGATGCCAAAGCCCTACGTCTATATGGTGCATGAAGGTCAACTCACGGGACAAATTTCTCGTGAAAGACATCAATGATTCAAACGCTTTCTACCGTAATCATGGCCCTTCTTCTCTCTACATTACCTCCACAGATTCCGGACAAATCACCGGGAAATCACCTAAATATACTTCTGTCTATGCCTAGGGAAGCTATACGTCCATTAGTCAAGCAATTGGCAAGAAAAGGTCGAGGCAAGAATAGTTCAAAGGCCTTCATGCCTTCAATAATCAAATTTTTGGAATCCGCTTTTCTCCTTTTTGTTAATCTAATCCGTGCAAGACAGAAGAGGGACAGAAAACGAGGGAAATTCGATGGTGGGTCCGAAATTTGTTGCATGCAATTTTCTCATATGAGAGAATGCGAAGTTTGACTTGGGGGGGAAATAGCTGCCCCTTTTTAAGACAAGCACACTTTTTGCCTTCCAATGCCTCAAGCATCATGAACATGTTGTAACTCCTCCATCTACCATCTCTCTCTCTCTCTCTCTAGAATATGCAAGCTCAACAGGGTGAGAATGCTTGGGAATCTTGGAATAATAATGGAGAGGATGTGAAAGGAGGAAGATGTCAAAATTTCCAATATATGATGTCCCTTTCAAGTGCAATATGATCCTGGATTCAAAAATTGTGGGTTCAGACTTTCTCTTCTTATATTGTGATTTTTTTTTGGGGGGATGATAAGGAGTTTTATGTAGTGACAAAAGGTAAAAGAAGAAGTTGTCAAAAAGGGTTGGAACCATAGTGGGAGTAGGTGTGGTTTTTGGATTTGGGGAGTGGATTTACTTAGACCACCCACATGGACACATGGGCAGTTCGCCCAAACAAAAAAGAGAGGTCCAAATCCAAGGGCTAAGCAGATGATGACAAAAAGAAGAGAAGGGGATTGATTGTCATCCTATCCCGATTGCTTTGCTCAGCCTACATAAATCAAGGGGTTTGGTTATTTAGGGAACTAGTGCGGAGACATAACATTTTGACTGTCCATCAATTGAGGATTTGACATTTTATTTTGGTTAATTAAGAATTTAAGGTTCTAATTAGAGCTCTAATCAAACCCTCGAACCCATTACCAGTGGAATTTGAGAGTTTAAAATCCAAGCCCATTTGTCATTTTCAACATCCAAATTCTATCGATCGCGAGCACAAAACTTGATAATGATTTCTTTGACCTTAAGTTCATTAATCAACAGCTGAAATCGTAAATTTTGTTTCTACACTCTTTCCCTTTTCGGCACATACACTGGACATTGCACGTGTAATCGGTCACCACCTAGTTGAATGTTGGTGCCTAACATTAGGTCTCTCTCAGTTCATCTTAATAGTTTATAGCATATTAAGAGTTGACAAGAGAAAATAAATGAAATAAAATTTAGCCTGCTCCAAAAAAAATAGACTTGCTTTTATAGCTTAGATGGTAGCATAAGGTCAATTTTGAATCTCATTATTTTTCCAAAGATGTGATCAGTTTCCTTTATGTCATAATCTTCTTAATTTTCGGCTTTAGAATAAAATAAATCGATGCCCCCCAATTAGTAGACATATTTTTATAGTTTAATAGATGAAATGAAAAAATCAATTTGAAAATTCTATCGATAGAATGAGGGCACTAAGATGTTAAATTACAATAATGCTTTTCATTTTTCATGCGGTCGGTCCAAAAGACAAGGACATTCACTAGCCAAAAAAACAAAAGATGGGGACCATACCTTTTATCTGTCGATTCTATTTACATCATGCTTACCTTTTTCTCGTAAAATCGCGATCGTTCATCTCCAAGGATAAGGGACGTGCGTTGTGAGTAGAAGGAAAAAAAACGAAACGAAAGACCCAACTGAAATGTGAGATCAATATCATATGTGAAATAGATTTTTTCTGTTATCTTATTTTGACAAAGGAAAAAGTTTATTAATGCTTTCTCACAATTAACATCTAAAAGTAATTAGCCCTCATGTATAAAACAAAATATTCCATAATAATCAGAAGTTATCAAAATTTGCAAGTATGAGAAAAGAAAGGCCAGCTATTACTGAACGGCTTAATTTGCTAAATGATAGTTATTTTTGGCAATAACTTAGGTCTCTTGTAAGTGCAATGGAGACTAGGGGAAAATTACCAATTCGGTCTTAAATATATTGTACGAATGCCAATTCAATTCTAAACTTTTTAATTTTGTCATCGTAGTCTTAATTCTTTATGTGAAATTCTAATGTAGTTATTTTGGTCACTTGCCACAAAAAATCACTGATATAACAATTCATAAGTTGTCCATGTTAACATGTCATGTAGGATAACCAGTGATAATTGGACGTCATATGAATAATTTTCGGTGGCAATTCACTAGGAAAACTACATTGGAATTTCATGGAAATATGTAGGATTATATTAGCAAAATTGAGAAGTTTGGAACTGATTGATATCTATACGACAAATTTATGACCTATCGAGTAATTAATCCAAAAGAATATCCTTTCCATTAGGCGGCACAGCAGGCCAACACCATTCCCATAAAAATTAAACACACATTCAAAACTACCTTTTCCTAGCCCGACTTCTGAGATTTGTGTGATATAATATTGAACTTGAGATTAATTTATGTGAAAAAAACAAATAAAAAAAAAAAATCACAATCGTCGGACAATTTTAACCCCAAGAGATTGATCAACCAAATAAATCTTGTTGTACGGTGATATCATAAACTTATATTAAGATTGTCCTTACTATGTTCTTGAGACCATACCCTCTAAACTCGAATTTAAAACACTTGGATCTCCAACCCATTTTTCTTCCCTTTTCATCCTGAAATTTATTTAAGAGTATTCCCTCAAGTTTATTTTGACACGGCAAGAGAGAAGTATTCAAGGGTCAACACCAATTTGTCCGTATAAGGCTCTAAAGTGTCTAATCCCAGCAGTTAAAGCAATCTCCAAACTCACTAAGAAATCAAGGTTAAAAGACAAAACATCATTTACGGCGTGTGTTTATGAAAAATAAATGATTTGAAAAACACATTTCTATAAATGATCGCTTGAAATAATTAACCAAAGAAAAATATTTTATCTATCGACAACAATTTATGTTTGAATATCTTTGTGAATGGTGAAATTTTTTTATTCATTCAATTTTATAAATGATAAAAGCGATTGTTTTTAAGAGAATATTATTCCAAATTAATCATTTTTTGTGATACAAATAAAATCTTATTTTTTTCAATTTTTCAGTGTTGGACAATCGAGACGTGTTCATGTGAATTGGAAGAGAGAGAGGGAGGGGGGGGTGGACCAGAGAGTTGGTAGATTCCAAACTTCTCCCGCCATTTGCATGTAAGTTTGCGTTTGGAGTCACTTTTGGGTGGAGAATAATATGAAGGTGCGAGTAGGAGAGATCGGTTTGCACCTACCCCACAAGTCAAGCCTACTTTGCCTCCGCTTTTCCTCCTTTCTTGCCCATCTCTATTTTGTTCTCTCTCTTGCTAGACGTGGTTTGGTTGGGTTTTTCAAAGTCATTTTCAAGGCGGAGAGGCGGTTTTGTTCTCTTGTTTCAACTAGGTCTCCCTTTTGACATTGGATCCTTTTTGTTTAAAGAAAGAGGAGGTCATCAATCAGTTAACAACCGTGCGGTGGCTTGTCGATCGAGGTTATTGATTTTCTTCAAGATGCACAGTGAGCGAGTTGTCGTGATCCTACGGAATTGAGGCTCATATGAATTTCGTGTCGGTCAGTGTCACGAATAGGTTTCACCCATGTTTTCAATTTGATGCGAGGCGTGTCATCTACGCTTGACTCATGGCTCGAGAAGAGTTTGGTTGTTTCATTACACGTTCTCAAGAAGTTACGATATACTATCTTTCAAAAAATATATCGATCTCTCAGGAGATTTTAAATCGTCAACTCAGGACTTTTCACTTTGAGATCGTCAACTCAAGACTTTTCACTTTTTCTCATAACAAATGAGGAGAAATGTTTTGCAACGTGTCTTTATTGACTTTTGAGAAACATGCTAGCAAAGCAACAAACTCTAGCGTAATCGTACGTTCAAAGAAAAAGGCAAAGAGGGGAAAATTCTACTGCATTAGCTTATTATACAAGATTGTTTTTAGGGAATTTGTGGGTTTACGGGGTTTTCTCTAGGTGGGCTCCTAGTGGGCCCACCAAACTCCTCGTAGAGAAGTTCCAAAGCCCAGGATTACACCTAGCAAACAACAAAAAAAGGATGGGAACAATACTTCTTGTTATTAAGCATCCCGAAGTCCAAATGTAATCTAATTAAAGGATTTCAAAAGGCCATCGTCACTATACTTTTGAAAACTCTATCGACAAGATTAGGTTAGATATATTTATGCAGGATCGTTATCTACCAAATTCGGGATCTGTAATCCGGTTTGATCTAAATTTTGTTTAGTCCAAAATTTGTGAAAATGAATGCTTCTTTGTACTTTTTAAGATGTCAACATTCATGTCAGTCAGGTCCTAGTGTTGACACTAGACATGTCCAATCTTGCAGGCCTTGGGCCCACGGCCTCACTAAGGCCCATTTAAGCTTCTTGGTCCAGAGACCATGCGGTTCCGCCGCCAACCGCCGCTACGGACAATCATAGACATGATCAATGGGTGGGCTTGGGCCAGGGACCGCCAAAGTTCTTGGCACAACGTTCTACTTGTGTCGGTCCAAGCTGATGACTGAAAAGTCACGACCAAGCCCGTTCGTCATGTGAAAGTTTCAGGGAAACACATGAAAATATTTGGGCTTAGGCAGGCGTGGACAAGGTTGGACATGCTTTTCATGAGGGAATCCGTCCAAGTCTGCCCAAATCCATTTTTGGTATTTACAGACCGGGTTAGGCCGAGCCGAGCCGGTAGCCAAGCCGATAAGAGTATCCACATAAGCTCGCCCCCGAAGATGTGCTGGGTCAAGTCATCGATCAGGTCGAGGAAATACGACCAACCTATTTGGTAGATTTTCAAGATGCCACTTTCGCATCAATGACGTTTCGGGGGTGTTGTCAAGGATCACATTCCTAGGGACTTTAACTAAAATAAATCATTTGGGAGGATATCAAGAATTTGGAACACTTCTAGTTGTGGTGTTTCCAATCTGTGTTCAACCCTATTTTCGATAGGAACGGTTGAGAATCGAACCCAACTTTTTTCCATTATTCTTGTGCCCGTAGTAGTGCGAAATGAAGGCCCACCCAGCTCCAAGCTATTCAAGAACAGCGAAATAGTGACGTTGAGCTTTGTTTGCTTTTGGGTTGCGCGGACGAAAATATCCTGCTAAGAGAGCACCAAAAAATTTCTTCAGCTGAAAACTTTAGATTCGGTTATTACAATGTATACCAACTCGACAAAGACTCGATTATAATTTGGCTCCTCAATTGGCATATCAATTTATGGAACCGGTGCTGATATAATTCAGCAAAACGACATGGACGGTTTGACGGAACTGAATAATCGCAATATCAATCGACTGCCAATATTTCGAACAACTCTTGAGGTAACCCATTACTTATAACCAGACTGTTGGTCGGGAAAGATCTACATAAAGGGAAAATCGAGATAAATATTCTAAAAGCGATCCCGAATAACATTTTTAGGCACAGCTCGTAGTCAATCATCAGATAAAGACAGCAGAAAAATCCTGCCGCATGTCCCTAAATTTTCCGCTCCTCACTTGGGAATTTGAGGGAGAACATCTCCAGGCAATCAGAGAAGGATTTTAGCATTGCACGAGCTGTTTGAAGAACAGTTCGTCTTTACAATCTCGCTCAAGCCCATTGCCTTTACGTATTCAGTGTTTTGCTGATCCAAACCTAACCCTTGCATGCATTAAATCGATAAATATTCGCAATACGGAAACTGCCATAATTCCTACTCCCGTATATTGCGCCAAATGGCTTAAATAAACACGACAGGAATGCTGTGAAGAATAGTTAAAGAAGCTTCCTGGTTTTCATTTAGACGAGATATGGCAAAAACTATCGACAGGCACTTAAAACGACTCTGAAAACGAATGATGGAAAATCAAGCAACATATATCGATTGGTAAAATCTTGATGCAATCCGTCCATGTTGACTCGATAACACTTCTATCTTGCAGACTCCGACTCTACTCGGAGTAGTTTCCAATCGGTATTAGTTGGTGGTTTCATTCCTAATTTATCTCCTCAATACCAATTAGTTCAACTGAGAATCTAGAGAAGAACATCCGCAGTCACCACGCTAATATGCAAGACCAGCCATATTTCTAGGAATCAAAATTTGAGATGCCAAGTCACTATAACAATCATTGATTGTCTCGGATCGATCCATCCGTGAAAATATTTTGATATATATGTCAGCCTCGATTAACTTGAAGCATAGGATATCAATCTACCTCAAGGAGGACAATCCTGGGACACCATGTTCAATACGTACTGGTTGCACAAGTCCCAGAAAGAAAGAAAAAAACCGAATGGGGCAACAACAACTAGCCTCAGAGTTTGGATCAAAATGATTACTCCATACCAAATACAGTATCAATACTTGTTGCACACAATGTCAAAAGAATAAAAGATCAAGACTACAATCGGAACATTGTGACAATAACCAAGTAAAATACTGATTCCAAATCCATGAACACAGAAATACATCTCTTAAATCTAGTCCTGCATAGAACTCAGGGTGATAAGATGCCCAAATAGCAGCTGCGAAGTCAACGAGAAGACACTTGGGCCAACCTCAATACATCGCATAAATTCTGCACCAAATGAAAAAAAAAAGAACAATTACACGGATGCGCCAAAGCAGAAATATAGAAAAGATGTAAGGGCCTATCAGCTCCCAAATGATGTATATAACAGATGATAATAATAAGTAACAGGCCAAAGAATCTTCTTACATATTTTGTTGAAAGCGACAATGTCGCAGCTCTGGACGTATTCGTTCACTGGTTCAACCGTAAGATGGTCCTCAATGAGAGAGTCGACCGAAACCAAATCATCCACAATGCTCAGCATAATTTGCAATTTCTTTATGCCATAGCCCACAGGTACGAGTTTGGCTGTGTAACATCAAATATTTGTATCAGAGAGACTTCTCACCTAACAGGCTCTTCAAGATAGCAGCACCAAGCATTCAATAACAAGAGGAAAACATAATTTTTCTTATCCCCCAGATACATCTGGAGACATACCAAATTGTAAATAAGGTTTAATAATCATGCAGGAAACTAATGATATCTAGCTGTACAAAAGTATAGCTAAGACCCGGTGCATTTAAGTAAAGCCAAGGACAAACAAACACAATAGAACTTACATGCTCCCCAAAACAATCCTTCCATTTGGACGCTTCTTACTGCTTCCTCGAGCTTTTTCATGTCAGTCTCATCATCCCATGGCTTCACATCCAACAGCACAGAAGACTTGCCAGCTGAAAATAAGAATATGACGGTAAGTTCTCTCTTTATTATCATTGATTTTCTAAAGCAGAGGGTCGAGCAAGCCAACAGTCCTTAGTGCTTCCATAAAAAAAAGATGATCCATAAGCCATGGCTCAGATGGTAGGCATCATATGAATTAGGTTATATTTTGAATACAAGAACATGGTATGTAACTGGAGCAACCTATAGACAGCCTCTATTCAGGCAATCAGTTAGATGTCGCAGGACACCATGGTTTTTCTACAATATGTTCACATTAAGAACAGATTTTTTTTCCGGATATGTTAATTGTCAAAGCAACTTGACCAGTCCAGAAACCAAGGGAAATAAATTATGAGCTAAGAGAGGGAAATATGAATAAAAACTGAGCTTTGAATTATCGACCTCCTACGTGTATATAAGAAACTCACATTCTTTCTTCTTTGTAGATGCCTTGACAGAAGCTGCGCGTTCCTCAGCAGCCTTCTTCTCCTCTTCAGTCTCTTCACCAAACAAATCTACGTCGTCATCGTCGTCATCCTCTGCAGCTGCAGCTGCAGCCTGCAATAAGCAGGTTTATATCATGGTAATGTGCTGCATTTAGGTTTCACAATCATGTTTTAAAGAAAATAATCCCATCACTACTGTTTTGAAATAAATCTTTCAACAGAAGCATAAAAACAGTAATGAAGCATCTATCAACCCCCCCCCCCGCCCAAAAAAAAAAAAAACCAAAAATAAAAAAAGCAACAGCTTGCCTTTGTGTCACTGACAGGGGGAGTTGCGATTGCCTCCTCGGTGATTGGAGGAAAACCCTCAACAACAACACCACAACCTTCCGCAGAAACACCACTGACATGGGTGAAGTGTTAAACTTTAGATAGGAAGAAACTGAAAACAGCAAACTTAGAACTAACAAGTAGATCCTCAATCATATGCCTAGCGCTGAAACCAAGATGTATTAAAACTTAATGTGTCACGAGAACTTACGAAATCCTCAGCAGAGCCTCAATGTGGTTATACCACCTAGATACATTGACAAATTCAGATGATGGCGGCTTTGGAAGTGCAGCATGCACAGTGATATCATCCTTTGAAGCTTGGTACCTAACATAGTAAACAGAAAAAAATAATTGCACTTGACCTTACCTATCGTTTTATTATTCGAAAAGACAACAGGGATGATCAGATACTAACCCAGTTATATAGCTCCGTGTGAGGAGGTATTCATCAAGCTTCTTCAGTCCTGCTGCAGAGCCAAGGTTGTAAAACGCAACTGCCATCGCTTTTTCGGGGAGTGATTCTTTATAAACTGCAGACACGCAAGAAAACATTATAAGCTTTAGCATTGGAACATTGGCAAGCTACCACTTTGATTTAAACACTCTAATGCCCAAATCATAAACAAGTGGAACTGAATGCTCAATGCAGATTCCTCTCTCCCAATAATTATACAGAAAATACAATCTATGCGCAAAACAAAACCCTCTAAGAGAAACTCTAATTAACACTATCTAAACAACCAAACAAAAGATTAACCATCGTCTTGAATTACCAATCATAAATAACAATGTAGCAAGCCCCCACTTTTCAGCCAAGCACGAAACAATCACACGGAACCGCGACACTCTTCGCTGTAGAGCTTCAACGGAGTTTCACGACACCATCACAAAACATAAACAACAAGACAGAAGACTCATCTGGTCCGAAGGGAATAATTTGCAGATCGCTACAGACGTCTAAAACAAAACCCTCGAACACATCATCGCCCCAACTTCCAGAGATCGAACCCAACCCAAAAATTGTCACCGAATCGACAACAAGATCGGACCTTTCTCTCTCTCTCTCTCTCACTCAATCGAGGTTCCGAACGACACCCTCGGCGCGAAAACTACCACAAAAGATCCCGATCCGTCCAGACGAAACACGAGATCGTCGCCGGACATTCCGACACCATCCTTGGCAACCGCGACGACATTCACGAGAAAAGAGGAACGAGAAGCATCGAGAAATCCAGATTTTACCTGGAAAGAGACGAGGCGAGGGCGAAGAGAGAGGCTTGCTGGGGACTTCGCAGTTCGAGCAGTGTGCAGAGTGAAGAGGAGGCGAGGTGGAGGAGGAGAAGGAGGAGGAGGAGGGGATTTATAAATTAGGGTTTTAGCGATCTGGGATCGGAGCAGGAGGAGTCCAATTTGGTAATTTCCTCTTTGGGGAGAGGACTCCATCGTCAAATCGAATTATCCCTCCTATAAATTGTTCTATTTCAGGAATTCTGTTGCCTTGTAACAGGATAATTAAGATTACGTTTGTTTCGTGAAAGTTATATTTTTAAAAATAATTATTTCTATTTCTTGAAATAGACAGTGAAAATATTCTCATCATCGATTATAAGTTACATCTAGATAGTTTTGCGGGTGATTAATATTTTGATTTGTTCATTTATTTTCGTTAGTAATATGAGGGTATCTTTTTGGAATATTTTGTACTTCCCGGTAATAAAGATATTTGGAATTTGAAAGGTGTTCGAAACATCTATTCCTGTTTTTTTGATGGTACGGAAATCTAATTTAGGTAATTAAATATCGTATCTATATAACCTTTCGAATTTTGTAAACCCAAATAGGAGGTGACCAAACTCAAAATATTTTAATATAAATATAATTTTGCAATGAAAAGTTTTCTATCTCGCATCCCGAAGTCACATGTACATCCATCATCAGCTGCTAAATCAATTAGTAGATTTTGTCGATCCAACGTCATTTGCCCGAGATAAAAGGAATTCAAATGATTTTTTTGTCATGGGCTTCAAGGGGCTTGGGCTTGCATTAGTCCCAACCCAACTTGAGAACTCGATCGGTCAATTCCGAGCCACTCTTGATTTTAAAATTTCGAAATTGGGAATAGCCGGTCAAGTTTCTGGTTCTTAGGGAAGGATTGGACCCACTGGACCAATCAAATTGAATCGAAATGACGAAAACTACCCAAATTATTTTGTTGTTTTATAACCTATAAGCGCAACATAGGGGATCATTTTTGGGAGTAAGTAGTAATTTTTATTCATTCTAAAATAACTCTAAATGTACTTGACAACTTTGAGAAAGAAATTAATTTTTTTAAAAAATAGAAATAAATACATTGAACATTCTAAAATTTGTCACGAATGTACAATTGATTATATTTTTCAAAAAATTTCAGATTCAATTGCATTCTCATGACAAGTTTTAGATATTGATTGCATTTTTTGAAAGTTTTAAACTCGATTGCACTTTATTAACAAGTTTTAGAATTTAATTATACTTTTTAAAAGTTTTATAACTCAATTGCATTTTTGTGATAAGTTTTAGGACTTCGAATATACTTATCCAAAAAAATAAAATATAAATTCTCAAGATAATCTAAAAACCGGACCAAGATTGATTAGTCCAATGTAGTCTTGTACTAGGGTAAGTAAGGTCAGTTCCCAATTCCACAAACCCAAAACTAACCCTTTTTTTCTTTGATTCCCAATTGCAAAGTAGGAATCCACCCACCTTAGAGCCAGTCTTCCCTAATTCAAGTGGTTATCTACAAAGCCAATTTTTTTGTGCTTTGTTTTTTTTTTACCCTTGAGCTACGGTGTGTGTTTTGGGGATTTTAGGCGCATTAAAGTGATTTTCAGGACCTATTTGTCAAGGATATTGTTGCCTTAAAGGCACTATTCGGTTTACCAAAAACTTTTTTGGGTTTTTCAATGGCAGGCCCAGATGTACACAGAAGCCCTTTGCCTAAAAAAGGCTGCTTTGATTGATACTAGTTACCAAAAAAATACATTGAAAATTACTTTACTCAAAAATAAATTGAAGACTGCATTCAATAGAAATCTGGGACTGAAATCGAATACCAAGGAGGGAGGAATCGTAGTGAAGATTGTCGACATCTCAAATTTCAACCTTTTTTACCACGTCTTGATTGAAACTTTTCCAATGACTAACATGATTCATGGCTTTAACTTCCTAAATGGTTCCCACAGGCGAAGAATTTTCTTTTGATACCACCATTACACGACAAGCCCGACCCTCAATTTACGACATTGGAGTCCGATAGGTCGTTACTGGCGGTGCTGAAAAGATCAGTTTCCTAATCCTTAATGAAAATCCTGAAACTAAATATCACGAACTTTCCAAAGTGATGAGAATCATATGGATCGAATGTTGGATAAGAGAACACTCATTCGACAAAATTCGATTGAAATTTTTTAAAGTAATGTCGAAACTTTTGATTGTGCATAACCCAAATAAACAGAACTCCTAAAACTTTAATGTTGATTCGTGATCCTCACCTAGAATAATTCTCAAGGTAGGCAATCAAGAACCTTTTTTTTTTTTTTTTTTTTTTTTAAGTTTAAAAGTTCATTGTTTTCAAGATTTTCACGGATTTCTATTTAAGAGCTGATATTTCAACATCGATTTGTCAAACAGTTTTCCCTCTCAAGAATTTTCTTTTTTCAAAGTATGACGAGGAAACCCACTTTAACTAGATAAGTATCGCGATCCATTAAATGCTCCCGTTAACATCATGGATCCACAAATTTCAACCTTTTTACCACATATTGAGTGTAACATTTCCTTCGATTGAAATGATTTGAAGTGGGGCTTTAACTCCCTAAATGGGTCTTATTGGCGGAAGACTTTTCTCTTGACACCAATATTACCCGATAAGTCCAACCCTTGATTTACGACACTGGAGGCAGATAGGGCTATACTAGCAGCATCAAGAAGACCAATTTCCTAATCCTTAATGAAAATCACGAAATTAAAGGCCACAAGCTTTCCAAAGTAAAGATGATCAAGTCGGCCGGGCATTGGACGAGAGAGTAATCGCTCAACAAAATTCGATTGAACTTTTTTAAAGCATTGTCGAAACTTTCAACTATACGTAACTAAAATTAACATAACTCCTACAATTTTAATGTCGATCCGTGATCATCACCTAAAATAACTCTCAAGGTAGGCAATAAAGAACTTTCGTTTCTTAAACTTCAAAGTTCATTGTTTTCATGATTTCGACTGATTTATATTTAATGGCTAATATTTCAACATTGATTTATCAAACAGTTTTTCCTCTCCAGAGTTTTTTTGTTCAATTTATGACGAGGAAACCCACTTTAAATATCAGGGTCCATCATGTTCCATTAACATCTGGGACTGAATAAGGCGCAAGCCTAAGTCTAAATAGGCGTTTTTGCCCATGTTTGAAGAGCAGTTCCGCCGGATTTGCGCAACCCGTGTAGGCATTAGGCAAGGCTCACTCAACAGCGAGTCTTGGCTATGCTCGTACTATGGAGAAGCTGACGGGGACGATTAACGAGGGCGGGCACAGACGGACGCCGAATCAGCTTCACGTGAGTTCTCGTAAATGACAATATATGTAAAGTTTTGAATCATCTCATAAAAGGCAGTGTAATAAAGTATCATTACTAATTAATCCATAAGTATATGAATCTATTCATAGAAAAAAATCAAGAGCCTTGAGCCAATAAAGACTAAAAAAGATTGACTCAAGAACAAAATGAGAGGCTCCATTGTAAAATTCAAACCTAACCATTAATTGCAAAGTGATGGGAACGATGGAACATATGAATATGTAAGATTATATTGAAAAATGAATCCTAATAATTCATTAGGTGGGATGGCTAGGTTGGCCGCTTTTGATAATTCTTGGATTCAAGAATCTGGGTGGCTCAATCCCTATTTGGAATTCAAATGCTTCTAGTGTAGTGATCAAGATAGAGATGAAGAACCGTAGGATATACTAAGCAGTTGATGAACCATTCACAAGCATCTTCAAGATTTTCCATACTAAATAACAAAAATTATTTTTCAGTTTATTTTCAAGTTTTAGTCAAATATCATAAAATATTATTATTTTTTATGAAAATGACTTGTTGAAAAATATTTTTCAGAATTACCATAGTTTTTGCAAAACAAACGAGGCCTAAGAGTGAATTGAAATTTAAAGTTTACGGAAAGACATAATTTAATAAGAGATTGACTGTAAATTGCCTTGGCTTATAGTGAGAGGGTGATACATGCCCCTTCTTCAAAATATGATAACCAATCAAAATTCTTGACTTCACTTATCCACTTAGCCGCCCCACTACTTTTATGCCTCCTTTTCTTTATTTCTTTATGCCCTATCCTTTTCATTAGTTTGGTTCATATAAATTCTAAAATTTAAATTCGAGATGAGTGATCAAGGTATTATTTACTCCTGATATTGAAGATCTTTGGAAAATTGACCGGTGCTCCCTCCAAATGTCGGTCTCTCTCTTTGGACGATAGGGAAATCCAATTTACGTATGTGAATATTATACTGATATTTGTCATACCAAATTTGTAATCTTATGTGATCCAAACTAGAATAGGTGATAAAAATATGCAATTATGATGCAAATTTTTCTATCTTGTGTATTGAATTCCCATTGATATCCATTGTCAACTAGAAAATTTGTCCATCTAATGTCATTAAGTGATCATCTACAAAGCCATTTTTTGTCCTTTTAATTTTCTAGCCAATGGTGCTCATTTTGGGGGATTTTTCTAGGCACAATAAAGCGGTTTTCCAGGACCTATCTCTCGAGGATATTGTTGCCTTTATGGCACTATTCGATTTATACACAGAAATTTGTTGATTTGAAATTTTTAGTGATATCAATTATTTTTTTTCCGGATCTGCCTACTTATCTTTTTTCATATTTATTCAATGGGTTGGAGAGGCAATTTTCTTTACTTTTATTATATTTTTAATTTTTGTGTTCAAGAATTTCAGGATAGGGAGAGCAGTAGTCCTTGAGAGATCTTAGATTTGGTAATCTGCGAAATTAGTGCCTTGGAATCTTGGATGAGGGTTGAGTTTAAGGAAAGGAATTGACGAGGAAAAGAAAATCAGAAAAAATAAGGAGAATAGGTACACGTCATCAATATTTGGACACGTGGCGGAATCAGGTGTATTCTTGGTTGGTTCCTTCCGCCGGAGCACCGTACAATTATCCTCGTGTACAATAATTGTTTTTATTTGTTATAATCTTTGATCTGCCTCCGACCGCCACATATTTGGCCCTAATTTGAAAAAAAAAAAAAAAAAAAATTGCTGCGGCTTTTTCTTATAAATCTTTGCGCCTCTATATATTCACAAGTTCATTCCCATATATGCTTGATTCAGAGAGAACATCAATTTTCAAGATCTATCCCATAAAGAAAAAGAACCGAGAAATAATGTTTTGGTCTCTTCAAGCTTATCATACCACTAAGAAGCAATGTTGAAAAGGGATGATAGGCTTGATGATCAGACATTATTTCTCATGTGCTAAATAAGGGATCGTCCTCATGCGATGCCCGAAGCCAAAGGACGATGTGGAGTAGAATCGGAGTAAGTTTTTTCTCTCTCTTCTTTTCCAGTTTCATGTTTTATCAATTCCTTTTCTGTTACTCACCCCACTGTCGAAGCGCTGATTCGTGCCCTGTCCCCTCATTTGGGAGGGGAGGGGTTCGAAACTCTGCGTTCATTGCACGATTTACCTGCCGCCCATGGGAGGTGGGTCATTGCGGATTGCCCCGGATTTACGCCGCTGGCTGCCAGCTGTACGATGGTTCTCGGGTCACCAAAAAAATTTCATTTTTGCATGAAGAACTTGATTATGTTCGATGATGATAACAGAGGAATTCTATCGGTACCAGGTACAAGAACTTGCTTTCTCGAACTCTTTTGTCCGCACCTATTGTCACGTGCAGGACATGCTATCGTTCCTTAAGCTTTAGCACGCGTATGCATGTGTGAGCCTTTCTTTGCTAGTTATACAATAGAAAATTCAACCATTGTCCTTCAGCCTAAGAGGAAAATACGTATATTTAACCGGCTTTTTTGGCGATGGGTTTTTCCAGCGAAGGCATGGTTTCTTGTTTCGTTGATGATGTTGTGGGTAAAAAATTCATCACAATACAAAAATCTGGATTTGCACGAGCTCTGATTTGAAAACGGCAAGAAATAGGAGAAAAAAAAAATCATGGAAGGTCATCCATAACTTGATTGAGTGCGGTTGGGGTGATATTTTCTAATTTTACTTTCACTTTTGTTCCTATTTTTACTTTTGTTTTTAGTTTAGCGTTCAAGATTCAGGATAAAAGAGAGCAATTTTTTAGACATCTCAGATTTTGGTATACTCTGAAAACTGGTGCTTTGGAATCTTGGATGAAGATTTTTCTTTTTTTTATCGAAATTCTTGGATGAAGATCGAGTTCTTTATCGACGTATGCAATCCATTAAGCAAAGAAATTAACGGGGAGAAAAGAAAAATCAGAAAAAAAAAAATTTTGAAAATAGGCAACGCAACAATGGATATTAAGACGGCGTTGATCTTGACACGTGGCGAAATGTGGCGCATTAACGTTTGGTTTCCTCTGCTTGCGCACCGTCCAATAATTCTTTTGAGATAAGTGCACTCTTTTTTATTATAAAATTACATTATCTCTACATCTAATAATGACCGTTTTATTTGCTGTGACAAGTGCACTCTTTGGCCCTCGCTCACTACCTTCACAAATACATTCCCATGCCCTGAATTCGCAAAGAGAGACTGCAACGGTGAACGATCAATTTCCAAGATTCGTCCCAAGGAGGAAAATATGGAGTCCCGCTTCAAGAAGGTCCTGAGAATCAATGTCCTGTTCGTCCAGTCCATCGTCCTCATGTGATGAAATTTGAGGACGATCGACCGGACGAACAAGACACCAATTCTCATCAGACGAACATGGATCGTCCTCGCGCGATACCCAACGATGCACCCGATAGAACAGAGCGGGAGTTAGTTGGCAGTTGAAGTTAGTTTTTCTCTTTCCTTACTCTCTTGTTTTCTCGATCTCTTTTCTTGTTTCAAGAACTTGCATATATATGTTTGATGACATCAGACAATTTCTCCTTGTACCAGTATGGGAACCTGCATTCTTGAACACTTCCATTTACATCTACTATGTACAAGATTTACTTATTGCTCTTTAATCTTTAGCACACGTATGAACTATGAACATGTAAGTCTTTTTCGCTAGTTATACCATAAGGAATTTTCCGGGCCTTTCGCTGGCCCATTGCAACAGGAGCTCAAACCGAACAGCGGATTGGATAGCAAGGGCATGCCGAAACAACATCCTACCCACGAACTGGATTTCTAATCCCCCCGCTTTATTTGATCTTCTATGTACTGATGTTCTAAGTGTTATTTTCCCACATATGAAATAGTAAAGCAAGCACTGATGTTTGGTTCAAAAAAAAAACAATACTATAAGGAATTTAACTAATGTTTGTCAGCCTAAGAGGATAAAAAGAAAACATAATTTAGCCGACTTTCTTAAGCGTCGAATTTCATATGTCGCGTGGATGAAATGCTACCTTATAACCAATGTGGTTATCCATGTCGATGTTCAGGAGGCATTGCCATTGCCACAGCAACCACTGCCATGCTACCACTCCCCGCCCAAGCAGTAGCCACATCAAGTCTCTTTTACAGTTCATAAGTTTTAAGAAAAAATATTTTGTTCATTATACTTCTTAAAAAGAATTAAAATATAAGTAGGATGACATGATAGCATTTTACGGCAATTTAGCGGTGGCATTTTGGTTTAACTTTCTAATGGAAGCACCAATTCAAACCAAAAGTACATATTTTAAGGACCAAATTGCATAAATTAAAATGATTAGAGACCGTCAGTGCTTTTATCCCCTTACTTTTTTTAATCTTTAATTATCATTTTTTGAAAACAAATACCGTCCTAATCATTCCATTAATTTCACTGGAAAGCAAGTTTGATGCTTTATTTGGGTAAAACTAATATATTTCTACCTAATTATCGTCAACGTTCTTTAGGGTTATTAGACTAATTAGGAGAAACTAATGAAAGGACTTTTGGAAGTCCAAACTTGCCTAACACATCTTTTTAGAAGACGGATTACCGGCATTTCGCAATACAATGATTGCCAAATGCGCGTTTCTTTCGATGAAAAACACTTCGAAACAAAAGGTTTTATAACCGTTCCATTTAAAGTAGAAACTAGATTTCGAGCATGCATGCACTATGAGCGTAATTATTTTATGTGAATTTGAACGATCAAATTGAGGAATGCGTCGATTGGGAAAGTGTTCCTACAAGTGAATTGAAATTTAAAGTTTACAAGATAGATGTGATTAAGGCTTCGTTTGTTTTGAGAAAAATGACTGATGCGAAAAACATATTCTTAAAATTGATTGTTTGTATCACTTGAAATAATTAGTTAATGAAAAAGATTATAAAATCATCGATAATAATTCATATCTAAATATTTTCATAAATAGTAGAAAAATCCATTAATTATTTTTGTAAAGATCGGATGTAGCTGGTTTTCTGCAAAATCTATTTCAATAGAGCGTATGACGTCGATGGCCCGAGGTAGAGCACTCAATGGGCTAGGGTGGCCCCATTTCGCCTTACCAACCCCATTCAAACACTTATTTTGAAGAAAATATTTTTCAAATCAGTCATATTCCATGATATAATCAAAGCCTACTACAACTTGTCTTTGCCAATAATTACAAGTGATTATACGTGCCTCTTCTTCAAAAGATGATAAACCTATCAAAATTCTCTGGCTTCACTTATCCACTTATTCGCCTCACTACTTTTAAGCCTCTTTTTCTTTTTGTCCTATCCTTTTCGTTGGTGGGTTCATAGAAATTCTAAAATTTTAATTCGAGATGAGTGATCAAAGTATTATTTACTCATGATATTAAAGATCTTTGGAAAATTGACTAGTGCTCCCTCTAACTATCGATTCCTCTCTTTGGATGATAGGGAAATCCAACTTAGGTATGTGAATATTACACTAATAATTGTCATACCAAGCTTGTAAACCTAAATAAAATGTGATCCGAACTAGAATAGGCGATACAAATATGCGATTATGGTGCAAAATTTTCCATCTCGTGTTTTGAATTCACATTGATATCCATTATCAAGTTATCAACTAGAAAATTTGTCCATCTAATGTCATTAAGTGATCATCTACAAAGCCATTTTTTCTGTCCTTTTTATTTTCTGGGCAATGGTGCTCGTTTTGGGGGATTTTTCTAGGCACAATAAAGCGGTTTTCCAGGACCTATTTCTCAAGGATATTGTTGCCTTTAAGGCGCCATTCGATTTATACACAGTTTTTTGTTTGTCGATTTGAATTTTTTTGTGATATCAAACATTTTTTTCCAGATTTTCCTACTTATCTTTTTTCATATTTGTTCAATGGGTTGGAGAGGCAATTTTCTTTCCTTTTATTTTATTTTTAATTTTCCTGTTCAAAAATTTCAGGATAGGGAGAGCACTATTTCTTGAGAGATCTTAGCTATGGTAAGTATTTATTGAGAGATCTTAGCTATGGTAATCTGCGAAATTGGTGCCTTGGAATCTTGGATGAGGGTTGAGTTTAGGGAAAGGAAATCATAGAAAATAAAGATAATAGGGACACGGCACCAAACCTGGACACGTGGCGGAATCCGGTGTATTCACGGTTGGTCTCTTCCGCCGGAGCACCGTGCAATTATCGTCGTGTCACTCATACTGCCAAGTTCAAGAAGTTGCTTCCTTAAAATCTTTTATTTGCACTTGTTGTCACGTATGGGACATGCTATTGTTTCTCAATCTTTAGCGTGCGTGTACGTGTGTAACTCTTTTTAAGCTAGTTATACAATAGAAAATTCAACGATGTTCTTCGGCGACAGGTTTTTCCGGCGAAGGTGTGGTTTCTTGTTTCGTGGACGATACAAAAATCGGTATTAAATTTGCATGAGATCCGGTTGAAAACAGCAAGAAATAGGACAAAAGTGTCATGTTAGAGGAGATGTTCGGAGAAGTTGACGAGTTATTTACAAGGATCATCAAAGATCATCGGTGCATTGATTGAGTGTTCTGACAAAAAAAAAAAATCGATTGAGTGCGGTATTTATAAATTTAGTTTTATTTTATTTTTGTGTTCAAGATTTTTAGGATAAAGGTTAGCAATTTATGGTAGATTTCAGATTTTGGTATTCTCTTAAAATTGGTGCATTGGAATCTTGGATGAAGATGGAGTTCTTTATTACGTGTATAATCTAATATGGAAAGAAAGTGACGGGAAAAGGAAAAATCAGAGAAAAAAGAAGTGGGGGGAGGAGGAAGAAAATATGCACACCACGATGGATATCGGACGGCGTTGAACTTGACACGTGGCGAAATCTGGGGCATTAGCGGTTGGTTTCCCCCTGCCGGAGGCGCCGCATGATAATTCTTCTGAGATAAGGGCACTCTTTTTTCAATTAGTCTACCCTAGTCTCTACCACCAATATTAGGACGGCAGTTCATGTAACAATGATCGTTTTATTTATCATGATTAAAAATGCTTCTAATCACCATAAATTTAGCGCCAATTGAGGATAAAAACATTTATACAAGAATTTTAACCATTGTTAGAATATAGTTTCAATGAGTTTGTTGAGCTTTTAATTTCATTAGTGAATATTAAGTTTTTTATTCTTTGGACGATGTGATAAATAAAAATTATTTACAGTATAAAATTTATATGAGAAGATGAGTTCTTTCGTGGATCCTAATGTGAGTTTTTAAATTTCTTGATATGTGATCGCATTGGTTTACTACAAAAATAAAGACATGCTAAAAATATTTTGTGTTTCCGTGAAACCCATTGGTTTAAAACAAAAAATTATATAGTTTAGGGACAAAATGGTAAAGTAATAATTCAGGGAGTAGAATGTATAGATAAAAAAAAACTTAGGGACCTCCGATGATTTTATACCATCGATATTACTTATGGTAATTCAACCAAAAAAAAAAAACTAATGAAAGGACTTTGAAAGTACTCCTTTACCGAGCAGTAATTTTTTGAAAATTGCATTACAAGTATTTTGTAAAACAGTAATTGCAAAACTCTCCTATATTTCAATGGAAGCGCTTCTAACTCGAGTTTTTTAGCATCGATGCAAAATTTCAAAATTAAGGCTATTTTAAATTCTTTTTCTGATCAAAATTAAAGTATTTCCATACTCGTTCTAGATATGACATTATTTGCTATTTAAAATTCTTTTTCTTGATTTTTTTGCCTGGTTGGAGATTTTGCATTGATGCTATTTCAAATTCAAGATCCCAAGATTGGTTGCACTTCCTAACTCCTGCTGTCCTACACTAATTTGTAAATAATAATCATCAACAATTTAAGAATAGATTCAAATTTTTCCAAGTCCCCGTTTTATCTCTATTGCTAGACATTCCACTTTACTTCTTCTGAAAAAGAAGTTGCAAAAGCCAAAATGAAATAGAAATAAAATAAAAACAAATAAATTAATTAAAACGTTGATGTGACTTCGGGATTGAAGGGTGGCGTTTGTTGATCTAGATTAGGAAAATTGGTCAGCAAATCACTCAGGATTGCTTTGGCAGGTGGGGCTGTCACTTGCTTGGACTATGACCATAATTGCTACTATCGAATGGACTAGATTAGCTGCCCAGCTGGTAAGCAATTAATGTCAACTTTTTATGAAATATTTTTCGTTGAAAAAGTGGTAAAAATGTGTTTGTTGACTTTAGTCTCGAGTTTAGTTTGGGTCGGTTGTGGATATTTCTTAATGACTTCATGTAGCTTTCGAATCGTTTGCTTGTGTTAGATTAGGAATTATCACCGGTGTACCTCAATACCTATAACAAAAAGTATTGAAAGCAATGCATGGTTTAGACGATAGGTGCATCTTTCTATCCCATTTCCCCGTATGCAGTGCTAGGGTAACTTTTTCGGCTATTTTGCACTAGGTAAAGGTGTTAATAGGGGGCCTCCGTCCCCCACTTATGGTTGAAGCTTTTCGCTTTCAACATTATATAGATTTCGGAATTCATTAATACAAAAAGAGAAAAATTATAGAATTAATCCTAAACCAATTGTATACACGACAATTCATTTCTAAATATTTCAATTTTATCAATTTAATCATAAATATTTTAGCGAAATTTTAATATTGTTTCTTTTTTTTATCAATTTTCATCAGAATTTACTGATATAATATCTAGTCATTATCAACCGTCTTACATGACGTACCATCACGTCGATCTTGGGGATTGCTTAGCAAGGGTTGTGACACTCATAGTAATCCTCGCAAGCCAATACTGGCCATAAAAAAAAAAAAATTCAAACAAATTCAAAAAAAATTCAAAAAATTTTAAAAAAAAATTGTCTAAGTTAATATCATCCGTGTCACGTTAGATGGTCAGTGTCCAAGTTAATTATTTTAGTTAAAATTAGTCAGAATAATTATATTGATAAATCATTAAAATACTAGGGATTTAATTTTTTTAATTGAAAATTTTAGGACTCAATTAACATTTGTATAATATTGAAAACTTTTCTGATTATTTTTTTCAATAAAAATGTTCCACGGAGTTGATTGACGTAATCATTCCAACATAATTGAACTGTTATCTTGGGGTGCTTTTGGGCAGATATGAGTGGCTCCTTTTCCACAAGATTTGATTGCCAACAGTGGTGGCCACAAAAGCATTTTTTAATAAAAGGGATAATATTATTTTTCTAAGATACTATCAAAATGGATGGCTAGAAACAGACTAAAGACCGTTCCTTGTGTATTCCTATGTCAGACAACGGAAAGCCAACGTAATTGGGTCATGCAATGTTGCCTTTTTCCTTCTAAATTTTCCTTTTTTGGGTAAATATATATTTTTCAAATTTATAATATGATCGTGAATGGCGATGGGATATAATATACCATATACTTTTTTCCCACCATCTCTTTTTCATTGCCGAACACTTTTTGTTGCTTAGCTTTTCGCATGTTTTCTGCGTCCTTTTCGTGTATGACCATTCAAACCCCAAAGGAACATAATCTCATCTCCTCCCGGTCTCTCTGTGGACCGAGTAAGGCGTGGCGAAAATGGTGGGACAAGCTTGAGTTTTATTAATACGCCAAAAAAAGAAAAAAGAAAAAGAAAGATATCATCGGCATCTAAATTTCATTTGACTAGAATTTCATGACCGGGCCTGTCTTAATACAGGAATCTATGCTTGAATTGAGAAAAAATCCATTTATGCTGAAAATGCCTCCAGTCTGTAAAATTTGATGGTATCAAATATCTTTGCTAGTATGAATTTTGACTAGTCTGGGCTTTGACCTAAAATAAAGTTTGGAAATGTATAATAAGGAAGGGAAATAAAAGTCCCAAATTGATCAGTTCAAATATCAGAGCAATTAATGTCAATAAGGAAACTGCTTCCAGTCTGTAAAATTTGATGGGATCATTGTCGATTACTATCCAATATTTTCCCAATATGGGCTTTGACCTAAAACAAAGCCTTGAAATGTATGATAAGAAAGGAAAATAAAAGTCGCAAATTTATTAGTTCAAATAAGAGAATCTGATAACAATTAATGTCAACGGAAGAACTGGGTCAACTTGTGGTTGAGGACAGTGCCGTAAGGCGTATCAACCCAGCTGTGGGCATTTAACCAAGGCGTATCAACCCAGCTATGGGTATTTAACCACCATTACTTACTCCAAACGTGAGAGGCTACAATACATGCCTACTCGATAGTAGCCAAAACCGAAGCTCTGACGTGGTGTCTACCTTCACCATCGTGAGGTCCCATAATTTCCTCTCTATTGGTGAAGCCTCTAATTTCCTGTCTATCTTTGTCTTCCCGATAGAGAGGGAATAGGAGGACAGTGCGGTGTCTCTCACCCCGCCTTTCCTCCATGAACCTTTTAAGGACTTGTTCTTGAAATGTATAATAAGAAAAGAAAATAAAAGTCCCAAATTTATTAGTTCTTTTTTTTTTTTTTTTGTCGGTCCTACTCTAATTCTATTCTAACACACACTCTCAGACTTTTGCCCTGCCTCCTTGCAGAGCGTGGGAGTCGAAACGCGTCCACACCCCAATCCTCCCTAAGAATGTGAGAATTTGAACCCCCAACCTCTCTCTTCCAAGTTGGAAGGGTGGCCACTGGGGCGAACCCCCAGTGGTTCAAATTTATTAGTTCAAAGAAAAGAATCCGATAGCAATTGATGTCAATAAAGAAGTTTCTTTTTTTTCTCTGATTCTATTATCTTTTTTTTCCAGTTGACCAAATCGGAACCAGTTGAACTTCTATTAATGGGTATCTCTAGACCCTTCTCACTTACCTAACCCTCACACTGACTACCTTTGATTCTTGAATGAGCTTATACGACTTTTACATAATTTTCTCTTGAAATGCTACTAGAATCATTGAGTTGTTGGAGAATATTCCAAATAAGCCTATGAAATGAGATCAATTTTTCAAAAGAGAACCAAAAATGGATGTTGTATTTTCACTATTTTGTTTCAATAATAATTCGAAATAGCCAGCCGGTTAGTCTCAAATAAGGCCACATGAAACACTTATTTGATACTTTTCCCTTGCGACGATGAGCTTCGAGGACAATGAGCGAGCACACTGACAGAATTTCGTGAAATTAATTTGATGAACGACAATCCCTATGATTTTCATTTTAAAGGAAAGAGAAAAAACAAGGAAGAAAGGCAAAAATGAAATTGGGTGCGACTATGAATCATTAGGCTCAGGAACCCGTTGCTGCGGCCGTGAAAAGACGTAATCGCCCCCATCAAAAGTCAAATTATCAACATAAATGGGGGGTCGTATTGGGTGTATAATATAGTAATTACATTTTTCTTAAAGCGACTACATTGAAGTCAGTCGGTCGGCCCGCGCGCTTCGGGAGAGCGCACGAGCACCGTCGGATCTAAAATCACACGGCCCCCCGTGAGACACGAATCCCTCCTGTACACGCGCAGAGGAAAAAACTCCGGCGCTTCACCCCGGGACGAACGACGGCTTGCGCGTGGTGGGCTCGTAGCCAAACGGGGCCGCCGGGTGCTGCCACTTCTTGAACGCGATCGCCGCCGGCTTCTTCTCCGGCTGGTCCTCGCGCGCCCTGGCCCCGCCGGAGGGGCCGGCGAGCCTCGTCGCCGGCGGCGGCGGCGAGGTCGGGGAGGAGGCGAGGGGGGAGAGGAGGGGGATCGCGACGTTCCACTGCTGGGAGGCCGGGCTGGCGATCTGGAGGGAGGCCGGGGCGCGGCGCTGGAGCCGGCTGGGCTGGCGCCTGCCGGCGGCGGCGGCGACGGAGCTTCTGGATCTGTCGGCCATGGGGCTTCGATCGAAGTGCGCGAGGTGGATGAGGAGGAGGAGGAGGAGAGGTGAGCGTCAGCAACGGCAGAAATCTATGGCTTAGAGAGAGAGAGAGAGGGAGGGAGGGAGAGAGGGAGGAATGTGGGGAACGGGAATGGAGGATGAGGAGGATGATGATGGAGACGAGGTGGGGAAAGGGAGTTTTATAGAGATAGAGGGGGTGGACATGTGGAAGGCACGCTAGAGAGAGAAAGAGAAAGAGAGAGGGGTCAAATCGAGAAGTTTTCATTTTTTTTTTTTTTTTTTTTTTTTTTTTTTGGGGTCGAAAGGGAGGGGGAGGTTGGAACGGAAGTTTGTCGAGGAGGAGAGTCGGCGCACGCGGCTCTCTGCTTTCTGCTGTCGGCTCGGCTCTCCTCTCGAGCTGCGACGGGGGCTTTCTTTCTTTCTTTCTTTCTTTCTTTCTTTCTTTCCTCTCCTTCTTCTCCTCCTTTTTTCTTTTTTTCTTCTTAAATATAATAAATATTTTGATTTTCGTGGAGATGGTTGGCATTTCGATGAAGAATTGCTAGATGGACATTTCTGTCCTTGCCGAATTTTTTGTTTTTTACTCCTCTTCTTGTGTCCCTTAGTTATAATAAGTGGGCAGACAATAATACTCAATATCTTTGTACAGTTCAGAATGTCTATCAAATTGTAGATATTACTTTGGTTAAATTAAAATTTTAGAAATCACATCACGTATTAAGTTAATATTCAGAGATCATATTGAATAGCTTTAAAGTTCACGGAATTACATATTGAGCTAAAATTCAAGAACCGTTTGTATCATTATTTCATTGTTACACCTAAATTTAAGTTAAATCATATTTAAAAAATACAAAAGCTAGATTCTTCTTCTTTAAAAAAAAAAAAAAAATCAACCATGAAGACCAGAGCATCTCACTTGTGGCGGCGGCCCCATCACTAATGGGGCATTAGCAATGGCCAACTAGGTCAAGGGCCCTCGCAGCCTCGTCTGTGGTAGGCAAAAGTTGTTAGCCCTCACTAAGGCACCATCGTTGAGATCCCACCAATGATGGGGTGACGGCCATAGGCAACATGGCCTAGTCCTTGGCTTTTTTTTTTTTTTTTATAACTTTTATCCTTTTTTTTCTTATTTTGTTCCAATTTTTTTAACCTAATTTAATTAAGATTTGATATACAAATTAGGATTGATATCAAAACGACATTGTTTTCGTACTTTAAGTTAACCTTAATGTCGCGTAAGAGAGAAAAAAAGATAAAAAAGCTACGTCAATCGGAATTGAACAAGATTAATGAAGATTTAATTGCACCAATTTAACAAGCGCGAGAACTTAGTTGCATATTCCAAAAGTTTCGAGGCTCATTCGCACTTCCACAACAAGATCGGTATCCCTCCTCCCGGAAAAAAAAAAACAGAAGGACAAGTGGAAATAGGCTTCCCAACGGTATCAAAGGGCGACATCTCTTCTCGAAGCGACGTCGTGTCGAGGGGCGCGGGGGCTGAGCCGACAAGCCGTTGTGAACTTCTTGTTTATCGTTTTGACGTTTCGCTCCGCTCTTACCCGTTCTTGGATTTTCCTAGTTCTAGGACAACGTAGAGAGAGCATCGTCAAACGCCTCGATAAATTCTAGACACTCCGCTCCAAACGGATGCCCGCGCTTTTCTAACCGACCGACCCCACCGCCTCCCTTCCTCTCTCTCTCTCTCTCTCTCTCTCTCTAAGTGATCCAGTGGAACCGACGCAGTAAATCCCATAGACGCGGCCCGTCGGATCGCTGGAATGGGCCACCGGGCCCCGCGAGATCGGACGGTCCGGACGCGCTGGGTGTACACGCGAATCCGGGTGCGTCCGCTGAATTCTTCTTCCCCGTTCTGTCACGTACCGTCACCACCACCACCACCAGATTTTGACCAATTATGGCCGGGCCTCGAAGACTCTTTCTCTCTCCTCCTCCTCCATCTCGACGAAGACACGTAGGATGGGATCCTATTGCGGCGCTCCATGTGGCACAACCTTTTCCCAGTCGGTCAATGTGGATGACGTGGCCGATTTTTTTAATACGAAATTCAATGGCTGAATCCCGTTTGGTCTTCAATCGAAATCCGAAACCTATTGACTTTTTGGGAACACGACATTTTACCCTCATTAAAATTTGTTTGAAAATAGTCATAAGGTGAATAAGACACTGCAAGCCCTGACCACATGTTTTCTCAATTTTTCTCCTCATGTCTGATACCCTTAAAACCTCAAGACCTACAATTTGCATTTCGTCGACTTAAAAAGAATCATTTGTCTTGCGCATAACCAAGTTCTTTGCCCGAACCTATCCTCACTCTCTTCTCCTATCCTTTCTCTCTCCTTGCTTGTAATATCACAACATATCATAGATGGAGAGAGAGAACCCGGCCTCAGATTTGTTAAGGACGCCCTCACCCTTGCCCCTCTCTCCACATCCTTATCTTTGTTTGTGGTGAGATTGTTCACTGCTCACAAAGATGAGACATCTGATCTTGACCAGAGCCCACAGCTTATAATCTCTAAGGCCATCCTAGATCGGCCTTGAGTTTGAGTTCACGAGGCATGCAAGCTCCGCAACAGAGCTCGGCCATGTCGTCATGCCCCACTAGATCAAGATCGTTCGGTCTTAATTTGGCCTTGAGTTGGCACGGCGAGTCCTAGCCCTGGTCGGAGGTCAAGCCTCCCCAATGATGGAAGGAGAGTGGGCATATATCAGATTCCCTTGCAAGTTGAGGTAGTTTGAAAAATAGAATGACAATTTGAATAAATTAGGCGTAACCAAGATCAACCCAAAATTCATTATAAAAAGTGAGGATAATCCTAAGTTTTGAAAATGGAAGGAGAACATTTCACGTGTGAACTGTAATGAAAGTCGAAAACTGCTCAAGTAATTCTTACCCCTTTTGTTTAAACTTTCTCGAAGAGTTCCCCACAACTTTAGAAAATTTTGCTGGTCCATGCGAGGCGTGCATCCAAGACCATTCACACGGGCGTGCGCTTTATATTCCGCGGCCCAACTTTTTGTCAAAGATCCTGCCAGTCCAAGCATTGGAAAAAAAAAAAGAAGAATTTTCGAGCATATTCCGGAGGACATTTTACATCCTGCGAGTCAGCAACGACAAAAAAAGGACAATGCAGACACGGGAACACGATATAACGGCGGAGAAACAAGGGAAAAAAGTATTCCCATTCCTTCGTGAATTCATTCATAGATTCAGCTTTTGACCAGATGGAATAGGATACCCCCCAAGAATCTACGAAAACCGGGCTTCATCTCCTGGCCATAAGTTGGAGATGCCCTCCTTCTTAAATAGTCAAAAGACCAAAATCTTATCTCTGGACCTGAGCTGTCTGCATAAGTGTCCTCTCATGTTAAACTACGGGAAGATTAGCTGAAAAGCGGAGCGTGGCTTTGCATTTTTCTTTGATCTTGTCGGGCGCCCTTTTTCTCTCTATCTGAAGAGCATCTTGAGCTCCTCCAGTCTGGCAGACCGGACCTCCTCGTCGGTGAGGGCGCCGGCGATCATTTGCTGCTTCCTTGCCTGAACTTGCTGCATCCGCTCCTCTACTGTGTCCTGCATGGTTTTCAGTTTCAACTGGCATCATTCTAATCTGACAGAAGCAGTTTTCGTCTTGAAATTGGTGTTTTTCTTTGATCACATATTCAAGACTACAGTTCGATAGGAAAATACCAAATTGGCTTTGATTTTTCTTTTACTCGGTCCAGTCCCTGTTTGGTTCAACTCATTTGGAGAAATAACCAAGAACCGCAACATAATGAAGAGAATCGACCTAGATGGAAACCTGTTCGTCCAAGTTGTGTTGAACAGAAAAGATTGGCATACTCTGAACTAACGAACGGCAATTTCCAGTGGGGAACAGTCAGATATGGACAATAGGCTGATGTCAAACTTGAAGAGAACTGGGTGAATGGGACTTCATGGTTTTTTTTTTTATTACTAGGACTACCTAATTAAGTTTTTCCATAAGTTGAGCCCCCACGAAGCTAAGCTCCTCTGGACTTGGTCTTAGACTACTTACAGGGCATACCAGTATGTGGTTGTTCAGAGTTCAGATACAAAAAGCGCGTGGAAGGGAAAAATGTTGTTGGGTTGGCAAGCCCAAAGCTTGGTTTGACCCATATGCTTAAGTTCTTAGATATTCTTGCTGTTTTTTGACACCATAGTTTGATCAATCGCCATAGGAGAAAATACGCACAAACATCAAACTCACCTTGACAATAAATCTTCTAACCGAGACAGTTCGTTTTTGTCCAATGCGGTGAATTCTCATTATTGCTTGCTCTTCTACGGCAGGATTCCACCATGGATCCTACATGTGTGAGAAAGATTAATTTATATAAAATGACTGGTTCGCAAATTTTCTAATTGTAGTGGGTGTAAGTAGGAGTAGATGAAAGCTATCTTGAAACGTACCATGAGAAAGACATGAGAGGCAGCAGTTAAGTTCAAGCCTACCCCACCAGATCTAAGAGACATCAGAAGTATCTGAAGTTTATGAGCAAGCAAAGGAACAGGAATCAGCACAACCAACTGGTCAAGTGTCACAGCAGGATGATCACAAGCTGTTCTAATCAGTCTTACCATTTTGTCGTTCGTCTCATTGAACTCCTTCAAGATCCTCTCCCTTTGCTTCTGCGACAGTTTCCCGTCGAATCTCAGGTACCCAAATTTTCTTCTCTTTAGTGGTATCTCCAAGAGATCCAAAAATGAAGTCCATTGGCTAAATACAATGCTCTTCTCGCCAGAGCATGACTGCCGAGTTTTTTCCAGGCAATCTAAAAGTTTCGACACCTTTGAAGATTCCTTCCAGTTCTCTTCTACATCAATTCTGAACTGGCTTTCTGTCGGGCAGGTAATAAGATCAGTTTTCCTTAGCATTTGGCGACAGATTGGGCACAGGCCACAGCTATGCGTAAGCCAGCTTGACAAAAGGCATTCCCTGCACATCCTATGAGCACAAGGTGTGAGCACAGGGTCATCTGCTGACTCAAGGCAAATTGGGCACTCTGTATTTTCACCCCGTCGGATGCCGTCAACTACCTCTTCAACATAAGCTCTAGACGGGACTATCTGATTACAGGAAGCTGAATGGGGATTCGTATCAAGAAACTTTCTTGCAAGCTTGTTTAAATCTGCATACTGCTGGGAATCACTTCGGCTGCGCATCCAATGGCGTGTCAAGAAAATCTTCATGCACAAACCAACAAAAAGGAGAACTTTTGAGTCTATTGATACCTCATGACAAGGAATGGATGGTTGCAGCACTGCCTCAATCGAAGTAGAAGTTCCAGGATAGATGCATAATTGTGAAGAACCTTGCCCTGTGCTACAAATTGATCAAACCGTACCTGTTGTGATTTTGCAAAAGAATGTTAGCTGCATCAGTAAAAGAGAATACTCTGGCTGAAGTTGTATCTGGAAGAAACCGCAGGCACTAAAATAATAGTTCAATACTTGGATTGAATCATCCTCTCATGCATCAGGCCCGTGGAACATAACTAACTCATCTAAGCTAACATGCACACTATTACGCACAGCAGTGAGACTTACTTTAGATCTCCTGAAGAGCGCATCATAAAAATCCTGTTCTGCTTCTGATTGTTCACATTCAATAATTTGTATGTCAGTTGGAGGGAGAGTAAGTATTGGCCTGAATGAGAAGCATCAAAATATTAGGATATGATACAAAAACACTCATCTGAGTCTGGAAAAAAAGACTCCGTGTGCATCGGTTGATTACCTTCCTTCTTTATCTTTGCTTTCTTTAGTTCGTCTCAACATCAGAGAGTTCAATATTATTTTGACCAGCTTTATCCCTCTTCCATCTCCACTCTCATAAGGACTTTGTATACGCTTCTTCCACCTAATGAGGAAGAAGGAATAAATATGATGAACACAGTTATAAGGTGCAAATGACAATGACATTTGTATCTTGAAGAGCTCCCATTTTGCTAAGAAGCCTGAGGTTTTAAGCAAATGATAACTGTAACTACAACTGGTTCACAGAAATCAAAATGAAGCATGACTCAAATATAGTTTAACACTCTCACTGTATAAACTCATACCATGCCCAGTTGCACCATGGCTCAACGCGCAAGAAATGGATAAGACTGTAGAGATCTTGTAAGTTATTCTGCAAATTTACCAAAAGTTGGTTGTTAAACACCAGTTGTGCACGGCAAAGAATCTCTCAGCTTCTATTCTTTATAATCACCTATATGCAAAATTAAACTGCTATAACGCAGCAAAGCATGGATCCACTTGGTAACAGAACAGACCTGAATGGGGGTTCCAGTGAGACACCACCGAAAATGTGAGAGCAAACCAAAGGCAGCCTGAGCACCTCGGGTCGTCCAAGATTTAATTGTATGAGCTTCATCCAAAACTACCCTATACCATTCAACTCTGTGGAAAATGCTGTCTTCTTGATCCTGAGACGGAATTTGAATCACTCTATTATTCTTTTGGTTATTCAGCATTAGGTTGGGGGAGGGGTTTTACATGGTTGAAGATAGCCAAAAGACGAGTTTTGGGAGATGCAATCTCACATGCTTATAAGCAGCTGTTAAGACACCATATGTAGTCAAGACTACATCAAATCCTGAGAACACCCTGGGATCATTTGTCCTATCCCCACCATAGTGAACAAAAATTGATATGCTTTCAGGCTTCGAATGAGTTTCAAGCTCATCCTGAGGAAGTCAACAGAAGGAATACTTACATATTGCCCTTTCAAGGAGTAAAAGACAACAAACTTAAGCTCAAGCTTATACATGGCCGTTTGCGGTGTCCATAAATTTCAAGCAAAGGAGAGAAATAAGTGAAGATTTTTAAGAGAGCCCACCTTCCATTGGCTTAACAGAGCCATTGGACATACAATAAGAGTGCCACCTTTTACTTTTTGTGTGTTTCTCGCACTTGAATCTCTCTTCATTCTCTTTGTGTGACCAGCGTCATCAGCATCCGCCATGAGAATTTTTTTAGCATCAGGATGTTGCCTGCTTGGTCTTGCATGTATTAAAGCAATTGTCATCACGGTCTTCCCAAGCCCCATTGCATCTGCTAAAATCTACAATTTACAGAGTCAGAAATCTCCCCTGCTTTTGCCATTTGCAAGTGCAACACAAGAGTGCAAGATGTAGAAGTGGAAAACTGACCCCTCCTCTTGCCATTTGCTGAGCATCTGGAAATTGTGTGGTTGCTTCGCCAGAGCATACATTTACATATACTGAAGAGGCCGCCCTGCAAAATTTCGTTCAAGTGGTTTTAGCATCCTGGTGTCCTGTATGCTTAACATAAATAAGTGCAAAGCTAACAAATTTTTCAGGTAAAACACGTACTCATCACATATACGGTATTCTGCCCAGCAAGGATTAAGAGTTTTTCTGCCATTCCCTGCATCAACATATGTTTGGTTCTCTTGCCGTGACATCCAGTACAAAGCTTCCTTCTGGTATGGCTTTAGGGTACACGTGAGGGTATCTGGGGGCTCCAACTCCTAGACAGTTCATTGAGAGAATTAAGAAGAGATTTTACAATGGAAAAACTAGAAAAGTATGTAATATCATGCAATTTTACCTCCAAGTCATATACACCTGCAGAACCAATGATCTTGTTCAAGGCTGCCTCAGAGATGGCTTGCTCATCCTTATTTTCTTCCAGACACTTCTGGCCACTCTTTCTTGTCATGGCCATTGGCAATGCTGGCACAGTTAGATTTGTATTTCCCTGTTTTGATCAGTGGTAAGCACGTGGTTTAAAGAAACAAAAAATCGATGTCTTGTCAGAACTCAGACCCATGCTTATAGCAGAAGTTGTAGTAGTACTATGCATGCAAATATACTCATTTTGCAATAATATCTCATATTTTGGAACTTTTGATAAAGCTGATTCTTCTAGTTACTTTGGGAAAGCTTTTAGGACAGGTGAACACTTTGGGATATTTGGCTTTTCCACAGTATCATGCATGTCAAGGCTGAATACAATGTGTGCTTCATCATAGAAAACAATTTACTCAGGATATCTGTGTTCATTTGAGCAATAAAGCTTATATCTTCTCACAACAAAGGAAAACAACACAAGGTGGTAAGTTTACACTGGTTGATATTTACCAAACATTTCCCCGTATTGATTTCTTCTGGGTTGTATGCAGCCTGGATAAACCAAAGTAGAGATTTCAATGATGACGCTACACGATTGACATCGAACTTCAAAGAGATGAGGACAACAAATAAGGAAGAATTACCTCTCGATAAGGTTTGATCTTCAACAACTTGAATAGGGTCAACAGAGGATATTCGGTGGAGTCAATGTTGGATGGATCATCTAGCCTCCAGGACGACTTGGAATCATTGGTGAAGATGGAATTGTGCATGTAAAAGCTTCACAAATAGGAAAACAAAACTCGAATCTCAGAAGTTTACTTTTTAAATCAAAGCTCATACAGAAAAATACTTGGGGAGAAAGGGAAAGACATTCACCTTACATACAACATTATTTCTTGCCCTATGTACATGTTTACTGGGGCAGCTATGCAGCGACCACAAACCTTCACCTTTGAAGATTTGACAAGGGGAACAACGCATTTTGCCCACGCCATTTCAAGCCGACCAATCTAATTATCGATCACAGAGGATATACAAAATTATCAACCAGGCAAAAGTACGCATTCTCGTGATCTCGTAACAATCCAAGTAAGGTACCTACAAAAAATCAGTATACAAAGAAATATAGCTAACCTCCCCATGTCTCTTTGTAGAGAACCGAACTATCCATTGTGCATTATTCCTTGAGTTCGCGGTAGGAAAATTGAAATGGATTATCTCATTGTCGACTAATTTCCTTCCTTTTGTAGTCGAAATCCCATTGATCACCCTCCTTCCCACCAAACACCAGTCTGGCTCTACTGCAAAATCGGTGTCTTCCACTGCGACACAACTTAGACTCCTATCTTCAACAACTCTGCTTTTCAGACTGGATGGTTTCGGCCCCAGTTGGTCAAACCCCGGATTACGCCTCTCCAGCTTCGGCTCCGGTTTAGCCCAGTTGATCGGAGTAGCATCTATAGCATCTGCATCCATGTCTTTCCTCTTTTTGGGATTGACATACTTCTTGCCATCCCAGAGCTGGAGTTGAAAATCGCCCCAAAGTTTCTTCCCCTCCTCTGCTCTTGGCACTGTACTTTCTGCACCGGTGACAGCATCGAGCTCCGCCTTGACTGTGGTCCTCTGTGATGACCCATCAACTTTTAATCCTTCACCACTCCCCTGCACACCCTGGTTCCTGAAACATCCCTCCTCAGACACCACCACCTCTGCCTCTTTTGCATCAGGTACCATTTTCTCTCCTCTAACCAAACTCTCTTCTCCCCCCCTTACGGTTGCCTTCTCCTCACGAACAGAGTCAGCTTCAACCTTTACCTGAGCCATTGCCCCCGTCTCCGTGCTCTGGCTCCTCAGGTACTCCTCATCGGCCACCACTCTCGTACCGGTGGCCTTGAGGAACTCATCGAACGACATCGTCGATACATCACCGGGTCCCTTCGCTCTCGACAGCCGAACCGGCCGGGGCCCTTCCGGTGCTCCGCCGCGTGCTTTCTCTTCGGGCGGCATACCGTCATCGATGACGACGACGACATCAGGCTCTGTTTTGGCCACGGTCTTCCCAGACGACGCCTCCTCTGCTTCAGATTCCACAGAGACAACTTCCCTCTTACTCGGCTCACACGCAGGGGACTTCTCCACCCGAACGGAACCGAGTCCCTCCTTCTCCCGAACCGCGGCCGCGGCCTCCGCCGCGCTCCGGCTCCCGAGACGCTCCTCATCCGCAGCCGCTCTCGCGTCCGTCGCCTTCCGAGACTCGCCGGAAGACATCCCATCGACCGGTCCTCCCTTCGGGCCTTCCGGCGCCTCGCGCGGCTCCGTTCCGGCGGAGACCCTAGCGCCGGCGCCGGCGAGGGCGCGCCGGACTTTGAAGGGGATCTTCCAGGTGCGGAGGATGAGGTCGATGGCGGCGTCGACGTCGTCGAGGGACTGGGAGAGGGCGGAGGAGACGTCGGGCGTGGACATCTCGTAGCCGATGTACGTCCGGATCTGCTCGATCTTCTCCGATCGGTCGGTCGGCGTCTCGCCGGCGCCGTCCACGTCGCGCATCATCATCGCGTTGCAGGCACGGAGAGAGAGAGAGAGAGGTGAAATGGAGAAGCTGAGTGTTTCTTTTTTGGCGCGAGGGGGGAGTTTTTAGATGACGTGGGATTTTGGTTTGGCGCTGCTTTTTTTTTTATTTTTATCTTTCTTTGTTTCTTTCTTTACCGTCGTTTTCTTTCCTTTTCTTTTTTTTTGGCTCGTGCAAAAAAGGTTGGTGAAAAAATAGGAAAAAGATGGCGCCAAAAGTGAAGGCGGGGGTGAAAAAGCAAGAGAGGAAGCGAGCGGTAAAAAGGTAACTTTTGAGGAATTTCTTTTTCAGAGGCAGAAAAGAGGGAGGTATCCCTAGAAGTTAAGGCTACGTTTGATAAGACACTTCTATTTCTTTATTTTTTTTTTTTTTTTAATTTTCTGAAAGAGAAAAATATAGATCCATTTAATAATATCAATTAATTTTTTTATTCCTCAAAATAGAAAAGTGATTGGAAATAGATTTGAAAGAAAAACAACAAGTAAAAAAAAAAAAATAACTTTTATTTTGGGAAAAATTTATTAAAATAAGTCATCATTCTCATTTTCTTCTTCCTCCTTGCCACCCGTGGTGTAGAGATGCGCCTTAAAGAACTGGATTGAATAAGGAAAGAGAAGGGAAGAGAAGAAGCTTGAAGAATCGTTATTTGTTATAAAGAAAAAGCCAAACCAAATGATGTTATTAAATCCGTTGGAATCATTCTTGAAAGATTTGGGCAACGACAGCACGACTCGCAACGAGCAGACCATAGTGGGTGGATGGTGATGGACGGCAGGTGAGTGGGCGGCGACAAGCGAGCAAGCAACGGCTGTGGACAATGGGTGACAAAGAAAAGAAAAAGAAAATTAATTCTTAAAAATTATTAAAAAATTAAAAGAAATACTATGTTATAAAAAATTTATGGATCGTATAAAACATATTTCTATTCTTTTTTTATTTTGAAAATATAAATTTTGTATAGTTATTAAATACGTTCTTTTACTTATAAATTATTCTCAAAAACAAAAATGTTATTAAATAAACCCTAAAAAGATTTGCCTTGCTATCTTTGTATTCATATTCAAGCCTAATAATACCCTAAAAAAAAAAAAAAAAATCCTAACCTTAAGTCCAATCTTATTTTGATCCTAAACTTTTTTTTTTTTGGTTCCATAAAAAACCTCCAATTTTAGATTTGGTCCAACTATACCATAAACTTTTTTTCATCTCATAAAAAAATTTAAATTTTTACTTAAGTCCTGAATCTATCATTATTAACCATTTGTCCAAGTTTTCTTTTGTCAACCAAGAGATTGAAAACTCCTAAGTGCAAGTTCTTTGACCAAGAGAGATGAAAGACTCTTGAGTACAAGAGATTGAATATTGAGTGTAAAATCAAAGATCCCCAAGCGAAATGATTAAAGACTCACTTAAAATTAAGAGCAATTGAAGAAGGCCAATTCTAATTCATCTAGTTTTACCCAAATTTTAGATCCAAGAAGACATTGTTTAGGTTAATATGGAAATTCATCTTCAAAAAAATCATTTTTGAATATGAAATTTGGGGAAAAAATAGAGTAATGACATAGAAGTGCCATATCACTAAGGGCAAATGTGGTGGTTTTCTATGAAACAAACGAAAGTATAAGATAGAATTGGGACTGAAGTTAAAGTTAGCAATTTTTTATGAGACAAAAAAAGATATGAGATAAAATTAGGACATGACCAAAAGTTGAGGGTTTTTTATGAGATGAAAAAAATTTAGGATAGAATTAGAACTAAAGCTAAAACTAAAGGTTTCTTAGGGCATTATGCGTTCATATTAGTATATAAGTGTGCCTTTTTAGCATGGCGATTAAAATATCAAAAACTAATTATTAGAAGATAAATATTTAGAATTTGGTTTCATTTAACAAATAGAAAAATATTACCAAATAACAGAATTGTTCGAGATATAAAAATTGCATATCTAATGAATCACGATTTGAAGCATTAGAAATTTGTTTTGCTTTTGGATTATCGTTTTACCTCTCGCTGAATATCATAGCATTTATAATCCGCTTGAAGGGTATACAAATTTTGAAGATTGGATCCCCCTAGGAGCGCCCTTTATTTCGATCTCGTTACCTTTTCGTATAAGAAAATCCAGCATGGCTTGAATCGAAATTATTACATATCAGTAATTTGGTCTAGTTATTTTAATAAAAGAAAAATGTTTCTATCATTATTTTCGTGAATAATACAAGTGATCATATTTACAAAAATGTCCTATTTATTTTTGATTTTACGGAAAATCTTTTCATAATCATCAACAATCTATACCTCACATTTTCATCGACAAATACTTTTCCTTCATTCACTTTTGTAAGTCATACAAGCAAATTTTATAGAAAAATTGTTGATTTTCCACAAAACAAACACATGCCTGAGCAACTATATCTTTTCAAGTTATGCTATTGCCAGTTTACTTTAAAACCTCAAAAAAATACACATCAATTGGATTTCTATTTCAGATTAACATTCTTAACCAAGTTAAAATCCTTATTCTATAGTTGCTGAAAATGACTTTACATTTTTTGGATCTGTACAGCAAGATAAGATAAATTTCTTTTTCACAATCATCCTAACTTTTGGCTCGACTATCATCCACGGATGCATACAAAGCGCTTACGTTCCCGTGGCAGAAGACGAAGGAAAAGCAAGAATCAAACGTTACCGTTTGTAACTCAATAGAAAAGCTGAAGTTAATTTCACTGACCAAAAGATTTACACCTGCTCTACTTCAGTCAGCCAAAAAGGAAGAGAAACTACTTAACGGCAAGCTCATCGATTTTCGCATACCTTAAACTGTGACTCAAAACAGGAAAAGGTAAAAGGCCAACTACTGAGATTCACACTGTCATGCTCTAACGTTCTGCTTCCGACTCCGAGCAAATGAAGTGACAAGTACAAACGAAGATAAACTCTTCCCAGCCACCTAACACTGCCATTGAAGCACCTGCTTTCTTTGTCCACAAAAACCAGCCGGCTTCAGATCCACTTTGACTAACAATGAGAAGCTTCATTAATTTGGGTGTGCAAACTATGATCAGATACTGAAATCGAAGGAATGAAATGCAACAGTTATAACTACCCTGCAATTATGCAATCATTCAGATGAGACACCGGACACTTACCGGGCTTATGACCTTGCCCACGGAATGTGTAGAAGGGGAGACCAACTACTGCAACTGCTGTACAAGTGAAATAGATTTAAAATGTCAACATCTGGTGCTGTCTTGAAGACACGTGAGTGTATTTAAACCCATGGAGATCAGCAATCAATGTCCTCAAATGCAGTTTCCAACACCCAGTGGCAAAATGCTCATATTAACTTAGAATATCCCGCACGTCATAAAGAGAGCATGTCAGCTGAGCAGTTTAATGGGAGTAGCTATGAGCCCGGATTGTTTTACCTTTCAAGAATTTATGTAACATGTTGCTTGTGCTTGGACGTAATAAGAGTCCTTGTACTTTCTGCCGCTACCGACATGGATTCCATTGTGAATCCAGTCCATACAATGTATCCAAGCATCTCGGCCAATATCCAGAATTCCTAGAATCTGTTGAGAACAAAGCATGCCGCCGCAGTAAAAGGAAAATTTAATCTGTCAGAACACTCCCAGCAATAGTCTTTCAAAACCAGAGATATATCAGATTTTGACACAAAAATTTTCATAAATTGCTCTGCAAATTAATAGCATGATAATCAATCAAGTTAAGAAAGGCTACAACTTAATTTAAACAAGTAAGGTCATCACTAAGAAGTTGCGAGTTTGAACAATGGACATGAAAATTGGTGAATAAATTTAAGTTAGCCAGACTATTTGTGAGACCATGACAAGGTCTGACTTGAGGATAGCATCAACATTATGAGACGAGTTTGCATCACCATCAACATTATGTGACGGTAATGCAAACATGGCACATCTCTTTTTAAAGAAGCTTTTCTTTGTGTCTTTAAGATGGTGTTTTATAAAAAGGCACGTACTTTTGGAAAAATGCAATGTTTGCCTTTACTCCCATAATTACTGGCCGAGTAAAAGGGGATTTGGTGAATATGTTCTGCATGTTTTGATTAAAAAACCAATGGAATTTCTTATACGAAACAGCCCCCAATCTCCAACAGGCAGGAAAGAAAAAGAGTAATGTTCAACTCACCAAATACAGAGTCTTTTAGTCAAAAGTCATCTTCTTACAGCAAAAAATAGTGAGAAGATATAGAGACAATGCTTATCTTACCGCTCCACCTTTCCACGACACAAAAGTAGGGTGTGTTCTTGATTGCAAAACCTGTTGAAGACAACAACTCAGTTTGCTCAATCCAGAAGTGCACAAACTTAGTCTTATTGGAATTTTCACCTCACATACACTGTTGGTAAGTCCAGCTTAAGAATATTGCACATCTGATTAACCTTTATGATGAACTCTTCAAAGTATGAGATGAAAAGGTGACAAACTCAAGTTATGCAATACAAATGATACGCCCAGGAAAAGCTGAGCCTCTATAACCTTTGAATAAGACATGTTTTAATTTATTTGGATGACTACAACCGAGCAGCATAGATAGAATGTAGTTCTTTGATCCAGCAATATAAACATCCACAAATCAACCTATTAAACACGTAAACATTGTGCCAATTAATGCTGCTTATCATGCAGTTGCCAATAAAATGAACATAAGCTGCACGACCACCTAATCTCCAGGGCTAGTCCACAACTAAATATAGCAAAGAAATACTTAACATGACAGCAGCGAAGCAAAGAAAGAGTGTACCGACCTCGACTGTATCAATTGCTTCATTTGAAGGAATTGCATGCAATACTCTGTAACAACAGAATCAATGAGTAATGAGAAACAATTCTAGGCTTCAGCATTTCTATTGAAAAGGTTCTTTGTGAAAATAAAAATAAAAATACCGGACAATGACACCAGAGTCCGTGATGGGCACTGAGACACATTATCATTGACCCAAGGTTTGGACTTTTAAGTTCTCCAAAAAAAATCCTTCTATTTAAATGGAAGAGATGTAAATAAACAAGAGCTAACATTGCAAGTCTTAACAATGATTGTTGCTTGATATATGGAAAAAGTTCAAATATAGGGCACCAAGGGGGTGCAAACCCATTTACAGAAAGAGCCCAAAAAACTAAAGCCATATAAGAAATAGCTGTCAAAATAAAAAGGGAGCTCAAATACTGATAAACCATCAACAGTATAAAAGATAGTAACATAGAAGAATAACTTAGGGTTTTAAATATCATGAATTTATGACAAGTCTGAAACATACAAGTATATAGCCCATGGTCTTATATTAATGTGATCCTTCTTCGGACTTTTTGCCAGAAAAGAGGCCAATGTCTTGATTTAAGAGGGGATTACTCCAGCAGATTTCCATAAATAAATTCATTGATTTTTTTCAGCATAGACAAAGCTCTTTAGACCCGTTTATACAGAGTCAAACATGAGATTCTGTCCCCATGCCAGAATACTCACGAAGCCACGATTCTGCAAATGTTTAAAGCATCAGTAAAACTAACCTATCTTCCACAGCAGGAATGAGACCCTCAGTCAGAGCTACACCACCGATCTGAATCACAAGACCAAGTCATTTTTCCAAGTCAATTTATAGCAATTCAAGAAACATCTCATTGTGTGCACTAGACTCACCAGTTGTATGCTACAGAACAGTTTTCTCTTGAGATCGATGCGGCCTGTCAAAGTAACATATTACGATCCATACCACATGACACTCTGCAAGTAGAGTTAAAGAAGAAAATGGTAGGGACCTACCGGTCGAAAGAATACTACTAGTGATTGCTTCAGCAAGGCCAACCTTCTCTTCCTTCTTAGGTTTTGTTTGAAATATCGGATAGCTGTCCCACATTGGCATTCCAATGTTAAAACCAGGATAGAGACCATCCGCCATGTCTGGTCGTCTGGGATAATCAACATGCCATGTTTCTTCTAGCATATCCTCGTAGTCATTAAACCTTGTAAAACAATCACCGTGGTAGAGACGTTTTATCACGATTAAACTTGCTCAGAAAAGTATTTTGAACATAACAATTTCACTCACCAAGAACGAGGTGGTGGAGGATATACATCTGGAACCAAAAGCATTGGATAGAACAAACCCATAGGAGGTACCTGATTAGAAAAGAACCATTAGTCCATCTCTAAACAGCGAAACATCTAGCAAGCGAAGTAATATGGAGAAAGAGAATTCAATTTGGGAGATATACATTGAGAGCAGTAAGCCTTGTCCTATGAGACGCAGCTGGCATCCCATCCTCGTACGAGTGAACAACTGCTACAGCATCAACCTCCCCCTCCTGTAAGCATGAAACTTAGTTGTGGAAGAATGCTAAGACACAACTTGTCCGAGAGAAAGCATACAACACATGTTTCTGCATACACAGTGACACATATTTATGGTTCCTAAACTCAATAAATCCCAGTTCTCGCATGGGATTTCCACCATTAAAAGTGGAGCATAGATATAAGTTTATAATCCTCATGAGTATAAAATTTTTAATGAACATTGAATTTTAATTACTGAATCAGACTCACTTGGATGTAACAGTAGGATTCTTTCAGTTCGTTTAGCATCAACATGTCTATAGGCTTGGTCAACATGTCTGTGCGAACTTGTGGCCAAGTTTGATGATGCCTCTGGGTCCATAGGAGGCATCTGGATATATCCTGAAACCACATTACACATCAATATCATAACCATTGATGTTTATGAAATAGTTTCAAGTCCAAGGAAACAACAAAGTAGATATATTGGACAAATAATAAAATGTTGCATGCTGAATTAAGTTATCTCAAGATATAATATAAAATTTTGTCAAAAGCTTTCTATCTCTAGAACGAAGCCAAATAATTATAGGCAGACCTCACATACTACAAGCAAATCAAAAAGGAATATTCAAGTATGTAAGGTGGGGAGGCAAATCAACTTTAAACATTCAGCAAATGATGGTAGCTAGGCTAATGCAGATCTATGACAAATAAAAAACAGCACCTCTCCACCAAATGGTAATGTCTTCTCGGTGTTAGGTAGAGCCACTCCATCCTGACATTTAAAAGAGACAATTCCTTCATTAACTCAGCGGAACATAATATATCATAGTTTTCAAGTCATCAGTAGATATAATGTCTGGGCAGAATGTGTAAAAGTCTAATTTGTTTCATTGTTGTTCATAAAATATTGGCACAGCTGAGGGTTATTTTTTTACGAGAAGAATGTTAGTCAGACATATAAAATGCAGCATCATAGTGGTCTAGAAAAGGAGAGTGCCTGTTTGCAAATATTACCTTTGTAGTGTAATTGATGGAAGGCAAAATCCAAACCTAAATAGAATTTTTTGTCGTTTTGATTCAGTTTTCATCCATTAATTTGGAGGTGACATTATCATTAACAAAATGAGAGATGGTGGAACAAGAAATTTATAGCAAAGAGGTAAAATAAACACGGAGGCGTGAGCAATGATCTCAGAGCTGGTATTGGTCATGACAAGTCAAGAATGATGTTCAAAGTGGAGACTGCACTGTCTTTCATAATAATTACTGGGCAATATGGATTTTGCAAATAATTATACTGATCATTGGTCATGCACAAACACAAACAAGGATAGCTCCTTTTTCTTTTCCTTTGATTTATTGAAGGATGTTATATCTAAGGTCAATCTATGTTGAAATGACCAGTGAATTTGCTTCAAAGCTAGGAGGCAATGATTAGCACTGCATCATTTAAAGCAAGACTTGTCCTCCAAGGAAGGAAAAAAGTTAGAGAACCGCAAGTACCTCAATGCAAATGACTGACGTCACCTGAGCTCCCATATTTACAATGCATGCAGTTGACAAACCATTCCCAAAAGCTGCAGCAAGACCTTCCTGAGGAATCAGTTCAGGTCAATAAACTATTTAGTCTACTAATGCAGAAAACAGTGGGAATGTACAGCCATATCTATATTTGTCCAGGACAACGATCACATCATGAGACTCAAAACACAATTTGGACCTTGCAGAGTACAGAAGAGAAAAAATCACACGTTTGGAAAAAGTTAATGCCATGCAAAGTAAACAAGCTGTAAGATAATCTGGTAATGAAGCTACAAAATATGCACGTCCATAAAAATTAATTATAATTTTATGATATTTGGGAATTACTGTCATCGGAACAGTATGACGTGCTAGAGCACATACTATTTTACGATTTAACTATTTTATCATACAATATCTTTCACAGTTAACATAAATGGGAATAATTTTCTGCAAGTCATTGGAAGGCAGAAAGTTACCAACCTGGTGGACCACAGCGGAGCTAAATTGCAAGTCCCGCAACACTATAGAAAGCACTTCCTTAATTTCTGCTTGAAACCATAGAAAACAGAAAATTCAATGTGGAATCTGCAAGATTCCCTGGCAAAGAAAAACAACAAAACAACCAAGAAACCATTCTCTGGATTCTGGACACATGTATTCAATGCAAAAAGCTAAACTTACGAGAAAACAAGACAAGATGTTTGCAGAAATATTGCCATAGAAAAACCTTTTTGCTTTACCTAACAAAAGATGTATTTTGAGCACAGATGAAAAAGGATACCACCCACTCAAGGTACACATGCTACTCATCCTTCATCCATTGATGTTACATACACTATGTCATGTCTTAAAAGTATGGTTGGAAAGGCATATAACTAAGGATGAAGGATCCACTGACGAATCTAAATAAAAACCTCTTCCATCAGCAACATGTCTAAGCTTACAGAATTTCAACTCGATGAATTGGATAACGCAGAACTCTTTAACTAGTTTAACTAATTTGCATCTTCAACCTGAATGAATTACCTTAACTACTTAAAAAAACAGAAATTCTTGCATAGCATGGATGATTTAAGGGAGCAGGAGCACTTATAGACTGGAAGTTGATCAGAGAAGGATAGCTAATCCATCATAATCTATTGATTATAAAGTACCCTATCTCCTTCAGGCATAGTGGTTTAAGTGTAGAATCATTCATAAAACAATTATTCCCCCATTCTTTTAAGGCTTGTAGCAAGCCAGTACAATTTTGAGATTTTTGTATACCAGTCACAACAGAACCTGATGGAGATCAAATATCGTTTGAAGCGCTCAAGATTGGGAATTGAGACTGTGTGGTATTTCTTCATCCTTTGTTACAATCTTGAGGGTGTGAACCACAATGAAGATAAGGATCATTTGGTCTTGGTCTATTAGCAGGTATTTTAATCAAAGCATGTTCTAATCTGTCATTTCAGAGAAATTTGAGTGAGGAGGCTAATTTCCCACAAAGGCGGATCTAGTAAAGGAAGTTCCTCAAGAGTCGCTTTCTTTCCCTAGACAAGAACGCAGTTTTGAATAGTATTTTGACAATCAGTAATGTGCAGAACGGCTTTGATTCTGGTTTAGGAGCGTTCTTTGTATGTATGCCCTAGAGATGGTTAAATCACCTACTAAGCCACTCCACAAGGGCATTACATTTCTGGAACACTAATTTAGCACTATCGGTGCTTTCTTGGATGAGTTTTCTATAGTAAGAACCAGTTTGTTAGGATCAGAATCCTACTCATGAAGGTGTCTAAGGCATCAAATCGTAACATCAGGTTGTGGATTGTAAGATCCTAAAAATTACTCCAACAATACAAAAATCTTGAATAGTTGTCTGAACTTAATAACTATGAACATTGTGCAACGATAAATTCCAATGGTGTCAATTTATAGTTCATATAGTTCATGCTCAAGAAAAATCTATATTTCTATCACCTAGATGTTAGGATATACATATTTCAAGGTTGAAGTATGTCAAGATTGGATTGGTGGGATCAGTAGGATTGCATTGATCCTATCACTTTTTAGCTTAGGATCAGGACCATATAAAGATCCTAGCTAATTAAGATCCTCCTTAATATCCGAATCACTTCTTTAGTTTCAAATAAGATCTTAGAGTCCAGATTGGATCCTAACAGCCATGGTCAAGAATGAGCTATCACCATGGATAAGAATACATGTTAGCAAAAGCAAGGAGAAGAAGAAATTGAAGGATTCCATTCAATTTCCCCAGCAGTATCACTGCTGATTTAAAGAGAGAAATGTTAATATTTTATAGGAGAAGCAAATGAAGCATTTACTTTAAAACTTATCACGGCTTTTGAAGAGGTCTTCTATTGAGAATTGTTTTAACAGGGGTGGCAACCCTCCATAACTCTTTTACAATTAGTGTATGTTATGCTTTCTCACATAAATGCTATGTTGCAATATGAATCTGACACACTGCCATCTGAAAAATCATTGAGCACTTGAAGAAATAGGTGGGAAGAAGTTGATATAAGATCAAACATACAAGTAAACCTCATATCCAAAGTTCTATGTCAGACACCTTAATTGCACCTGGTATAAACTCCTGAAGCAAAAGGGACCAACATAATTTATTACTGATCCATGCTTTAAAGCTTAAGAAAAGGCAACCAATTGCTCAACAAGATGCAAAAGAATCCGCAAAAGAGCATTAATCCCAGCAAATTTAATTTTCCTATTGTCAACCTATAGGTTATTACACTAACTTAAGATTTTAAAGGTCCTTTTCTGGAGTAATCTTTAGGGACAGCAATGGTACACTACTTCTCAATTGTAGAGTAGAATAAAGAAATCCATTCCTAAAGATAAACCAAAGTAAAATCAGCCAATGAACCATAGGAAAAAATAAAGAAGCATGGAAAGAAACCGCACTATCATTTCTCTATTTATAATCAAGCATATGTTCATGTATCCACTTACAAACACAGAGAATCCTATGAAATGTATAAGCAGAAAAACTAAAAGTAAGCCCTTCGTGGATATAACAAATGAACATAATCAGAGCAATGCAAATAAGTACCACGATTGTCGAATGTCTCTGGCACCACAAGAATAGCAGAATACATATTCCTCTCAGATTGGGGTATATGCAGTTTCTCCACCAATATCCAGTCCCAGATAGTATGCAAATCTTCATATACCTGTGAAGCAAAATTATAGGGTTGAGCAACATCTTTCCATATCATTCTTTTTTCACTTCACCATATCCATACTACTATTGTATTACGTAGCAGATGTATGACAGGAGTTTTGCTGGATGCTTAAAGCTGACTCTTGATGGGGCTGTAGATACCAATGAATCTAACTAAGCAATGTACTTAATTTATTCCTTCTAGGAATGAAAGAGTAAAACTCAGTAATAATCAGACGGCAACTTCTTTTAACACATAATGTTTAGGGGCATCTCACCTGCTGCATAGGATAGTCTTGTGAAATGTTAAGATGACCTCTTCGGATAGGACGGCACAAGCAATAAGGCTCTGTGGGTGATATTTTCAGAGCCTCCTCGCCACAAATGAACCTTCTGTATTTACGTTCACCTAAGTCCATATCCATTCCTTCATGTTGGTCCAATGAAGTACTAGGCACATCTTTATCCTTTGAGCTATCTGCAAAGCAAAGGTACAAGTCATATACAAAAGCACAAACTAAAGACTTGCTGTGGATTCAATATCAGCACAAAAAATAATCATATTGGATTATGCAACTCGTGTTTAAAATAAACAACCTTGATAATGCATATCGCTCAGCAATCACAAATGCAGGTGACACATAATTGCAGGGGAAAAAAAATGCTTCCACTTTTCATTCTGTAGGTCATTTAGCAACCTCGACTAATTATAAAATGACAAGACCTTTGCTCTAGCCGAGAGCTGACTTTACATATCCTTGAGTAAACAAGAAAATATTGAAAACAACCCATTACCTTATCAACTTCATACATTCTTAAACAAACCAAGTCACCAATACAACCAACAGAACTTTAGTGGACTGACTACAGGCTAGGAGCATTGAAGCTGGATGCTTCTGCTCAAAATCATAAGCAGCTACAGCTGCTTCTGTACAAGAGGCAGAACTTTATACCATGCTCATCAGAGAAATAATCGGAACGAGCATTTGTGCGTCTAATCAGCTGCAGACACGATTAAAGGTTTATGGTCAGAAGTTCCAAACATTGAGAGAGTGCACCATCCTGCTAGCTATCTACACTTTAGATGACAGCTTCCATTTCATGGCATGCTAATGATATAAGCTACTTAACATCCCTGATACTCCAATTTAGAGACAAAATAATCATACAGCATTTTTAGTTTATATCTACTGCATAATTTCTCTACTTAGTTCCACAAAGTATATAGAGATGATCACTGTTTCATGGTAGTGGGTCAATATCCTAGGCATCTAGTGTATTGGAGACATGCTCCAGTCCAGACAAAAGCTAAAAATCTTAAATTGCTATGACTATTTAATTGACAGAAGCCTATACTACATCAGATCTTAAGGGAAGGAAAGATCTATGTTGCCATTTTTCTTTGCATAGAAGTTGTCCATGATCTAACAGCAAAGTTTCTGAGTCTATGACATATAAATAAGTAGCAGCAGACAACATAAATAAAAAGAGAAATGTAAAAGGTCAGAGCCATAGCGACGTCAACTAACTCAAAAGAATCATCAGCCCACAAATTGAGAATAATGGTTATAAATAGACCTGTTACCAGAGTCGAACTTTGCTTCTCATTCACATCCGTCCAAGCAAAGACTGAATCTTTCCTAACATTCTGTGGATTATGACCATCAACGCGTCCCATCTGTATAAAAGGTAAGTTAGTTTTCCTTTCATCTTGAAAACAAATTGACAAGGAAATGGGTTGCCTGACACAATCCTGGACGAACTCCAATAACAAATATCATGATGCATTAGAAACTGAAGACTGCAAAACAATACACATAAAGGGTGGCAAAGGACATTCATTTACATGTAAGACACATAGACATCCAAGCACTTTGGGTAGACCTCTATTCTGTTTTCGGCGGTGCTGGGTGTGTTTATTTATTAATCAGCTTTTGGGGGGCAGGTACTGAGCTGACAGTACTTAAATTTGACAAATATACTAGATCCAAGGTTCAATGACTCTTCAGTCTCCTCTTAGACAACAATGCAATACAGATTTAAATAGAACAAGAGGAGAAATTTCTCCCTAAGTAATCAAGAAAGGCACTAAAATCTTTTGCGTCCTTTACTAACCATCAAAGAAATAAGACTTCCTCAGAGGACTATATGCCCATAAAAATGAGAAAAACTTCATTATCTTGAATACTGTATGAATTGGAGATGAAAACCGTGAAGTTCACCAAAACAAAAAACGCCTCCTCTGAGTCTGCCATATCATTTTAAAGATTAGGTAGAAGCAAGAGAGCAGCTTCACTCGGGCCATGAAGAATCAGGTCCAACAATATTTTCAAAGGGACTTACAAACCTTGCGCTGGAAAGAGCCGCTGTTCGGGACCTCCTCATCCAAGAATGGAATCTTCAACAAAGATGCTATCTGAGGTACACTAACCCACATGTTAATACTGAGAAAATTTGAAAATTTCAAGGCATTTACATTGTCACAACTAAGGACAAAACAGCAGAAGTGAACTCACAATATCATAAGCCTTCTCTCGCTCCATGTGTTGGGCCGTCGTAACTTGAGAATTGAGCATCTAAAAACTCCAAAACAACAACAACGAAGTCGAATGAAACCCAACGAATTCAGAAAACGCTCAGCTCAACGCAAACCATAAATCCCACAATGCCAAACCCAAATGCACACGCAAAATCAAACGAAACAAAGAAGAAGTCATGAACATTGTGGGACCTGATCTTGGACGTTTCGCTTGGGGACCTGGGTGGTGTGCCGGGCGATGCAATGAGGGACGATGAAAGGCGCGTCCTGCTGAGCGAGGCCCACCCTGATGGTCGCAGAACCTATAAAAAGCAAAAGGAACGAGTCGCGTTCAAGCTACAGCATTCAACGCAAGGAGGAGCTATTCAGTTCAAGAGAGAGGAGGTGGGAGGAGTACCAGCGTTGATGACGACCAGATTGGAGCCTCTCTCCGAGATGAGCTGCGAAGGGATCGCCGTCTTCAGATAATCCTGGTCCCCCCAAAAAAAAAGAGGGAATTGCGAGAAATTCGGTAAAGAAGCTCGAAAAATCAAGCAGAGTCATTAGGAGAAAAGAGAGAGGAGATGATCACCATGACTGAAGCGAAGGAAGGTCGAAGAGCTTCTCGTCCGAGCGTCTCTCGCTCTCTCTCAGAGCGAAAGAGAACTGACGACCGAGGCAGAAGCTGATGCCCCCAGCGACCACGTTTTCCCTTCACTTGCTGCCGAACGAGGACACGGGTTGGCCAGGCCTCTTCATTTCCCTGAATCCGGTCTGGTATCAAAAGATTTCATACTATCGAGGGTTAGCGAAACTTACTTTATCCCGTAATTTTTTTTTTTTTGTCGGAGACCCTGTGATTAAGGTCGGGATGAAGCGGTTTAAGGACATGCTTATACTACTTTTTTTTGGGTCAAAATTACGGTTAAACTAGTATACATATGATAAATTTATTTCAAACTAATTTTTTGATCATAAAAAATCATAAATTGATATACCTTTGATAAATTTACCAAAAACTGGTATACTTGTGATAAATTTATCTTATGTTAGTTTCCGTTAAATTTTATTATTAAATTACTAAGTTGAGTGACACATAATAATTGACTAATGTACCAATTTGCTATTTTACTTTTCGTTTGTCACAGTTATATAATTTTTGTGATTTTTTATGATATTAATCCAATTTAACGGACGGTACATTTGTCACAAATGTATTAGTTTATGGCTTTTGAAGGTTGAATAAATTAATTTGGGATACATTTGTCACAAATATATCAGTTTGAATTTGTTATTATCAGTTGCGGTAAATTTTTCACAGGTATATCAGTTTATGATTTTTAATTGTCAAAAAATTAATTTGTAATAAATTTGTTACACATGTAGCAGTTTGGAGTTTTTTAAGATATTAACTCTTAAAATTATAGTACTAGTTAAAGTAGATTTGTCATAATTTAGATGGTATTTTGGAAAATTGTATAATTTTGACGAAACTTTTATATCGACTTAAGTAAAGCATCTTCAAGTAACTTCAAAGTATATTAGGATCATATGTGGATAGTATTGCAACATTGTGATTATTTCAATTTTTCCTTTTTCTTTTCCGTGATTGGACATTAATTAGATTTTGTATATGTCTTGAATATCTATATAGGGCTACCAATGAGAGTATCATAATTTAAATACTAATTAGATTATTTTCTTTAGGATTACTACCATGAAAAACTATAAACTGATATACTTATTACAAATTTACTTTAAAGTCATTTAACCACAAATTGATAAATCTGTGATAAATTTACTCACGGTTAGCTTATGTTGAAAATCATAATCGGATTTTCTAGTTAGTAGTAGAAGTGTGGTTATTTTGTTTTCAGATTTTCTAAATTTTGTTTGTTAGCTTTTAGGAATTTGTTTCCTACGTTTTAGGGAGCTGTTTTTTTTTTTTTTTTTTGTTACAACCAGCAGATACTAATCAGATATATGGCTAGTATATCGGGTTTTTTTGCTTTAGTAGTTAGCGCAAATAATTAGCTGAACAACAGCTATAAAAATGCTAGATGCCTCATGTAATTATATATTCTCTAAAGAATAAAACTCAGAGTAATTTCTTCTAAATTTCTTCATGGTATTAGAGCACGATTTGGACCATTCTTTTCTACCATATTTTTGAGTGTTTCCACCATGACAAAATACTCTAGAGCTACCATGGCAAGCGAGGTTGAGAGTGAAACCTCAGACCCTAAGCTCGGAACTCTCCTCACATTACCCAACCTATCAATGTATCCGAAGGTGGAACTCTTCTCATCACCGGTCATAAACTTACTGGTCACAACTTCAATCAATGGTCCCATTCTGTCATGATTTTCGTTTGCCGAAAAGGTAAAGAAGATAACCTAACTGGAGCTGCCGTAGAACCTGAGGAGACGGGCCCAAATTATCGAACATGGAAGGTGGAAAATAACATGGTGATGTGCTGGCTGCTGAATTCAATGACAAATAAAACAGGGGAGAATTTCATGTACTACAAGACAACAAAGGAGATTTGGGATACTGTTCATGAAACTTATTCAAGCAAAGATAACACCTCGGCCATCTTCGAGATCAAGGGCATTCTCCATGACCTAAGACAAGGGGAATTTCTGTCACTAATTATTTTAACCAACTCATACGTCATTGGTAGCAACTTGACATGCTAGAAGATATGATGTGGAGTTGTCCTAAAGATAGCAAGCGGTACAAGTGGATTCTAGATTGAGAACACATCTACAAATTTTTGTTAGGCTTGAATCAAGAGCTTGATGAGGTACGTGGACGAATTCTGAGCATAAAGCCCCTACCTAGTGTATGAGAAGGTTTTGTTGAGGTCAGGAGAGAAGAGACTTAGCGAAAGATGATGCTTGGTTCTTTAAACAACCAGACCAATCCAACAAATTCTGCTCTAATAGCTCGAGGATCTCAACCATCCTACAGCCGAGGCACTCAATCGAACAACAACAACCAACGAAGGGGTGGTTGTCCATGGTGTGATCATTGCAAACGGACGGGTCACACAAAAGACACATGTTGGAAAATTCATGGTCGGCTAGATGATTAGAAGTCATTAGCCTCACATCCTACTCAAAATCGAGAGAGCAGAAGCAACATAGTCCAAACCGAAACAATCACTTCAATTGATTCGAGTCCCTTCAGCAAAGAGTAGCTGGAGATGCTAAAAAGGCTGTTACAAGAATTAGTTCGAAGGCAATTCATCCAGAAGGGGTTAGTACAACAACGATAGTTCAACGAGGTAATTCTCTAAATGCCTTTAGTGCTAAACATGAGAACATCACCTCTTGGGTTGTAGACTCAGGAGCATCCGACCACATGATCGGAGATATCACGGTGTTCAATGAGTACAATCCATGTCAAAATGGCACTAGTGTTCGATTGCTGATGGTTCTTGCTTGAAGGTGGCTAGTGTTGGATTAGTGGTTATTTTAAAAGATATAACACTGAATTCAGTATTATTTATTTCCAAACTCAGCTATAATCTTCTCTCCATTAGCAAGTTAACCAAGCCGCAATACTAAAATTTCCCCACACTCATGTGAATTTCAGGTTTTGAACTTGGGGATGACAATTGGCAATGCTGAGATGGATGCGGGCCTCTACCATCTGCGAGTCAATACCTCAAAATGGAAAAACAAGAAGATGTCATGTGTAGCATCTCGTACTAAAGAAGAGAGTGATGTAAGATTGTGGCACTATAGGTTAGGTCATCCAAATTTCTTGTACTAAAAAAGGTTGCTACATTCTTTGCTCAATAAAGATTCAATAAAACTTCAATGTGAGGTGTGTTAATTTTCCAAACATACTCGTAGTTCTCACCCTTTGCAACCTTATAAGTCTTCTCATCCAATTCACATGATTCATAGTGATATTTAGGGACCTTCTCATGTCAATAACATTTCTAGTTCTAAGTGGTTTGTTACTTTCATTGATGATCATACAAGACTCGGCTTTTTCTAATGAAAGAAAAATTAGATATTGGCCAAAATTTTCAAACCTTCAATCTAATGATCTAAACCCAATTCAGCACAAAAATCTAAGTTTTCAAAACAGATAATGGGAGAGAATACTTCCACTCACAGCTCGGGTCATATCTAAATAGCTATGGTATTATACATATTAGCTCTTGTGTAGACACTCCACAACAAAATGGAGTAGTGGAGAGGAAAAATAGGCATCTTTTGGAAGTTGATCATTCTCTTATGTTAGCCACCCATGTTCCTAAACATTTTTGGGGAGAAGCAGTGTTGACAGCCACATATCTCATCAATCGTATGCCTTCCCGTGTCCTTGATTTCCAAACACCATTTCAGAGTCTACTTCGTACCTACACACATTCGTTTTGCCTCACATATCCCACTCAAAGTATTCGGTTGCACAATATTTATTCATATAAATCAGCAACATCGTAGCAAGCTAGATCCTAAATCCCTCAAATGTGTTTCTAGGATACACTCCAAATCAAGGTGAACATAAGTGTTATTGCCCACAAACAAAGCGTTTTTATACCACCATAGATGTTACCTTCTTTGAGCACCAGCCCTTTCACTCCAAAAATACCATTCGGGAGGAGAGTTGTGAGAAATATTATTTTTGGGACACTTTTTATTTACTCGGGTCACAACAAACAAATACCAATTCTATTTGTCTTCCGTGTCTACCCATTCCAACATTTGAAAGTCTTTCGTGTCTACCCATTCAAGATGCTACACAAGACAAAAATAAAAAGGTAATTGTCTACTCTAGGCGGAAAACTCAAAAGGAGTTGGAGGACTGTACTACATCAAAGCCGGCTCAAGAGACAGACCCAAGTTCAAGACCTACAATAGATGAAGGTAATGCTTCTATAAGCTCAGAAAATTTTTCTGTACTTGATGATCTTGATCAGCCCATTGTTCTTAGGAAAGGGAAGAGACAGTGCACTCAACATCCCATTAACAATTTTGTGTCTTATGAAAAGTTGTCTCATAAATATAAGGCATTTGTTTCAACATTGAGTGACATTCAAATTTCCAAGAATATCCAGGAGGCATTTGCTCAATCCGAGTGGAAAAAAGCGGTTCTTGAGGAAATTCATGCACTTGAGAAGAATAATACTTGGGAATATACAAAATTGCCAATTGGGAAGAAATTGGTGGGATGTAAGTGGGTCTTTACAATTAAGCACAATGCTGATAGTAGTGTTGATCGTTTCAAGGCAAGGCTGGTTGCTAAGGGATTCACGCAATCATATGGTATAAACTACGAAGAAACCTTCGCTCCGGTGGCCAAACCAATCTCCATTCAAGTGTTGCTCCTACATCAATTAGACATAAATAACGCCTTCTTGAATGGGGGAATTGGAGGAAGAAGTCTTTATGGAGGTTCCACCAGGAATTGACACTAAAGAGAGCTTCAATAAGGTGTGCAAACTCAAGAAATCCCTATACGGCTTAAAGTAATCACCTTGTGCTTGGTTTGAGAGGTTAACAAGGGTCGTTAAGAGGTTGAATTTCACTCAATGTCAAACATATCATACAATGTTTGTCAAGAAGTCAGCTGAAGGTAGAAGAGCAATAATGATTGTATACATTGATGATATAATCCTAACTGGTGACAATCTAGAGGGGACTAGAAAACTGAAGAATATCTTAGCAGAAAAATTCAAGGTTAAAGACCTAGGTTAACTCAAATATTTCCTAGGTATGGAGGTAGCTTGGTCACGGAAAGGAATTGCAATTTTCCAATGCAAATATACTTTTGATCTTTTGAAGGAAACTGGTATGCTTGGGTGTAAACTAGCTGATACACCCATGGACTCTACAAATAAAACCGAGATGGAAGAAGAAGGACCATTAACGGACAAAGGGAGGTATCAAAGATTAGTTGGCAAACTAATCTATCTCTCGCATACTCGGCCAGACATTGGTTTCACAGTAAGTATGGTTAGTAGATACATGAACCGACCAACAGAGAAGCACATGCAGGCAGTTTTTCGAATCTTACAGTACTTGAAGAGAAGTCTTGGAAAATGGCTCTACTTTAAGAAAACGGAGGAGAGAAACGTGGAGATATTCACGAATATAGATTGGGTTGGATCTCTCATGGACCGAACGTCGACAACAGGGTATTATACCTTTGTGTGGGGCAACATGGTTACTTGGAGAAGCAAGAAGCAACTCGTTGTTGCTAGGAGCAGCGTTGAAGCGGAGTTCAAAGCAATGTGTCAAGGAATATGTGACGGTATATGGCTGAGAAGAATCTTAAATGAACTAGGATTCACTAATACCAATTCTATGTCATTATTATGTGACAACAAAGCTGCTATTGAGATTGCCAAGAACCCAATTCATCATGATAGAACAAAGCATGTGGAGATCAATTGACATTTCATCAAAGAAAAACTCGAGGAAGGAATCTTGAGGCTCTCGTATGTTCCAACCAATCATCAAACAATGGACATATTGACCAAGGTTTTATCTATAAATAGTTTCAAGACTCTAAGGTGCAAGCTAGGTATGATAGACATTCATAACCTAGCTTGAGGGGGAGTGTTGAAAATCAGACTCGAATTTTCTAGTTAGTAGTAGAAGTGTGGTTATTTTATTTCCAAATTTTCTAGATTTTGTTGTTAGCTTTTAGGAATTTGTTTCCTACGTTTTAGGGTGCTGTTTATTTATTTATTTATTTATTACAACCAGCAGATACTAACTAGATTTATGGCTAGCATATCGGGTTTTTTGCTTCAGTAGTTAGCGCAAATAATTAGCTAAACAACAGCTATAAAAAGCTAAATGCCTCATGTATAGAGAATAAAACTCAGAGTAATTTCTCTTAAATTTCTTCAGCTTCTATTAAATTTTTCCATTAAATTTGCTAATGTGAATAACATATGGTGGCATGGCATCATAAGTTTGTGGAAATTCATAGGTTTAATATCACACAAAATTCCAAATTAATATACTTATGACAAATTCACTCCAAACTAGCATATTTGTGACAAATTTATTCAAAACTAGTATGCTCGTGACAAATTTACCAAAAATTATTTTTTTCGGTTATCAAAAATCTTAAACTGGTACAAATATGACATATTTATTCTTCTTCAATTTTCTCAAATTTGGCTGAGTTTATTTTATTTTCCAAATTACTCTAACATTGCCTCTATATCATTCATACTTGAATTTTTTTTCTTTCTATTGGAATCATCATTAGAAGACAATTTTTTTTTTTTTTTTTTTTTTTTGCCGAAGGAAAATGATTTCATTGCTAACCCATAAATAGGGCACCATTAGATGGAAAGTCTAAACATAAGATATAAATTAGAGGTTGAGGAGGAAATGAAACCCAATTAGAAGGAAGAGAGTTGGCTCGGTGGGCTTTAGCGACCCAATCCGCGGCCTTGTTGGTTTCCCTTGGTTTGTAAAGGACCGAAACTTCACTAAGCTTGGCCAAAATTCTTGTGCAATCAGCTACAATTGATTGGGTCGGCCAAGGTGGTTCAACCCGGCTTGATAAGCACTCCACCAAAGATAAGTTGTCGGATGATATGCACACCTGCAGATCACTTCTCTTGAAGACTTGTAGTTGGAGTTCCGATTGTGCAAATCTGCTTTCCCTTACCCACAGTAAAGCCTCTCTCATAGCTAGGGTTTCAGCCACCGAAGTCGTTGGAGCATGGATCTTTTTGGTGAAGCCGGCAACAAGAACGCCAGTGGCGTTTCTGCATACTCCTGCCACCACTCCCGCCAGCGACGATATGCACCAGGAGGCGTCGATATTTGGCTTCAACTCCTGCGGACCAGGTGAGGTCCAATTCGTTGGGACTTCTAGATCTTCTTGTTGTCATCGGCTTCGGCTTAGCCCCTTATCTGCTCATTTTGTGTATAGATCGGCTGTTGTTCGGGCTTTAGCTTGGGTGTTGAGCTGGTTGGGCTTCCTTCCTTGGAATACCGCGGAGTTGCAAGTCTTCCAAATCTGCCATAATAGACCGGCAAAGAGGGTCTTTGCGTGTGAAATCCTCTTGAGGTAAGATTTTCAAAAACCCATTTGTCCATCCGAGTGATTCTTGTTAGAGATATGTCAGCTTTGAACTCAGGGTTTGACCATAACATTTCCCTCCAATCGCATAGGAGGAATAGGTGCTCGGTTGTCTTAGGTGCTTGGCCACAAATCTAGTAGGTTGGATAAGGTATCATTCATCTCTTGTACAAGTTTTCTTTTGTTGGGAGAGAGTTGCTGCATATCTGCCATATAAGGAACCAAATTTTAGGGGAAGTCAAGAGTTTCCATATCTCATTCCATAGCGCTTTTGGAACTTGGTAGGAGGAGGATGGATTGTGTTTGGTGGAGAGGTCGGCTCTGTTGTGTAGTTGGTTATAGCTGCTCTTAACGGTATAGGAACCGAGCTATTAGCTATTCAGACAAGCTTATCTGAACAGGGATGTAGGCTAAAAGGCTGCGCGAGAATCTCTTTCACAACATTTTCATCAAACAGTTCATTTATTTTGCTTATATCCCAAGCCTTTGCTTCGTGATCAATTAAATTAGCCACCATTCTTGGATCATCCCTATTTGCTGGGCCTATAAGTCTTCTTGAAGGGAACCAGACATCTTCTCTGATTTTTATTGTCTGTCCATTAACTAACTCCCATTTAGAGGCTGGTTTGATTGTGTCTCTCCCCACCAATAAGCTTTGCCATTCCCATGAAGGACGGATACCTTTCTTTGCTGTCTAGAGATCACCTATAGGGTAATAGATACTTTTAAGAACTTTACACCATAAGGCGTTCGATTGTTGGAAAATTCTCCAAGCCTACTTCCTCAACATTGCTTTGTTAAAATCCACCAAAATTTTAAAGCCTAGGCCACCGCAGTCCTTCCTCATTTTTAGGTCTTCTCATTTCTTCCAATGAACTCCTCTTCTAGCAACATTTTGTTTCCACTAAAAGGAGGCTATTTGCTTCTCAATAGTGCGACAAAAGGAGGCTTGAATGATTGTTTTAATGAGGACTTCTTTGCTCGCCTTCGAGATCAACCTCTTTTTCCACCCTTCAAGTTTCCTTTCGATTCTAGCAAGTATCCAAGCAAACACTTCTTCTTTTTTGTTTGGCCCTAATTAGATGGAATACCCAAATATTTCCCTAAATTTTTAGAGATAGAGACTCTCATTTCAGCAGCTAAATTCATTTTAAGGTTTTGAGGGCAATCTCTCCCAAAGAAAAGACCTGATTTATTGAGGTTTATGGCTTGTCCTAACATAAAATAGTAGTGATTTAGGATATTTGCAACATTCTGAGCTTCTAGTATCGTTCCATCTATGAAAAATATTGCATCATTAGCAAAGAGGAGATGTGAGAGGGTTGGGCATGTAGGATTTAGGCGAATACCCTTGATACTTCCATCTTGTATAGCTTTTCTCATAAGAGTCGAGAGGGAATTGGCCATGATTATGAATAGGTAGGGAGAAAGGGGATCCCCTTGCCGGATACCTCTAGTGGGCTTGAAGTCAGCTGAAGGTTCACCATTAATTAATATGCTGAAAGACATCGATGAAATGCAGTGTTTAATCCATTTGACCCATTTCTCATGGAAGTCCAACCTCAACATGTAATCACATAGAAAGTCCCATTCAACTCTATCATACACTTTTTGCATATCTAATTTTAAAATGGCTTGAAATTTGCGCTTCCTCCTTCTCACCCTTAGTTGATGAATCATCTCTTGGACGATAAAGATATTATCTTGGATCTGCCGGTTACTTATAAAAGTAGTTTGCACCTTAGAGACTATATTTGACAGCCATGGTTTCAACTTATTAGCCATCACCTTTGCAATAATCTTATAATTGAAATTACAAAGGCTTATAGGTTTGAATTGGGTGATATTTTCTGGGTTTGTTACTTTAGGGATGAGAGTTATGTGGGTTCTATTAAGCTTTGGATCAAACGTTCCTTGGCTACAAAAGGATTGCACTATGCTGAATATGTCATCACTGATGATAGGCCAATGGTTATGATAAAATAAACCATTTAATCCATCCGGTCTTGGTGCTTTTGCTACCCCTAATTGAAATACAACTGCTTTAACTTCATCTTTTGTGACCGGTTTGATTAGTTCTACATTCATCTCCTCATTAACCACTGCTATACATTGCTCTAATACAAGTTGATAGTTTGGGGCTCCCACTGAGGTGAATAAAGATTGATAGAAGCTGCAAATATGATGACCGAAAGTCTGGGGATCCCTACACCAGGTTTGATCATCAGTTTGCAGCATAGATATTTTATTTGTTATCTTCTTTGAACTGTAGTTGCATGAAAATACTTGGTATTTTGATTCCCCCATTTTAGCCAATCAATTCTAGACTTCATACGCCAATACATCTCTTCTTGCCTCCATAGCTCTTCGATTTTCCCGACAATGTTGCCGATTTCCTCTCTATTTTGCTCCCTATTCATTGTATTTGTTAACTCCAAAAGCCAGAATTTAAGGGGAGTGATGTTTTTGGGCGTTTTGAAACTTCTTCCTACTCCACTTGTTTAATTCAGCAGCAACCAGCCTTATTTTATTTGTAAGGCTGCTTTTAGTTGTTCTATTTGCAAGCCAAACTCGTTTAATCACCTCCTCACACTTAAGGTCTTCTAGCCAAACTGGTTCAAATCTAAACATTTTTTACTTTTCTTTTCCCTTTGGTGTAGGGATAGAATAACCGGGCTGTGATCCGAACCAATCGCCGGTAGGGCAAAGGCCATCGCATTTGGGTATAGTACTCTCCACTCCATATTACAAAGTGCACCATCTAATCTCTTCTTTACTAATGTGCTGCATTCTCTGTTATTTGACTAGGTATAAGTGCAGCCCTTACTTTCAATATCCATCAAAGAGTAGTCATCTATAAACCCCTGGAAGGCTGCAATTCTGTAGCGGTCCACCTCTCTACACCCTACCTTTTCCCAATGGTATAATATTTCATTGAAATTTCCTATGCATAACCATGTGAGTGGATTGTGATAGTTGCTGTCTTTTACATCCCACCATAGCATCAGTCTCTCTTGAAAGTTTGTTGGTGCATGCAAAAAAGATATCTGTATTAGGTCTCCTCTAGTAAGGTCTTTACATTTTATATTGATGAGCTCCCTAGAGCTTCCCTCCATTTCCACCTTAACCTCCTCATCCCACATTATTGCCAAGCCTCCTGCTATACCAACTGGCTTGATAGTAAATAAAGATTTGAAACGAGTCATTTTCCTCACTCTCTTTATAACAGTATTTTTGTTTTTTGTCTCTATGAGGAAAACCAGGTTAGGCTTCTCTTGAGCCACTAAGGCTCTAAGGTGCTGGATTATCAAGGGGGTGCCCAACCCTTAACAATTCTAGCTCAATATCTTCATTTATCCTTTGGTGGCTTATTAGGGCTAGCCACCAAAACCCATGTACTCACCCCTTCCCAATATTGAATTGGGGCATCCAAAAGTTGGTTCTCATCCACCGCAAACTCTTGTGAAGTTTTCTTCTCATAGGACTGACTTGCTTTTTTTCTTTTTTTTTTTTGCCACAAGAGTTTTATATATTGCCTTGCCTTTCTTGGTTTTCTGTGATTGTATCTCATTCCCTGTCGGAGAAGGAAGTAGTAGTAGGTGCTAGTCTGAGTTTTGCCCTATGCTTTTACTCATTTGCTTTGTTTCTCCATGCTGGACAAGAACAATTGCCATTGCATTTGGTTCATCTTCAGTTGTTCTCAGTGAAGTTTCAGTCGCCATTGTTTGAGTTTCCTCACCACTTCTTCATTTGAGGTAGAGAGTTCAAGTTTACCATAAAATGTCTTCCAATAAGGACTGACTTCACGGACTTCCACCTTTAGCCACGAGCCAAACCGACCTGGTTGATCTTGAGCAAGTCTAGTTTCTTCATAAGGTATTTTAGTACAAAAGTTGTCGTAGTGCCCAATGCGACCGCAAGAATAACAAAAGTGAGGAAACCTTTCATACTTATAATCTATCCACCACTTTTTGTCTCCACAATTAATCACAGATCCTGTTTTAAGCGGGCTGAATAGGTTGAGCAGCACTCTGGCCTTTCCATTTTTCCGAAAGTTGTTGCTTCTCTCCTCAATTTTTATCTCCTCAACTTTCCCCAATCTGGAGGCTAAAAGGCGAATGGCATCTTCAGTGACTTGGGCTCATGGAAGGCCTATAAGATGTACCCAAAACACATAGTCCGTGAATTCATAATAGTACTCAGGTATGTTTGGGTCCCCTTCTCTGAGTACTAATAGATTGCTTGCAAAGGACCACGATCCCGATTCTAGTATCCTTCGTTTCTCTTTGTTTGATTGGAATATGAATGAGAAAAAACCTGGTTCGATTTGCTTGCTCTTAACAGAATCTGCTTTCCAAGCTCTTTTCATAGTGTTAGTGAAAGCTTGTAAATTAACATTGGGCTTTGAAAACAACTTACCATAAAGAGTTAATTCACTTTCCTTTTTTTCTTCTTCTGGTATATCGTCCCCTAGGTCCGTGATGTCCTTTTCGGACCATAGATCTCCCATGCGTTGACAAAGTGCTATCAATCGAAGTTGATTGTTCTTCCTCTCCTCCATTTTCTACCCCTAGTTTTTGTGTTGGCTAGGGTACTACAGATATTTGATTATGAAATGAAGGAAGCTCTAGTTATGGTGGTCTAAACAAGGGTTTTGTGTTGTAATAGAAATCAGGGATTCGCTTCAAGATAAAACTAGAGGAGAATTCCAACAGAAGGCGCAAAACACAGGGGCCTTAGGATCTATCAATGAAGCTGCAAGGGAAGTGTTACCTCGGCTTGAAGCTTCTTGGCCACAGAAACCTTAAGGTGCAACAATATTACCTTGGGTTTGGAGGAAATCGAAGAAACCAGTGAAGTTGCAGGGGGACGCCGTGAAGAAGGAGAATCGAGAGGTTTTGATCGGGAGGGAAAAGACTTGGTGTGGAAACCTAAGGTGCGACTTGGGTACCTTGGGTCTGGAGAAAACGAAGAAAACTAGTGAAGCTTCAATTCCTTCAACAATGGGATCCATGAAGATGGGAAATCGGGAATGGGGGGTCTAATCGGGTGGGAAAAGCCTAAAATCTGCCATGAGTTATAGATTTAGGGTTTGAAAATTTGGGGATTTGTTGGGTAGAATCAGCTATCACTAAGAGGGATAGAGAGAGAACTCAACCCAAGTTGAGAGAAAAAGTTGTATTAGTGTTGATCCATTATAAGACAATTGAAAGCCTACCAAATACACATTTTGTTCTTAGGTTGCGGAGGATGCCCACTTACTGAAAGATGGACATATTGCATGTGCAAATCTACAACCGAAGTACTATTTTACATTATGAGCCGGAAGCAATATACTTTCTAAATTAAAAGAAGACTTAAGACGCAAATTTTGTAGAGTAGTAAGTCCAAATTAGAATATTAGTCTATTCTAGCAATTATGGAACCATAAATCATTTTCAATAATATTTATCATTGAAATGGGCACAGAGAAAGGAGCACCCCTTCCAACATACAAGCCACATGCAATTGACCAGATTCATCATTAAGAGGCACATAACATTTTCTACACAAAATGAAGAGAACAAAACTAAAACCACTTATCAATATATATTTGAAAAAGCTTCACAAAATAGACTTCACACTAGACTTGAACAAGCTTTACAAAACAACCTTTACACCAGACATCCAACCAGCCAACTAGCCAAAAAAGGCACAATCCACACCAGACAATAGAGGTCCAAAAGCATGTTCCATATTACAACCATAAAAATAAAGTCAAGATATGCTAGTCTTGAACAAGCTTTACAAGACAAGCTTTACACCCAACATCCAACTTTCCCAACAGGTTCATTGCCTTGCTTCACTTTGAGATTGTTCAGTTTGAGGGGGTCTAGAAACTTGGTTTAAAAAATCCACTGTATGATTTGCACCACCTTGACAAATTTCTTGTACTATGTTATTGATGGGTATCTAAAAATTGAGGGGAAACATAATGTTATTATGCTAATCATAATGGTTTAAAAAAACCTTCACAAAATAAAATGTTCACACTCAAATATGAGTTTCTAGTGGCTTCTGATACATATCCATATCCTTGTAGAACCTATAAGAAGACAAACCATATTAACATTTTACTTTGATATTATAAAAAATCATATGAATTTTACTAGTGGACTACTCACCCTCCTCTTCTTAGATATGACAGTATTTGATTATCCTCTTATAAATCTAACTAAGGTACTTTCACTTTGTTTGTTAGATGCCCCTTCGTCAGTGGTTGGTTGCTTTGGATGCTTCCTTGGCCTACCTCTTTTGCTGTGTAATAGACATATATAAGGTGTTCAAGGGAAAATGCATTACATTTGTGTTTAGAATTCCTTATAGTTAGTTTAGTCTAGAAAGGTGTCAGAGGTTGGAGGTAGGTTGTCTTGTTGTGTCCAATACCATGACAATTGGAGCATTTCGTGGTAATATCGGATTTTTAAACTTTAGTAGGATTAAAGTTGTTGACCCTTGGCTTTCTCATTCTTTTGCTTTTATCATTCTTTTTCTTCTCCCCATTGGGTCTCTTCCTGACAATTGAAGTGAGGACTAATTTTATGATGCATACTATTCCATAACAACATACGGATCATCACATCTCCTATAACCCAGGCATCTATCTTACTCTTATATGAGGGGGTGTAGATGTAAGATAGTCATGTTGTCTAGTGGCAATAAGATAAACTTCTACAGCTTTAGACCAAGATGGATAATTGGTTCCATCTAACTTGACATGCATTAATTAAAAATGAGTCAAACTAGTAGATGATCTAGATTTAGAAGCCATCGGTATTAACTTCCCCGAACTCTAGTAATGCAAGCAGCCAAATAGGTTGAACACAAGATAAGATTGAACCCAAGAGTAGTGTCACGATAACCAAGCACTTAACTTTAGTTGTGCAATCAGCCATAATATAATAAATACAAATCAGGGTTTAATCGATTCACCACTAAGTTAAAATAATTTACCAAGAGACTATAAAATCATATACTCGGTATCAAACAACTATCGTAAGGGCGCGTTTGGCAACGATTATGTTCCCGGGAACTGATTCTGACAAGAAATGATTATTTTTGATTATGTTCCCGGGAACTGATTCTGAGTAAAAGAACGTGTTTGGTAACTGTCTAAAATTTTTGATTCTGGAATAGAATTGCGTTTGATAACGTGTCCATTGATTATGTTCCAAATTATTATTTTTTATTTTTAAATAATTTTTTCTACTTTTTTTTTTTTTTTTTTTTTTTACCTTTTTACCTTTTTTCCTTTTCTTTTTCATTTTTTCTTTTCATTTTTTCCTTTTTCTCCTATTTTTCTTTTCTTCTTGTGGCGGCGACCTCACCGGAGCGTCGCCGGCCCTCAGCGAGGCTGGCCCTCGTCGGCCGAGTCGCCGGCGGCCTCGCCCCCCCGCCGAGGGCTCGGCCTCGCCGATCTGGCGAGGCCGAGCGTCGCCGGTGGACGGGCGGGCCTCGCCTGGGGGCCGGTGAGGCTCACCGGGGCCGGGCGAGGCTCGCCCGGCCACCGGTCGAGCTAGGCGAGCCCGCCTGGTGGCTAGGCGGGCCTCGCCTAGCCCCGGCGAGCCTCGGCCTCGCCGGTGGACAGGCGGGCCTCGCCGGGCCGGGCGAGGCCCGCCCGGCCACCGGTCGGGCTAGGCGAGCTCGGCCGGTGGCTAGGTGGGCCTCGCCTAGCCCCGACGAGGCTCGTCGGAGGCTCGGCGAGGCTTGCCGATGGGCGGGCGAGCCTCCGGCGAGCTCGCCGGACCGGTGGCCGGCGACCAACGGCCGGCGGCCGGCGGCGGGCGGGCGGCTGGCGGTGGTGAGTGGCGGCGGACGGCGGCGGGCGGTGGCGGGCGACGGTCGCGGGATGGCGGAAGGAAAGAAGAAGAGTTTTATTGTGTTGATTCTTTTTGATTCTCGGACGTAGAATCAACTTTTTTGATTCTCAAATCTACTCCAAAATCGATTCTGGGAACAAATTTGTTCAGGAACAAAATTTTTACCAAACGCGATTCTCGTCCCAAACCGATTCTGGGAACAAAAAATCAGAATCAGGCACTGTTTGGATGGTTGCCAAACAGGGCCTAAGTCATCCGAAACTCCAAAGATTACTATGTGCATGTCAACCAGCACTTCAATGAACAATATGTTGCAACAAGATGTCATATAAGGTTACTAGACAACATCCTTTGCTATCACTAGTTCTTTTTTTTTAGGGCAAATTCTAGTAGTTGAATGTTTCCAACCTCTTCAGTTGCACAGAAGTACTGGTTAGATCTCCAAACACGAAAACACTAGATCTACCCATCATCTATCCAAATCTTCCTCATGAAAGAAGTCTAAGCACATATCGATGATATACTTCGGTGATTGATGCTAGTTTGGAGCACACCTGTGATGGTGAGGCTGGACAGAGCATCTAGATCTGGTGGTTGGGCTCTAACAATAATGATGGTGGCTGGAAGGCGACGTTGGTGGCTCCAATGACAATGGTGGTGGCTGGACGATGACTATGGTGGCTAGACAGTGACTATGGAGGGTGGACGGCGATGATGGTGGTTGATACTGTCTAGATTTGGTGATCGGGTGGTTGTGGTGGTGTGAAGTGATGGTTCCGACAATAGTGAGGGTGGTGGTGGTGGTGGTATAGGGGTTGAAAATTGGGGGTTTTTTTTTTCTTGCTCTGATACCATGTTGAAGGAGATAAAGTGTCGTATTGTATTATTTTAATCAAAAGGATTACAAGAATATATATATTATAGGTAATGCTTTCAATATAAAATAACTAGGGATAAGTGCATTGGAAGTTCTAAAACTTATCACGAAAATGTATTTGAGTCCTAAAACTTGCAAAAAGTGCAAATAAGTCCTAAAACTTGTCAAAATGTTTCATTTGAGTCCTAAAATTGACGCCATTAGACTTTTCCGTTAAAAATGCTGATGTGGCATTTAAAATTAATTTTTATTTTCCACTTGGCTTTTTAATGATTTTTTTATTCATTAAAAAATAGATTTAAAAACTAAAAATTAGATATATTCATTTTATCTTATTTTCGAAAAAAAAGAAAAGTGAAGATTTATTTAAAAAAGAAAACGGTTCAAAAAAAAAAAAAAAAGGCAGCCTTGTCGAAGGGGCCGGCGGCCGTCGCCGGCCTGGGTGAGGCATCGTCGGCCCTCGCGGGGGCCGGCAACCGTCGCCGCCCTAGGCAACGCCTCGTCGGCCCTCGCTTGGGGCGGGCGACGACTCGCCCAGCCGGGCGACGGCCGCGACCCTCGCTCGGGGCGGTGAGGCTCGCCCGGATCCGGCGAGCCTCGTCGGTCCCGAGTGAGGGCCGACAAGGTGTCGCCTAGGGCGGGCGACGTTGTCGCCCCCGCGAAGGCCGGCGACACCTCGCCTAGGTCGGGCGACGACCGTTGGCCCTCGAGAGGGCCGGTGTGCCGAGATCTAGGCACCCTTGCCCGAGCTTGGCGAGGGTTGCCAACCCTCGCCTAGGGCTGGCGAGGCCTCGCCCTTGCCGGGCGAGGGCCGACGACGGTCCTTTGGCCCCTCCGGTGAGACCGCCATTTTTGTCTTTTTTTTTTTTGAATTTTTTCTTTTTTAAATAAATTTTCACTTTTTTTCGAAAATAAGATAAAATGAATAAATCTAATTTTTAGTTTTTAAATCTAATTTTTAAATGAATAAAAAATCATTAAAAAAAGCCATGTGGAAAATAAAAATTAATTTTATATGCCACGTTAGCATTTTTAATGGAAAATGCTAACGGCGTCGATTTTAGGATTCAAATGAAACATTTTGACAAGTTTTAGGACTTATTTGTACTTTTTGCAAGTTTTAGGACTCAAATGCATTTTCATGACAAGTTTTAGGACTTCCGCAACACTTATCCCAAATAAATATTGACAATTTTAACCTTATCATTATCATTTTCGAACATATCCAAAGTTCTATTTCAGCCTCTCATCTCATTATTTGGCAATTCTTTAACTTTGACTATAGGATCCTCCAAATATCAAGCCCATCACAAGTAAACAGACAGGTTAATGACCATATCAAGCATCCCGACATAAAAAGAAATTTCTTTACAGATCACACATCAATTGTGCAGGATAATAGACTCTGAAGCAAAAGGGACCAATACATTTACAATTGATCCATGCTTTAGAGCTTAAGAAATGAACCCCAATTGCTCGAAGAGATGCAAAAATTTCCCGCCAAAAAACATTAATCCCAACAAATTAGGTTTCCTCTTGTCAACCTAAGAATATTACATTAACTGAAGACCTTAAAGGTCCTTTGTTGGAGTAATCTTGAGCTACATCAATGGTATACTACTTCTCAATTATAGGGTAGAAAAAAGAAATCTATTGCTAATGATAAAAGAAGTAAAAGGAGCTAGTAAACCACAGGAGAAAATAAAGAAGAAAGCATGGGAAGTGTGATAGCCTGAATTTTCATATTTCGTTTTTGATTAAATAAATCGGGCATTTCATCGATGCGCCGATAGTGCTATTCTCTAAGCTGATCACTCACGACATAACTAAACTATCTAGGGAAGCAATTAAGGGATTTTAATGCAATGGACTTGAGAATTCGACCAGAAATCGACTGGTTGACCGTGTCGATCTACAAGGGTCATTTCAGCACTGTCAAAAATCGATTAGAGACCGAAGTTAGGTCGATTCGATAGAGGTATGTGATTAGTGTGTGGGTGATTAGCAAAGTTCTCGTTGAATGACACTAAACCGATTTTTCTGTCATTTCTGTACCTAGTGTCCGTATTTGAAATCTCGAGATTTTCACGACAACTGAGAGTCGCCAATGAGTCAGAGATGTACATTGTGACTCAAGATAAATCGATCATGGGTCAATTGCACTAAAAATTCCTAAAAGCTACCCGGTAGGTTAAGTCACACTAAAATCGCGCCGAATTGAAATTAATCGCGAATTTGAACCCGATTTCAGAAATTGAAAATTCTGTCAGGTCACAAATCCTTTTAGGAACGTCTACTCATCATTCGAAGATTTTTCGGAGATTCCGAGATTTTTACGAAAAATTGATTCGGATGATTAGGAAAATTAGCAGAAATTCAGATGGGCTAAGTCGATGGAAATTTGGACTTTCAAGCCAAGCCTTTGGGTGTTGGGGACTTGCATAAAATTGTATAGGATTTTTTTCAGCAAAATCGAACCTCGATTTGGATAATCAGAGAGGAATTTGAAGTTAATTCAAAGCTTGGTTTTGAGGCAACAATTTTGGGCTTCAAAGTTTGTAAATCCTTGGAAATTACAAGCTAGAAAGAATTAGGGGACATATAGGATAAGACTGAAGACCTTTGGAAGACAAACATTTAATTAGATGGATTAGTTTTATTGACTTTTGTCCCTCTCTTCTTGCGCATGCTTTCCGTTTCTCTCCCATTCGACCACCGCAGCTTCATCTTCACTTTCATTTACCTAGCTTAATCGATTTCTCCCCCCTCCCGTTTTTTTCGTTACCGCTTTTGTTTTCCTCGCCAGCAGCTCTCTCTCAACGCCCATCTTTCCACTCACCAATCAACCGCACGCCTGCACACCGCCAGTGCCCCCACCTTCGCTGGTCTCTCTTCCCCACAGTTGCCACTTGCCAATTTCCTAGCCTCCTTCGGTCAACAGCCACGCTCACCGAACCCTTTGTTAACCGCCCTGCTTTTCTTTTTCCATTTGAACCGAGCGAAGTCCCCACTGATTCACTCAGCCACCAAATCAATGCCCGCTTGCTCCATCTTCGACTGCACGCCAGCGAAGCAACTTCATCTTCGCGCGTCTTCAGCCTCCATCTTGCCGTGTGGAATTAACTGAAGCAGCTCCCACCTTCGATCGTCTCTCTCTGCACGAGTCTCTCACTCCCCCACTGGTCTTCACCCCACGCGGATCCAGCAACTTCCACCGGTTCTGCTCTCCAATCGACGCCAGCTCAGCCATTCTCCTTCAACTCGTGTCTTCTTGTTCGGTCTCCCATAGCTTGGCCAGCAAATCCAGCGAACTCCCCTCCTTCGCGTGTCTTCCTCGATGAAAGCAGTAGCCCATCTTCGGGCTTTCTTGTGCAACCCACCGAGCAGCCTAACTTCCTCAGCAACAGCTCAAGCCTAGCCCAAGAAACAGCCCATCAATTGAGTTCTTGAGGCCCACAACTTTAGCTCATCTTCATTTTCAGCAGCCCAAGCCTGCAAGGCGAGCCCAACCCAAATCAAAAACAAATCTCAAATTGAGCTGAGATTTGCTAGGCCAGTTTTAGGCCCGGTCCAAGCTCGTTGACGCCGCCGCAAACCTGAGTTTTGACTGCCGTCGCGCCACTGTTGCGGTGAACCGGTTTCCGCAATAAACCGGTGAGTTTATGGTTAGGATAATTTAATTAGTTCAATAGGTGATTAGATTAGAATTATTTAGCCTAAGTTAGCATTTTTAAATATTTAATGTATTTATTTAATTAATTTTAGAAATTATTTAATTATTAAATATTTTCCGGAAATTAGGCCGGGATAGTCGCTGACCGGAATTTTGTGCGATTGCAATGATGTGGTTAATTTTTGCGATTGGGTGTTAAATTGCGCAAATTGAGTCTTGTTGGTGTCAATTAGGCGGTCTGTGGACTTTTGTGGCTCTCCACAGCACTTTCGGACTAATAGATTTCATGTTACGTCAATTTGAACTTGCTCGATCTGTTCAATTGCGACCTTATAATGCACTCGCATTCTCTGGTCCAATTGCTGTTTTTGTTTATGTATTCCTGATTTATCCACTATGTTAGTTTGGTTGGTTCTTTGTGCCTAGTTTTGGTGTAGCAGCTATATTTTGCTTCATCCTTTTTTTCCAAAGGTTTCATAATTGGACATTGAACCCATTTCATATGATGGGAGTTGCCGATGTATTGGGCGCTGCTCTCCTATGCACTATTCATGGTGCTACCGTAGAAAATACTTTATTTGAAGATGGTGATGGTGCAAATACATTCCGTGCTTTTAACCCAACTCAAGTTGAAGAAACTTATTGAATGGTCACTGCTAATTGCTTTTGGTCCCAAATCTTTGGGGTTGCTTTTTCCAATAAACGTTGGTTACATTTCTTTATGTTATTTGTACAAGTAATCGGTTTATGGATGAGTGCTCTTGGAGTAGTCGGTCTGAATTTGAACCTACGTGCCTATGACTTCGTTTCCCAGGAGATCCGTGCTGTGGCATCCCAAAATTCAAGACAAACTCTAAGGTGTATTAAAGCTCGTAATTAGGTAATGAAATTACCTATGGCTTATGCTTTAGCCATTAGTTTTCTTTTAAGGCTAATTGATATGTGTTTGTGTTTATGAGATTTTAAATTTGATAGATTAATGATCTATGCTTGGCCATGCACCTTATAGATTAAATTCCTATAAATAAAATATTACAAGACTTTGGCCATGTGGAATTTAAAGTTTAAATTTCATAAAAGAAAGAATTGAAAATTCTTAAAGGTGAAATTTAGGATTTAAATTAGGTTAGGGCCTTAGGCCCAAAGGTGGATTTTAATGGGCCAAGTTGGCCGGCCCATTGAAGCCCACAAGTGGGCTGCCGTCGACCAAGAGAGGGGGAGGAGTGGCCGGCCCATTGCTGGCCCAAATGCCCCAAAAGCCCAGGCCCAAGCCCATGCATGTGTTTTGGCAAGTGGCAAGGAGGAGCTCATGCATTGGCTAATAGATAGACAACCTAATCATTGCAAATGATTAGGAAATGGGGGAATAAAAGGGATGAAGAGGAGAGAGAATGACCGGTTAGCCATTCGCCCAAAGAGAGAGAGAGGGTTGTGAGAGAGAGGGAGAGTGAGGCCGAGAGAGAGGAGAAGCCGAGAGGGGAGGAGGAGCCGTCGCCGCTCACCGTCCGTCCGCCCGTCGCCGCACGCCGATCGCCACCGTGTGCCGTCGTTCATTCGGTCTAGAGGCAAGTTGGGAATCCATTTCCTACTCTTGCATGTGTGTCTTGCATGTATGTTTGGTGTAGTGTCGAAATTGTTGTAAAATATGGCTTCGAAATTGGGTATAAACAATGAAATCGGATCGAGTAAAATAACTCGGACTTTGAGGCGTGATATCACTTTCTTTAAGGATTTATTTGCCCCACAACGTTGCTAATGGTCACCGGCAAAAATCCTCCAGGATACAACAAAGTCTCGGATGAAAAAAATTTGATAGCAATTCAAGTATTTCTCCAGGGTCTCTCTAAGAAACAATCGAAAAAATTGGCTGCAGTTTTCTGAAAGAAGACTCGAAAATGACAACACACTCTTTCCGCAAAAAAGGACAAGTATATATATGAAACAATCTTGCAACTCTTCGTAAAAATAGCGAACAAACACATCTTTAGAAAATTGTTCGGATAAACAAACGCGACCCTTCGGAAGAAGTCGAAACAAACAATTGCAACCCTTCGGGAAAGTTAAAACCGAATAAGTAATTTTCCAAAGGTTGTCTTGAAAAGACACAAATAAAATTCGGAATTATTATTATTATTATTATTTTTTAAATAGAATTTCGAATTTTCATTTATATTTCATTTCCGAAAGTTCTCAAATTAAAAAACAACCTTTGAATTAAAATAAAAAATAAAAAATTAAATAAATAGCAAGGGATTAATGCTAATTAAACCGCGGGCGCGCAGGCGTGCAAAGTGCGCCAAATAATCGCGCACCCGCACGCGGGTATAGTGGGGTCTAGCCCCACCCAATCATTCCTTTAAACACAAAAGGGAAATCCTGCATTTTTAAACTGACCCACTTGCTCCCACCTTTTTTAAAAAGCAATCATTTTTTTTTAACAAACAAAAATCCAACAGAAATTTGGGTGATTAGAAGGAGAAACCGAAGCTATAATGACTTGTTCTTGAGTGATGTTGCTGTTTTCGCTTGAATCCGCTTGAGTCAGAACTTTGTGTGAGCTTGCATGCATGTTTAGAGTTCGATTTTGACTTCGATTTTTTCATGAAAGTTGTAGCTAACATCTTGAACTATATCATACTAAAATTTGAGACGAAAAGATGGAGATTTGAGGGGTCAAACTCTCATCTTAAGTAGACGTCAGATCTGGAACAATCTCACTGACCTTTCGATAAATTTGTGGTTGCATGTTAGTTTCCGCTAAGAATCTTGCTTCGACTTCTTCATGAAACTTGTAGAGAACATCTTGAATATAACATACTCAAATTTGAAGCAAAATGAACAAGTTTAGCCTAGTGAACCAACCTATTCGTGAAAACCGTAGATCTGGAGACGTGGTACAGGACACCCGAGACTTCATGGACTCGTATGATGACTATAATCTGGATATTTGACTTAGATCCCTTCATGAAAGTTGTAGGGGACTTCTTGATGTAAAACATATCCAAATTTCAGAGGAAACGAAGAAAAATAAGTGGGCAAAAACTCAGTATTTCAGAGAACACGTACACTGGACATTTCGGTGTTAGATCCAGAAGTTTCGTATGACTGTAGAAAAATATCTAAAACGAATTTGGCTTAGAAGTCTTCATGAGAAATATACTTTGATGTCTTGGCTATAACCTGGTGAAATTTCATAATTTTGGAGGTCGTTTGTATATTTTAATTAAATTATTTCGGAAACTGTGTATTCTGATTTCATCCGAAATTACATGCTGTTTTGTGTAAATTATGAATTTATGTGAAATTCGATTTGGCCATGCATTTTGTATGAAATCATTATCCTATTGTCTTGTCTATCACTTGCCTTAATATTTATGATTTTTGAAGATCATATGGATATTTAAATTGAATATTTTTGAAAGTGGTACAAGCTGGAATTTAAATAAATTTAAAAAGGCATGATAAATGGATTATTTTAATTGGTACATTTTATTTTATGAATAATTGTACCATGTTGCATGCATGATGATGTCTTGATTGCACGCATGAAAATGAATTGGGATGCATGTATGAATTCAATACTGAATATGATTTTGGTTGCCATTACATCATATGCCATGCAAAATTGAGACCGAAATTGATGAACATGAATAATTGTGGTGGATGATAATGCCCTGGGAGTATTAGGATGCCCGGGATGAGATGGGTGCCGGATGCCTGGAATGTATAGAGATGCATTGCCGGATGGCCCTGGGAGTATCAGGATGCCTGGAGAGTGGGGTTGCCAGAAGCCCTGGAGGTTTGTGCCCAGGGGGATGCCTCGTGATGCCAGTTGGGATGCGAGATGCCCGACCAGGGAGTGTAAATGCCGGAAGCCCTGGAGGTTTGTGCCTAGGGGGATGCCTCGTGATGTTAGTTGGGATGCGAGATGCCCGGAATGTGGGGCGCCGGATGTCCGGTTGTATCTTGGATACATGCCCGGAGGTTACTCGCGATGTCTGATTGGATGCGAGTGAAAAGTATGGGATGAAATTGATGATCCGGAGTAAAAGTGATGGGGTGATCGAATTGAAAGTTAAAAGTGATAATTGAATCATGCATATATGATATGATGCGATGATGATCACCTATGGCATGATGATATATGATATGATGTGATGATGATCACCTATGGCATGATGATATATAATATGATGTGATGATGATCACCTATGGCATGATGATATGTGATATATGATATGATGATGATGTCATGATGATGATGCCATGATGATGTAATGATATGATGATGATATGATGATGATGATGCCATGATGATGTATATGATATGATGATGATATGATGATGATGCCATCATGATGTGTATGATACGATGATGTCATGATGATGATGCCATGATGATGTATATGATATGGTGATGGCATGTAGATGTTATGATTGTGATGGAGATGCATGATGGTATATGCATGGCTTCAAGGTAAGTGATGCCTGGAATGCATGTATGACTTGTATGATACTTTGAGTGGTTATTGGATTTTTTTACCTGCTGAGTGGTTGTACTCACCCCTTTTGGGGACCAACATTTTAGATTAGTAGAATGCCACTCCCTGCTGTCACGAGGGGCGTGTTTTATGGCCTGCCCTCCGATGTTGAAGTTGAGTGCGAGGAGTTTCACTATCCTTCCGTTCTCGGACTGACGTATATTAAAGTGCGCTGCTTGGTCATGTACGACGTAGGCTTGGCTGGGGGCCTTGTTGTCCAAGAGTTTATTTCCGTCCACGTTCGCCGAGACTGGGTGATGCGTGGGATGTTATCGCCGCCACCGCCTGATGCACCGGGATGGGTGTGAGGGCCATACGTGACGAGTAGGAGTTGGGAACTTTTTGGGATAGTTAGCCGACATTGATGATGGGGATTGTGTACTTGAGTTGTAGCGGGTCGAGGATTCTTTTTGGGGTTTTAGGCCGGACGTGGTTGAGTCCTGGCTTTTCCTTTTGATGTATCGACCCAAAGAAATCCCATCTTGCGATATGTAAATAAAGTGTCATGGCTTGTTTTTTAAATCATGGTGATTAGTGGTGTGTATTTGTATCATGGTTGATGGAGGGGGAGATGGTGATGTTTTATTTTGCTTCCGCTAATGAGTTGCGCTGGGACCGTTTTCAAAAAGAAAAAAATGTCTATGATTTACGACGCTTTCTAAAGAAAGATGAATCTAAGGTGAACTTTGGGTGCCTGTGGCGACCTGCGAAGGGTTCGGGGTGCCACACGTGCAGTGGAAGATCTTGAATTTGAAACTTTCTACATCAAAAATATTCCCTTAAACGAAGGTATTCGTGCTTGGATGGAGGCTCAAGATCAACCTCATGAAAACCTTATATTCCCTAAGGAGGTCCTATCCTGTGGAAACGCTCTTTAATGGAACTTTAGCTTTAGTTGATTGTGACCAAGAAACCACTGGTTTCGCTTGGTGGGTCGGGAATGCACGACTTATCAATTTATCCGGTAAATTGTTGGGGGCTCATGTAGCCCATACCGGATTAATCGTATTATGGGCTAGAGCAATGAACCTATTTGAAGTGGCTCATTTTGTACCAGAAAAGCCCATGTATGAACAATGATTAATTTTACTTCCCCACTTAGCTACTCTAGGTTTGGGGGTAGGTCCGGGTGGGGAAGTTATAGACACCTTTCCATATTTTGTATCTGGAGTACTTCACTTAATTTTGTTTGCAGTATTAGGCTTTGGCGGTATTTATCATGCACTTCTAGGCCCTGAGACTCTTGAAGAATCTTTTCCATTCTTTGGTTATGTATGGAAAGATAGAAATAAAATGACCACAATTTTGGAAGACCCAGTAGACAAAGCAAGGATCAAAGATGGACTGAGGTCGGGGATTAAGGATCCGCTCGTGCCCCTAAACCTGAAGGATAAGCAAGCTTAGGATAGTGCACTACTAGGATAGATGACCTCCTGGGAAAGTGCCTACTTATGCGCCAGAGGAAAAAACCGTGAAGCTCGGTATGGGACGAGCCAAAGCGGACAATATCTCTGTGAGTTAGTCCCTATAGAAACGGGACCCCTCCAGTAGATGTGTAGCTCGGGGACGAACCGAGCGAAGACTGGTGGTCCTGTAACGACCCGGTCGATGAGGGCAGGGAGTGATTGCCGAGGCCAAAGGGCCTGAACAAGGAGCGGCTCTTGGTAAGCTTTTGGGATGGCGAAGGGGGCAGGAATGAATTGAGCTATGCATTGAATAGGAAGGGCAATGTTTCTGGGATAATTTATCAGAGTGGCACAGCGAAAGTATCATCGAGCTTGTAGAACTTCGGTTTATGGGAATGAGGTCGGAGAAAGGAGGACCATTGGCTAGGGTTATACTTAACTATTTTGCCTATGTGTGACTCGGATGTAATGACTGAAAAGGATTGCCTTATGGAGTATCTTGATCAGTTCGTGATTGTATTTATTGACAACATTGTAGTGTACTTGAGAAGTCTAGAGGAGCATGAGAGACATTTAAGGATAGTGCTTTAGACTCTGCAAGAACACGGACTGTACGCCAAGTTCAGTAAGTGCGAGTTTTGGTTGACTCATGTAGTATTCTTAGGTCACGTGATTTCTGGTGAAGGGATTTCCGTGGACCCGACTAAGATTGAAGCAGTTATCAATTGACCAAGACCGACGACAGTGACGGAGATCAGAAGTTTCTTGGGATCGACAGGTTATTATAGATGATTCGTGGAAATGTTTTCAACAATAGCCATGCCTTTGATTTAATTGCTGAAGAAAGAAGAGAAGTTCGTTTGGACAGATAAGTGTGAGCATAGTTTTCAAGAGCTTAAGCAAAAGCTGACTACCACACTCGTGTTGATGATTCTGTCTGGTCCTAGAGGATACAAGATCTATAGTGATGTGTCATTCAGAGGACTGGGTTGCGTTTTAATGCAACATGGAAGAGTGGTTGCACACAGATAGAAAAGTCTACAAGCCCTCTAGGTTGACGAAAACGTTTCGGGGGGAACTGCCATATAAGGACCTGAAAATGTTGAGTCCACGATGGGGTGAGACAATGTCTCAGCAAGTTCACCCCCTAAACTCTAACTAGAAAGACAATACGCCTAGAGCAGTCTAAGCACACAAATCAGAGGACTTACCTCGCCTTAGTTTCCTTTTGCAAATCAGTATAATTTATATACTCAACCAATCAATTCAATCCAATCGATCAATACAACCAATTCAATCGATCGATACCATCGATGCAATCAATGTAATCAATTCAGTCAATTCCATCGATACAATCAATCCATCCATTCAATCAATTCAATTACGGCTCGCAGAAGCTGATATAAAAATATTGCTCTCACAAGTTGACGATTCATTGCTCACATAAGCTGACGTACAATATTGCTCACACAAGCTGATGTATAATATTTTGGAATAAATACCCAAAATCACAATTTTCACTCAATTTGCACAATTTAGCAATCAATTATATAAACTAAGCACACCACTGCAATTAGCATGAAATTCCAGTCATGAGCTATTCCGGAAGCTGGGAGGAACAGCTTCATCTAGTCGAGTTTGCCTACAACAACAGTTATTAGCAGAGTATTCAGATGGCACTGATGAAGTGTTGTATGGCAGAGCGTGCAGAACTCCAGTTTGTTGGAATGAAGTTAGAGAGTGGAAGATTACCGGCCCTAAGTTGGTTCAACAGTTAGTGGACGTTGTTAAAGTCATTCGAGAAAGACTTAAGACTGCTCAGAGTCGCCAGAAAAGTTATGTAGATAAGCGGCAAAGACCATTGGAATTCCAAGTTGGTGAACACGTCTTTATTAAAATGTCACCGATGAGGGGTACTTCACGCTTCAGCAAGAAAGGGAAGTTAAGTCCGAGGTACGTCGGTCCCTTCGAAATTTTGGAACGGATAGGGACTTTAACGTATTGTCTTGCGTTGCCAGAGAGACTTGCTCAGGTGCATGATGTCTTTCACGTGTCAATATTGAGGAAGTATGAGCCTGACCCAACCCACGTGCTGAATTTTGAAGAATTAGACGTGGACGAGAGACTGTCGTACGTGGAGAGACCGGTTCAGATCGTGGATCGAAAGGAGCAAGTGTTGCGCAGCAAGACGATATCTTTGGTCAAAGTGGTCTAGCAACACCACGGGACATAATGAGCAACGTGGGAAAGCAAAGAATTGATGAGACATCAATACCCCCACCTTTTTGAAGAAGATTTGTAATGGTTTAAATTTTGAGGACGAAATTTTTATAAGAGAAGAAGAGTTGTGACATCCCGAATTTTGACCCCGTCTCGATAAATGAAATGGGCATTTCGTCGACGAGCCTATGGTCCTTTTTCTTGGAGCTAATCACTCTCGAGATAACTAATCTATTAGGTGAAACCGTCAAGGGATATAAACGCGGCAGACTTCAGAATTCGATTGAAAATCAATCGCTCAACAGTGATAATCGGCAAGGGTCAAAACGACACCTTTATAATTGATTTGTGATCGGATATAGGTCGATTCGACGGACTCATGTAATTTAATGGCAGTTGATTCTGCTTGATTGCGAAATTCATGTCAAACAACACTAACCCGATTTTCAGTCAATTTTATACTCGATGCTCGTAAGTGAAATCTTGCGATTTTTATGACAACCGAACATCGCCGACAAGTCGAAGATGCACAAATGTGGATTGAAAATTATCGACCATAGGTCAAACGCGATAAAATCCCTAAAAGCTACCCAGTAAGTTAGGTTGTGCTAAAATCGCGCCCGGTCGATTTTAACCACGAAATTGAACTCGGTTTCGGGAATCGAACGTTCAAGCGTGTCACAATTTATTTTTAGGACCTCGTCTCATCTTTTGGAAAACTTCCGTCGAGCTCGGAATTTTTGCGGAAAATCAAATTCGGCAGAACAAAAAAAAAGAAAGGAAATTCGGATGGGCACCTTTAGTTGGAATTTTGGCCACCTAAATGAATTAGTTTGTGGGGAATTAAAGGGAAATTCATATGGCAACTTCAAGGGGATAATTTGACCACCAAAATAACTTGATTTGGTGAGGAATTGAAGGAAATCAAGAAGAAATTCGTATGGGCAGCCTCCTCAGTAATTTTGGCCATCTAATTGCCTTTGTTTGTGAAGAAATTGGAAGGAAATTGGCCATTGGTGGAAGCCTTGACCCTAAGGGAGCTGAAGACTTTGTGGTCTTGCACTTGAGTGCAAGATATTTGTGCTTGGATGGCTATTGGCTAGTTGGTGGACTTCCTTGGCCTCTTGTCCCCCTTGGTTGTGTGCATCTTCTCCCCCCAGCCGAACCTTGCTACTTCTGCTTTCTTATTTCTCCTTAAACTCTTCATCTTCTTCTCCATTGTTGCTGCTGCTGCTACCTCACGCACCCAGCTCCACACAGACCATCAACCACCGTTTGTTTCAGCAGCCAACGCCACATCGCTGTCCAGCTCGTTCCAGCCGTCGCTCCTTCCACCTCCAGCTCACCTCGAGCTAGCCACACCACCTCGCATCCTCACCACTAGCCCCCATCTCCATATGCCGTTCAGCTACCGAGCAGCCAGATAACCGGCTAGCTCCACCCATTGCTGCCACCAACCGCTCGCCGGTCCGTGTCTGCCTAGCAGCTCACCTATTAAGCCACCTAAGGCCGTTAATAGCCCCTCGATCCAGCCATTCTAGAACTGAAGCTAGCCCTTAGCCATGGGCTTCACCTAGCATTTTCAGCCTCTTTCGGCCCTCCGTTGGAGACGCCGTGGGCCCGGGATCTCACCGTCGTCACGTTGCCGTCGCCGTGGACCCGTTGCCTCGCTAATTTGGTGAATTAACGCCCTAATCTTGGATTAACAAGTTAATTGCACTTAAGTGGTTAGTTTAGTGTTAAACTAGGTTAGTGTTAATCCTTGGTTAGTTGAACTAGTTAGTTAGGCTATTTAGTTAGGCTAGCTAATTAGTTAGGTGGTTAGTTAGGTTATTTAGTTAGCCTAGTTAGATAAATTAGTTAGCCTAGCTAGATTAGTTTAGTTAGTTCAATTAGGTTAGTTCGGTTAGATTAATTAGATTAATTAAGTGATGTAGTTTAAATAATTTACAATTTATTTAATTAATTATAATTAGTGTAAATTGTGCTGGGATAGCAGATTATTAGAATTTTACACTGATCGTCGTGGTTGAGTTCATTTGTGGAATTGATTGCTAAATTATGCAATTGAGTGCTTGGTGATGATTTTTTATTATTATTGCAAAAATTTGATTTCATGGTATTTAATTAGAAAAATACCGGGTGTCAGCTTTGTTGGGATTTCATGAATTATGTATAGGTAAAATTAAAAAAATACAGCAGAAACAAATATGATATTTTATATACATGATTCTCCGAAGATGTTGTTCGTGCATTTTAATAAAAAATTTGAATATAAAAAGGGAGTTAAACGAATTACCTCTCGAAGCACGCTTTAAACAAATTGGTTCGGATGTTTTTCAGTTTGAGTCCCACAAACGTCAGACCTCTAGTTCAGACACACCAACAACGGACGTCGAATGGAAGAGAGAACTTTTGGATAATCACCACTATGATCGTGCTAGCAATCTTGTGGAGACAATCCGTATTATCCTTGATGTTTTTAGTCACGGCCCAAATGAGAGAGAATTCCTCTTCTTTCTTGCGTCTCGAAAAAAACAAGAACATGCACACATTTCTCTATTTTCAGCAACCGTTCTTTATATCCTCTATTCAACATTTTAAATAATAAAAAATATATATATATATTCTTGTATCAGCAACGGTTGCTGATCGAGGGATGATCAGCAACCATTGCCGATCGTTTGCTCATGCACGATCATCGTGCATGAGCGGTTGGTCGGCAATTGCGGACCATTGCTTCGTGCATGAAGTCCCATTATATATATAAAGAACATAATTTTTATGTGTGCATTTGGAATACATTAACATATATTCACTTTGGGTATGCATGTGCATCGTATGCACGTAGGCTCATGACTATAATACAAATTAAATTAAATCTCATTTAATTTAATTTCAAGTCTACATAATTTGATTGCAGTAATTGCAAACACATTTGCAACATTATTTCTCTCTTGTTTCACGTTATCCTAATTGTTTATGGTGTGTAACATCTCTAGGTTCATCACTAAGCTAGTAGTAAGATTTGTATTAACACATTAGTACTCCCAAAAGAATTAATTGTACCTATTAATCTTTAGGTCCTACAAGTCATGATTGACATCTAGCAATATGTCATGGCTACCCAGATAGTGTAAATGTTTTAAAAACATAATGAACCTATCAGCTTTGGCTACAGTGTAATTCAATCCCTCTATCTTATTATGTCCTGATCAAACAAAGACGATGAAATATTTGTCAAGTCACTAATTCGATCATATGCACAAATCTAATTGACATGCATTTTATTTGAGAGATAAATAATTTATTCTCGATTACAACCCTGGCCGAGGATTTCAATACAGTGTTATTAGATCGCATATGACAACATTATTATACCTTGCATGTAACAAGGAGACATGTTCCATATTGCGTACAGTGAGACTTCATATATGAATAAATTATAACCATCAAGCATAAAGACGGATCAATGATACGTGCACTTGTGAACCATAGTTGTTCGACACACAAGTTAACACTGTGCTACAGGTCTAAGGATTATTTACACAAGACCAAAGCATGAACAATTAGACATTGACCACGCTAAAAGCTTCCATGTCACTAATCATTCCATATGTGTCACGTTTAGTAAACTTGTCTTATACAAACACTTGTGTTCAACCACCGCCTGAGGTGGCTCAGTTGAATAAGGCTCTGCTAATCCTTTGCGAGGAGGTGAGGAGTTCGAATCTCGCTGGACGCACGAGGTTTTAAGTGCGATGTCGGGGTGGTGGGTTCTCTGCTAGCGTCGCTCCAGGGTTTACCTGCCGGCTACCGGCTATACGGGGTTCCCTGGGTAATAAAAATTAAAAAAAAAACACTTGTGTTCTAACTCAGGCATCATAATACCCAATGACATCACACTTGTGTTTACTTAAGGCATCATTCCCTTAAGTATCAAATACTTAATGGTGAAGTTAAGAACACACCGGTCTCAATAGGATTATAAAAGTCCACTCAATAATCCATTGATTAGGAACGGTTTAAAGATTCAGTCTAACTATGAACCCGTCACATATATTCTTGATGTCTCAATAATAGGTCTAGTTGCAACTGATCTTATGGAATCATTCATAAATATAAAATAATTGGACAAATGAATGAATACGTCATTGCCATTAATTAAATAATAATGATAGTACAACTGAAATCCCTAACATGTAACTATTACATAGTAGCTTTAGGGCATACATTCAACAGGTTTTTGACACGAAAATATTTTATGTACTATATAAACCGTGGATTTTTAAAATCGAGAAAGTACCATGTTTATTGGTTCAATTTAAATTGTGACCACGCACAATTATTTTACCAGGAATTTTTAATATGAAGAAAATATGCCAAGTCCATCATTTGAAATTGAGGCATTTGAGTGTGCGTGGTCACTAAGTGAAACTGTCCCGATGCGTTTACGCGGGATGAAGCTCCTCAGTGGGGTGCCGTCTAGGCAAGGGTTCTAGATGTTGCCATTTGCGGAGGGGTTCCGGAACGAAGCTCCTCAATGGGGATTTTGTCTAGGCGGAGGATGCTAGACATTGCCATTCGCGGAGGGGTTCCGGAACGAAACTCCTTAGTGGGGCGTTTAGGCGGAGGATGCTAGACGTTGCCGTTCACGAATAGATTTCGGAATGAAGCTCCTCAATGGGGTGCTGTGACTGTTGGGCCATAATAACTGGGCGTGAGTGATTGAGATAGCCACGCTTGATTATGGGACAAAATTGTGTGGTATGGAATGGGACGTGTTATAACGGTTTGGCCTTATAATTAGGACCCTTGCGTTTGTTTGAAAGATGAATTGATGTGTTCCAGTTATGAAAGATGTTTGTTGTGTGCATATGATATATGTAATGAGCTAATGTGCAGGGAGGTAATGAGACGAGGTAAGTTTGTGTGTGATGCATGTTTAGGCTGCCTTTGAGTGAATTCTCGTCCTAATCGGGGTTTAGGGTGTTGACTCTCTGAGATTTTTATCTCACCCTTTCGTGGGTTACCATTTTCAGGGCCGTAGCGTGGAGGATCCAGAGCTCGAGGCTGAAGGGTCCAGAGTGTAGATGGCCTAGTGATTTCTTTTTGAGTCAGACCTTCTGTATATGAACTTGTAGGGTTAACTCGGTTTGTTTATAAATTTTTGAGTTAGACCTTCTGTATATGAACCTGTAGGGTTAACTCGGTTTTTTTATAAAGTGTGTTTTGTGAAAAAGGTGTTGGCATGTGTTTAACTATCCTATGTATTTGATTGTTGTCCGGGGTTTGTTTAGTTCCTTCCGCATGTGCATAAAATGAAAAGGGTCGACGACGCGTCTTGGGAACATTGCATATTTAATCGACCGCCGAGGGGTGTGCACGTGCTCGGGGTTTAGGGTGTGACAAAATGCTAACGGCGTAGTTTGATGGCAATCTTGCTAATGTAGCGTGGACTGTTGAACATTTGAGGCTTGGTATTTTGTTGAGCAAAAAATACAGATGTTACATAATTAGAAGGTGCAACACTCGCAACTTGCTCAAAGAAGAAGATAGACAGGCTTTTTGACCTTAATGAAAATAATTACAAGACTCCCACATTTATAGACTTATTATATGACCTTTGCTCTTCCCAATAAATATAGCTAGTGTTCTGGAGAAGATGAATTTTTAGAAACTTACAAAATAATGACCATATCTCACCATATCTAATCATATCTCTAGAAACAATCACTACACCTAGAAATGCAAATAGACTCAATAAAGGTAATGCAACAATTATGACTTTTTATTAATGCAGATATCGAATAGTCTTCGGTATCAATTCTAGGATTTCAGTGTTGAAGCATTAGCAACTCGTTAGTCTCGGTATTGAAGTATCGGCACCCATGAATTCGGTTTAATTTCTAACGATCACCTATAAAAGGGTCATGCGAGGGGGCACGCCCGGCTTTACTTCCAGAAACATCAGTCTTCCTCACCGCCATCACCCCGGATCTGCCTCCCCCTGAAAACAAGCGTCTATTTAGTCTCCAATTCAGACATAATCATCTTCAAACTTTGAATTCTAAACGAACATAACTTTTGAAATGTGAAACCGATCTCTCTTGTACCCTGAAAGCAGACAGTTCTTAATCATCACGTCGGCTGTTTATCCCACCAGCCTGCGATCTGCGTTTTCTCGTTTATGCAAGCATTCATAGAGGTTAGAGAGCTTACTGTTGCTCACCGGGCGGGCAGCCGTGGCAACCTTCGAAGAGATGATCACGTAAGATGAAACGGCTAGAAAAAGAAGGAAGACGAGATGGGCCTTGTGAAGCATCATTCTCTCTCTTAGAATGTATCCTTCTACGACAACCGTGTGTACATGCAGAGGATCAGTGAGAATGCTATATATAACAATGTCGACACAATGGAGTTGACGATCAGCCGTGTATTGGGGTTCAGACGTTTCGCCCCCAACCTGACTTCGAAAAGAGTGCATCGTACGCATAAAGTAAAGTCTCTCCCTCTCTTTTGACTAAACGGACCCGCCGGGTTGATTGTGAGCGACAATTGCATATATTAGATGTATGTGAGCCAATTTCATACTAACCGTCAAATCATTTGGCTATCGCTTGAGGCCCATGCTATTCAATGATTAGGAAGAAATGGGTTCTTATACTCCAAGCACGTACATAATTTTTTTTTTGATTGGGTGTTCTGACTTACACGAGTTGTTATTGGTGTGAGCTGACTCGGTCTTGCAAGAATAAACTCAGAAAACAACATTGGAAAGAAAGGACGAGGTGGAAGTCAAGGTAGACGGTATATAAATCAACTTAATTTTTATGCGCTTTAAATTAAAGAATCAACTTCATTTTAGGATAACATTGATATAATAAGATTACTTTACAAAAGTCCTATATTAAAGCTCGCTTCCGCGTACATCGAAAGAAAAGGTGATTATGGCATTGGTGTTTCCAAGCATTTTTGTTTGAAAGAAATGGGTCCTTATACTCCAAGCACGTACATAATTTTTTTCGATTGGGTGTTCTGACTTATCCGAGTTGTTATTGGTGTGAACTGACTTGGTCTTGCAAGAATGAACTCAGAAAAGAACACTGAAAAGAAAGGACGAGGTGAAAGTCAAGGTAGACGGTGAACAAATCAACTTAATTTTTGTGTGGTATAAATTAAAGAATCAACTTAATTTAAGGATAACATTGATATATTAAGATTACTTTACAAAAGTCCTATATTAAAGCTCGCTTCCTCGTACATTGAGAGAAATGATGATTATGGCATTGGTGTTCCCAAGCATTTTTATTTTAAAGAAATGGGTCCTTATACTCCAAGCACGTACATAATTTTTTTTCGATTGGAATGTATCCTTCTACGATATACATGCAGAGAATCGGTGAGAGTGCTGTATATAACAATGTCGACCCAATGGAGTTGATGATCAGCCGTGTATTGTCGTTCAGACGTTTCGCCCCCAACCCGACTTTGAAAAGAGTGCATCATACGCATAATGTGACATCCTGATTTTCAGGTTTTGTTTTCGATTGAATAAGTTAGGCTTTTCATCGACGCGTCTATAGTTCTTTTCTTTGAGTTGGCTACTCGCGAGATAACTAGCTTATCACGTGAAGCCATTAAGGAATCTAAACGTGATTGACATGAGAATTCGACTAGAAATCGACTGCTCAACCGTGCTAGTCTGCAAGGATCATTATGGCACAGTTAAAAACTCGATCAAAGACTGAAGATAGGTCGATTTGACAGAGGTGTGTGATCAAAACGTGTGTGATTTCACTTGATTGCAAAATTCTCATTGATCGGCACTAGACCGATTTTTCTGTCGTTTTGGTACCCCATGTCCGTATTTGAAATCTCGAGATTTTCACGATGACCGAGAGTCTCCAATGTGTTGAACATGTACAATGTCGCTCGAAAATAATCGACCATTGAGTCAATTGCATTAAGAATTCCTAAAAGCTACCTGGCAGGTTAGGTCACGTTAAAATCGCGTCAGATTGAAATTAATCGCGAATTTGAATCTAATTTCAAAAATTGAAAGTTTTGTTATGTCACTATTTATTTTAGGAACGCCGACTCATCCTCGGAATAATTTTCGGCGAGTTCGGGATTTTACAGAAAATCAATTCTGACGATTCGAAAAGAAAGGAAATTCGATAAGCCATTTGCAAGTGGATTTTTGGCCTCCAAAATGAGCTAGTTGGGGAAGGGAAATTGTGGAAATTGTGTGGGCTTTCCCCTCAACAAAATTGGACATCAAATTGAAGAGATTGAAGCTTTATTGGTAAAATTTGTAGGCTTGAGGGGCAGCTGCATATTTTTTTTTTTGGGTAAAGAAGGGGCAGCTGCATTTTGGTCCCCAATTTAGCTCTAGTTGATAAAGTTTTGTGAAGAAATTGGCCCTAGGTGACCAATTGATATTATTGAATGAAGATGGGCTGAGGATAAGGGGAACAAAAGGGATGAACTTGTGGATTTTAGGGGACCAAGCCTTAATTGAGTAGATAAGTTTGTTTGACTTTCTGCCCTCCCCCTCTTTCCTTCGCACGCAGCTTCACCGATTCTTCCCCCCTCCTTCGGCTTCTCTCCCGCACGCCCATCTCTCCACCGACTCAACCTCTCTGCCCATCTCCCCTGCAACTGCCACCAAGAACCAGCTGTTTCCCCCTTCACCTCTCCTTTTCGTTGCCACCTCAAGCCACCCATCCACACGACACCACTCACGCCAGCCCACATCTCCACCGAATTCACCAGTCCAGCGCCCGCACATCCCCACCGACAGCCCACCATCTATTTTCTTTCCCCCCTAAGTGCGCCAGCCCACTAACCGAATCCACTCCCTCTCTCTCTCTCTCTCTCTCTCTCGCTGCCACCGCGTCAGCCCATCTCCACCGAAGCTGCTGGCTGCTTCTGCTTGACCAAGCCGCACCGCATTCGCTCCATCCTCCACCGAGTCAACCATCAGCAGCGACGATCGAAGCAATTCCACTTCTCTGTTTCTCGCTGCCTCGCACTCCAGCAACGACACCACCGAGCCGTCCATCGATTTCTCGCCCGTTTCCTTCACGGCCAGCTCCATTCAGCCGCGTGACAGCCCAAGTCCAGGATCGAGCAGCATCCTCGACTCCAGTCCGGCCCGCAATTCCACTCAAAACAAGCAGAAACCAGCCCACTTGGACCGACTAGCAAGCTTGTCACGCCCCGAACCTCGGGCGCACCAACATGCCACCATGGTCATTCAAATGCGACGTTCCCAGGATAAGTCGCCGACCCAATTAATTCTTTAATGCACATGCGGAAGCATATTATAAAACCCCTGACAATAAAATATGAGATAGAAAAGCAAGAAACAATTTTACAACAATGCACTTTCATAAATTAACGGAGTTACAAACGAAGGCCTACAGCCAAAAGTCTACAAAAGACCGGCTCTTAAAAAGGAACTGTCCTACGACCTACAAGTCGGACACGTTCTCCAATTCTCCTGACTTCACCTTTGCAACTCCTCAAGGCCAACCAAAGCAATCTGGTCACTCCGTCCACAAGGGACTTGAAAATGTTGGCTCACAACGGGGTGAGACATTGTCTCAGCAAGTTCAACTCCCTAAACCCTTATTAGAAAGAAAATACATCCAAGAGTGGCCTGGCCACACCGCATAGAGAACTTACCTCGCCTTAGTTCCTTCCTGCAGGTTAGCACAATTCAAATAACTAAATCACAGATAGTAATAAGAACTTAAACCACTGGAACGCCAACAATATCATTTCAAACGACCACAGGAGTCCAGATTATAAGACCAAACCGATACGACACGTCACATACCATGTCACACGATTCCCTTCCATAATCCGACCCATCAATAACACTCAGCATGCATTCCAATTGATATTCACTGCCACATAAGGGCATAACCTACTCACAGTTTGGCTATCTACTGACATTAATGCCAGGCATCGCCTCCCCTCATGGTGCGCGGCTTCGTCATTACGTCGATGGCATTCCCGAATGAGCATGGATCCAGCTGGCCTAGTCTCTACTGCGACCCGAGCCACATCGCTCTGTTGATGGCGTTTCTAAAGAAATAAAGGTCTAGTTGGCGTAGCCACTATTGCGACTGAGTCTTTCAACCAGCACATGATAATTCAATATTGGCCCCCGGACACTTTGCATTTCACTCAATACTTTGATTAAAATAGTAGTCCTGGCCTATTTCTTTCGTATTAAAACATTCGAGAAAGTAGTCATGCATGGGCACACATCACTTCGAACCAAAAACCAATACCTTCCTTTTTCAAACCACACTGTTTGATATAATACTTAAAATCCATTTTCGGTATCAAACCCGACACCCGGGATTTTCTGAAGAAATTATATACTTTTCACAATCACCACTTAGTTTCACAATTCAACAATCAATTGCACAAATCATCACTCATTTTGCAATATCTAATCATCAAATTCATAATCTAAAATTAAATTTATTCCAAAAATTAATTAAATAATATTATCCGATCAACGCGAAATCCAACCGAGAATTTAGGGTCTCGAAATAATTTTTCAGTTTTTTTATAAATAATAATATTTTAATAATTTCGTAATATAATATATTATTAAAAATTCCAGAATTTCGAAACATTTAAGTAAATCAAAAATAAAACCCTATTATGCCCCATCAAGGTTATTATTAAATAAACCCTCTTAGCTTTAATTAAACATGCTTTAAATTAAACAAACCTCTTAATATAAATCACAATTAAATAAACTAAACTAACCACCTAAGCTTACTTAACTTAGACTAAGCACACTTAGAGCATCATTAACCATCTAATCAAGATTTAGTGAGTTAAACTCATCCGATTAACAAACCGATCGCACCAAAACGACGAGGACGTCGAGGGGATTGACTTTTCTCAAGGCGGGCCAAGCATCCGGGGTCGGGAAGCTAGCCAAAACAGGCCAAAACCGGGCTGCCATACCCATTTTTGCTTGTTGCTAGTTGAGGCCGATGGAGGGAGAGACGGCGGCTAGTCGAGCGGAGGAAGACCGGCGGAAGGCAGCAACTGGTCAGGCGGGTTGAGGTGGCGGTTCCGGCGTCCAAGCGGGACCTCCAGCAACCTTGGTGGCGGCAAGTAGCAGCTCGTGACTCCGGATGATGATGCTAGGCGGCAAACGAAAGGGTGGAGCGGCGAGTGGGACAATGGTGAGTGGGCGCGGTGTGTGGGCGACGACGACAGCACCGACAACGGTGGCAACGAACGAGCGGCGAAAGAGGCGGACAAAGGCCAGCGTCGCACAAGGAGGGGGGTTGGACGGCACTCCCTTTCTTCTCTTTCTCTCCCAAATTCAAAATGAAGAAGATGATGTTGATGGGTCACTTTTAGAGGGCAAATCTCCACACTCCACTTGTCAACATCCTATCCATTCTTGCCCCACATCATGACATCACCAAGTGATGTCATACTCCACTATCTCAATTTCTCTCACAACAATATTCCAATAGGTTCAATTTCATTTTCCGCGAGGCATGGAATCTTATACATTAATTTCTTCAATTCCATTCAATTCTCTTCCAATTGATTCCAATTGAAGTTCATAAAATTAATCCATTGCCACCACACTTCAATTCACATATTTACTTGACCATAGAACCATCTTGATCTAAAAAATACCACCAAAAGCGGGCCTACCAATTTTCCGAACCAAATTAACCATACTTTGATTATTTTGCTGAAAAACTCGATTTGCATGAAAAATCTTTCAAAGATGAGTCAATGATCCTAAAATGATTTGTGACACATTAGGATTTCCAATTTCTGAATTCGATATCAATTTCACAGTTAATTTCACTTTGGCACGATACTAACGCGTCCTGATCTACTGGGTAGTTTTTAGAAATTTTCATGCATTTGACCTATAATTGATCAATTCAAGCCACAACGTACATCTCTAACACATTGGTGACTCTCGGTTGTCGTGGTAATCTTAAGGTTTCAAATACGGACACAGGGTACCTAGTCGATAAAAAAGCCGGTTCAGTGCCGACCGACAAGAATTATGCAATCTAGTAGAATCACCCACACTTGATCACATGCCTCTGTCGAGTCGACCTATCTCTGGTTTCTAATCGATTTTTAATTGTGCCATAATGACCCTTACAGATTAGCTCGGTCGAAAGATCATTTCCTGGTCAAATTCTCGAGTATGATGCATTAGGATCTCTTAACAGCTTCACCTGATAGACAAGTTTTCACATGAGTGGCCGACTCAAAGAAGAGAACTATATTCGTGCTAACGAAATGCCCGTCTCAATTTATCGAAAATAGAATTGGAAAATCGGGATGTCACAAAGCCCCTTCAGAATCGAGCAACAACCGTGTGGCTTCATGGCCCGTTTTCAGGCTCGCCCGATCTCCGGTTGGTGTCGCTGCAGGGTTATTTGTTGCCCGCCATCACGCCGTCGTCGTTGTGGACTCATTGGCTTGCTAATCCAGTGAGTTTACTCACTAAACTCTGCTTAGGTGGTTAGTTAGAACGGATTAGCAATTTAATTATTCGTTTATGCATGTTAGGTGGTTAGAACGGCTTAATTAGAGACTAGATAGATTGTATTATTTAATTGAGGAATTGATGTGCAAAGCACAAGATCCTTGGCTAGGAGTAATTTATCGTAGTTTAGCTTTGGTGAGCAAGATTATAGCAGCTTCGGTGAACACTATAGATATCAGCTTCAGTGACCATTATAGTTATCTAGCAGCTTCGGTGAGCAAATATTAACTAGCAACTTTGGTGAGCAATAATAGATATAGTAGCTTCGGTAAGCAATAATATATATATTTCAACTTCAGTGAGCATCATTATTATATATCAGCTTTGGTGAGCTATACCATCTATTTCAGCTTGGGTGAGCAGTGTTTGAATTGATCAAATTTTATAGGTGGTATTGATGGTATTGAATCGAGTGGATTGATTAATCGATGGCTTGAATTAAATTGATTTGATTGATTGAGTATATGAATTATACTAACGTGCAGGAAGGAACTGATGCGAGGTAAGTCATCTGTCTTGTGTGTGCATAGATTGCCTTTAGGCGTATTTCCTTCCTAGTCGAAGTTTAGGGGGTGAACTTGCTGAGACATTGTCTCACCCTGTCGTGGGCTCAAAATTTTTAGGTCCCTAGTGTGAAGAACTCGGAGCTAGAGGTGGAAGGGTCAGGAGCATGGGTGGCTCAGAAGTTCTTTTGATGATAGACCTCATATACTTAGACCCTAGAGTTGGTCTCTGTTTGTAAACCCGAGTGTGGTATTGATGGCTTGAATTGATCGAATCAATTGAATTTTATAGGTGGTATTGATGGTATTGAATCAAGTGGATCGATTAATCGATGGCTTGAATTGATTTTATTTGATTGATTGAGTATATGAATTATACTAACGTGCAGGAAGAAACTGAGGCGAGGTAAGTCCTCTGTCTTGTGTGTGCATAAACTGCCTTTAAGCGTATTTCCTTTCTAGTCGGAGTTTAGGGGGTGAACTTGCTGAGACATTATCTCACCCCGTCATGGGCTCAAACTTTTCAAGTCCTTAGTGTGAAGAACTCGGAGCTAGAGGCGGAAGGGTCAGGAGCATGGGTGGCTCAGAAGTTCTTTTGAAGATAGACCTCATGTACTTAAACCCTAGAGTTGGTCTCTGTTTGTAAACTTGAGTGTGGTTTTTAAATAATGTGTTTGATTTGAAATTTGTGGTCTTGCTTTTCTATCTCGTGTATATTTTTGTCAGGGGATTAGTTTATACGGTTCCGCATGTGCATAAAAATTGAATGGATCAGCGACACGTCTTGGGACGTCGCAAATTTTATCGAACACCGAGAGATGGGCACGAGCTCTATGACATCCTAGAATTTTATTCTGCTTTCAATTAAATAAATCAGGCCTTTCATCGACGCGCCTATAGTGCTAGTCTCAGAGCTGATCACTCCTGAGATAACTAGACTATCTTGGGAAGTCATTAAGGGATTTTAATGCAATAGACTTGAGAATTCGACCAGGAATTGACTACTCGACCGTGCTCATCTGCAAAGATCATTACGGCACAGTTAAAAGTCGATTACAAATCAGAGATATGTCGGTTTGACTGAGATGTGTGGCTAAACGTGGGTGATTCCACCAAATTACAAAATTCTCGTCGATCGATACTGGACTAATTTTTCTATCATTTTGGTACCATGTGTTTGTATTTGAAAACTCAAGATTTTCATGACCACCGAGAGTTGCCAATGTGTCGAAGAGGTTCACTATGGCTCGAAGAAAATCGATCACGGGTTATTTGCACAAAAAATTTCTGAAAGCTACTCGATAGCCTAAGTCACGCTAAAATCACGCCAGATTGAAATTAACTGCGAATTTGAATCCGATTTTAGAAATTGAAAGTTCTGTCATATCACGAGTCATTTTAGGAACATCGACTCACCCTCCGAAGATTTTTCTGCAAACTAAGATTTTTGGCGAAAAGTCGACCTAGGGCCGTATTCAACCGAAAAATTCAGAGAACTGTTTTTTATCGGGAAATTAAGATGCAAGTAGGTTCTAATGGTAAGAAAAAAATACCAATTTGATTGAGGACTCAACGGTTGAAATTATAGAGGCCGAATTGCATCGATTCAAGAAGGAATTGAATCCAATTGAGAGAAATTATGCCAAATTGTAACCCCCATTGGACACCACCTTTGGACCCTCTCATTTACTTCTAGAGGAAGTTTTGGAGCTGGATTTTGGCTGAGGAAACTAGCTGACTTGGTGGGGCCTTCTAAGGAGACAAAGAGATAGAAAGGAGACCAAAATGGCCCCCCTTAGCAGTCGGTTCCCCCTCCTTCTTCCCCCTCCATTCCGTCGACCCCTCCTCCTTTCAGAGCTGAAAGACTTCAAAAATTGCAGAGGAGAGCAGCTAGCAACCGTCCGACCAAGCCCCTTGCCAGTCCGAGCCGCTGCCGCCATCCAGTGTCACTGCGAGCTTTGCCCGCGAGCCGTGCATCCCCCGCGCATTGTCCAGCCCTTCCAACCGTCGTTCCGCCTCTGTCGTGACCTCAGGCCATCCCCAGAGTTGTTCGAACTCGCCTCGCTGACGCCGGAGCTGCCTGAACGCCTGCTAAACCGCCGGAAGCCTCGCCGTAGCATGTCCACCTGTCCCTACTCATCTCTAGCTCAACTGGTCCCCGGAGCAGCCCCTTCGACCACCAACTAGAACCGAGACCCAACTGGGGTCTTGAAGCTTCAAGGCCCGTTTTCGAGCCCTTCCCGACCCCGCTTGGTGTCCCCGCTTTGGAGATTGTCGATCATCTCCACATCCCCGTTGAAGTGAGCCCGTTGGATTGCTAATCAAGTGAGTTTACTCACTAATCCTCGCTTAGGGAGCTAATGACGCTTAGGGTTTGATTAGTTTAGGCTAAGCTAGGATTATGTGGTTAGTTATAATAGATTAGTGATTAAGTTAATCATCGATGCATGTTAGGTGGTTAGATTAGTGCAATTAGCAAGTAGATAGGCTGTAGTATTTAATTAGATAGGTTCAAAAATTTTCCGGACCCGTCTCGGCTTTTAATTAGGCTTTTCTGGCCTAAGTGTGCATTTTTGCTATTTATTGATATTTAATAATTAATTTTCCTAATTAATTAATTAATTAATTATTATTTTCCAAAAATTAGACCGTGATAACCGGTGACCGGAATTTCGTGTTGATTGCAATGGTGTGATTGATTTATTCATTTGACTGCTATTTTGTGCAATTTGAGTGTTGATTGCAATTTTGGGTTATTTATCCCAAAATTTTATATTTTAAGTATTTGATTGGAAAATACTGGGCATTGGTTTACAATGCCAAAAATGTGTTTATGGATCATTGAAATTAGTGGGATTTTCAAAAGAGAAAATATTGTATTTTGGTTAAGACCGACGATGTACACACACATGATTATTTTTGTTAGGAATGACAAAAAAAATGGTGGCATTCTTAGATGGTGAGAACAATATACTATATCAGCCTACGGGGCTCTCATATGTCAACTTAGCACGAGCAGTATACTTTATCAGCTTAGAGTGAGCATCGCGGGTATACTATATTAGCTCGATGGTTTGATATGTCAGCTTAGCGAGAACAGTATACCGATATACTATATCAGCCCAATGGTTTGATATGTCAACTTAGCGAGAGTAGTATACCTTAGCAGCTCTTAGTAAGTATTATTAGTATACTATATTAGCCCCATGGTTTGATATGTCAGCTTAGCGAGAGCAATATACTATTTATCAGCTTAGTGTGAGCTATACTATCTATTTTCAGCTTAGAGTGAGCAATTCTTGATATGATCGGACTTTATAGATACTATTGAATGGATTGACTGAGTGATGATCTTGATGACATGGAATCGATTAAGTCGATTGATCGATAGTTCGATTTGATGTGATGATTTGATTTGTTGAGGTGATTCAATGATTATATGAATTGTACTGACTTGCCGGAAGGAACCGAGGCGAAGGTAAATCCTTTGACTCGTGCTTATGCTTAGGCAACCTTGGGGTGTATTTCATTCCAAGTCAAGTCTTAGGGGGCAAACTTGCTGAGACGTCGTCTCACCCCATTGTGGGATAACATTTTTAGGTCCCTAGATGGCAAGCTCCTCCCGAGCATTTTGGTCAACCGAAGAAGGTCACTGAGCAAAGATGTTACATTCTGCTTCATGGGAGCCTTAGGGGATGGGAGTACAAACTTCTGAGGTCCATGGTTTGGGTCAATGCGAGTCTACCCCATAAGGTACCCCATCGTTACATATCACGGTACCATCAGGATCGAAATGGCTTTCAAATTAAGTTCCGAATTAGTGGATGCTGCCAAAGGGAGTGGCGATGCCATACACAAAAAGGAAGAGACTCATAGAATGGTAGAGGCAAATAGAGCTTTTGTAAATTTTCGTTAATCCATGAACAGAGGATCTATATAGACACATAGATCCGTGGATCCATATATCTCGATCGGAAAAGAATCAATAGAAAAAGAAAGAATTGGAATTGATCGATATATTTCTCGAAACAAACAAAAAAGAAATGAAAGATGAAACATAAATCATGGATCAACTAAGCTCTCTTGAGGGCTTGCTTAAGAATAAGAAAGAGGAATCTCATGTAAATACCATGGAATAAGGTTTGATCCTGTTCATGGGGATTCCATAAATATTCCATTCCAAAAATAGAAAGTTCGAAACAATTGGAATTTTTTTGGAGATTGGATGCGGTTACTAATTCATGATCGGCATGTACGGAATGAAAGCCTCATTCTCGATTCTACGAGAATTTTTATGAAAGCCTTTCATTTACTTCTCTTCGATGGAAGTTTTATTTTCCCCGAATGTATCCTAATTTTTGGCCTAATTCTTCTTCGATGATCGATTCAACCTCGATAAAAAATATATACCTTGGTTCTATTTCATCTCTTCAACAAGTTTAGTAATGAGCATAATGGCCCTATTGTTCCGATGGAGAGAAGAACCTTTGATTATCTTTTTTGGAAATTTCCAAACGAACAATTTCAATGAAATCTTTCAATTTCTTATTTTACTATGTTCAACTCTATGTATTCCTCTATCCGTAGAGTACATTGAATGTACAGAAATGGCTATTCGTTTGTTCTACACGCGCGACATAATGAGGAAGATGGTGGCAAATTGGAGTGGAGTGGAGGGACGCTATCCTTCTTTTTGATAAATATTTGCACAGAAACCTGCAAATATACAGTGAAGAGGAGAGAAATTAGTTAAATAATGAAGAAGGTAAAATAGTCGAAAGAGGAACAACATTGATAGCTGATATAAGTCATTTCTCGTACCTCTTCTATGCTAATCCCAATTGTACCTCTTCCATGCTAATCCGAATCCGACGATTCATCCTCCAAAATGAGATAGCTAGTATAAGCACCTAGAGGGGGGTGAATAGGTGTAAAAATAATTTCTCAATATAAGAGAACAATACTAAGCAAACAATAGAAATGAAGTTCTCCTTTCGTTAACAAAACGAATTATGATCAAAGTAAAGTAGAGAGTAGGGAAGAGAAAATGAACACAGAATTTATAGTGGTTTGGCTTATTCCAAGCCTACGTCCACTCTTCCACACTGACAGCCCACCGGTTGGATTTCACTATGAACAAAAGAGTTGTTACAGCAAGGCTCTCCCTTGATTTCACAGTGTAGATACTCTACCACACTTCATCAAGGTTTCTCAAGAATATAGACTCTCTTTTGTGTACAAGATTTCGCTCAGTAAATGAATTGACTAAGAACAAAGAGCTTCAGACTTTGGAATTCTTCTATCGTGCACCCTCTCGAACAACTGGAACGTCTTCCTTATATACTCCTTTATGCCATCATACCCGTTGGCATTTACCAAAGGAATTCTTCCAATCTTCCCGTTGGACAAAATCAATTAGGAAGACCATTCGAGCTATTTAAGGAACATGTCGATAGCCCATCAATCCTGCTCGCCCATACAATCGGGATCTCGGTTTCCATAAGTAGAACCTTCCAAGTATACTTCGCCAATCATCGGATCCTTAATCTCTGAATCAATCATGACCAAATAAAGGATTCTGTTATGTCATAACCAGCCAAGAGATCTTCTCCAGTCGATAAGGTCAAATCCTTAACAAAACATTCAGTCTTGGATAGCCCTTCTTCGACAGATTAGAAACTGTCAATGAGAATAGACTTTGAGTCTTGAGTTTGGCAGTTTGGAGGTCTTCAGACTTTAAATAGTAGAGTTTGCAAGTCTTCAGACTAGACTGATGGAAACGTTTTGTCAGCTTCAAAATATTCCAGGAACATTTCTCCAACACAAAACAATAACCGGAATGTGTGCATCTGCTCGGCATCTCTCTTCTAGAGCGGGACAACAAATGATTTTTAATTCCAAGCGTGTAAGGTTGCACATCTCAGATGACAAATGCTTCAAATTTAGACAGTTAGATAATACAAGCTTTTCGAGCAAAGAGAAATTTCCAATCCATTCTGGCAAACTCCTTAGATTCTTACAGTAAGAAATCTCAAGAGATTGCGAAGTCGTGGCATGTTGAATCCACTCAGGCAATGCCACCAAATCATGCAGATCGAAGATTTTAAGAAGACAAAGTTTTGTAAGGAATTGCCATTGGGTGCCTTGCTTGTCTTCTTGGCACAATAAGTTGAGTCTATCACAACTCTTAATGTTGAGCTCCTGGAGTGAGGAAAGGTGCTGCATGCCAAGAAAGAGACCCTTTAGGTCGCACTTATAGAGTCCCATGGACTCGAGATTATCGGCCAATCGAAGTAGAGTCTCAAGTATCGGCTCCAAATTCCCATTGTGAAGACGTAGATGCTTTAGTTTAGAGAAAGGGATGAATGTGGATACCACTGATGGTTCTGATGGATGATTTGGATTGGTCAAGAATTGTTGTTCCAACATTATTATGTTATCTATCTCCAAGTATTCCACCTAGGGGAATGGTGGCAAGAAATTCAAGTCGGGAGAGCTTTTTATATCCACAAACCGTAGTTTTGGGAAGAATGACCATGAATTGTTTGATTGATGCTTTTGATATGCTATCATCACTAGCCTTCTTCTCCACCATCCTTTCAATTTTCTGCAATAGCGGAGGGTCAAACTCTCAAGAGATGGGAAGAAGGGCCGTTTAGTACTAGATTGCAGCTGAAGAGGATCAAACTCCAATGGATACAAGGCCGTGAGACTCAAAGTCCTTAGGGAAGGGAGTCCACTTAGGGGGTGTCAATTTCGAGGTGTCTAAGGTTGACCAATTTCCTCAAATCTTTTAGGCAATCTTTGAAGGTTCTGACATGTAGGGATTTTAAGGGTCTACAAGTTCAGCAAATCTGTGATTGAATCTGGCAAACTCTTGATGGAGTAATTCTTAAAAATGTCAAGAAATCTTAAGTGCTCCAACTAACTTCCCAACGAAGAAGGGATGCAAAAATCCACATAGTTAAATTCCAACGTTCGGCAATGCCTAAACTTGGAGAAAATCTGATGATGTTCATTTGGGACAACTTTCGTATAGATGGCCATCCTTCCAAAGAGAGAAATGTTCGTAGATTGGTCGCTTCTAGCAGAGAAGTCACTTCTTGCAGCGACGAGAACGATTGTAAAGCAAATGAAGCATGTCGAGTATCTTCATCGAGACTGCCTTTGTTGAGACTAACCATCTTGCACTCATTTCCTATGACTTTCAAGGCAAGATCGTGCATGAGATCGTGCATCTTGAACTTTTTCACCTCACCCATGTAAGGATCGACCTCCTCAACTTCAAGAAATGACCTATAAAGGAGGTCCCGACATAACTATCCCCAATCTCTTCTAACTTCTCATTCCCGTCCAATGATTCATAAAACCTTGTGCCATCCACAACTGTATCATGTCTTGTTTATTAAAGACATAATCTTTTGGAAACAACGCACAATATGCAAAACAATGTTTTAGCCCCGGTTGAAGATGATCGTAGCTGATTTTGAGGACTTCCATTATTCCAGAGTTCACGGTATCTATTTTTGAGAATTCATGCTCTTTGAAATAGAGCCACTCCTCTTCCTTTTTGGCATACAAAAGGTTGCCTATAGTTTTGATGGCAAGGGGAACACCACCACATTTTTCAACTATATCTCGACCTATCTGCTCCAATTCTTGGTTTAATGATTTTTCCCCATCTCCAAAAGCCGTTTTCTTGAATAAGTCCCATGACTCATCTTTAGATAAGAAATCTAGATAATGGATATCTGATTTTGTACCTCTAGCATCCACCACCGACCGATTGTGCGTGGTTACGAGTATCTTGCTCCCCAATGAACCACCCATTAGCAAATGTTGGAGCTCCGACCATTTCCCATGATCTTCATTCCACAAGTCATCCAAAACAAGCAAGTATTTTTTCCCGTTTAGTACCTTACAAAGAAGCCCCTGCAATTCGTCCTTACACTTATTATCAATGTCTCGCAGATTTCTCGTCGTCTCGGGATCCCCTTTATACTTATCTCGGGCAGATTTCATAATTTCTTTAATGAGAAAATCCTGATCAAAGACATCAGATACACACGCCCACATCTTATGCTCGAAGTAGTTTCTCACTTTGTCATCTTTTTACGCCAGCCGAGCAAGTGTGGTTTTTCCAAGTCCTCCCATACCGACTATGGGAACAACCGAAACACTCTCTTCGGAGGAGGAATCAAGCAAAGATTTGATGATCTCCCTCTCATCAGATTGTCTACCAACTATTTCTTCCTTCCACACAAAAGAGTCAGTTGTCCTCCTCCTCACAATAGCAACAGTTGCCTCACTCTGATGCTCCTCTAAACGGAACTCCCTATCTTTTGCAATCCAATCCAGTTTCTTCCTAATTTCCTGAATCCTTTTAGGGCTGTGCTAGCTGATTTGATTTGGAGAAGAAAAAGCGTACCGCTTTTGACATCTTCTTCTCGGGAGTGACCTTCCGCCTCAGGTCTTCAGTTGCGACATCGTCCAGCAAGTCCTGTGCGTTGTACAACACGTCCTTCAGCCTCACGAGCCAGAGCTTGACCTGCTCGATGTCCCATTGTTTCTTCTCGGCATCCAAAAGCATAGTTTGGATGGTCTTGACGGTGTACTTGAGACGGTTGAGATCATCCCTCGCACCTTGTGCAAGTTGGATTTTCGAAAAGATGTTGGAACAGGCGAGTTTCAGTATGTCGTTGGTGAGGATGGAGAGCACTGCTTCTGCCATTTCCGAAGGCAAAAGCGGGGCTGAGAAGTATTTGAGAGAGGTTGCAGAGCTGATGCTTTTGTGGTGAGACAATGGTCTGGTGGTGCCTCACGATCAACTTCAGGCACGAATATATGGCAAGGCCAACGGATCTCCATCTTACTTCATGCTCAGTTAATCCACCGGATGAAATAGCATAACTTGCAACAGAGAAAAAGAATATTTTGTGAACCAGTTGTTTCTTTGTGAAAAGCCCAAAGTACATATTCATGGAATGATTTCAAGTTGCGGCGCTAAATCCGCCCCCTCCATTGGCTTCATCCACACCCTTGATGGTTAAAATGACAGAAATACCAAAATCATGGGTCCCACGTTTCTCTCTCAATTTTGTCTGATCAGAAGACTCAGTTTCAAGTTCAACAGGTTCCTTAATCCTTAAGCTCCTCTTTGGTTCCAAGTTCACACTTCCTCTCTCTCCCTCTCCGCTGGGGAAAAAATGCATGGTCAGACTCGGACAGCTCCGAAGCCCATTTCAATTCTCTCCTGGCCTCCTCTGCAAGATCAGAAAAGTCATACAAGCGTGGAACGGTTTCTTTTGGTCAGGTTTTTTTTTTAACTAATCGTGATGTGATGTTGCTCTCAGATACACGAAGGAAGCTCTCGACACGAGAGCGAAGCTCCTTGTGATCAATCCTGAGTACTACTCCGCTTCGAATTACAGGAAGCTCGCGGTTTAGCACAATTCTCTGCCCGCCCCTCGGGTGTGCGCCTCTGTCCTCGTCCGCACAACCTCTAAGCCCACGCCGCTGTAATTACTCGGATGAGTTTGAAGACGAAAAGCGAGACATGGAGATGCGAGGTCTGACGCGGTGCATGCGGCTACAGCTGGGAAATTTCATTGAACAACATCTAGCCATGGTGGTCAGTTGAGAGGATGATGCCAGCGACATGACGAGGATGATGCTGGCGACGCGCTGCCCAATTATTCGTGGGGGTAACAGTGTACCCCGTCAAGTTGGAAAAGGTCACGACGAGAATCAAAGAGTCGGAAAAGGTCTCGACTCTTGACGCCGGGAGTGAGTTGATTGAGAACGGCGAGAGCGGAGCCAGAGGCAGCGAAGGCCGTAGTGCGCGCCCCTCTCTCTTCCACATCTCCTCATTGCCGGCAGCTCCCAGTGATTGGAAATGGAGGCTGCTGCTGAGCCCTCGCAGCCTTGGATCGAGGTTGATCCCGTCGACTACCTCAAACAAGTCTCGATCCTAGCAAATCTTGGCAAAGCCATAGGCGGAATCAGCTGAAGACGGAATCAAGTTCGCTAAAGATATCTTTCAAGACTATTCTGCATTTGTCGCATCATGTGGTAGGTGTTAACCTTTCATAGAGCTTGTTCTTGGTTATCACTCCGATACCTATTGCATTCTTATTGTCCATCTAAATCTGTGGTTGACGTATGTTTTAGGATTAAATAAGAAGAAAATGACCGTCCAGTTCCTATTTTATTGCAGAAACATTGGATGTCTCGACCTGTGATACCTTAAATGATGAAGAGGAAGTGTGGCAAATCTATCGAAATAGTCATGAAGCATTCTTTAGTTTCATAGAATTTATCATCTTTACGAATATAATGTGGCCTTCTTGATCGACACAACTTGGTATCATCATTTCTTGGAATGCAGGATCGAAGCAAAATTAGCACGCCTGCTCTTCCCCCTTTAACGAAAAAACGTAGAGATTCTAAGTTTGCCAAACTCTGAAGAAGGGCGGGCCATTCCAAGGTCAGCCTCAAAGACTCGCAGGAACGCAGGACGAGCCGTGGGACGCAGCGTTATGGAGTCTCGTATTTATCATGCGCGCCATCTCTCTCTCTCTCTCTCTGAACATTAGATTCAAGTGCGATGTGAACAGGGAAGATCTGATATAGAAATAATATGTAAACCGATGGAGTCTGTGCAAACTCTTCCATCTATTGCATCGCCTAGCCTTCAACAAAGCAGTTCGATGTACATTTGATATCATAGATGGATAAATCATTTTAATTAGGCTAGAAGACATGTTCTATTTATTTACTTCACAAATGACTCGAGCTTCTACTGAAATCGGCTACATACTTAAATTTATCGATAATGCATCTAAGGGAATGACCAATATAATTTATGTAGCTAAAATTTTTTTACCAGAAAATTTTATATCATTAGAAAAAAATGCGATTCGTGCTTATGTTTTAGTAATTTCATAGGAAAAAGGAAGATGCCATTTGAAGTCAATTTGAGGCTGTACTAATTGGACCACAATATTTCTCACCTGTTTCACAAGTTAGTTCAGATTTGATCAAATCAACCGTCTCTCTGTGCATAATCCAAGACTAGATTTTGTTGAAAATCCAATCATCTGTTTCTTTCATTTTGAGGTTTCTTACAAAATCTGTTCAAAATACGCACATTTAAAATTCCTGAAAAAGAGGTTCGGTTCCCGTTGAACAACTTCTCGTCCTGGTTCATCAGCATGATGAACTTGCCGGTGAACTCTTTGAAGGAGAATTCGGGATCCTCCTGACAAAGTCCGTGGGATCTCGCTGGCAAGCCGGTTAAGGGACTCGCACAAGTTTCTTTGGTAAGAAAATTGCCTCTGCAGGGTGCATATCTAAGCATTACAGTCAGCAACCACCACCTTAACACGATATCAATTACAGAGCATTGGATACTTTTGAAGAAGGAATATAATGTAGTGAAGCTGGCATCTGCAGTCGGGCATAGGTTCCTTTAGATCAAGATCACCATGAGTTGAAAAGAGAGAGAACAAAGAGAAGAAGAAAAAAGAAGGTTGGACCAGCAAGGAAAGAAAAGGAAGCAGTCAAAGCTGTTGTTACTGATCAAAACAGTAAAACAAGAAACAGAAAACCAGAAGCTATAGTTTTTGAATGAGGAAGAGAAGCACAGATAAAACAGAACACAAACTTGTATACGTCAGTTTTCTAAGGAAACTGTCAAGTACAGGACAACTTAAACAAGAACAATAACTGCTTATAAACCACACACACGTGCAGCATATAACTGCACCTAAACGTGCTAATTCACTTCCTAGAAAATAGCAAAAACACTAAATGCATAACTAAATGAACTTGGCTGTTTTTTTAATAAAAAAACAGAGAAAAACAGAGGAAAACAGAAAACAGCAGAACTGAGACATTATAATCCAACAAAAGCAAAAGAGGGACAGCAGGGCCATATAGGAAAACACTGTAAAAAGGAGTTGTAAAGCAAAAACCGGGGTGGAAATAGCATGGCCCAATGTTAAAATGACCACTTCGGATAGGACGGTGCAAACAGCACGGCTCTATGGGTGATATTTTCAGAGCTTCCTCGCCACAAATTATCCAATGGAGTACTAGGCAAGTCTTTATCCTTTTAGCTGTCTGCAAAGCAAAGTTGAAAGTCATATAAAGAAGCACATGCTGCAGATTTCTATATCAGCATAAAAATCATATTGCATTATGCAACCATTGTATAAAAATGTAAAATTGATTATTCATATTGCTCGGCAATCATAGATGCAGGTGACATGGAGTTGCAGAGGAAAGAGGGATGCTTCCACGAACTCTGTAGGTCATTTTAGCAACCTTGATTACTTATAAAATGCCCAAGACCTTTGCTCTAGCTGGGAGCCAACTCCACATATCATTGAATAGCAAGAAATAAAATGAAAACGACCCATCTCCTTGTCAACTCCACACATCCTCAAACGAAACAACGCACCATGCACCCAACAGAACAATTTCAGTAGACTGACTACAGGCTAGGGCCGTTGACACTGGATGCTTCTGCTCGAAAACATAAGCTGGTACAGACTCTTCTGTACAGGGGGCAGAACTATATAGTATGCTCATTGAGAAATAATCAGAACAAGCATTTGCGTGTAAAATCAACTTCAGACATGATTTAAGGTTGACGGTCAGAAGTTCCTAACATCGACATAATGCACCATCCTGCCAGCTATCTACAATTTTTAATGACAGTTTTCATTGCATGGCATGTTAATTATCTAAGTTAATTAACATCCCTGGTACTCCAAATTAGAAACAAGAAAATCATTTGGAATTTTTATTTTGTATCTACTATATAATTTCTCTACTAAGTTCCAAAATGTACATAGAAATGATCACTTTTTCGTGGCAGAGTGTCGCTATCCTAGTTATCTAGTATATTGAAAACATGCTCCAGTGCAGACAAAAGCTAAGAATCTTATATTGTTACGACCATATAAGCCACTGAAGCCTATACTACTTCATCAAATCTTAGAAAAGGGAAGGAAAGTTCTATCTTGCCAATTTTCTTTGCATAGACGACCCGGTCCATGACATATCAATTAGCAGAAGCAGATAACATTAGCAAAAAGAGAAAGGTAAAAGGTATGAGCCAAAGTGATGAGAAAAACCTCAAAAGAATCATTATCCCACTAAGTGGAAATAATAGTTATAAATAGACCTGTTACCAGAGTGAACTTTGCTTGTCATACAAATCTGTTCAAGCATAGACTGAGTCTTTCCTAACATTCTGTGGATTGTAAACATCAACGTATCCCATCTGTATAACAAGTATGTCAGTTTTTCTTTCACTGTGAAAACACACTGACAAGGAAATGGGTTGCCCGACACAATCATAGACGAGCTCCAATAACAAATATCATGATGCATTAGAAACTGAAGACTTCAAAACAATACGAAGAAAAGGCAGTGAGCGCCATTCAAATACCCGTCCTTACATAGACATATAGACATCCAAGCATTTTGGATGCACTTCTTTTTTCTTTTTTGGGTGGCACTGGATGGATCATTTATTAATTTGTTTGTGTAAATGTGTATGTTTTTGGGGGGCAGGAAATGAGCTGACAGTACTTATGTTCTAGAATATACTACATCCAGGGGGCGGTGCCTCAGCAGAGTCACCTCTTGGATAACGATGCAGTATACATTTACATAGAAAAGTAGAGAGAAAATACTAAGTTATCAAGGAAAAGACATTAAAATAATTCAAGTCCTTTACCAACCATCAGAGAAACAAAACTTCCTCCGAGGACAATACGCTCATAGAAATGAAAATACTTTAAACAAAAAACAAGTTGAGGGAATTGCTTAAATACTAAAAACCTTCGAGTAGCCGACTCAACTGACAGAATAAAAAGATAATTGTACGATGAAACCGGTGAAGTTCACACAAAAGCCCTCCTCTAAGTTTTCCATATCATTGTAAAGATCGAGTAGGATCGAGAAAGCAGCTCAACTCAGGCGATGAAGAACTAAGGGCTACCCTTTTCCAAAAAGCTCACAGACCTTGCGCTGGAAAGAGCCATAGTTCGCGACCTCCTCGTCCAAGAATGGAATATTCAACAATGAAGCCATCTGAGATACACTAACCCACATGTTAATAACGAGAAAATGTAAAGCAATTTACATTGTCACAACTAAAGACAGACAGCAGAAGTAAACTCGCGATATAATACGCCTTCTCCCGCTCCATGTGTTGCGCCGAGGTAACTTGAGAACTGAGCATCTAAAAACTCCAAAACAACAACAACGAAGCAGAAGGAAACCCAGCGAATTTAGAAAACGCTCAGCTCAACGCAAACCCCGCAATGCCAAACCCAAACACACACGGAAAACCGAACAAAAGAAAAGGGAAGTCGCGATCTTGCACGTTTCGCTTGGGGACCTGGCTGGTGTATCGGGCGATGCAGTGAGGAACGATGAAAGGCGCGTCCTGCTGAGCGAGGCCCACTCCGATGCTCGCAGAACCTATAAAAAGCGAAAGGAAGAGACGAGCCGCGTTCAAGCTACAGAATTCAACGCGTCGAGCTATTCAATATAAGAGAGAGAGGGGTAAGTGGGTTGATGACGACGAGGTTGGAGCCTCTCTCCGAGATTAGCTGCGAAGGGATCGCCGTCTTCAAATTATTCTTAAAAAAAAAAAAAAAAGTAATTGCAAGAGATTCAGTGAATAAGCTCGACGACTCGAGCAGACACCGGGAGAGAAGAGAGAGGAGATGATCACCATGGCTGAAGCGAAGCGAGGTCGAAGATCTTCTCGTGCGAGAGTCTCTCGCCGTCTCCGAAAGCGAAAGAGAACCGGCGACTTATACAGAAGCAGTTGATGCCAGAGGGACGACGATTTTGCTGTTGATTGCTAACGAACGAGGCTTAAACGCAAGAGTAACGAAAATTTATTTGGGTCGGTCCACCCCAACCCAGAGGCAGAGACTGATAGAAAGAGCGCCAAGTTCTTCGTCGCATTTTGTGATTTTAGTCCCGAATTTTCTTTTTTGGCGAAAAATAAATAATTTTTAAATAATTTCCTAAATTTAATTCTCTGTATCACTTGAAATAACTATTCAATTAAAAACGTTTTCATAATCGACAATAATTTATGACTAAACATTCTCGTGGATAATAAATATGTTTTCTTACTCATAAATATTTATAAGCGACACAAAAAATGATTTTTAAGAAAACGTTTTTTAAATGATTCATTTTATGCGAAATAAATAAACTCAAGAAAATCGAAACACAAGGAATTGAAATCATTTATTAGACTAATCTTCATGGGTATTTTTGAATCACACACATTGGCTTGTATTGGTTAAGGTTTCATCCACGCATGGGGATGGTAGACGCAACTTGGGTGATGAATGTGGTCTGAAATTTGAATTTACTAGCCAAAAAATTAGATATTTCACCATTAATTTTCAGGGTGTTATGCATATCATACTACTAGTTGAACTTTGGTGCTTTGCTTTGGTTTTATATACAGTTTTGTTCACGATTTCGTTAGAATTTTGAAAGAGTATACAAATTTAACAAAACTACATATTAATGATATCAATGCAAACAAAGATAAAATGAAAGTTTGTTAGTGATGCATCTCTAGGTAGCTTCAAATACGTTAGTGTGCATATTCTTATGATTTGAGATTATTTTTATTTTTTGTAAATTACGTGAAATAGAAGTATCACAAGATTGCGATTATTTTAATTTAATTTTGCGGTTGGATTTTATGAAAATTTGTATTTTTTCTTGATGTCATAATATATTATTAATATCCAATATAGAGCTGCTTATATAATTCATGGATTAAGTTGAACATGTATAAAAAATCTAAATCCTCCACCTTAACGCTGTCTTTCCCTGCTATTGAGGACGTCTCTTTGTGCTTAACCCTTGTGGCTGGTGGCCTTGAATGGACTAATTTCACTCTTCGCCTTGGGGGTTTGCTCGTAGCTGTTGCGGTGGTTTGGAAGTTTCTTTAGCTGGGGATTGCTTGGTCTTTGAAGGCTGCTTGAGGGGTGCTCCGACTGCCATCTATTCTGTCCCTCCTGTCTCCTTCCTTCTTGCCGTTGTTTTGCTTGAACTCGCCACTGTTTTGGCCGTTTTCCTTGCTATGTTAGTCTGTGTTGCCGGTTGGCTGTTTGAGCCATTGTCTTGGATGTCCTTTTTTTTGTCTTGGTACCCTTCCACTCACCACGACTCCTTATCTTTTTGAGTGTAAGTCTTGGTTCCGGAATCACCTCTTGTATAGTTTGGTTAAAACTCAATATATCTCTTACTTTTACAAAAAAAATAAAAAATAATAATAATAATAAATAAAAAAAAAATAAAAAAAAAAAAAAATCTAAGAATTTTATTTAACAAATTAAAAGGGTAAGGACCACATTACATATTGATTTAAAGTTCATGGATCACATTAAATAAATTAAAAATTTTGAGGCTATTTATAAATAGATCAAAGTTTAGGGACTAATTATGTCATTATCCTTCCTTTCATACGTGCTTTCAAGGACTTGGCAACAAATAAAGTTATACTTGAGAAACGTGGAACTCTTTCATTACCAACTCCTATCGTTTGTTTGATATCTTCCTGGGCCGACTTTCACTTAAAAAAAATGCCGTATTATTTTCAGTTAGTTCTAAATGGCCATTATGTCTCTCGTGCTTAGCTCTTCTCTAGATCGACAATGATGAATATCCAATATCATCACTAAATAACCACGCAAAGCAAACTTCATCGAGACTTAACTCGCCCATACACGTAATCCCTTATTACAGAGAACACAATGGTCACTGCCATAGACAACGAAACGACTGAGCTAACGAATTGAGAGTATTCGACGAGATGAAAACCGGAGTTAAAAGCCTCGTGAGCACCAGGATTGCCCAAGTCCCACGCATAATCGTTCAGCCACCTGACAAATTGGCTTGCCGTGAGGATTGCGGAGAGATCCCGCCCATCGACCCCGGATGCGTGAATGCAGGTCCCACCAGTCACGACAAGACGTTGCGAAAGATTGCGGAAGCATTGGAAAAAAAGGGGTTTCTTCCGGGTGATCAACCATGAGGTCCCTGAGAGCCTCTTGGAGGAGGTGATGAACGAGTAGCGCAGGTTCTTCAAGCTGGAGACGGAGGCCAAGAAAATTTTTTACACTAAGAGGGTCATATACAACAGCAACATGGGACTTACATAATTCAGTCACCGCAGATTGTTCAGATATATGTTTTTGCTTCACGGGACTTACAACAGCTTCTGTTGCGTTTTTCACCTTTCGAAATGGAAAATTCATGAACAAGTTCACAAAGTGAATCAGCGAAGATAATATGCAAAAGAATTGTAGTCGATGCAAAGTACATGGTTCTCACCGTATGGTACTTGATAGTCTTTTCCATTTTCTTCACTAAATCAAGGGCTAAACTAGAAGGTGTATGGACCTTGACTTATTTGCGTACTTTTTGGTTGAATCGGCTGGAATAGGTGTTGAACGCTCAGGGAATGACAGTGCCCAGTTCTTCATTCAGTCGGCCAAGGCAATTTTTACCGCTGAATCTGTATAAATTTTCTTGCCTAAATTTCACTACATGTCATAGCATATAATCTTGCATTTATTCTCAATCAAGGAGACAAATCAGTAAGATGATTCTCAGTGATTGATCATTTTCACTGACGGGAACCTCAGAAGTGCTCGTTCCATTCTTTTTGGGTAGAAAAAAGGATGTTCCTCGATAATTGACTTTATTCGTGCTCTAGCGGCAGTGGAACCAAACTATTGCACCCAAATCAATACAAAATGCCAATACCCTTGGTTGTATTCTTTGGGAATCCATCCGACCATACTTTTACGGCAGCTCTAGTTCAGTTTTCTGACGCGTTGCAACATCTCCGGCAGAGAAATGCGGATGGAGACCTTACTCTCGTCTGCTCGAGCTCTTATCCGAAGTCCTAGGACTCCACCCAAATCACTTGAAGGAGACGGAGTGTGGAAAGGGACACACAATCATGTGCCACTATTCTCATCCAAGATCAAATTGGAGGACTTCAAGTGCTTCATGAGAACCAGTGATCGACGTTCCCCCGCTCCTTGGAGCACTAAATTGACATTGGAGATCTTTCGCAGGCAAGTAGCTTTGGCCAGATATCATTGTTCATCTCTGAATTTTTCTGAAACCGTATTTTGATTGGTCGACACACTGTGATCCTCTTCTCATTTCATTACTGTACTTTCTCATATGCTAAGTTAGTTAAAGAGCTTGAGAACTCAGGATGTAAATTACCATGGAATCTTCCCTGTAGCAATAACATTATGTCTTCACAATCTGCACTTTTCTTTTGTATTCTAACAGAGCTGTTTGACTAATCCAAACTTGATTCTAACTCCATTAGATCATGCTAGCCTCGCATTGACAAGTGCGGAATTGTCTAAATGAGACAGATGTTTGTTTGAACACTTTGCTTTTCACAGGAGGGGTCAATGTCGGTTCTAGATATTCTGCAGTTTTTGTATCTATCAACATCAAGATCGCAATCATAGTAGCAATCATAGTAGTAGATAGAAATTATGTTCCTCACTGAGGAACGGTTCGCTAATTGTTGCATTTGCATCTCCTAATAAACAACCGGTTTGAGAGTATTGAGCACCGAATCATGGCAAACAAGAGAGACCCAACAGTGTTGGTGGCGTGCTTCTTCGGCGACACTCCCCGACCATCTTCACGATTGTATGGGCCCATGAAGGAATTAACATCAGCAGACAACCCACCAATCTACGAGGAGACTACGCTCCCAAACTACACTGCCCATTACATTTCCAAAGGCCTGTACGGAGCTTCTGCACTTCCTGATTTCAAGCTGTAGACCGTGTGAACCTTTTTATGTGGTCTTATTGATGTTTGTACTTAAAGATAAAAGTCTGTCCATATGTTCAACTAGGTAAAACTACCACAGAACAAGATTGCGCTTCTTCAGTGCTCAGTCTCTAACGCTTATATCGCTTCAAATGATAGATCGATGAGCACCAACACAACTCCAAAAGACAAAGCCATTCTCTAAATTAAAGCGGAACCAAAAAGAGAGCACAAAATAGAGGGAGAGGAAGATTAATACATACCGCTCTAAGATCAAAAGAAATACGTTATCTTTAGATGAAACGGTGTTGAATACTTGTATGACAGTTACAGCATTAATCTACCATGGGAAAGTTTGCGGTTTCAGGAACATTTCTGTTTGGTTCAACTTTGAATTCCACTTTGTATATTAGCAGGTAGGATAAAAAGTGGAATTTTTGCCAGCTTCCAACTCACTCAACAACAATAACCAGAATCAACCGCAAGGCAAAAATTTATGTACACTCCCTAGATTTTCTAAGAAACAGTAGGTTTGCATTAAGATGCGACATGTCTGAAACCTAATTGATCTAATCGAGTTAGCATCGCATTAAGATGACGCAAGCATTGATCCAAGGGCTAAGACAACATCGAATCATCCTGTCATCTATCATTGTTCAACTCTGTCCTAACAGATTTTGTTTTCATGAATTGCAGAACTTGTGTACTAGCCACCCAAAACCCCAAAGAATCAGCCATTATTAAACAGCATTGTCATTTTCTCAGCTAGTGGTAGCTCATAAGCTATGACTTTCTCCTTCTTTTTTTATGAACCTCATAATTCTAAAGTCAAATGGAACCTCGCAATGGATGTCATTGTTCTCTTCTCTCAATCAACTAGCTATAAAGAAGCTACTCATATCATGCATTGGCATTGTAATGTCTCCATAACACTCAATTCATAATCCAAATGTCTCCATCACATTCAATTCATAATCCAAACTCACTACACCAAATATACATTCAGAGGGTCCAATTTTAAATGATTTATAAAACTATTGCAAGCCTCTGCATCAATCAAGGTTGTCCAAGATTCACCAAGTTGTTGTCTGTTTCACTAAGATGAACATTGAGATTTCTATATGCTTACTAGAACATATGGACCCAGCTCGTAGATAATAGTTATGTTTACTCGAGAAGTCCAGAAACTCTCTTAAAGTGATGACAAAGAGAGGACTAAAAACCAAAGATTCCTCTGCATATAGATTTCAGTAATTGCGAAGAAGTCAAGGGCTAAGACAACATCGAATCCTCCTGCCGTCTATCATTGTTCAACTCTGTCCTAACAGATCTTGTTTTCATAAATTGCAAAACTTTGTGTACTAGCCGCCCAATCCCCCAAAGAATCAGCCATTATCAAACAGCATTGTAATTTTCTCAGCTAGGGGTAGCTCATAAGCTATCCTTCCATTTTTTATGAACCTCATAATTCTAAAGTCAAGCGGAGCCTCACAATGGATGTCATTGTTCTCTGCACTTCTATTCTCTCAATCAATCAATCAACTATAAAGAAGATGCTCATATCATGCATTGACATTGTAATGTCTACATAACACTCAATTCATAATCCAAATGTCTCCACAACATTCGATTCATAATCCAAACTTATTACACATTCACAGTGAAAATTGAATTGCAGTAGAGAGAGAGAGAGAGAGAGAGAGGAACAATGCCTACCATCGATTTGGCCTCCGACTCCGGCGAGCAGAGAGCTACAACAGAGCGAGCGACGACTCGAAACCCGGCGTCAAGGCCTCGTCGACGCCGGGATCACCGAAATCCCCAGGATTTCTTCATCCGACCGCACGAGACATCCGAATCGAGCGGCGGATCCGAGAATCTTAGCTTCCCGATCATCGACCTCGGCGGACACGGCCAAAGAGGAAGGAGGCGATCGAGAGGATGCGGGGGTTCCTCCGGCGGCGGTGATGGAGGAGATGAAGGAGGTGAAGGAGGGGAGGGGGAGTGAGGAGGTTGTACGAGCAAGACGAGGAGGCAAAGGGTGGCGTTTGTTCTACACGCGCGACATAACGAGGAAGATGGTGGCGAGCTGGAGCGGAGTGGAGGGACGCTATCCTTCCTTTCGATAAATATATGCGCTGCCAATGTACAGTGAAGAGAAGAGAAATTAGTTAAGTAATAAAGAAGGTCAAATGGTTGAAAAAGGAACACTATTGATAGGTGACATAAGTCTTTTCTCGTACCTCTACTGTGCTAATCGTTCCGATTCATCTCCTCTACTGTGCTCATCTGTTAATCTTGGACAATCATCTATTACAGGCTCTTCCAGCAATGAGAAATTTTTAATCCATTCTGGCAAACTCCTTAGATTCCAACAATAAGAAATCTCAAGAGATTGCAAATTCGTGGCATGTTGAATCCATTCAGGCAATGCTTCCAAATCATCAACATCGAAGATTTTAAGAACACGAAGTTTTGAAAGGAATTGCCATTGAATGCCTTGCTCGTCTTCTTGGCACACTAAGTTGAGTCCTTTACAACTCTCAATGTGGAGCTCCTGGAGCGAGGAAAGGTGCTGCATGCCATGAAAGAGACCCTTTAGGTTGCATCGACAGAGTTTCATGGACTCAAGATTATTGGCCAATCGAAGTAGAGTCTCAAGTATCGGCTCCAAACTTCCATTACGAAGACGTAGATGCTTTAGTTTAGAGAAAGGGATGAATGTGGATATCACTGCCGGTCCTGATGGATGATTTGGATTGGTCAAGAATTGTTGCTCCAACATTGTTATGTTATCTATCCCCAAGCATTCCACCTGGGGGAACGGTGGCACGAAATTCAAGCTGGGACAGTATTCTATATCCACAATCCGTAGTTTTGGGAAGAATAACCGTGAATTGTTTGATTGATGCTTTCGATATGCTATCATCACTTGCCTTCTTCTCCACCATCCTTTCACCTTTATGCAAAAGTTGAGGATCAAACTCTCAAGAGATGGGAAGAAGGGCCGTGTAGTACTAGATTGTTGAAGAGGGTCAAAATCCAATGCTTCCAACAACCTGAGACTCAAAGTCCTTAGAGAAGAGAGTTCACTTAGGGTGTGTAGGCAGCTCAGTGAGCCAAGTGACTCACAATTGTTAATATCGAGGTGTCTAAGGTTGATCAATTTCCTCAAATCTTTGGGCAATGTTTTAAGTTTCCCACATGTAGAGATTTTAAGGGTTTGCAAGTTCAGCAAATCCGTGATTGAATCCGGCAAACTCTTGATGGAGTCATTCTCACAAATTTCAAGAAATCTTAAGTGCTTCAACTGACTTCCCAACGAAGAAGGGATGCAAAATTTTTTATAGTTCAATTTCAACATTCGGCAATGCCTGAACTTGGAGAAAATCCGATGACATTCATTTGGGGAAAACTTTTCTACATATGACCATGCTTCCAAAGAGACAAATGTCCGTAGATTGGCTGCTTCTAGCAGAGAAGTCACTTCTTGTAGCGACGAGAACGATTGTAAAGCAAATGAAGCATGTCGAGTATCTTCATCGAGACTACCTTTGTTGAGATTGACCATCTTGCACTCATTTCCCGCGACTTTCAAGGCAAGATCGTGCATGAGATCGTGCATCTTGAACATTTTCACCTTACCAGTGTAAGGATTGACCTCCTCAACTTCAAGAAATGACCCACGTAGTAGGTCTGAGACATAATCATCCCCGATCTCTTCTAGCTCTTCATTCTCATCCAATGACTCAATAAAACCTTGCGCCATCCACAATTGTATCATTGTTTGTTTATTGAAGACATAATCTTTTGGAAACAACGCACAATATGCAAAACAATGTTTTAGCCTAGGCTGAAGATGATCGTAACTAATTTTTAGGACTTCCATTATTCCAGGGTTCAACGTATCTATTTTTGAGAATTCATGCTCTTTGAAATAGAGCCACTCCTTTTCCTTTTTGGCATACAAAAGGTTGCCTATAGTTTTGATGGCTAGGGGAACACGACTGCATTTTTTAACTATATCTCGACCTATTTGCTCCAGTTTTTGGTTTAATAATTCTTCCTCATCTTTGAAAGCCGTTTTCTTGAACAAGTCCCAAGACTTATCTTCAGGTAAGACCTTTAGATCATAAATACCTGATTTTGTACCTATAGCCTCCACCACTGATTGATTGCGCGTGGTTACGAGTATCTTGCTCCCCAATGAACCACCCATTAGCAAACGTTGGAGCTCCAACCATTTCTCACGCTTTTCATTCCACAAGTCATCCAAAACAAGGAAGTATTTCTTCCCGTCTAGTACCTTACGAAGAAGCCCCTGCAATTCTTCCTTACACTTATTATCAATGTCTTGCAGATTTCTCGCCATCTCAGGATCCCCTTGATACTTATCTCGGGCAGATTTCAATATTTGTTTGATGAGAAAATCCAGATCAAAGACATCGGATACACATGCCCACATCTTAAGCTCGAAGTTGTTTGTCACTTTGTCATTGTTGTACGCCAGCCGAGCAAGTGTGGTTTTTCCAATTCCTCCCATACCAACTATGGGAACAACCGAAACACTCTCTTCGGAGGAGGAATCAAGCAAAGATTCGATGATCTTCCTCTCATCAATTTGTCTACCGACTATTTCTTCCTTCCGGACAAAAGAGTCAGTTGTCCTCCTCCTCACAATAGCAACAGTTGCCTCACTCCGATGCTCCTCTAAACGGAACTCCTTATCTTTTGCAATCCAATCCAGTTTCTTCCTAATTTCCTGAATCCTTTTAGCCACTTTGTAGGGCTGTGCTAGCTGATTTGATTTGGAGAAGAAAAAGCATACCGCTTTTGACATCTTGTTTCCGGGAGTGACCTTCCGCCTCAGGTCTTCGGTTGCGACATCGTCCAGCAAGTCCTGTGCGTCGTACAACACGTCCTTCAGCCTCACCAGCCAGAGCTTGACCTGCTTGCTGTCCCATTGTTTCTTCTCGGCATCCAAAAGCACAGTTTGGATGGTCTTGACGGTGTACTTGAGACGTTTGAGATCATCCCTCGCACCTCGTGCAAGTTGGATTTTCGAAAAGATGTTGGAACAGGCGAGTTTCAGTATGTCGGTGGTGAGGGTGGAGAGCACTGCTTCTGCCATTTCCAAAGGCCAAAGCGGGGGCTGAGAAGTGTTTGAGAGGAGATTGCAAAGCTGATGCTCTTGTGGTGAGACAATGGTCTGGTGGTGCCTCACGATCAACTTCAGGCACGAATATATGGCAAGGCCAACGGCATCTCTATCTTACTTCTTGCTCAGTTAATCCACCGGATGAAATAGCATAACTTGCAACAGAGAAAAAGAATATTGTGAATCAGTTGTTTCTTTCGGAAAAGCCCAAAGTACATATTCACGGAATAATTTCAAGTTGCGGCGCTAAATCCAACCCCTCCATTGGCTTCATCCACACCCTTGATGGTTAGAATGACAGAAATACCAAAATCATGGGACCCACGTTTCTCTCTCAATTTTGTCTGATCAGAAGACTCAGTTTTAAGTTCAACAGGTTCCTTAATCCTTAAGCTTTTTCTTTGGTTCCAAGTTCACACTTCCTCTCTCTCCCTCTCCGCTGGGAAAAAAAAATGCATGGCCAGACTCGGACAGCTCCGAAGCCCATTTCACATCTGTCCTGTCCTCGTCTGCAAGATCAGAAGCGTCATACAAGCGCGGAACGATTTCTTTGGATCAGGTTTCTTTGAACTGATCGTGATGTGATGTTGCTCTCAGATACACCGAAGGAGGCTCTCGACACGAGAGCGGAGAGCGAAGCTCCTTGTGATCAATCCTGAGTACCACTCCGCTTGGAATTACAGGAAGCTCGTGGTTTAGCAAAATTCTCTGCCCGCCCCTCGGGTGTGCGCCTCTGTCCTCGTCCGCCACAACCTCCAATCCCGCGCGACTGTAATTGCTCGGATGAGTTTGAAGACGAAAAGCTAGATACGGAGATGCGAGATTTGACGCGGTGCATGCGGCTACGGCTGGGAAATTTCATTGAACAACATCTGGGCATGGTGGTCAGTTGAGAGGATGATGCTAGCGACATGACGAGGATGATGCTGGCGATGCTCTGCCCAGTTAGTCGAGGGGGTAACAGTGTACACCGTCGTGGACCGGGTGATGATGCCGGTGATTGGTCACGACGAGCATCAAAGAGTCAGAAAAGGTCTCGACTCTTGAAGCCGGGAGCGAGTTGATTGAGAACGGCGAGAGCGAAGCCAGCGGCGACGAAGGCCATAGTGCTCGCCTCGCTATCTCTTTCTCTCTCTCTCTATGCCCGATCTCTCTCTCTTCCGTATCTCCTCATTGCTGGCACCTCTCCGTGATTGGAAATGGAGGCTGCCGCTGAGTGCCCACAGCTTCGGATTGACGTCGATCCCGTCGACTACCTCAAACAAGTCTCGAGCCAAGCAACAATCATGGCAGAGCCATAGGCGGAATCAGCTGAAGACGTAATCGAGTTCGCTGAAGATATCTTTCAAGAATATTCTGCATTTGTTGCATCATGGGGTAAGTGTTTCCCTTTCATAGACCTTGTTCTTGTTTATCATTCGGATACCCATTGCATTCTTGCTGTCCATCTAAGTCGATGGTTGATGTATGTTTACGCCTCAGTTTTAGGATTATTTAAGAAAAAAAAATGACTTGATAGATTCTTACTTTTATTGAAGAAACATTGGATTTCCCTTGACCTATTACACCTTAGATGATGAAGAGGAAGTGTGGCAAATCTACCGAAACGGTCAAGAAACATTCTTTAGTTTCATAGAAATTACCATCTTTAAGAATATAAAGTGGCGTTCTTGATCGACACGACTTGGTATCATCATTTCTTGGAAATTCTTCAATGCAGGATCGAAGAGAAATTAGGCCACCTGCTCTTCTCCCTTCAATGAGATGACATCAAGATTCCAAGGTTGCCAAATTCTGAAGAACGGCGGGCCGAAGCGAGGTCAAAGGGCTTTTTGTCCGAGCGTCTCTCGCTCTGTCTGAAAGCGAAGGAAAATTGGCAACTGAGACAGAAGCTGATGCCAGAGCGAGGACGTTTTTGGGTTAATTGCTAACGAACGAGGCCTAAACACTATAGTAACGAAAGTTTGTTTGGTGCGGTCTTGCCCAACCCAGAGGCAAAGAGAGCCGAGGTCATGATCCAGTTTTGTGTGACAGAAACTTAGGGGAAATTGTAATTTTGTCTCATTGTATTTCCTTGTACATGTATACATCTATATAATACAAAAAAAGGAATCAAGGAAAGGATATACACGATTACAATTTCCTACTTTATCTTTGAATATCTTCTATTGAATCAAATAAAATCAGAATCTACAATAAAATCGCAACCTTCTCCAACACTCCCCCTCAAGCTGGCGGCTTATATAGGTCGAAGACGCTCAGCTTGCTTAGTAGATAAGTATGTTGTCTTTGGCATAAAGGCTTAGTGAAAAGATCCGCAGGTTGCTCCACCGTTCTAATTCCTCGAGCTGTGATGATTCCTTTTTGAATTTTTTCTCGAGTAAAGTGACAATCAACCTCTATATATTTTGTCCTTTCATGAAAGACCGGATTTGCTGCTAATTTAAGTGCAGCATCATTATCACAAAATAATTAAGTTGCTCCATCAACTTCTACTCCAAGATCCAAAAGTAGGCCTCGTATCCAAATTATTTCACAGACCGTTTTTGCCATAGCTCGATATTCTGATTCGGCTGATGATAAGGAAACGGTTGATTGCTTTTTAGTTTTCCATGAAATCAGGGATCTCCCTAAATTGATACAGAAGCCTGTGACAGACCTTCTAGTCATTGGACTAGTTGCATAATCAGTATCGCAATAAGCCTTCATCTTCATGTCGCAATCTCGGGATAACAATATTCCAAGTCCTGGGCAGCCCTTCAAGTATTTTACAACTTTCAGTGCTGCATTCATGTGAGACTGCTTCGGATTATGCATAAATTGACTAAGTATTTGAACTGCATAGCATATATCAGGTCTGGTCATAGTAAGATAAATCAACTTCCCAACAAGTCGTTGGTAACCTGATGGATCTTGAAGCAACAGGTCTTCATCAGATGATGAGGTAGCCTTGTCATATTCAAATGTTGTAAGCTTGACATTCTGTTCAATAGGAATGACAGTTGGCCTGCATCCTGATAGCCCTGTTTCTGATATAATTTCCAAGACAAATTTCCGCTGACTGAGACATATCCCTTTATCAGATCTAGCTATTTCAATACCAAGAAAATATTTTGGAGGCCCCAAGTCTTTGATATGGAAATTGAAATGTAAATACTCTTTAAATTTTCTAATGGCAGAGTCATCATTTCCCATAATGAGTATATCATCAACATATATCAGCAAATAAATTGATGAAGTACCTTTAGTCCATGTGAACAATGCATAATCATGTTTAGAGTGCTAAAATCCTGCACTTGTGAGTGCATTAGTAAACTTTGCATACCATTGCCGAGAAGCCTGCTTGAGTCCATATAGGACTTGCGTAGACGACATACCCGAGACTCCCCCTGTCTGCGAAATCCCTGTGGAAGTTCTATGTAGATTTCTTCGTCAAGATCTCCATGAAGGAAAGCATTATGGACATCCATCTGATGTAAGTCCCAATTGCGAATTGCAGCAACAGAGAGGAAGGAACGAACAGTGACCTCCTTGGCAACAACGGAAAATGTCTCATGATAATCAAAACCTTCCCGTTGAGTGAATCCTTTGGCAACTAGTCGAGCTTTGTAGCGTTCGACAAAGCCATCTGCATTATATTTGATTTATATACCCATTTGCACCCAATCGGTTTTCTATATTTAGGTAGTGAGACTACATCCCAGGTATGATTATCCATAAGTGCATGTAACTCAGATTCCATGGCCTACTGCCATCTTGGATCACACGCTGCTTCTTCATAGGAGGAAGGTTCATGTTCCTCTGATATGCGACTAATGCAACACATATGGTCTTGGGATAGTCGATTAAAAGATACATAAGAAGATATAGGATAATGTGTACCTTGGGAATACAAGGTAGAGCATATGTAGTCCTTGGTCCATGTAGGTGGACGGGTATGACGCCCTGATCTTCTTGGTGGCTCCACAATTTGTTGTTCAGATGAAGTCACTTCAATATGTTGCTGTGGTGATGACTCATCTTCTTCATGAGATAACATTGGTGACTCGATTATGGAGTTCGAGTATTGAGTTTGGTATGTTGTTATTTGGAATGAACAAGTATTGAGTATTCATAGACAAATCTTCTTCAGATAAGAACGGACGATGATTTGACGTTGCTTCAGTCGTCTGAGTATTATATGCCGATTCCTGAAATGGAAATATATCCTCATGGAAGACAACATCTCGGCTAACGAAAAACCGACCAGTCGATAGTTCCATGACCCTATATCCTTTCTGTAAAAGAGAATATCCCATGAAGACACATCGAAGAGCACGAGGATCCATTTTGTCCCGAGGTCCCACAATTGTGGCATAGCATAGAGAACCAAAAACTCTTAGATGTTCTATGTCTGGTGACTTTCCAAAGAGCATTTCAAATGGAGATCGCCCTTCAAGAACTCTAGTTGGCATGCGATTAATCAAATAAGCCGCTGTGACCACACAATCTCCCCAATAGGATTCAGGAATGGATGCTTGATATTTAAGGGCCCGGGCTACTTCTAAAAGATGACAATGTTTACGTTCTACGACGCCATTTTGTTGAGGAGTGTATGTGCATGAAGTTTCATGAAGTATTCCATGGGAGGCAAAGAAAGAGCTACATTCCGTGGTGAAAAATTCTCGTCCATTGTCTGTGCGAATTTTTTGAATAGAAGCATCAAACTGATTTTTAATCAAGGAAAGAAAATTCACAATGTTTGAGAATGTTTGGCTCTTGGATTGCATAAGAAAGACCCATGTGGCACGAGTGTAGTCATCAACAATAGTCAGGAAGAATCGAGAGCCATCATGATGAGGAGTATGATAGGGGCCCCATATGTCAACATGAATTAAAGAGAAAGCACTAGTGGCTCGAGACGTGCTTATAGGAAATGGAGATCGAGATTGTTTTGCTAAGGGACAAATCGAGCAATTTGGATAAGGGAAACGAGCACTATGACCCAAGCGTTGATGATAAAGGAAATTTTTATTGCTAGTTGCTACATTACAAGAAATGCTTTTATGTAGCAATGAAAAATCGAAATTCCTAGGAAAGCTGATCCAAAAATAAAGCCCTCGTGCAACACTACCCAAGCCCATCATTTTGCCAGTCGAACGGTCCTGTAATGAACAATTTTTGGAATTGAATTCAACATGACAATGGTTGTCTTCACAGACTTTGGACACTGATATAAGATTGAATTCAAAATTAGGAATGTATAAGACATTCTTAAGAATAATGTGCTCGCTAAGATGGACAGTTCCAATTTTGGGCCATTAGGAAGTCTAACAGACACAAAAGGGTGGATTTTTCGATTGTAGGAAAATAAATCCTCATTACATACTATGTGGTCACTAGCGCCTGAATCGATTATCCATGCATCAACTGAAATACTACTATTTTGGGAAATGGAAATACCTGAGAATCCCGCAGTCTTGTCTGTAGATTTCAATTGATGCAATGCCCTTATGATGTTCTGGTATTGATCATCAGAAATTGGCTGATTTGCCTTCTCATTACCCTGAGTCATAACCTGATAGGCAGAATAATCCCTTTCTCTTTTCTCCTTATCAGTCGGTTTTCCATGTAATTTCTAACAAGTATCTATAGTGTGATGTGGCCTTTTACAATAATCACAGTATTTACCTTTAATTTTGGAATTTTGCCCAATTCCCCTTGATGACGTGGCACTTCGTGGAGCATAGGATTGTTTAAAATTGAGGGCTGATGTGGCTGAATGAGGAGCGTTCGATTCAGCTGCACGGATCGCCAAATCTCCACCATTAGATCCATACTTGTAATATGAGCCGTCGGATCCCCCTTTGTAATCTCCACCGTCCATTTTAGGGTTTGTTTCTTCTTCCTCCCAGCTACCATTTCTCCCTGTTCGTGCCTCTCTCACCCCAGCAGGCTGCCCGAGGGTCTTCGACGTTCGCAGCGGAGGCCTGGACCAGGCAGCAGCTGCTCGCTGTGATGGCCCCGCCGGAACCGCGAGTGTGACGGCCTCCCCCATCTTCACGTATTCTGCTGTCGCAAGCCTTTGATTCTGTTCTTGAACTGCTAGTTGGTAGATCCGGCCGAGAGAGGGAACGGGATCCATCGCTAGGATCTGGGATCGGAAGGACGAAAAGCTTTCGTTCAAGATCAAGAGGAACCGGGTAACTTTCTCTCTTTCTCTGATTTTTCTATACTGTGCAAGTGTGGTTTCGGGCCCCTCGAGCTCCTCCTCGGCCGACTCGAGCTCATTCCACAGAGCCGAGAGCCGGTTGAAGCAAGCGGTAACCGAGAGGTTCCCTTGCTTCAACTCGGTCATTGCTTGAGTGAGCGAGAAGAGTTTCGCCCGATCCAACTTTCCATACATTTCGCGTATGTCCTCCCACATCTTCTTCGGGTCTTCAGTTGGTGGCAAGCCGGCGGCGACATCGGGGGCTATGCAGTTCCCGATCCAAGTGCGAACGAGTTGGTTGCACTTGCGCCAAACTCGTCGCATTCGGTCGGAAGGGGGACGGTACCATCAATAAAACCGTCCTTCTCTTTGGTTACAAGAGCTCGCCGGAAATCCCGAGCCCATGCATTGTAGTTGTCGGGGCCGGTGAGTTGCAAGGAAATAAGACGGAGTTCCGGTCCGTCGGCCGTCGAAGTGTACAGCGGATCTCCGGGTTCTAAACGGGAGCCGGTAGCTGGAATCGCCCACGGGTAGAGACCGGGTTGCAGTCCCGGGTAGGGATTTCCCCCTTGACCCGCCGAGCTTGTTTCGGGTTGGTGCCATCCGGATCCATTGGGTTGGAATCCGGTGCTAGAATTCTCTCCTGATTGGCTGTGTTGCGTCCATTGCTGATTTTGTCCAACGACCCATGGATTTTGAACAGGAATCCATTGCACTGGTGGCCACTGAGTTGGACCGGATTGTTGGACTGTAGTTGGAATCAGTGGGTGCTGATTATGAGCGTGTTCATCTTGCGATAGATCAGTCTGCTCTGGGGCTTGATTTTGTGGTAAGTTCTCCATTGTAGGTAGGTTCCTTTTTTGATTTTTTTTGCTGGTGTTTGATTTCTTGCTGTTTGAACGGATGAATTCCTAACCGGTGTGTCAATTTGTTTTGCAGAAAGAAATCTGCAACAACAATTGAAAAGGGACTACCGAAGGCAATTCATGGTGTTTGCGGAAGCTAGGTCAAAACGAAAGGCTCTGATACCATGACAGAAACTTAGGGGAAATTGTAATTCTGTCTCATTGTATTTCCTTGTACATGTATACATCTATATAATACAAAAAAAGGAATCAAGGAAAGGATATACACGATTACAATTTCCTACTTTATCTTTGAATATCTTCTATTGAATCAAATAAAATCAGAATCTACAATAAAATCGCAACCTTCTCCAACATTGTGATTTAACTTAGGGGCTTCATCCGTTTCATTAAAAAATAAATGATTTAAAAAAATATTTTCTAAAAAATGATCACTTCAAATAATTAATCAACAAAAAATATTTTCGTTATTCACAACAATTCATAAGTAAACATTTTCTAGATGATGAAAATGTTTTTTATATATTAATCTCTACGTGAACGATACAAATAATTATTTTTATAATATATTTTTCAAGTTATTTATTTTCATAAAACAAATGCACCCATGATTTTTTTTTCTTTAAGAAGATCATAACGCAAGGAACCGAAATACTTTATTAGACTACTAATCTTCATGGGTATGTATAAATCGAACACGTCGATGTGTACCAATTAAGGTTCCAGCCACTCACAGGGATGGTAGAAACAACTTGGGCGACGAATGTGATTTGGACACTGAATTAATCCGAAACGAAATTAGATATTTTACCGTTAATTTTGGAGGTGTTATGCATACTATATATTACTAGTTTTTTTTTTTAGTCTGATACTATACTAATAGTTGAACTCTTGTGCTTTGCATGGGTTTATATATAGTTTTGTTTATAATTTAGTTGGAATTCTGAAAAAGTATACAAGTTTAACACAACTATACGTTTATGATATTGACACAGACGAAAATAAAATGAAAATTTCTAAGAAATGCATCTCTACGTAACTTCAAATATGTAGGTGTACATATTCATATGATTTGAGAGTTTTTATTATTATTATTATTATTATTATTATTATTATATAAAAAAACTACATAAAATAGAAGTATTGCAACGTAGCAATTATTTTAATTTAATTTTGCGGTTGGATTTTACGAACATTTTGTATTTGTTTTGATGTCGTAATACCTAATATAGGGCTGCTCATGAGAGTACGCTAATTTAAATACTAATTGGATTATAATTATTATTGTTTTTTTTTGTGGTAAAGATTATAATTATTATTGTTGTTGACTACTACTACTATTACTACTACTTTGGTACTCTTCTCAAGGGTAACTTATGTGTGGAAAAATAGGAAATCATGTTATATTTGGATCTCCAGTTTTTGCATTGCTTATAGTTTTAAATAGTCACTGTATTATTAGTTATTGATTCATGAGCTCTTTGATATCGTGTGAATCAATCACATTTCTGCATATAAGTGTAATAAGAACTCTGAAGTAAGGAATGAATGAAATAAAAAGTATATTCTCTTGTCAGGAAATTAATTTGTTACTTATGGTTTTCAATAAATATACTTAAATAACTAATTAATATATATATATATATATATATTATATTTCATCATGCTTCATTCTATTAAATACACTGATTCAATATTTAAGCAAACATTTACAAGCTTTTTTCATACCCTAAACTTCAGTTAATCATGTTTGTTCGTACAAAAATGAGAACACATGGGATCTGAACATGTGATGAAATCGTTAAAATCCATTCTATCTAATTATCGGGCAAAAATCCCTATTGGAAAGCGTTCTACATCATCCCTATTCTCCTTGGAGATTCCAGATTCCTTTAGTATGTGCCTTCGAGGACCTGGCGAGAATTGTCATAGTCAAGGAACAAGGAATTCTTGAGTTTTGTTCGATATCTTCTTGGACCAACTTTCCCTTAAAAGTATGTTCTCGACAACCTTGATATCCCTCGCATTTAGCCTCTTCTCTAGATCAACAATGATGAATATCCACTATCACCGCTATCTAACCATGTAAAGCAAACTTCATTGAGACCTAATTCGCTCAAACACGGTAATCCCTTGTAATAGAAAACACAATGGTCACTTCCACAGACGACGAACATGACCACGCGCGCGAATTGTGAGCGTTCGATGAGACGAAAGATGGAGTCAAAGGCTTTGTGGACACTTGGATCGCCAAGTGCCCTGCATATTCCTCTGGTTGGCCGACAATACTTTGCATCGCAACATCTCTGGCAGAGAAAGGCTGCTGTAGTACTCAAAGCGTGTGGCGAGAGTGGGCTCTCGTCTGTTTGAGCTCTTATCAGAAGCCCCAGAACTCCAACCAAATCACTTGAAGGAGATGGAGTGTGGAAGGGGACGCGCGATCATGTGCCCCTACTATCTGCCATGCCCACAGCCCGAGTTGACCCTGGGTGTGACAAAAGCATCAGGCAATGACTTCCTCGTGATTCTCTTCCAAGATCAAATCCGAGGACTTCAACTGCTTCATGAGAACTAGTGGATCGACATTCCACAGCGGAGATCTTTTGCAGGTAAGTAGCTTTGGCCAAATATCATTGTTCATCTCTGAACTTCTCTGAAACCGTGTTTTGATTGGTCGACATACTACAATCCTCTTCTCCTCCTCATTACTGTACTTTCTCATGTGCTAAGCTGGTTAAAGAGCTCTCAATAATTTACCATGGCATCTTCCCTGTAGCAATAGCATAATTTCTTCATAATCTGCACTTTTCTTGGTAGGACGAATCTGCATTTATCATTCCCAAATGCCTTGTGCATAAAGTATACGGACAGAGCTATTTGACTAATCCAAACTTAATTTTGACTCGGTTGTATTGTGCCAGCCCTCACAATGACAGGTTCAAAATTGTCCAAACGAGATATGTATGAGGAGCACTTTCCACAGAAGCGGTCAATGTGGGTCCTAGAAATTCTGCAGTTTTCTGTATTCATCAACATGAACACTGCAATTATAGCTATATCTAGAAACTATGTCCATTCATTTTTCACCTGAGAACTAACAGACCGAGAATGGTTCACTAATTGTTGCATATGCAGCTCGTAACAAACGAGCAGTTTAAGAGTGTTGAGCACCGAGTCGTGGCAAACAAGAGAGGCCCGAGAGTTGAGGTGCCGTGCTTTTTCGGCCACACTCCTCAGCCATCTTCAAGGCTGCATGGACCCATCAACGAATTAACATCAGCAGACAACCCACCAATCTACAAGGAGACTACACTTCCAAACTACACTGCCTATTACATTTCCAACGGCGTATATGGAACTTCTGCCCTTCAGGCTGTACACCTTGTGAATAGGAAGATGAGGAGATAACAAGCTAGGGATATTCATGGTATTAGGTGGGATATCTCTTCATTGGCTCTGTTAGTGGAGAGGCAATTTTTTTATGTGTTAGCATCTGAAATTAAAAGTCAGTCCGTATGTTCATCTATGTAAAACTACCAGAAAACAGGATTGCCTTCACTGCTCGGTCCTTGACGCTTATATTGCTTCATTTGATAGCACCAACACAACTCTCAAAGACAAAGATCCTTTTCAAACAAAATCAGAACCTAAATAAGAACACAAAATAGAGGGAGAGGAAATTTAACACATACCTCTCTTAAATGGAAAGAAAGATGCCATCTTTAGATTAAACTGTGCCGGATACTCGTATGACAGCTAAAACACTAATCTACCACGAGAAAAATTGTGCCTTCAGGAACATCTCTATTTGGTTCAGCTTCGGATTTTGAACTTGTATATTGGCGGGCAAGGATAAAAAGCGGAATTCTTGTCAGCCTTCGACTCATTGAGTGATAACCAGAATCAACTGTAAGAGTTTTTCCTGATGTGGACTAAATTAATTGATATTGTAATTTACTGTTTTTACGGCTACCGTAAAACAGGGTTGGTCTAAGGTGAGATAGAAGGTTTCTTAATTAGTCTAATATGGGCATTGGCTTAGTGTGGGCCGGGAGTTGGCTGGCCCGTAATGAGGGGGACTGGCTGAAAACTCTATAAATAGTGCTCAAATCTCTCCTCTAACCCTAATTCTCACATGTATCCTCACCTAAGGGGCGTTTACCTAACGCTGCACGTGAGGAGGGCCGCCTCATTGAGCCAGCGATACGGAGGGCAATAGAGGAGAAGGACTTGATGCGTGGATCCCCTTGATATATGTGGGTAATCCTATTGTCGCTTCCGCTTTATGTTCGATGGATTCCAAAACAGTGCGTTAATCTTTCTACTCAATTATGCATGTTCTTGTTAAGTTATGGAGATCTTGGGGTTGCACAATTTGCGTCCAATATGTGGTATCGAGCCTCCATAATCCTAGAACACGAACACAATTGATTTTGCCCTAATCTGTACGGATTAGCCCTAATTAGTGCGGATCTTGCCCTAATTTGAGATTTTCGAGATTTTCGTTTAATAAAAATTAAATTAAATTATATATTCGGACTGGGCTCGACGAGACGAAGAAAAAAGTGGGCGGCGCGTCGCCGGAGGAGTCCGCACGCGCCCCCACGCGCGGCCACGCGCCTCCTGCGCGTCGAACACGCGCCGCGCGTGTGATCCACGCGCCGCGCACTCAGGCGGCGCGTGCGGGCGCGTGGCTGGCGGCGTTGGACTTGTACGGTGATTTCCTATGTCGTGGTATATTTATTTTACATGTTTGATAATTTTATGGATGTGAAAATACATACGGAATCCTAAATACGTGTATTTTTAGTGTAGTTTTGCGTATTTTTTCTTGTATTTTCTGTGATTTTGGAAATACAGGTGATGGGTTACCAGTATGTTATCACACAATCATTATAAATGTGTGATTCATAAATAAAAATCAAACTTTATTGTGAACTGAAGCTGGCTTAATGAGATACAATTCGTATGAGATTGTATTTAAGCTATATATTGAGTTGATAAGAAACAATAAAGATTATGAAATTTTTGTTACTCAAGTATACTCCTTTACACACTGGTGGACAACTTAAGGACTCGTGATCAAACTGATTGTACTGATTAACACATCTGCTGAATGTGGGTAATGCATGTCAATTAAGTTACTGCATATTGTACATGAACTCATTTGGTCACTTGTTAATGTCTATCGAGTTAAATAGTTTTTTATGGTAAGGGAGTATTATGCAGAGCAATAATATCTACTGTTGAATTTTTAGATATTTGGTTCTCTCGATTTAACTCAATTAATAGGCCCTTTGGTTGATTATAATGATAATTTGTTATTTAAAAATTGGCTAATAAATCAGTTGTTGGCCTTGGAGTCATGTTTTGCCATATGAAACTTATGAGCAACAATCTTGTCAATCTGGAGTACCCTGTATTGCTATTGATATTAACTTGTGAGGGATCCTTTGGATCGCATTCTTTTGATGATGTTATAATAATCAATAATCGGGATGCACAAAAGATGATTGCTTCTATGTTATCAGAAGTTTCTCGTGTTGCTGTGATCGTTGATCTCATTGGAATCTATCTTTCAGATTCGTTATATATATGTATGATTAATTTTTATTAATGGATAAAGCAATGTAATTAGCATGATATGTGATTTTGGTGATATGATGCCCCTATTACTAAAGTCAAAATCACATGTATATGGTATATGTGAGGAGTAAAGTTTATATCCTTGGTATGAGAGAATTTCAATAATTCAATTGAGTAGTGACTGCCAAAGTGGCACGCTTTTGAGAAATTTCGGTCTCGTATGATGATTGGGATGTCTCCTGGTCTAATGCGTAGTCATACTCCCAAAGGAGGTGATTGTGTATTAGTTCATGGAGGGATACATGATAGTGTGGTGGAGGAGTGACTGATTCTAGTGATTCATATGCCCAAAGGTGATGAATTCACGAAGATTGGAATATATTCTCATAACCCTTATCATGTGGGGAGTGTACAACTGCATGTCATGTATTCTGCCCAAAGGTGATTATATGATTATGCATGTAACTCTCTGGATGTGTACTTGTACGTCAAGTTACACAGTACTCACATGATGCTAATTATATATATTGCTTGATTTTCAGTCACATTTTCTATGATTAATAACTCCACTATTATTGAGGTTTTTACTACTTCAAATTTTAAGTTATGGACATATGATTTGTTGCTTGAGAAATAAGCAATTGAATTTGCTTACTGTCCATGAAGCGTTCCATTTTGGAACACTTGAAAAGAGGGTTTGCATGATTTGCCTTGCTATAAGATAATGGAAGGCTTAGTTGCTTGAAATTATGTCTTGTCTGATATTGAAATTATGACACATATGCAAAGATTGTGTTTAAATCCTAATGACATATACATCTCGTATATGGTTATAAGGTTGTTTCCAAAAGTTTTTTAAGGAAAATGACCGAGATAAATGTCTTAAAAGGTTGTCAGGCTTAACCATGAGTATTTTGGCAAGTATGACAATGCGAAATAGCTTAAAGGGTCATTTGTCAAATACTTGGTAGATTATGGGGTGGTAACTTAATTACTATGCCTGAAAAACCTGATAAAAGATTCACTTGAAATTATTCTGTATCTTATCTAGATTGTTAAAGGGGCATTGATTTTATGACCCTAAAGAAGGTGCAAGAATTATGGAATCACATACTCTAAAGTTTATAAAGATTGACGTAATTATAGAGGATAGGCGCTCTCGGACTATTAAAGATAATAGTATGATGGATGTTCTTGTGTCTTTGTCTTTACCTATATAAACAATTGTGGTACAAACAATTGTGGAATCTCTGTACCATAGACTAAACTTGTTGAGGTTCAAGGTACTATTCTTGATATAGTTTATAATGAAATTTCTTAAACATCTCAAGTGCATAATGAAGTGGTTACAGTTTTATTAAGGAGATTTGTTAAGGAAAGACGATCAGTTATACCATTAGATTATATAGTCTATTTGTGAGAGCATGATTACAATATCCACTATATGGTTGATGTAATGACATATTTATAAATGTCGTTTCTTATTCTCAATTAAGTATGTGATTAGATGCCATAAAATGCGATATACAATCTATGAAACATCATAGTGTTTGGAAACTAATTTACTTGCCTAAAAATTACAAGTTCATTAGTTGCAAATTGGCGTACAAAATTAAAAGGATTTCACAGAAAAACTATGAAGTTTAAAGCCAAATTGGTAGCTAAAGTTTTACTCTGAAAGAGGGGTGGATAGTTAATAGTAAAGAAATAAATATTTCTTTCTAGTATTTTTAAAGATTCTTTCAGAGTGAATGTGGCATTAATAACTTATTTTGATATGGAGTTACGCCAAATAGATACAAAATCTATACGGTGCAGTTGGATGATTTTACAGCAGATTCAAGTAAACTTGTATGTAGACTGAAAAGTTCTAATTCATGGTCTTAAGCAAGTTTCTAGACAATATTATTAAAGTTTCATAGCGTTATTATTTTGTTCAATTGGGAACAAAGTAATTCAATATACTACAAGGTCAGTGGGAGGAAATTTATTTTTTCTCATACTTTATGTACATTATGTTTTGCTTACAAGTTGTGACATTGAGACATCTTATATTCTTTGTACTGAGGTCTGTAAGGATTGTTTAGATTTTCTCGGAGGACATTTGCTGATTGTATATTGGAAATATTCAATATACATTATTGCAAGCCAGGAATTGCTCCTGTTGTTAAGGGTGATGGACTAAATCTATCACATTGTCCTTATTTAGATATTGAGAAAATCTAATTAAATGATGTACCTTGTGTCAGTGCACTTAAAAGTATAATGTATGCTTGAATTTGCACTAGACTAAATGTTGTCTTTGTGACGGGACTTCTAGGCAGATATCGGTCAAATCCAGGATATGATCACTGGGTTGCTGTCAAGAAGGTTTTAAGGTACTTAAAGAAGACAAGAGATTATATGCTAATTTATAGACATGTACAATTCTTGCAATTAGTGGGGTATTTAGATGTAAACTTTGCTGGTTATTCTGATGACATGCAATCAATAACAGAATACATATTTATGTTAACAGTAAGTACAGTAAATAAAGTTCTATGTCATCTTCTACTATGTATGCAGTGTTAGTAACATTCTTTTAGGTTGTTACTTGGGCTATTAGGCTCCTGAATTTCATGACGGAGTTGATCGTTTTAATTTGATGGATAGACCCATACAGTTGTATTGAGATAACAAATTTGTAGTATTATTTATTTACTACAAAGGTCTCAAGGGGTCTAAATATATAGTGGTAAAATTTTTTTGACCATAAAGAAACGGTACAGAAATGTGACTTATAATATAATATATTTTCACAGATGATGTGGTTGTAGATCCACTAACTAAAGGCCTACGCCCGTGTGTATTTGAGTGACATGTCGTCGTTAGCATGGGCCTAGGAGCATCACGAGATGCTGTTGTTTAGTGGGAGCTATTTTAGCTTTACTCTGATAAAAGTTTCATCTGTGTTCGTTACACTTTGTAACAGTTTGATATGTATCAACTTTTGCATTCAATAAAATATTTTTGAATGTATTGTTATTATGTTGAATACATATTGATAAAGTCTCAAGGGATTGTATAAACCTTGAGTGAAGGCTAGGGGCATTCGGGCATCCGGTTATTAGCCTTGTGTATATGTCTTGTGATACATAAAGAAAGGTTAACCATAAGGACAAGACATATGTGGGTTCATTAGAACCATAAAGCATTCTCTAGTGGCACAAGTTTTTGTAACACCTAAGGTAAGAGAATGGTGACTGACAAATGGGATCTTTCTATGAGAGATGTTATCCATTTGACACACTACCATATTGAATCCATATCAATAAAGTTGAGAACATTCGTGACCATGGAAGGCTCCGTGTGTATACATGCAGTTACCGCCATGATTCGGTGTTTAAGACTTTATGGGATAGGATTGACTATTAAGAATTATCTCGGACCAAATGTGCGCACATACGGTACGATTTCAATTAATATAGTCCAAGTGGAAGAATGTAAGAGTTTTCCCGATGTGGACTAAATTAATTGATATTGTAATTTCTTGTTTTTACGGCTAGTAAAAACGGGGTTGGTCTAAGGTGAGATAGAAGGTTTCTTAATTAGTCTAATATGGGCTGGCTAGTGTGGGCCAAGTTGAGCCTGGCCCGTAATGAGGGGGACTGGCTGAAAACTCTATAAATAGTCTTTCAAGTCTCTCCTCTAACCCTAATTCTCACATGTATCCTCACCTAAGGGGCGTTTACCTAACGCTGCACGTGAGGAGGGCCGCCTCATTGAGCCAGCGATACGGAGGGCAATAGAGGAGAATGACTTGATGCGTGGAACCCCTTGATATATGTGGGTAATCCTTATTCTGCTTCCGCTTTATGTTCGATGGATTCCAAAACAGGTGCGTTAATCTTTCTACTCAATTATGCATGTTCTTGTTCTGGTTATGGAGATCTTGGGGTTGCACAATTTGCGTCCAATATCAACCGCAAGGCAAAAATCTATGTACACTTAGAATTTCCATCAAACAGCAGGTTTCCATTATGACGCGACGGTATCTGAAACTTAATTGATCTAATAGAGTCAGCATCGCATTAAGATGACAAAATGATTGATCCAACGGCTGAGACGACATCAAATCGTGCATTGCAATGTCTCCATAACATTCAGTTCATAATCCAAACTCGTCTCCTAGTAATATACATTCACAGTGAAAGTTGAGTTGCAGTAGGGAGAAAGAGAGAGAGAAGGGAACAAATGTGAAAATGTTTATAATTAAATAGGTCTAATTGAAAGATTTATAACTGAATTGGCACTAATACAATAGATTTAAGACTTATATGGTACTTTTCTCAGTTTTAGAGCTTAAGAAAAGACCACTAATTGCTCAATGAGATGCAAAAGGTTCGCCAAAAAAACGTTAATCCCGACAAATTTAGGTGTCCTCTTGTCAACCTAAAGAATATTACATTAACTGAAGACATTAAAGGTCCTTTCTTGGAGTAATCTTTAGCTACATCAATTGTATACTACCTCTCTCAATTATAGAGTATAAAAAAGAATATTATTCCTAACGACAAAGGAAGTAAAATGAGCCAATGAACCATAGGAGAAAATAAAGAAGCGTGGGAAGAAACCAAACTACCATTCTTCTCGTTTGAGCATCTCTCACTCTCATTTAGAGAACTAACAACTGAGATAGAAGCTGATGCCCCAGCGATGACTTTTTCTCTTTAATTGCTGGTGAATGAGGCTTAAACATAGACCGTTGAACGAGTGGGTTGGGTTAAAAATGGTTTGACTCAAATTTACCCATTTAATTTATATACTAATTTATTATGTTGCAATTTTAACAACACATGCCCAACCTGACCTAGGCTAGACTCAACCTGATCCAAACTCCAATTCTTAGCAATTTTTCTTCTGAAATTGTTGCTTTCAAAGAATGGGCAACTTTGTGAATTGGTTCGCCAAGAAAGTAAGAGAGCTCGAGTTGCGTTTGAGAGCAGGGTTATGGACGGCGGCGTGAAAATGGCAATGGGGTGAAGGGTGGTGGAAACAAAAGACTATTTGGGTCAGTCCAGCCCAACCCAGAGGCAGAGAGAAGCCGAGGTCTCGATTCAATTTTGGGCCGTTATGTATATTCAATTATACTAGTTTTATTTTGGGTCTGAATATTATAAAACTAGTTGAAGTAGATTTTGTTGTAACTAAGTTGGCATTTTGGAAAATCATATAAGTTTAACGAAGCTTTTATATTTATGATATCGACAAAGACGAAAATATTACAACGCACATTTTTAAGTAACAAATCTCTAAGTAGTTTCCAGTATATTAGGTTACATATTCTTATAATTTGAGACGTTTTTTTTAAGCTACTTATATACTATTGCAACATTGCGATTATTTTAATTTTTCCTTTCTTTCTGCTGTAAGACATTAATTAGCTTTTTTATATTTTTTTATGTCATAATATCTAATATAGGGCTGCTAACGAGAGAATTGTAATTTAAATACTAATTACATTATTTTGCTCATAATTCTTTTCTCAAGGGTAACTTATATGGGGAAAATAGGTTACATGTTACCTGATCTTTCGCAATTTAGGATTTCCATTTTTTGCTTTATTTAGTGTTCACATAGTCACCATATAATTAGTTACTACTTCATGAGGCCTTCCGGTTATTGCGTGCATCAATCACGTTTCTGCATATATTTTATAAAAGAACTCTCGAGTAAGGAATGGATGAAAACAAATTTTGATTGCTAGGAAATTGAGTAATTACTTATGGCTTTTAATTCATATGTTTAATAATCAATGAATCATCTTTTATTTTTCCCCATACCTGATTTTATTAAATATAATATTTCAATGGTTTGGTGAAAATTTATAAGCTCTTCCGTATTGCTTGCATCAATCATGTTTATGCATAAATGTGAAAAAAAGAACTCTCGAGTAAGAACTCTCGAGGCTTTTTAAGTATGTCGGTGACTCGGTGGCAAGGCTGAAGAGAACCGCTTCCGCCATTTCCAAAAGCAAAAGCGGGGGCCGAGAAGTGTTTGAGAGGAGGTTGCAGAGCTGATGCTTTTGTGGTGAAACAATGGTCCGGTGGTGCCTCACCATCAACTTCAGGCACGAATACATAGGAAGGCCAACTGCATCTCCATCTTACTTCATGCTCAGTTAATCCACCGGATGAAATAGCATAACTTGCAAAAGAGAAAAAGAATAGCGTGAACTTGTTTCTTCGTGAAAAGCCCAAAGTACATATTCATGGAATAATTTCAAGGTGCGGCGCTAAATCCACCCCTCCTTCTGCTTCATCCACACCCTTGATGATCAGAATGACAGAAATACCAAAATAATGGGTCCCACGTTTCTCTCTCAATTTTGTCTAATCAGAAGACTCAGTCTCAAGTTCAGCAGCTTCCTTAATCCTTAAGCCTCTCTTTGGTTCCAGGTTCACATAATCACACTTCCTCTCTCCCTCTCCGCCGGAAAAAATAAAATAAAATGCATGACCAGGCTCGGACAGCTCCGAAGCGGGAGGATACAGCTGCATCAGCGGCTCAAGCCCATTTCACTTCTGTCCTGTCCTCCTCTGCAAGATCAGAAGCGTCATACAAGCGTGGAACGATTTCTTTTGATCAGGTTTTTTCGAACTGATTGTGATGTGATGTTTCTCTCAGATACACGAAGGAGGCTCTCGACACGAGAGCGAAGCTCCTTGTGATCAATCCTGAGTACTACTCCGCTTGGAATTACAGGAAGCTCGCGGTTTAGCACAATTCTCTGCCCGCCCCTCCGGTGTGCGCCACTGTCCTCGTCCGCACAACCTCTAAAGCCCACGCCGCTGTAATTGCTCGAATGAATTTGAAGACGAAAAGCGAGACATGGAGATGCGAGGTCTGACGCGGTGCATGCGGCTACAGCTGGTAAATTTCATTGAACAACATCTGGCCATGGTAGTCAGTTGAGAGGATGATGCCAGCGACATGATGAGGATGATGCCGGCGACGCGCTGCCCAATTATTCGAGGGGTGTAACAGTGTACCCCGTCAAGTTGGAAAAGGTCACGACGAGCATCAAAGAGTCGAAAAAGGTCTCGACTCTTGAAGCCGGGAGTGAGTTGATTCAGAACGGCGATAGCAGAGCCAGAGGCAGCGAAGGCCGTAGCACGCGCCCCTCTCTCTCTCTCTCTTCCATATCTCCTCATTGCCGGCACCTCCCAGTGATTGGAAATGGAGGCTGCTGCTGAGCCCTCGCAGCCTTGGATCGAGGTTGATCCCGTCGACTACCTCAAACAAGTCTCGATCCTAGCAAATCTTGGCAAAGCCATAGGCGGAATCAGCTGAAGACGTAATCAAGTTCGCTAAAGATATCTTTCGAGACTATTCTGCATTTCTCGCATCATGCGGTAAGTGTTCACATTTCATAGAGCTAGTTCTTGGTTATCACTCTGATACCTATTGCATTCTTATTGTCCATCTAAGTCTATGGTTGATGTATGCTTTAGGATTAAATAAGAAGAAAATGACTGTCAGATTCCTCCTTTTATTGCAGAAACATTGGATGTCTCGACCTATGATACCTTAGATGATGAAGAGGAAGTGTGGCAAATCTATCGAAATAGTCATGAAGCATTCTTTAATTTCATAGAATTTTACATCTTTAAGAATATAATGTGGTGTTCTTGATCGACACGACTTGCTATCATCATTTCTTGGAATGCAGGATCGAAGCAAAATTAGCACGCCTGCTCTTACCCCTTTAACGAGATAACGTAGAGATTCTAAGCTTGCCAAACTCTGAAGAAGGGCGGGCCATTGCAAGGTCAGCCTCAAAGACTCGTAGGAATGCAGGACGAGCCGTGGGATGCAGCGTTATGGAGTCTTGTATTTATCATGCGCGCCATCTCTCTCTCTCTCTCTCTCTGAACATTAGATTTTTTTCGAATGCAATGGGAACAGGGAAGATCTGATATAGAAATAATATGTAAAGCGATGAAGTCTGTGCAAACTCTTCCATCTATCGCATCGCCTAGCCTTCAACAAAGCAGTTCAATGTACATTTGATATCATAGATGGATGAATGGTTTTAATTAGGACAGAAGACATGTTCTATTTATTTACTTCACAAATGACTCGAGCTTCTACTAAAATCGGCTACATACTTAAATTTGTAGATAATGCATCTAAGGGAATGGCCAATATAAATTATGTAGCTAAATTTTTTTTACTAGAAAATTTTATATCATTAGAAAACAATATGATTCGTGCTTATGTTTTAGTAATTTCATAAGAAAAAGGAAGATGCCATTTGAAGTCAATTTGAGGCTGTACTGATTGGACCACAATATTTCTCACTTGTTTCACAAGTTAGTTCAGATGTGATCAAATCAACTGTCTTGATTCTCTGTGCATAATCCAAGGCTAGATTTTGTTGAAAATTCAATCATCTGTTTCTTTCCTTTTGAGGTTTCTTACAACATCTGTTCAAAATGCGCACATTTAAAATTCCTGAAAAATAGGTTCGGTTCCCGTTGAATGACTTCTTGTTCTGGTTCATCAGCATGACAGACTCCGGCTTGCCGACAAACTCTTTGAAGGAGAATTCAGGATCCTCCTGACATAGTCTGTGGGATCTCGCTGGCAAGCCAGTTGAGGGACTCGCACAAGTTTCTTTGGTAAGAAAATTGCATCTGCAGGGTGCATATCTGAGCATTACAGTCAGTAAGCACCACCTTAACAGGATATCAATTACAGAGCATTGGATCCTTTTGAAAGAAGGAATATAATGTCGTGAAGCCGGCATCTGCAGTCGGGCATAGGTTCCTTTAGATCAACATCACCATGAGTTGAAAAGAGAGAGAACAAAGAGAAGAAGAAAGAAGGTGGGACCAGCAAGGAAAGAAAAGGAAGCAGTCAAACCAAAAGAGGGACAGCAGGGGCCATATAGGAAAACACTGTAAAAAGGAGTTTTAAAGCAAAAATCGGGGTGGAAATAGCATGGCCCAATGTTAAAATGACCATTTTGGATAGGAAGGTGCAAACAGCACGGTCTATGGGTAATATTTTCAGAGCTTCCTCGCCACAAATTATCCAATGGAGTACTAGGCAAGTCTTTATCCTTTTAGCTATCTGCAAAGCAAAGTTGAAAGTCATATAAAGAAGCACATGCTGCAGATTTCTATGTCAGCATAAAATTCATATTGCATTATGCAACCATTGTATAAAAATGTAAACTTGATTATTCATAAAGCTCGGCAATCATAGATGCAGGTGGCATGGAGTTGCAGAGGAAAGAGGGATGCTTCCACGAACTCTGTAGTTCATTTTAGCAACCTTGATTACTTATAAAATGCCCAAGACCTTTGCTCTAGCTGGGAGCCAACTCCACATATCATTGAATAGCAAGAAATACAATGAAAACAACCCATCTCCTTGTCAACTCCACACGTCCTTAAAGAAAACAACGCACTATGCACCCAACAGAACAATTTCAGTAGACTGACTACAGGCTAGGGCCGTTGACACTGGATGCTTCTGCTCGAACACATAAGCTGGTACAGACTCTTCTGTACAGGGGGCAGAACTATATAGTATGCTCATTGAGAAATAATAAGAACAAGCATTTGCACGTAAAATCAACTTCAGACATGATTTAAGGTTGACGGTCAGAAGTCCTAACATCAACAGAATGCACCATCTCTGCCAGCTATCTACAATTTTTAATGACAGGTTTCATTACATGGCATGTTAATCATCTAAGCTAATTGACATCCCTGGTACTCCAAATTAGAAACAAGCAAATCATTTGGAATTTTTATTTTGTATCTACTGTATAATTTCTCTACTAAGTTCCAAAATGTACATAGAGATGATCACCTTTTTTGTGGCAGAGTGTCGCTATCCTAGTTATCTAGTACATTGAAAACATGCTCCAGTGCAGACAAAAAGCTAAGAATCTTATATTGTTACGACCATATAAGCCACTGAAGCCTGTACTACTTCATCAAATCTTTAGAAAAGGGAAGGAAAGTCCTATCTTGCCAATTTTTTTTTGCATAGACGACCCGGTCCATGATCTGCCAGAGTGGTTTTAAATTCTGAGTCTATGACATATCAATTAGCAGAAGCAGATAACATTAGAAAAAAGAGAAAGATAAAAGGTATGAGCCAAAGTGATGACAACAAACTCAAAAGAATCATTCTCCCACAAAGTGGAAATAAAAGTTATATATAGACCTGTTACCAGAGTGAACTTTGCTTGTCATACAAATCTGTTCAAGCAAAGACTGAGTCTTTCCTAACATTCTGTGGATTATAAAAATCAACGCATCCCATCTGTATAACAAGTATGTCAGTTTTTCTTTAACTGTGAAAACACACTGACAAGGAAATGGGTTGCCCGACACAATTATAGATGAGCTCCAATAACAAATATCATGATGCATTAGAAACTGAAGACTTCAAAACAATACAAATAAAAGGCAGCAAGAGCCATTCAAATACACGTCCTTACATAGACATATAGACATTCAAGCACTTTGGATGCACTTCTTTTTCTTTTTTGGGTGGCACTGGATGGATCATTTAGTAATTTGTTTGTGTAAATGTGTATGTTTTTGGGGGGCAGGAAATGAGCTGACAGTACTTACATTCTAGAATATACTACATCCGGGGGGCGGTGCCTCAGCAGAGTCTCCTCTTGGATAACGATGCAGTATACATTTACATAGAAAAGTAGAGAGAAAATACTAAGTTATCAAGGAAAAGACATTAAAATAATTCAAGTCCTTTACTAACCATCAGAGAAACAAAACTTCCTCAGAGGACAATACGCTCATAGAAATGAAAATACTTTAAACGAAAAACAAGTTGAGGGAATTGCTTAAATACAAAAAACCTTCGAGTAGCCGACTCAACTGACAGAATAAAAAGATAATTGGACGATGAAACCAGTGAAGTTCACACAAAAGCCCTCCCCTAAGTTTTCCATATTATTGTTAAGATCAAGTAGGATTCTAGAAAGCAGCTCAACTCAGGCGATGAAGAACTAAGGGCAACCTTTTTCCAAAAAGCTTACAGACCTTGCGCTGGAAAGAGCCATAGTTTTTTTTTGGTAATATGGAAAGAGCCATAGTTAGCGACCTCCTCGTCCAAGAATGGAATCTTCAACAATGAATCCATCTGGGATACACTAACCCACATATTAATAACGAGAAAATGTAAAGCAATTTACATTGTCACAACTAAAGACAGACAGCAGAAGTAAACTCGCGATATAATACGCCTTCTCTCGCTCCATGTGTTGTGCCGAGGTAACTTGAGAACTGAGCATCTAAAAACTCCAAATCAACAACAACGAAGCAGAAGGAAACCCAGCGAATTTAGAAAACGCTCAGCTCAACGCAAACCCCGCAATGCCAAACCCAAACACACACGGAAAACCGAACAAAAGAAAAGGGAAGTCGCGAACAATGTGGGACCCGATCTTGCACGTTTCGCTTGGGGACCTGGCTGGTGTACCGGGCGATGCAGTGAGGAACGATGAAAGGCGCGTCCTGCTGAGCGAGGCCCACTCTGATGTTCGCAGAACCTATAAAAAGCAAAGGAAGAAACGAGCCGCGTTCAAGCTACAGAATTCAACGCGTCGAGCTATTCAATATAAGAGAGAGGGGGGCAAGTGGGTTGATGACGACGAGGTTGGAGCCTCTCTCCGAGATTCGCTGCGAAGGGATCGCCGTCTTCAAATAATTCTGAAAAAACATAATAAAAAAAAAAGAAATTGCAAGAGTGCAAGAGATTCAGTGAATAAGCTCGACGACTCGAGCAGACATCGGGAGAGAAGAGAGAGGAGATGATCACCATGGCCGAAGCGAAGCGAGGTCGAAAAGCTTCTCGTGCGAGAGTCTCTCGCTGTCTCCGAAAGCGAAAGAGAACTGGCGACTCATACAGAAGCAGTTGATGCCAGAAGGACGACGGTTTTGCTGTTAATTGCTAACAAACGAGGCTTAAACGCGAGAGTAACGAAAGTTTATTTGGGTCGGTCCACCCCAACCCAGAGGCAGAGGCTGTGTGATAGAAAGAGCGCCAAGTTCTTCGTCGCATTTTGTGATTTTAGTTCTGATTTTTTTTTTTTGGCGAAAAATAAATATTTTTTTAAAACTAATTTCCTAAAATTAATCTTTTGTGTCACTTGAAATAAATATTCAACTAAAAATATTTTCCTAAATCGATAATAATTTATGACTAAACATTCTCGTGGATAATAAATATGTTTTCTTACTCATAAATTTTATAAGCAACACAAAAAATGACTTTTAAGAAGACGTTTTTTAAATGATTCATTTTATCCGAAACAAATATACTCAAGAAAATCAAAACACAAGGAATTGAATCCTTTATTAGACTAATCTTCATGGGTATTTGTGAATCACACACGTTGGCTTGTACTGGTTAAGGTTCCATCCACGCACAGGGAGGGTAGACAAAACTTGGTTGATAAATGTGGTCCGAAATTTGAATTTACTAGCCACAAAATTAGATATTTCACCATTAATTTTCAGGGTGTTATGCATATCATACTACTAGTTGAACCTTGGTGCTTTGCATGGGTTTTATATACAGTTTTGTTTATGATTTCATTAGAATTTTGAAAGAGTATACAAATTTAACAAAACTACATATTAATGATATGTGCAAACGAAGATAAAATGAAATTTTGTTAGTGATGCATCTCTAGGTAGCTTCAAACACGTTAGTGTACATATTCTTATGATTTGAGATTTTTTTTTTTAAATTACATGAAAAGAAGTATCACAAAATTGTGATTATTTTAATTTAATTTTGCGGTTGGATTTTATGAAGATTTTGTATTTGTCTTGATGTCATAATATATTATTAATATCCAATATAGGGCTACTTATATAATTCATGGATTAAGTTGAACACGTATAAAAAATCCAAGGATTTTATATAACAAATTAAAAGTTTAAGGACCATATTATAAATTGATTTAAAGTTTAGGGAACAAATTGAATAAATTAAAAATTTTGGGGTTATATTATAAATTAGACCAAAGTTTAGAGACTAATTATATCATTATCCTTCCTTTCATACGTGCTTTCAAGGACTTGGCAACAAATAAAGTTATACTTGAGAAACGTGGAACTCTTTCGTTACCAACTCCTATCGTTTGTTTGATATCTTCCTAGGCCAACTTTCACTAAAAAATAAATGCCGTATTATTTTCAGTTAGTACCCGATGGCCATTATGTCTCTTGTGCTTAGCTCTTCTCTAGATCGACAATGATGAATATCCAATATCATCACTAAATAACCACGCAAAACGAACTTTATCGAGACTTAACTCGCTCATACACGTAATCCCTTATTATAGAGAACACAATGGTCACTGCCGGAGATGACAAAAACGACTGAGCTAACGAATTGAGAGTATTCGACGAGACGAAAGCCGGAGTTAAAAGCCTCGTGGGCACCGGGATTGCTCAAGTCCCACGCATATTCGTTCAGCCACCTGACAAATTGGCTTGCCGCGAGGATTGCGGAGAGATCCCGCTCATCGACCTCGGATGCGTGAATGCAGGCCCCACCAGTCACGACAAGACGTTGCGAAAGATTGTGCAAGCATTGGAAAAAAGGGGTTTCTTCCGGGTGATCAACCATGAGGTCCCTGAGAGCCTCTTGGAGGAGGTGATGAACGAGTAGCGCAGGTTCTTCAAGCTGGAGACGGAGGCCAAGAAAAGATTTTACACTAAGAGGGTCATATACAACAGCAACATGGGACTTACATAATTCAGTCACCGCTGATTGTTCAGATATATGTTTTTGCTTCATGGGACTGGAGCCTCCCCAGCACGAGGAGTTGCCCGAAGCTTGCAGGTGAGCCGATAAGCTTCTGTCGCGTTTTTCACCTTTCGAAATGGGAAAATTCATGAACAAGTTCACAAAGTGAATCAACGAAGATAGTATGCAAAATAATTGCAGTTGATGAAAAGTACATGGTTTTCACTGTATGGTACTTGATAGTCTTTTCCATTTTCTTCACTAAATCAAGGGCTAAACTAGCAAGTGTATGAACCTTGACTTATTTGCATAATTTTTGGTTGAATCAGCCGGAATAGGTGTTGAACACTCAGGGAATGACAGTCGGCCAAGGCAATTTTCACTGCTGAATCTGTACAAATTTTCTTGCCTAAATTTCACTACACGTCATAGCATATAATCTTGCATTTATTCTCAATCAAGGAGACAAATCAGTAAGATGATCCTCAGTGATTGATCATTTTCACTGACGGGAACCTCAGAAGTGCTCGTTCCATTCTTTTGGGTAGAAAAAAGGATGTTCCTCGATAATTGACTTTATTCGTGCTCTAGCGGTAGTGGAACCAAACTATTGCACCCAAGTTGATACAAAATGCCAATACCCTTGGTTGTATTCTTTGGGAATCCATCAGACCATACTTTTACGGCAGCTGGCAGAGAAATGCGGATGGAGACTTTACTCTCGTCTGCTCGAGCTCTTATCCGAAGCCCTAGGACTCCACCCAAATCACTTGAAGGAGATGGAGTGTGGAAAGGGACACACAATCATGTGCCACTATTCTCATCCAAGATCAAATTGGAGGACTTCAAGTGCTTCATGAGAACCAGTGATCGACGTTCCCCCACTCCTCGGAGCACTAGTGATTGACATCGGAGATCTTTCGCAGGCAAGTAGCTTTGGCCAGATATCATTGTTCATCTCTGAATTTTTCTGAAACCGTATTTTGATTAGTCGACACACTGCGGTCCTCTTCTCATTCTCATTACTGTACTATCTCATATGCTAAGTTAGTTAAAGAGCTCTTGAGAACTCAGGATGTAAATTACCATGGAATATTCCCTGTAGCAATAACATTATGTCTTCACAATCTGCACTTTTCTTTTGTATTCTAACAGAGCTGTTTGACTAATCCAAACTTGATTCTAACTCCATTAGATCACGCTAGCCTTGCATTGACAAGTTCGGAATTGTCTAAATGAGACAGATGTTTGTTTGAAAACTTTGCTTTTCACAGGAGGGGTCAATGTCGGTTCTAGATATTCTGCAGTTTTTGCATCTATCAACATCAAGAATCATAGTAGTAGATAGAAATTAGTTCCTTACTGAGGAACGGTTCAATAATTGTTGCATTTGCAGCTCATAACAAACAACCGGTTTGAGAGAGCACTGAATCATGGCAAACAAGAAAGACCCAACAGTCTTGGTGGTGTGCTTCTTAGGTGACACTCCACGACCATCTTCACGATTGTATGAGCCCATGAAGGAATTAACATCAGCAGACAATCCACCAATCTACAAGGAGACTACGCTCCCAAACTACACTGCCCATATTACATTTCCAAAGGCCTGTATGGAGCTTCTGCACTTCCTGATTTCAAGCTGTAGACCGTGTGAACCTTTTTATGTGGTCTTATTGATGTTTGTACTTAAAAATAAAAGTCTGTCCATCTGTTCACCTAAGTAAAACTACCACAGAACAAGATTGCGCTTCTTCAGTGCTCAGTCTCTAATGCTTATATCGCTTCAAATGATAGATCTATGAGCACCAACACAACTCCAAAAGACAAAGTCATTCTCTAAATAAAAGCGGAACCAAAAAGAGAGCACAAAATAGAGGGAGAGGAAGATTAATACATACCGCTCTAAGATCAAAAGAAATATGTTATCTTTAAATGAAACGGTGTTGAATACTTGTATGACAGTTACAGCATTAATCTACCACGGGAAAATTTGCAGTTTCAGGAACGTTTCTGTTTGGTTCAACTTTGAATTCCACTTTGTATATTAGCAGGTAGGATAAAAAGTGGAATTTTTGCCAGTTTCCAACTCGCTCAACAACAATAACCAGAATCAACCGCAAGGCAAAAATTTATGTACACTCCCTAGATTTTCTAAGAAACGGTAGGTTTGCATTAAGATGCGACATATCTGAAGCCTAATTGATCTAATCAAGTTAGCATCACATTAAGACGACGCAAGCATTGATCCAAGGGCTAAGACAACATCGAATCGTCCTGTCATCTATCATTGTTCAACTCTGTCCTAACAAATTTTGTTTTCATGAATTGCAAAACTTGTGTACTGGCCACCCGATCCCCCAAAGAATCAGCCATTATTAAACAGCATTGTCATTTTCTCAGCTAGTGGTAGCTCATAAGCTATGACTTTCTCCTTCCTTTTTTATGAACCTCATAATTCTAAAGCCAAATGGAAACTCGCAATGGATGTCATTGTTCTCTTCTCTCAATCAACCAGCTATAAAGAAGCTGCTCATATCATGCATTGGCATTGTAATGTCTCCATAACACTCAATTCATAATCCAAATGTCTCCAGCACATTCAATTCATAATCCAAACTCATTACACATTCACAGTGAAAACTGAATTGCAGTAGAGAGAGAGAGAGAGAGAGAGAGAGAGAGAGAGAGAGGAACAATGCCTACCATCGATAAGGCCTCCGACTCTGGCGAGCACAGAGCTACGACAGAGCGAGCGACGAGACATCCGAAGACAGCTGCAAATCGAGCGGCGGATCCGAGAATCTCAGCTTCCCGATCATCGACCTCAGCAGACACGGCCAAAGAGGAAGGAGGCGATGGAGAGGATGCGGGGGTTCTTCCGGTGGCGGTGATGGAGGAGATGAAGGAGGGATTGAGCAAGACGAGGAGGCAAAGGGTGGCGTTTATTCTACACGCGCGACATAACGAGGAAGATGGTGGCGAACTGGAGTGGAGTGGAGGGACGTTATGCTTCTTTTCGATAAATTTTTGCGCTGCGGCCTGCGAATATGTAGTGAAGGGAAGAGAAATTAGTTAAATCATAGAGAAGGTAAAATAGTTGAAAAAGGCACACTATTGATAGGTGATATAAGTCTTTTCTCGTACCTCTCATGCTAATCCGAATCGGACGAGTCATACATTTCATCACCCTCCCAAACAATCATTGGGATGTGCACATCAGCTAGGCACCTTCCATCCAATAAGGGACACTTACGAATTCTCAATTTCTTCAAATGTGTGAAGTTGCATATCTCAAATGGTATATGTTCTAATTCTCGACAGTCAATTAATTCAAGCTCTTCGAGTAAAGAGAAATTTCCAATCCATTCCGGCAAACGTCTTAAACTCGACCATTTTGAAATATGGAGAGATTGCAGAGTTGTCACACGTTGAATTCCCTCGGGTAATGCCACCAAATCTTTACAAATTCCAATGGTAAGAGCACGAAGATTCGTAAGGCATTGCCATTGAGTGCCATGCTCGTCTTCTTGGCACGATAAATCAAGTCCTTGACAACCCCAAATGTCGAGTTCCTTGAGGGAGGAAAGGAGCTGCATCTCACGAAAGAGACTCCTTAGGTTGAAATGGCAGATTTTCATATACTCGAGGTTACTGGCCGATTGGAGTAGAGTCTTAAGCATGAAGGGCTCTAGATTCATATCAGTATTAAAAAGTGTTAGATATTTTAGTTCAAGGAAAGGAATGAATGTGGCTTCCACTGTTCCTTTTGATGGGCAATCTGGATTGGCCATCAATTGTTGTTCCAACATTTTTGTGCCATCTATCGACAAGTATTCCACCCGGGGGAATGATGGTATAGAATTCAAGTGGGGACAACCAAATATATACACAAACCGAAGTTTTGGGAAGGATGACCGTGAGTTGTCTGACCGATGCTCTTGATGTGCTCCCATTTCTTGCATTCTTCCTAACCATCCTTTCAGCTCTATGCAGTAGTGGAGGTTCAGACTTTCAAGAGATTGAAAGAAGGGGAGTGTGGTATTAGATGGCTTTGGGTCACTTGTCAGTTGAACGAACTTTAACACATCCAAGAACTTAAGACTCAACGTCCTTAGGGAAGGGAGTTCACTCAGGGGCGGTAGCTGGCTTAGTGAGTGACACTTATCAATTAAGAGGTGTCTAAGTTTGACCAATTTCCTCAAATCTCTAGGAAATGTTTGAAGGCGCAAACAAAATGAGAGTTTAAGGGTCTGCAAGTTCACCAAATCAGTGATCGAATCTGGCAAACTCTGGATGGATTGATTCCTAAAAATATAAAGAAATCTTAACTTCTTCAACTTTCCTAAAGAGGAAGGAGGGAGAGGAATATTTGTATAGTCCAAATACAATGCTCGACAATGTCCACAGCTAGAGAACACTTTGTGACAATTGCCTACAGAGGATTCACCTTTCAAAGAGAGAAATGTCCGCAATTTGGATGTCTTGAGTAGGGACAGCAGTTTCTCTTCATAGAAAGTCTTTGAAATAAACGACGCATGTCGAATTCCTCTATCATCATCTCCTCCTTTAAAATTAACAATCTTGCATTCACCTCCAGCAACTTTCTGGGCAAGATCATGCATGAGATCATGCATCGTGAATTGTTCGACCTCATGGCCATAGCCAGATTTGACTATTGAGTGAGCATCGAGGAATGACCCAGATAGTAGTTCGGACAAGTAATTCTCAGCGACTTTTTCAAGGTTGTCCTCCTCATTGCATGACTCAATAAAGCCTTGTGCCACCCAAAGATGGATTAGTATATCTTTCTCATAGACATAATCTTTCGGAAACAATGAGCAATATGCAAAACAATTTTTCAAGTATGATGGGAGATGATCGTAACTGAACTTGAGGACTTGCATAATTCCTCCATCCACATCAATTTCTGGTATTTCTGGAAGTTCATGCACTTTATAACGGAGCCATTCATCTTTGCTTTTGCCGCACAAAAGGCCTCCTATAGTTCTAATGGCAAGGGGAACCCCAGTGCATTTTTTAACTATATCTCGACCCATCTCCTCTAGTTTTGGGTCTAACGATTCTACCCCATCTCCAAAAGCCATTTTGCTAAATAAGTCCCACGAATTATCATCAGATAAGCCACGTGGTTCATATATAACTGATTTCGCACTCGTGATCTCTGCAACTCTATGATTGCGAGTGGTTATAAGTATCTTGCTTCCCTGCAAACCACCCTCTAGCCAATCTCCAAGCATCACCCATTTATCCCGATCTGTATTCCACAAGTCATCCAAAACAAGCAAGTATTTCTTCCCATCTAGAGTCTCATGAAGAAGACTCCGCAACTGGTCTAGAGGCTTATTCTCAAGATCTGGACAGTCTGCTGATTTAAGAATTTCTTTGATAATCAAATTCACATCAAAGACATCAGATACACACACCCACATCTTAGGCTCAAAATGTTCCTTTACTTCCTCATCGTTGTACACAAGTCGTGCGAGTGCGGTTTTTCCAAGACCTCCTTTACCAACTATGGCGACAAATGACACGCTCTGGCTAGGGGAGGAAGCAAACAAAAGTTGTTTGATCTTTTTCTTGTCCTCTTCCCTACCAATTATTTTTGTGTCGGGTAATAAATTTTCTTTCTTTCCTGTCGCAATGGCCATTGATTCCTCGCTCTGATGCTCATATAAATGGAAGTCCCTATCTTTCTTTATCTTTTCCAGTCTCCTCCAAAGTTTTTGAATTTCATTAGCCACTTTGAGGCGGCGTGCAAGCTGATTCGATTTAGAGAAGAAAACGCGTACCGCCTTCCGCATCTTGTTGCCAGGAGTGACCTTCCACCTTAGATCTTCGGTTGCGACATCGTCCAGCAAGTCTTGTACGTCATACAGCACGTCCTTGAGCTTCTTGAGCCAGTTCTCGACCTGATTGCTAAGCCACCGTTTCTTCTCGGCATCCAAAAGCACAACTCGGATGGTCTCGACGGTGTCCTTAAGATTGTCGAGCTCATCCCTCACACCACATACCAGTCCGCTCTTGGAATAGGTGATGGAACCGGCGCGTTTCAGTATTTCGGTGGCGAGGCCGAAGAGCACTGCTTCTGCCATTTGCAGAAGGCAAAAGCAGGGGTTAAGGAGAGCTGGAGAGGAGGCTGCAGAGTTGATGCTTTTGTTGGGTAACAACGGTTTGGTGGTGCCTCGTGATCTACTTCATGCGCGAACTTATAGAGCAAGGCCAACGGCATCTCATTTTAAAAGTCAGTCAACCAGTGGGTGCAAGTGTTGGGTGGATGTGTAAAAGAGGTGTGGGGTCCACAAAAAAGGGCCTAAAAAAAGAATTAGTAAAGACCAGAGGAAAGTTTAGATCAAAAAAAAAAAAAAAAAAAAAAAAAAAAACCAGAGGAAAGGCCTCACGGGTCGCAAGAGCAGGTTGCCCCTGTATTGTCCAGAGGAAATTTCGTCGCTTTTTGGTTTTCGTTTCCATTCGGACATGAAAATAATTTTGAAAAAGCCTTTGGTCTCGTATTGAGAGCAATTTCCAAACGAAAACCCAAATGCACTCAAATAATGAAAACCTGTGTAGAAATGAAAATTCTTATCCAAAGAACAAAAGAAATAAGATATTTAACAATTAACATATTCTCAATCTTTTTGTTTCTCTAAAAAATTTATATTGCACCTCGCTTAGTCTTTTTTTAATATATTTTTCAAAATATGTAGCACTATCTACAGATATCAATTCACACAAACATCATTTTCAGAGTAAAGTTTGAATGGTTTTATATTCATATATAAGAATAATTGAATATCCTTATTTTGATCAGTGAGAAAATAACTTCATAATCACCTTCATATGTAAGAATTATAAACTTTAGATTGGGGAGACTTATCAAAATACTTCATGTTTTGTGACAATAAAATCAAAGAGATAATTGGTAGCGACTGAAGCGGGGTTGCTGGGTCAGTCTCCCTTGAGGTATAGTTGTTGAGGGCCTCTCGGAGGCCTGTGGACTCCAAATCGGCGTAAGCCGACAAGGGTGCCCGATGAATCCTTGGTTAACAAAAAAAATCACATGTTAATTCTAAATATTTCAGTTACTCGTAAATGATACAAGGGCTCCAATCATCATTGTCCTCCTATTTGCAAGTTTCAAACTACAAAATCACACAATGTGAATAGGTTAATCACGCAAGCTGTGTAATCGATATGGAAATATTCTACATGTAAACGAGTCAAAGTATTGGAGGGCCTGGGATGATACAAATGCGGGTTAGGGGTGATCGGCTTCCAGTCTGGTCCAATTCTAAGATGAAACCGGAACGGGAACTGAACCGAGAGAATCAGTTCCCAATTTTGGAAACCGAGAAGGTTTGTTAACACGAATTGCACATGTTTCCACTTGCTAAAAATTCAAACTTCACTTGCGTGAATATCAATCACACTTCTTATTTTTCACGCTTAATCGTAACCACAAATGCTATGAACAATACGACAGGAGATTGTGTTTGGCATGGGTTTTATAAACAATCTCTCTTTTACTCTTTAAGTATTTAGTCGATGTGGGATTCTTGGATTCTTTTTTTTTTTTGGTGAGTACTCTTGGATGCTTGGAGTGCCTCATTTTGCAAGTGAGGGGAGTAAGAGAGAGTGTGTGAGAGCATGAGGAATGAAAGTCTCTTGGAATCTTGATCCCACATCGGTAGAAGAAGAAACTAATAAGTAGGTTTTTTTTTTTTTTTTTTTTTTTAAATAAAGAGTCACAAGAAGAGTTTTGTTGACTTTTTGGCAATTGCTACCTCAATTGTAATTCCAATTATAATAATTTTTATATATAATATATATAATTGATCCGATTTGGTTCCCACTTTAGAATTGAGAATTGAATTGACGGGCCAGGTCTAGTCTGAGCGGTTCCCGATTCGAACGGTTCCCGGTGCGCACCAACGTGGGTTGCTCCCCTTTCATTTAGAAAAAAAAAAATCAATTACTCATGCTGTGTTAAGTACTCGCACTTAAAAAAAATAAAAGAGATATAGGAGTGACTATTCCCATTTAGTTTCTTCAAAACCGTGTATCTGTCTGTACCCTACGCTATTGTAGAGAGTCAGATGTCATCGGCTTTTCCATCTTCTTCTGTCATGTGCATTGACAGGCTTTCCTGCTGTGGTGATTGAGTGAGGTGAAGTCCCAGCAACTTAGGGACTGCTGTGGAGGTCTTTCACGCCACCCAACATTTGCAAGAACCCGCGGGTCTTTCTTTTATATCACCGAACATTAGCACTTTGCTTTATCTTCTTTATTGGGTCAAATCCATTCTCACTTGCCACAATTTGATGTCCTCCCAAAAAAATAAAAATAAATAGCAACAGATGAGAGCGCATATGGAACCGCCGTGGACCATTTCTCTCTGGTTTTTTCATGTAATGTTGATTGTGATTCCCTCCCCTAATTTGACTAATGTTGACTCTTATTTTTGCATGCATGCAATGTTGATGCAGCACCACGCGACTGCCATATCAGAAAAAGATTGAAAACCCACGCGACCGCCATATCAGAAAAAAATTGAAAAACAATATGAGAGAGAGAGAGAGAGAGAGAGAGAGGGCGCCAACACACTTTTGTTCATTTTCTCCCTTTGGGAATGGGATTTTTTCTTGATCCGTTTTGGGAATGGGATTGACCCAATAAGAAGATAAGCAGGTGCCAAATGTCTGATGGTGTTAAAGAAAGACTCGTGGTGTCTACCCAAAAGGGGTTAAAAGAGAAAAAAGAGGATAGACCCAAAAAGTACGATCGCATGGACCTTGGCCGCAACACAAAATATTTGGTGGTGTGAAAGGAAAGGCGTGTGGGTCCAGAGAAAAAGGATTAAAAGAAAAAAAAAGAGAGAATAAACCCAAAATTGCGGGTGCATCGACCCCCGACCCAAATGTTTGGTGGTGCGAAAGAAATATGCATGGGATCCAAAAAAAAAAAAATTAAGGCTATGTTTGTTTTATGAAAAAATGTAATATTTTTACAAAATATTTTTTAAGAAATTCTTTTTTAGGAAGATGACAATATATTTAGGTGTTTGGCTGAAACTTTAAAATAAACCAGAAAATATTTTCCGTTGTTTAATATGAAAAATCTAATTTGATTTTTCTCTATGCACTCCTTTAAATAATTTTTTATTTTTATGATTTTTTAAATATATTTTTATTTTCTTTTTATTTTCCTTCTTCTTCTTGATCAAACTTGCTTGCTAGAGGTCAACAAGCTTGAGCTCATTGTAGGCTGGTGATCTCGTCCCTCGCCTCCGGTGAAAGAAAGAAAAAAGAAAAATTAAAAACAATTAAAGCGAGTGAACAAAGGAATTGTTCAACATGGGTGAAGAAAGAAGGTGAGTTAATATCTTGAAAGACCCTAAATTGATATAAATTTACCAAAAATTAATTTTGTGATCGTCAAAAACCCTAAACTAGTACACATTTGATAAATTTACTTCAACTTGTGCACTTACAATAAATTTATCCCCCATTAGTTTTTATTAAATTTTAATATCAAATTATCGAGTTGGATGATACATGATAGTGGATTGATATACTAGTTTGCGATTTTATTATTGTACTATTTTTGTGATTTTAATTTAATATAGGGTATATTTGTCATAAATGTATCAGTTTGAGGTTTGTGGCAATCGAACAAATTAGTTTTGAGTAAATTTATCACAAGTGTTTTGATTTTGGGTTTTTTGTGGTCACTTGGGATAAATTTGATACAAATATATCAGTTTGAGATTTTTTGTGCTAAAAAAAATTAATGGGTTAAATTTGTCACAGGTATATTAGTTTGGAGATTTTCAAGATATTGACCCAAAGAAGAAAGAAATGATTTCCGCTTTTCAAAAAACAAAAATCATTTCCCTCTATTTTAAAAAACCTCCTTTTCTATTAGAAAAACTTATTTGTTATCTATGCGAATCTTTTTCTTGAAAGTTATTTTTTTTCGTGAAACTGATGGAAAGGATACACCCTAACCCACATGCCCGCCACCGTCCATACACTTTTGTTCAGTTTTGATGTTTCGGTGTGTGTTTATACACATTTATATATTTATTTAGTTCACCCTATTTGTTGGGTGCAACTATCAAGCCCTCTAAATCATTTTTCTTTTGCTGATAAAAACGAAATTGTTATCGTCTTGCCATTAGATCCTCTCATGTGTTAGTGTAAGTTTCTTGAGAAAAGTGTTAGTAATAGAGTCCTAAACTTATAGCATTGCTGTCAATTTAATTTTAAATCTTTTGACCTAGTATCAATTTAGCACTTTTGGCTAATTTTGGCCGAATATTACTGATAGGGATACCAATTGGCTCACATGACATTGCCGGCGTTGAGGTGATAACTTTGAATAATATTTTAATATTTTTTCGAATATTTATTTATTTATTTTATTATTTTCTTTTCTCTCTCTCTCTCTCTCTCTCTTTTCCCCTTCTCTTTCTTCTTCCTCCAGCTAGCTACCAGACCTTTGCAATTGGCTTGAGGCAAGAGCAAGGCCACCCTTGCTGGAGGAAATATGGGAGTGACTTTGGGGAGACCCACCTCTCAAGGGTTTTTCCGTTGTTTCTTCGCCTTAAGCCTTTCAAGGACATGCTCAAGTCAAAAGTACTCACTCTTTTCAAAGAAGAAGAAGAAGAAGAAGAAGAAGAAGAAGAAGAAGAAATAAAAGTGGCTTAATACCTCAAGAACAAATATTTTTTCAACAATATATGCACAAGGAACGAAATATTACCACTTTAGGGCGTGAATGATAATCATTACATTATAGAAATCAATTTATATTTTTTGGATGAGTTTCTAAGCGAAAATACGTGTTTGATAACGATCCAAAAATTTTTGTTTCAAAAATAGAAATTTGTAGCAAAAGTATTGTTCATGTATTGTTCATGCACCGTTTGGTGTTATTTATGTACCGTTCTCCCTCCTGCTAGTGCTTCCTAAGCAACAAGCGGGTGGTAGAATAGGGGTGTGCACTGGGAATCGCCTGAACCAGGAACCGTCTGGACTGGATCGGACTAGATTAGCTGGTTTTGGGTGGTTCCCAAAGATGGCGGTTCGGTTCCCAGTTCCTGCTTTTGGAACCGGTGGTCGGTCCGGTTAATTTTATATATTTTTAAATTTCTTAAGAAAAACTCTTATTCCTCCAAATTTCTCTCATTTTTATTTTATTTTTGGCCCAAAATAATAAATTTACCGGATTTCAGGACTGGTCGGTTCGGTTCCCGGTCTCGAAATTTGGAAACCGATTCCTGGTTTCACCTCATAACTAGATTGGACTAGGAACTGATCAGTCCTAGCAGACAATAGGTGGTAGGCAAGCAACTAGTAGCGAGGGCGAGCGATGTGAAGAGTTTTTATTTCTCAATATTGTTCTAGAAATATAAAAGTAAATAATTTTTACTTCTAATTTCTTTTCTAAACATAGTTCTAGTCTAACAAATAGAAAAATGAAATTACGTTACCAAACATAATTATGTTCCAAACCAGTTTAGTATAACAAAAAAACAAAAAAAAAAACAGAGAAACATAATGGTTAATTTTCAAGGAATGCAATGGTAAGTTCAACGTAGCATGGCCGCTTAGCCCAAGCAGAAGTGAGCATTCCCATTTCTTTTTCTTCAAAACCACCACTGTGCATGAATAGGCTTACTAATGGGGAGGTCGATCGAAGTGAATTCCCGACAACTTTGAGATTGCCAAGCCATGGAGGTCACCACCCAACATTTGCAAGAACCCATGCGTCTCTTCTTTCATATCACCAAACATTTACACTTGCTTTATCTTCTTATTGGGTCAACTCCACTCCCACTTGCCATAATTTTGATTTCCTCCCATCAACACAACAATGAATGAGGGTTAAGGTTTTTTGTGCAAATGGACTATTACTCTTGGTTTTTCTTGTAATGTTGATTAAAATTTCCTCCCTTAATTTGACTGGCGTTTTCTCCTATGTTTGCAGACATGCAATGTTAATGCAGCGCCACACGACCACCATATTTGGAAAAAGATTGAAAACAATAGGAGAGAGAGAGAGAGGGCGCCAACACACTTTTATTCATTTTCTCTTGAGAACGAATCCTGCCAAGTTGGGAATGGAAATTTTTTCTTGATCCGTTGCGTGAATGGAATTGACCCAATAAATGTTTGGTGGGGTGAAAAAAGACGCGTGTGATCCACCGGTCTTAAAGAGAAAAAAGAGGATTAGACCCAATAATTGTGTTCACATCGAGCTTGACCGCAACCCAAATGTTTCGTGTGTGAAAGGAAAAGACGCTTGGGGTCCCAAGAAAAGAGGACCACAAGGGACAAACGAGGATAGACCCCAGAATTGCGTAAATTTTAAATATGATATTCTTGACGTGACAAATTTAATTGATAGTTATTGAAACTGTACCTTTTGCGTGTAAATTACCTATAAAAGAAATTAACAAACTTTCACATTTAGGATTTTTCTGTGTCGTAAATAATAGATGATTTAAAAAATATTTTGTTGATAAATAATTTTACATTGCTTAGAATAATTAATCTATAGAAAATATTTTCATACTCAACAACCTTTTACGTTTAAAGTTATTTTCACAAATGCTATAAACGATCATTTTCATGAAATTATTTTCCAAATCGTTGATTTTATTAAAAATGTTTTTATTATTAACAATTTATGCCTACTATTTTCATTGATGAAGAATATCATTTCATTCATTTGTTGATATAAATTATACAAACATTAATTTTTGGCAAAGTATTTTTCCAAACGTTGAGTTTCAAGTTTTGCTATTACTAGTTTAACTAATAACCATGAAAAAATACACATTAATGGGAATCTATTTCTGTTGCCGTTCTAAACCAAGTTGAATTCTTGCTCTATAGTTGCTGAAAATGACTTTATATTTTTGGACCTCTTTAGTAAGATAAGATAAATTTCCTTTTCTGAATGATAAGGGTATCCAAATTTTTGGTTCAACTATATCCAATGAATGCATGCGAAGCGATTCATTGCATGGCAAAATATGAAGGAAAAGCAAGAATCGTTCATACCAACTGTAACTCAATAGAAAAGCCGAGTTAAATTTCACTGCACCCAAAGATTCACACCTGTTCTACTTCTGTCTGCTAGAAAAGAAAGAGAAGGTGAAGAAATTGCTTAAGGACGAGCTGATCGATTTTTTGTATACCTTAATATGTAACTCAAACAAGAAAAGCTAAAGGCCAACCACTGAGATCCACATACCACTGTTGTGCTCTAACATTTTGCTTCTGACACTGGGCAAATGAAGTGATGACGAAGATATACTCTTGCCGAGGTTACCAAGGAAACTTGAAGGCAAAATTGGAAGGAGAACACAGATGTTCAAACTCTAATCAGATGCCTGACCAGTTTAATGGGAGTAGCCGCGAGCTCAGTTGTTTTACCTTTCAAAAAGTGCTTGGACATAGTAAGAGTCCCTGTACTTTATGTTGCTACCAACATTGATTCCATTTTGAAACCGTCCATACAATGTATCTAAGCATCTCAGCCAACATAAAAAATTCCTAATATCTGTTAAGAACAAAGCATACGGAAGTAAAAATGAACACTTAACTAGTCAGAAGATTCCCACCAGTATTCTTTCAAAAGCTAGTGTTATATCATATTTTGACAAAATAATTTTCGTGAATTGCACTCCACATTAATAGTGAGGTGACCACTCGAAAAAGGCTACAACTTCATGAAATACAAGAAGTTGCAAGTTTGAATGATGGACATCAATATTGGTGAAAAAAATTAAGTTGGCTAGTGTTCAAACACATTATTTAAGAGACCATGATAAGGTTTGACTTGAGGATAGAATCACCATTGTGTGACGAGTCTGCATTAACATAGAAACATGTCATGTCTTAGAAGTTTTTCCAGTGTCTTTGAGATGCCATTTTTAAAAAGTTGCATACTTTTTGAAAATCCAATATTTTCCCTTACCACCATAATCATTCACCAAGAAAATGAAATTTTTAGGAACATTAACGATGATGAAGACGGTAACAAATTTTATTGTAAATTTCAAACTACCTAACCATGCAACATGATTATGTTAATCATGCAAGTTATGTAATTGATATGGAAATATTCCAAACGTAAATAAGTCAAAGTACTATAGATGTGGTCGTAGGCTATTTGTAAGCTCCATCCTTATATTCCAAACAAGATTATGCCATGTTAAGTAGTAAGTACTCCCTCTTTGCAAAGTAAAAAAACAAACATAAAAGAAGAAGAAATAGGAGTAGCTTAATATGTCAAGAACATAAATATTTTTTCATCAATATATGCGCAAGGAATGAAATGTTGCTGCTTTAATTTCCATGGAATGCAAAGAAGCATCATTGTGGGTGTACCCATTTCTTTTATGAAGTTCAATGTAACATGGCCACTTAGGGTCTTTAACTAGCTAAATAGTAACTGATTCTATTCTTTTATTTTCTAGAACAAAGAAAAAACAGAAATCAGTTTGGTAACTTTTTTGTTCTCAAAAATAGATTTGGAACATAATAAAAAAAAAAGTAAAAAAATTGCTTATTTATTCCAGAGAACAATTTCAGAATCAAGCCAAATTTTCTTTTTCTTTTCTTCTTTTTCTTTTATTTTCTTTCCTCTTCTTCTTCTTCATTGCTAGTCACCGGCCATGGCGATGGTTGATGACTGGTTGGGCGAGGTCTAGCAAGCTCACCGGAGCCTCCCTGAAGCCTTACTTGGCCAATGCGAGGCTCAACCTCACTACCAATCGCCACAAGATTCGGCCTCGCTAGACCAAGGCAAGGCCAGCCTTGGCTAGCTAGGTGAGGTCGAGCCTCGCTAGTGGCCTAGCGAGCTCACTTGGCTTAGGAGAGGCTCGGCCTCTCTAGGCTTTGCCTTAGCCTGGCGAGGCTCCAACAAGCTTGTTAGACCTCGCCTTGGCCTGTGGAGGCTCTGGCAAGGTCGTCGAACCTTGTCTAGCTGGTCGTCAGCCATTACTGTGGTCGACAGCAATAAGGAAGAAGGAGAGGGATGAAAAAAAGAAGAAGATAAAAATATAGCAAAAGTATTAAAAAAAATTAAAAGAAATTCTAATTCATAAAAAAAATTGAGATTTCACTAAATGCATTTTTTTCCTAATTAAAATTTTGGATAGTTACCAAATATTTTCAAATATTCAAAAATTTATCTCAATAATAGAATAAAAAGAATTATTTCTAAATATAAATTATTTTCGAAAATAAAATGATTACAAAATACACTTTTAATCCAAACAAGAGTGGACGTTCCGTTTCTTTTCTTCAAAACCATCATTGTACCTTCTTTATCTTCTTTATTGGCAAGTTAAAGCGGAATTGACTTAAAAGGAAAAGAGAATAGACAAGCGCGTGCAAATGTTCGGTGGTGTCGAAGATGCGTGGGGTCCACAAAAAAGGAAGACGAAAAGAGGATGGAACCAAAAACAGAAGGCTTATGACCTGGCCCGTGGATCACGTGGAAGGGGACGCCACTTGCTGCAACGTCTGCGCAAGTGAAAGTGATCTAAAACTTCGACATCTGATGCTGCCCGGTGGACACACAAGTTCATTTAGACCCATCAAGATCAGCAATCGCTATCTCCCAACATCCAGTATCGAAATGCTCGCATAAACTTAGAATATCCCGCGCTCATAATGAAAGCATGTCAGCTGACCAGTTCAATGGGAGCAGCCACGAGCCCCACTTATTTTGCCTTTCAAGAATTTACGTAACATTCTGCTTGTGCTTGGACATAGTAAAAGTCCTTGTACTTTCTGCTGCTACCAACATGGATTTCATTTTGAAACCAGTCTATATGATGTATCCAAGCATTTCAGGCAATATCAAGAATTCCTAATATCTGTTAGGAACAAAGCATGCCACAGTAAAAAATGAATACTTAACTAGTCAAAACGCTCTTAGCAATATACTTTCAAAAGCTAGTGATATATCAGATTTTGCCAAACAAGAGAAAGGCCACAACTTCATGAAACAAGTAAGCTTGTCGAAAAGAAGTTGCAAGTTTGGATGATGGACATCAACATTGGTGAAAGAATTTAAGTTAGCTGGTGCTCAGATACACAATTTAAGAAACTATGACAAGGATTGACTTGAGGATAGAATCACCACTACTATATGACAAGTTTGTATTAATATGGAAACATGACATGTCTCTATTTGAAGAAGTTTTTCCATGCCTTTGAGGTGCCATTTTTAAAAAAGGTACATACTTTGTGAAAATGCAATGTCTGCCTTTACCGGCATAATCATTCACCAAGAAAAAAGAGATAGTGGTGACTATGTTTTACATAATTTGATCAAGAAACCAAGAGTTTCTAATACAAACAACTCTCAATTCTCCATCAAGCACAGGAAACGAGTCATATTCTACTCACCGAATATAAAGAATCTTAGACAAAATTCATCTCCTTACACAATAAACGTGAGAAAATTTTATACAATGCTTATCTTGCTACTCGACCTTTCCATGACACAAAAGTAGGGTGTGTTCTTGATTGCAAAACCCATTGAAGACGCATGAGTTCACATGCAGTGTTAAACAAAAGATTACAATTCATTTTGCTCAATCCAAAACTACATAAATTTCAGTCCTAATTGAATACCCTATCTCATACGCACTGTTCGTAAGTCATAGCTTAAGAATTCTGCACATCTATTTAACCTTCATGATGAACTCTTCAAAGCATGAGATGAATGGTGACCAACTCATGTTTGGGTCAATCATTCCAGCTTAGACTTGCATCTTACCTCGTTCAAAGGGTTTTGTTTGGTATTTAATGATCTTAAATTTCGCATAGCATGTTTCTAAAAGTTTCATTTATACATTAACCAAACTTGAAATCAAATGAATCTTGACCCATTAAATCCTAATCCGGTTACTCTTAGTCTCAATTGTCTATCGTTTTCACCACAAGCAGAATGCACGTTCCGTCCTTGATATGACTGCATGTTTATCATGAATTGGAGCATTTGCGGCACACTGGATTCCTCATATAAAGTGCATAGAACCAAAAGGAAAGGAGGCCCCCAAATAACATTTCAGGTCAAGTCTGATGCCAATAATAATAGCTCATATGATTGAAAAAAAAAGTACTAAAGAGAGTTAGCATCGTAACTTAATGATGCATTTTGATCTTATAGTATATGGAACTGTTCATTAAGGATTGATAGAAGAGCTTCCGATTCATGTAACATGATTATTTGGTTTTAGGGAAATGTGGACGCCTTAAGTAAAAAAAGATGGTGACTATATATCCTTTGATATATCAACTTTTTGCTCCATTAACTGAGTGGACGTGTCTTTTTGAAAGTAAGCATCCATTAAAGACAATATCATATCACGGAATGGACCTAGCTTAAAATCATAAGCTTTTTTACTTGTTCACATTTTTTTTTCATTCAATTGTGGATTCTGGATACATGCATTCAATGCAACAAGCTCAACTTACAAGAAAACAAGGGAAGCTGTTTGCAGAAATGTTGCCATAGAAAAACCTTGTTGCTGTACCTAACAAAGGACGTATTTGGAGCAGAGGTGCAAGGGTACCGCCCGCTCAAGGTAAATATGAAATTCATCCTGCATCCATTGATGTTGCAATCACTATTTCATGTTATAAAAGTATTTTTTGAAAAGCATATCAATAAGGATGAAGGATCCACCGGAGAATCTAGATAAATAACTCTTCCACCAGCAACATGACTAAGCCTACAGAATTTCAGCTCAAGAAATGGGATAACTACTAAAGCTAAACCACATCCTACAACCTTAACTACTTAAGACAACACAAATTCCTGCATAAGGTGGATGATGGAAGTGAGCAGGAGATCTCGGATATAGAAGTTGATTAAAAAAACAAAAGGATAGCTAATCCATCATAGTCTCTTGAGTACAAATTACTCTATCTTCTTCTGGCATGATGGATTAAGGGTAAAATCACTCATAAACAGTCATTCCCTAATTCTTTTAAGGCTTGTAGCAAGCCGGTACAATTCCAAGATATTTTCATACACTGGTTACGACAGAACTCGATGACATTTAAATATGGTTTGGAGTGCATGAGATTGGGAATTGGAACGGTGTGGTATTTCCTCCTTTTTATTTACAATATAGAGGTTGTCAATCAAACTGAAGATAAGGATCACTTGGTCTTTGTCTATTGATAGGTATTTTTAATCCAACCATATACCAATCTGTCTTTTCTGAGATAAATGGAGCGAGGAGGCTAATTTTCCATAAAGGCAATCTAGTCAAGGAAGTTTCTCAAAGAGTGGCTTTTCTTTCCTTAGAACAGGAAGGTTGTTTTCAATAGAATTTTGACAATCAGTAACATGCTGAACGGTTTTGGTTCTGGTTTTAGGTGCTTTTGTAAGTACTTAAATGAATGAAATAAAAGTTTGAGAACTCAAATATGTACATGACACAAGGACACTGGGAAAAGTGCCAAAAAAGTCTTAAACCTTTTGTCTTTGTGCCGATTTAGTCCTAAACCTTTTTAGGTTGTGCCAATTCAGTCATTTCCGGCCAATTTTGGCCGGATTTTGCTGACTGGACGCCGGCCGGCTGATGTGGCCTGATCGGCGCCGACATGTACAATTTTTAATAATATTTTAATATTTTAAAATATTTCTTTATTTTTTATTTTATTTTTTCACTTTTTATTCTTTTCTTTTTCTTTTTCTTCTCATCTTCTTCCTCCGGCCCGGTCGCCGGAGCTCGGCGACCGGCCAGGCAACGGCCGGCGAGGTCGACCTCGCCGGTGGCCGCGAGGCGCCTCGCGGCCCCGGCGAGGATCGAGCCTCGCCCATGGCCGACGAGGCTCGACTGGCCGGATCCGGCGAGGGCGAGCCTCGCCGCCGGCGCGAGGCCACCCTCGCGGCTCCGGGTGGCGAGGCTCGCCCTCGCCGGATCCGGCGAGGGTCGAGCCTCGCCCATGGCCGGCGAGGGCGACCAAAGAAACCCCGAGCTCCCGTAAACCCTAGAGACGACGATGACGACGAGCGGAGGAGAGAGGAAATTTCTAGGGCGAGATTGGGATCGGAGAACGGAGCGGGAGGAGTCCACCGGCCTCGCACCGAGCGGCGGGGCTTGCCCTCGCCGGCCATGGGCGAGGCTCGAGCCTCGCCACCCGGCCGCGAGGGCGGCCTCGCACCGGGCGGGCGAGGCTCGATCCTCGCCGGTGGCCGCGAGGGCGGCCTCGCGCCGGCGGGCGAGGCTCGCCCGGCCGGATCCGGCGAGGTCGAGCCTCGCCGGCACCTCGCGGCCACCGGCGAGGTGGCCGGCGAGGTCGACCTCGCCGCCGCCGTCGCCCGGCCGGTCGCCGAGTGAGAAGAAAAAGAAAAAGAAAAGAATAAAAATAAAAATAAAAAGTGAAAAATAAAATAAAAATAAAAAATATTTAAATATATTAAATATATTATTAAAAATTGTACATGTTAGCGCCGATCAGGCCACGTCAGCCGGCTGGCATCCAGTCAGCAAAATCCGGCCAAAATTGGCCGGAAAGGACTGAATTGGCACAACCTAAAAAGGTTTAGGACTAAATCGGCACCAAAAAAATGTTTAGGACTAAATCGGCACAAAGACAAAAGGTTTAGGACTTTTTGGCACTTTTCCCCAAGGACACCTATTGTCACTATCTTGCTAATTGTGAATTTCAAACTACAAAATCACGCAATATGATTAGGTTAACCGTGCAAGTTATGTAATTGATACGGAAATATTCCAAATGTAAATGAGTCAAGTACTAGAGATTTGTGGCTCAATCCTTGTATTCCAAAAAGGACGACGCATACAAGGGTTGCTCCCCCTTCATCTAGAGAAAAAAAAAGTTAATTACTTGTGCCATGTTAGGTACTCACTCTTTCAAGAGAAGAAGAAGAAGAAGAAGAAAGAGCAGTAGCTGAACAAGTGAAGAACATAAATATTATTTTCATCAATATGTGCACAAAGGACGAAATGTTGCCGCTTTAATCTCCGTGTAATGCAACGAGAAGTTCAACGTAACATGGCCCCTTTGCCCAAAGCAAGAGTGAGTATTCCCATTTCTTTCCTTCAAAACCATCATTATGCAAGAATAATGCTACTATTGTGGAGGTTGATTGAAGTGAACTCCCGATAACTTTGAGACTGCCATGCCATGGAGGTCTTTCATGCCACCCAACATTTACAAGGACCCCACGCATCTTTCTTTCATATTACCAAACATTTGCACCTGCTTTTATCTTCTTCGTCAGGTCAATTCCATTCCCATTTGCTATAATTTGATTCCATCGTATAAACATAACAACGAATGAGGCTTAAGATTCGACTTTCGTGCATGTGGAGCCGCTTACCGAGAGAGAGAGAGGAAGGAGGGGGGGCGACGCACTTCTGCTCATTTTCTCTTGAGATGGAATTCATGGAAATAGTTTCTTCATCCGTTGTGGGAATGGAACTGACCAATAAGAATATAAAGCAGGTGCCAATGATAGGTGATATGAAAGAAAAGAAATGTGGGATCCAGAAAAAAAAAAAAAAAGGGACTCAAAGAGAAAAAGGGGGGGATAAGTACACTAATGGTGTCATAAGTTGTGTACGACGCTCACTTTGGTGCCAACTCCGACGAAATTGGCTGGAAATCCGACGTGGCCTTTTTTTTATTAATTTTTGACGCCGACGTGGCTCGTCGGAGAGTTGAGTCAGCATCCAAACACCAAAACGACGCCGTTTGGTGTCTCGCCCAATTCAAAACCCTAATCTCCGGCCGTCGCCGTCCTCGACGGTCCTTGCGCTCGGCGGCCACGGCTTCGACCCCGACCTCGACCCCAACCCCGACGATGGCCACTCAACTGCAGCGGCTCCGATCTCGACCCCGACCCCGACCCCGACGATGGCCACTCGGCGGCCGTAGCTCCAACCCCGACCTCGACCCTGACCGCGACGATGGCCACTCGACGGCCACGGCTCAAACCCCGACCCTGACCCCGACCTCGATGATGGCCACTCGGCGGCCGCAGCTTCAACCCCGACGACGGCCACGGCTTCGACCCCATCGAAACCCTAATTTCTTCCCCATGTGAGCTAAACGGCGTCGTTTCCATGAAGCCATCCACGTAGGACGGCAAAACGACGTCGTTTTCTTAAGGAGGACCGAAAACGACGTCATTTAAAGGCTTATCGATTTTTTTTTTTTAATTTAAAAAATCATTTTGGCCGGAATCTTTCGCCGGTGGCACCAAAGTGAGCGTTTTTCCTCCGATTTGGCACTTAAGTGATCCGACGGAAACTTTTTGCACCAAAGTGAGCGCCGTACACAACTTATGGCACAATTAGTGTATTTATCCCGAAAAAGGGGATATAGCCACAAAATACTGTCACATCGACCCAATTCAGATGTTTGGTGGCGTGACAGAAAGATTTATGGGGACTTGAAAAAAGGGACTAAAAGAGAAAAAAAAAGTGGATCGACCCAAAAATTGCGGTCGACCCCAATCCAAATGTTTCTGGGGGTTTGAAAAAAGGACGTTTGAGATAGAGGTGGATAATTCTAGATTTTGTACTGGTAAAACTTGAAATTATATATTGAAACATGTTTCTCATTTTTTTTTAATCTAGAACATATCTACATATCCTAAAATCTAGAACTTACGATGTTACAAGTTTTGGATTCGATTTTAAGTTCTATCTAGGTTCCATTTATATTATTAATTGAATAACTACAATAATTTAAAACTTTTAATGACCATCACTTGTTATTATAATTTATTGATCATAAAGACATATGTAAAATATGATTATTAATAAAGTAAAAGTCTTAGTCATAAAATAGAAACTCATATTAGTGCTTCTAGATTATACACTATCATTGAACGGTATAGAATATCGCAAGATCGCGCAAACAAATGAACCCAGAAAAACATTAAAATTTGTTTCAAGTTCTAGGTTCCATATTACAGGTTTTAGTTTCCAGGTTTGAAGTTCCTTTAACTAAGAATTTAGAATTTACCCGTTGCCCTAGAACTTACCTTGTATATCTTTAAAATTAGGAATCTATGAGTTTTCACCTTAGGTTCCAAGTTCTACCCAAGAACCATTCTCACCTTTAGCGGGTCCATAAAAAGGGACTATAGAGAAAAAAAGGGGATATACCCAAAATTAAGAATCGTTCCTACCATCTGCAACTCAAGAAAAGCTGAAGTTCAATTTCACTGCACCTAGAGATTTCGCTAGAAAATCAACAGAAGGCGAAGAAATTACTTAACGATGAGCTGATAGATTTTTGTATATCTTAATTTGTAACTCCAACAGGAAAAGCTAAAAGGCCAACCACTGAGATCCACATACCACCGTCATGCTCTAATATAATGCTTCCGACTCCAAGAAAATGAAGTGACAAACGCAGACGAAGATATACTCTTGCCGAGGGCACCAAGGAAACTTGAAGGCAAAATTGGAAGGGAATACAGATGTTCAAACTCTGATGAGATACCCGACCAGTTTAATGGGAGTAGCCACGAACCTTATTTGTTTTACCTTTCAAGAATTTATGTAAGATGTTGCTTGCGCTTGGACATAAAAAGCGTCCTTGTACTTTTAGCTGCTCCCAACATGGATTCCATTATGAAACCATTTCATATGATGTATCCAAGCATCTTTGCCAATATCAATTCCAAATATCTCCCAAGAACAAAGCATGCCACAATAAAAGAGGAATACTCAACGAATAAAAATACTCCTAGCAACGTTCTTTCAAAAGCTAATGTTATATCAAATTCTGACCAAACAATTTTCTTGGATTGCATTCCAAATTAATAGTGAGATGACCACACAAGAAAGGCTGCAACTTCATGAAACGAGTAAGCTCGTCAACAAGAAGTTGCAAGAAAAAAAATTTAAGTTAGCTAATGTTCAAATACACTATTTAATAGACCACGTCAAAGTCTGACTTGAGGATAAAATCACCATTATATAACGAGTTTGCATTAACATGGAAACATGTCATGTTGAATACTCACTCTTTTCATGGAAGCTTTTTAGTGTCTTTGAGATACCATTTTTCAGAAAGGCACATACTTTTTGAAAACATTATGTTTGTTTTTCCCACTATAATCCTTTGCTAAGAAAATGTGATTTTTAGGACACGGTAACAAATTTTATTGTAAATTTCAAACTACATAATAATGCAACATGATTAGGTTAGCTGCGGAAGCTGTCATTGACACCGAAATATTCCAGATGTAAACAAGTCAAAGTACTGGAGATGTGGTCATAGGCTACATGTCGGCTTGATCCTTATATCCCAAATAGGTAAATGAAAACGGGGTTGCTTCCCCTTCATTTAGAAAAAAGAAAAGAAAAAATCAATTACTTACGCCATGTTAAGTATTCACTCTTTTCAAAGAAAAAAAGAAACAAAAAAGAAGAAGAAATAGTAGTAGCTTAACACGTCAAAAACATGAATATATATTTATCAATATATGCACAAGGAACGAAATGTTGCTGCTTTAATTTCCATGGAATGCAAAGAGAAGTTCGACGTAACATGGTCATTTAGGATGTGCATGGCAACTTGCCTACTCTTTTTTTTTTTATTCTTTTATTCTCCAGAACAGAAAAAGAACATAAATTCATTTAATAACATCAACTAATTTTTCTATTTCTGAGAATAGACTAGTGGCTAAAGAATAGATTTGCAATAGAAACAAAAAGTAGAAAAAAAAATAGCTTTTTATTCCCAGAAATAATTTTTAGAAGTAAGTTTTTTTTTTTTTTCTTTTCTTCTTCTTCCCACGCCGTTAGCCGCCCCGCCGTCCCTCGCTTGTTGCCGCCGGTCGCCCAAAGCAACGGCAATCGGCAACGGAAAAAATAAAAATCTAATATAATTATTAAAAATTAAAAGAAATTTTGTGTCATACCAAACGCATTTCCATTCTTTTTCTATTTCGAGAATAAAAATTTTGTATAGTTACTAAACACATTTCTTTACTCAAAAATTGTTTCACAGAATATAAATAGAAAAAGATTATTTCTAAAAAGAAATTATTTTCTGGAATAGAAATGTTCTCAAACGTGCTCTTAGCCCAAATAGTAGAGAGTGTCCCCATTTCTTTTCTTCAAAAACATCATTGTGCATGAATAGGCTTGTTGCTGGAGGTTAATTGAAGTGAACTCCCGATGACTTTGAGACTGCTGTACCGTGGAGGTCTTTCATGCCACCCAACATTTGTAATGACCCCACGCATCTTTCTTTCATATCACCTAACATTTGCACCTCCTTTGTCTTCTTCATTGGGTCAATTCCATTCCCACTTGGCATAATTGGATTCCCTCCCATAATATGGAATCGCTGAGGACCATCACTCTTGTTTTTTTTTTTTCTTTTAGTGTTGATTATGATTTCCTTCCCTAATTTGACTAATGTTTCCTTTTTTTTTTCAGACACGTAACATTAATGTAGCACCGTGTGACCGTCATACCAGAAAACAAGGTTGGAGAACACACTTATTTGTTTATTTTCTCTTGTGATCGAATTCTAGCAAGTGGAAATGGAATGGACTAACAGGTAAAAGGGGATGGGACAAGCGTGTGCCAATGTTTGGTGGTGTCAAAGACGGGTGGGGTCCACAAAAAAGGGGCTAAAGAGAAAAGAGAGGATAGACCCAAAAACAGCAGGCTTGTGACCTGGCTCGTGGATCTCGTAGAAGGGGAAGCCACCTGCTGAAATTTCTGTGCAAGTGAAAATGATCTAAAACTTCGACGTTTGATGCTGCCTGGTAGACAAATAAGTGTATTTAGACCCATCAAGATTAACAATCGATGTCTTCAAATGCAGTTTCCAACATTTTGTACTGAAATGCTCGTATAAACTTAGAACATCTCATAAGTCATGATGATGTCAGTCAACGTTTAATGGGAGTAGCCATGAGCCTCTGCTGTTTTACCTTTCAAGAATTTATATATTGTTCTTGCACCTAGTAAGAGTCCTTGTACTGTCTGCCACTACCAACATGGATTCCATTTTGAAATCAGTTCATACGATGTATTCAAGCATCTGAACCAATATCAAGAATACCTAATATCTGTTAAGAATAAAGCATGCGGCAGTGAAAAGGAATACTCAAACAGTCAGAACACTCCTAGCAATGTTCTTTTAAAGTGTTAGATCAAAGTTTGACCAAATAATCTAGAAAGGCCATAACTTCATGAAACAAGTAAGCACATCAATGAGAAGTTGCAAGTTTGAATGGTGGACATCAATATTGGTGAAAAAATTTAAGTTCGCTAGTGCTCAGATACATTATATAAGAAACCATGGCAAGAACTAATTTCAGGATAAAATCACCATTTTACGACAAGTTTGCATTAACATGGAAACATGGCATGTCTCTATGTGAAGAAGCTTTTTCATGTCTTTGAGATGTCATTTTAAAAAAAGACACGTACTTTTTGAAAATGCTATGTCTGCCTTTACCGCAATAATCATTCACCAAGAAAAAGAGATGGTAGTGACTATGCTTTACATAATTTGATCAAGAAACCAATAGGGATCCTGACACAAACAGCTCTCCATTCTCCATCAAGCACAGGAAATGAGTCATATTCCACTCACCAAATATACAGAATCTTAGACAAAATTCATCTTCTTACACAAAAAAAAGTGAGAATGTTATACAATGCTTATCTTACTACTCCGCATCATGACACAAAAGTAGGGTGTGTTCTTAATTGCAAAACCCATTGAAGACACACAGAGTTCATATGCAATGTTAAACAAAAGACTACAACTCACTTTGCTCAATCCAGAAGTGCACAAATTGCACAAATTTCAGTCCTAGTGGAATTCTCTATCTCACATTCACTGTTGGTAAGTTATAGCTTAAGAATCCTGCACATCTAATTAACCTTTATGACGAAGTCTTCAAAGCATGAGATGAATGGCGACCAACTCATGGTTGGGTCAATCATCTCAGTTTTGACTTGCCTCCTATCTCGTTCAAAGGGTTTTGTTTGGTATTCAATGATCTAAGATTTCGGGTAGCATATTTCTAAAAGGTTTATCTTAAACATGAACCAAACTTGAAGTCGAATGCTTGCTAAAAAAAAAATGGAAATCGAATGAATCTTTACCTGTTATATCCTAATCCGGTTACCATTAGTCGTGATTGTTTATTGTTTGCACCGTAAACAGCATGCACGTTCCATCCTTGAGATGATTGCATGTTTACCATGAATTGGAGCTTTTCAGGGTACATTGGATTCCTCTTATCAACTGCATAGAACCCAAAGGAAAGGAGGGCCCTAAACAATATTTCTGGGCAAGTCTGATGCCAATAATAATAGCATCATACGACTGAAGAAAAGGAACTTAAGAAGAGTTAGCCTCGTAACTTAATGACTCATTTTGATATTATAGTATTTGGGACCGTTCATCAAGAGTTGGCCGAAAAGCATTTGATTCATGTAACATGATTATTCGGCTTTAGGAGAAGGTGGACGCCTTATGTCAAAAAAGATGGTGACTATATATTTTTTGATATATCAACTTTTTTGTTTCATTAATTGAGTGGATGTGGTTTTTTTTTTTTTTTTAAGTAATCGTCCATTGAAGATAGTATCATATCACGGAATGAACTTAGCTTAAAATCATAAGCTTTCTTACTTGTTCACAATTTTTTTTTATTCGATTGTTTATTCTTGACACATGCATTCAAGGCAATGAGCTCAAGTTACAAGAAAACAAGGGAAGCTGTTTGCAGAAATGTTGCCATGGAAAAACCTTTTTGCTGTACCTAACAAAAGATGGATTTAGAGCACAGAGGTAAAAGGATACCACCCACTTAAGGTACAGGTGAAACTCATCCCTTCATCCATTGATGTTGCAATCACAATTTCATGTTAAAGAAGTACTTTTCCAAAGGCATATCACCAACGATGAAGAGTCCACCGAAGAATCTAGATAAATACCTCTTCGATCAACAACATGACTAAGCCTACAGAATTTCAGCTCAATAAATGGGATAAGCCCAGAACTATTTAACAACTAAAGCTAAAGCACATTCTACAACCTTAACTACTTAAGACAACACAAATTCTTGCATAACGTAGATGATGGAAGTGAGCAGGAGCACTCGCAGAATAGAAGTTAAAAAAGAAGAAGAAGGGATATCTAATCCCTCATAGTTTCTTGAGTACAAATTGCTCTGTCTTCTTCTCGCATGGTAAGTGTAAAATCACTCATAAAACAGTCAATCCCTATTTCTTTAAAGGCTTATAGCAAGCCGATACGATTCCAAGATTTTTTCATGTACTGGTTATGACACAATCCAATGAAATTTAAATATGATTTGGAGTGCTTAAGATTTGGAATTGGAACGGTGTGGTATTTCATCATTTTTCTTTACATTATTGAGGGTGTGAATCACACTGAAGATAAGGATTATTTGGTCTTTGTCTATTAATAGGTGTTTTTAATCCAACGATATGCCATTCTGTCATTTCTGAGACAAATATGAGTGAGGAGGCCAATTTTTCATGGAGGCAATCTAGTAAAGGAAGTTCCTTAATGATTGGCTTTCTTTCCCTATAACAAGAAGGCTGTTTGGAATAGCATTTCGACAATCAGTAACAAGCTGAACGGCTTTGATTCTGGTTTTAGGTGCTTTTGTAAATCTGCCCTTGGTAGGAACAAGGATGTTAGGAACAATCATTAATTGTCGGTGCTTTCTTGGTTGAGTTTTCTACCGTTAATAAAAAGGTTGTCAGGAGCGGGATCCCACTTATCATCAATGAAGGATTGTAACATCAGATGGTGGAATGTAAGTTCCAAAAATTACACCAACGATACAATAATCTTGAATAGTTCAAAGAAGTTATTAATTATGAACATCGTGTGACATTTCTTAAGTTTCAAATGAACTCCAGGCATGGATAAGGATGCATGTTAGCAAATGCAAGGAGAAGATGAGATTGAAAGATTTAAAGAGAGGAATGTTAGATGCTTATAGAAGGAGAAGCAAAACACAATGTTTTCTTCGGAACTCATTGACATTTTGAGAGAGGTCATTAATTAGGGATGTCAAAAAACCCGCGTTGGCCCAACTTGACTTGAAAATTTGGGTATTTTGGGGTCGGGCCTCAGTCTTCTTCGGCTAGGGATTTTTAGATGTTGGTATTGTTAAGGTTGGGGTAGGGTTGGGTCAGTCCGAGTTGAGTTGGGCCGGTGCAGGTTTTTTAACACCCGATAGCCCAATCTCCCTCTCTTTGTGCATGCACAATGAGGATCTGAGCCCAGAAAATCAGCACCGGTTGGGTCAGGTCGGGTCGGGTGAGGTATCATGAAGACCCGAACCATTGACATCCCTATCATTTATTGAGAATCATTTTTCGCAGGGGCAGCTACGTTCGTAACTTTTTTACAAGTAGTCTATCTTGTGCTTTCCAATAGAAAATGTCACCTTGCAATATGACTGACGCGGTGCCAACTGAAGAATATGAGTACTTCCAAAACAAGGAGGGAAGAAGTTGACAGCATGATTTTGATACATGCAGATCGACCTTAAATCCAGAGTTCTATTTCGGCCTCTCATCTCATTCTTTGGCAGTTCTTTAACTGACTATAGGATCTTCTAAACCTCAAGCCCATCACAAGTAAACAGACAAGTTAATGACCCTATCAAGCATCCCAACATAAAAGGATTTTTCTTTACAGATCACACATAACTGCACCTCATATAATAAACTCTTGAAGCAAAAAGGACCAATATATTCACTATGAATCAATGCTTTAGAGGGGAAAAGTAACAAAAAGGTTATAAACTTATTGCATTTGTACCAATTCAGTCATTAACCTTTAATTTGATCAATTTAGTCATAAACCTAACATCGGCCGTGCCAAGTAGGAGTTTGACGTCCACATTAGCAACTTCAGTCTAAATTGGCAAAATGGGTTGAATTAATACCAATGTGAAAAAATTCGGGACTAAATTGGTCTAATTGAATATTTATGACTAAAGTAGTACTAATGCAATAGATTTAGGACTTTTTAGATACTTTTCCTTTAGAGCTTAAGAAAAGGCCACCAATTGCTCAACAAGATGCAAAAAGTTCACTAAAAAACATTAATCCCAGCTAATTTAGGTCTCCTCTTGTCAACCTAAATAATATTACATTAACTGAAGACCTTAAAGGTCCTTTCTTGGAGTAATCTTTAGCAACAAGTAATGGTATACTACCCCTCTCAATTGTAAAATATAAAAAAAGACACCTGTCACTAACGATAAACGAAGTAAAACGGGCCAATGAACCACAGGAGAAAATAAAGAAGCATGGGAAGTAGCCACACGCCTATTCTTGTTGCCTGAGCTTCTCTCGCTCTCGTTTGAAAACTAACAACTGAGACAGAAGTTGATGCCCCAGCGATGACATTTTCCCTTTAATTGCTAATGAACGAGGCTAAAACATAGACCATCAAGTAAGTAGGTCGGGTTGAACATGGTACGACCCAAATTTACCCATTTAATCCATGTCCCAATTTATTACAATGCCATTTTAACTACACTTACTCGACTCAACCCAATCCAGACTCAACCCAATTTAGACTCCAATTCTTAGCAATTTTTCTTCTCAAATTATTGCTTTCAAAGAATGGATGACTCTATGAATTGGCTCGCCATGTCCTTGAAAGAGCCCAAGTCAGGTTTAAGAGTAGTGTTATGGATGACAGTGTGAAAATGGCAGTGAGACAAAGGGTGGTGGAAATAAAAGATTATTTTGGTCGGTCTAGCCCGACCCAGAGGTAGAGAGAAGCCAAAGTCTTGATCCAATTTTGGGGCGTTGGGTATATTATGTAGTACTAGTTTTTTTTTTTTTTTTTTTTTTTTTGGGATCTGAATATTATAGAACTAGTTGAAGTAGATTTGTTGTCATTTAGTTGGTAATTTGGAAAAATTATATGAGTTTAATGAAGCTTCTATATTGATGATATCGACAATGGCGAAAATATTCCAATGCACATTTTTAAGTGACAAATCTTTAAGGGCATGTTTAGCAACTAACCAAATAGTAATTGATTTTATTATTTTGTTTTCAGGAATATATTTGGAACAGAAATTCGTTTGGTAAATTTTTTGCTCCCGGAATTTGGAACAAAATCAAGAAATAGAAAAATGTTGTTTCTTTATTTTTGGGAGCAATTCCAGAATCTAAGCCTATTTTTTTCTTCCTTTCTCTTCTATTTTCTTCTTCTTCTTCCTTTTGGCCAGCGACCTCGCCAGAGCGTCGCTGACCATCGATGATTTTGACCCATGGCGAGGGTTTCGACCCAAGCCTCATCGATGGCTGGCCGAGGTCGACCTTGCCTAGCTAAGGTGAGGCCAAGCCTTGCCCAGCTCACGATGAGGCTCGAGCCACCATGGCTTAGGTTGTTGGGGGCTGGCCAGGCTCCGGTGAGGTCCCCAACCCTTGTTTGGCTTTGTCGACCATGGAAGAAGAAGATGAAAAGGGAAAAGGAAAAGACAAAAAAAAAGGAGAAAAATTTAATAAAATTATTAAAAGATTAAAAGAAAATGTTTGGATTAGAAAATTTAAGGTTTTTATCAAACATGTTTCTATTCTGAGAATAAAAATTTTAGGTAGTTATCAAATGCTTTAAAATGCTCAGAAATTATTCTCAAGAACATGATAAAAAAAGATCATTTCTAATTGAAAATTGTTTTCGGGAACATCATAGTTACCAAACGTACCCTAAGTAGCTTCCAATATATTAGGGTATGTACTCTTATAATTGGAGATGTTTTTGTAAACTACATATATAGTATTGCAATAGTGTGATTATTTTAATTTTTCTTTTTCTTTTTGTGGTCTAACATGAATTAGATTTTGTATTATTTTTTAGGTCATAATACCTAATATACGGCTGCTGACGAGAGTATCATAATTTAAATACTAATAACATTATTGTGCTTATATTTCTTTTCTCAAGGGTAACTTATATGGGGAAAATGGGATACTTGTTACTTGATCATTCGCAATTTAAGATTTCCATTTTTTGCTTTGTGTAGAGTTTTAAATAGTCACTATATAATTAGTTATTAATTCATGAGTCCTTCTGATATGGCATGCATCAATCATGTTCCTTTGTATATTTCAAAAAAGAACTCTTAAGAAAGGAATGAATTTAAATTAATTTTGATTGCTAGGAAATTGTTAATTACTTATGGCTTTTAATTCTTATGTTTAATAATCAATTAATCTCTTTCTATTTTTCACCATACCTTATTTTATTAATTATAATGTTTCAATAGTTTAGTAAACATTTATAAGCTCTTCCCCATTGCTTGCATCAATCATGTTTATGCATAAATGTGAAAAAGAACTCTTCAGTAAGGAATGAATAAAATAATATTGGATTTCCTCTTGTTAGGAAATTAATTAATTAGTTATGATTTTTAATTAATATATTTAAATAATTAATTTATCTCTTCTTATTTCTCCTCATTCTTCATTTTGTTAAATATAATGTCTCGATAGTTAAGTAAACATTTTTGAGCTCTTTACATAGCCCTCGGTCAATTAATCATTTTTTTTAATTATAAAAAAAAATGAGAATGCACAAGATTTGGACAAGCAACTATCAAAGTCTATCATATCCAACCATGTAATAATCCCAATTGGAAAACGTTTTCTATCCCTATTCTTCTTGAAGATACCGTTAACATGTGCTTTCATGGACTTGGCGACAAATACGTAATCGAGAAACAAGGAATTCTTGAGTTGCCAACTCCAAGGGTTTGACATCTTCTTGGGCCAACTTTCATTTAAAAGAAAACTCAGTTCTTGACAACCTTCATGTTCCTTGTCTTTAGCTTTTTCTCTAAATCGACAATAGGGGATATCAATATCACTGCCATATAACCACGTAAAGTGATCTTCATCAAGACCCAACTTGCTCAAATACAGTAAGGCCTCGTGACAAAACACACAACGGTCATCGCCGCAGACCCCGAACACAACCGAGCGAGCAAATTGAGAGCATTTGATGAGACTTAAGGCTGGAGTCAAAGGCCACCTGGATGCCAGTATCACCCAAGTCCCCTGCATATTCATCCGACTGCCCGACAGCATGGCCTGCGGCGGGGATTACGTGGACATGCCGGTGGTCGACCTAGGATGCGCAAATGCGGGCCTGTCATGAGGAGACAGTGCGGAATATCGGGCAAGCACTGGAAAAATGGGTTTTCTTCCAGGTGATCAACCATGGGGTCCCTGAGACCCTCTTGGAGGAGGTGATAAGGGTCGCGCAGGTCCTTCGAGCAGGAGACGGAGGCCAAGAAAGGATTCTACACCAGATATTTCACGAAATGGGTCATATACAACAGCAACATGGCCCTTTATAATGCGGTAGCTGGTGATTGGAGGAACAGTATACTTTGCTCCATGGGACCACAGCCCCCCCAGCCCGAGAGGCTGCCCGAAGCTTGCAGGTGAGCCAATGGCTTCTCTTGCGTTTTTCACCTTTCAGAAAAGGGAAAAATCATGAACAAATTCGCAAAGTGAATTAACAAAGATAGTTTGCGAAAGAATTGCAATAGTTCATACTGGTGCAAGGCAACTGCTTTTTGCTGGATAATACGTTGCAAGGAAATTGCTTTAATCAAGGGCTAAACTAGCAAGTAAATGATACGTAAGTGATTCGTGTACATTTCCATTAAAACGGTGGGAATAGGGTTGAACACTGAGGAAATGAAAGTGTCCAGTCCTTTGTTCAGTTGGCTAAAGCAATTGCTATCGCTGAATGTGTACGACCATTTCCCACCTGAGTTCCACTGCACATGTCATAGCATATGAGCTTCCATCAAGTCTCAATCAATGAGACGGATCAGCAAGATGATCCTCAATGATTGATCATTTTCACTGACAGGAACCTCGGAGGTGGTTGTTTCATTCTTTTTGGGCAGAAAATAGGATGTTCCTTGGTGGTTGACTTTATTTGCATTCTAGCGATAGCAATACCAAGCTTTTGCTCCTGAATTGATACAAAATACCAATACACTTTCTGATGTTCTCTGGGAATCTGTCCGACCATACTTTTACGGCATCAGTTTTCTAATGCCGCAAAAATTCTCTAGCAGAGAAATGCGAATGGAGTACTCAAAGCAAGTGATGAGACTGGGTTCTTGTCTGTTTAAGCTCTTATCAGAAGCGCTAGGACTCCAACCAAATCACTTGGAGGAGATGGAATGTGGAAAAGGACACTCGATCATGTTCCGCTACCATCCATCATGCCCCCAACCTGAGTTGACCCTGGGTGTGACAAAGCATTCAGAAAACGACTTCCTCACAATTCTACTACAAGATCAAATTGAAGGACTTCAATAGCTTCATGAGAACCGATGGATCAACGTTCCTCCAATTCCTGGAGCAAAAGTGATCAACATCGGAGATCTTTTGCAGGTAAGTAGCTTTGGCCACATATCATTGTTCATCTCTGAGCTTCTCTAAAACCGTGTTTTGATTGGTCGACACACTGGGATCCTCTTCTCGCTCTTGATTACTGTACTTTTTCATATGCTAAGCTAGTTAAAGAGCTCTTAAGAATTTACCAAGGCATCTTCTCTGTAGCAATAACAAAATCTCTTCATAATCTGCACCTCTCTTTGGTAGGACGAATCTGCATTTACCATTCCCGAATGCCTTGTGCATCAATTATGCTAACAGAGCTATTTGACTAATCCAAACTTGATATTAACTTGGTTGTATCATGCCAGCCCTCACATGGACAGGCTCAAAATTGTCTAAATGAGAGATGTATGCGAAGCACTTTTCACAGGAACAGTAATTGTGGGTCCTAGAAATTCTGCAGTTTTCTGTAAACATCAACATGAAGATTGCAATCATAGAACTATTTAGAATATATATCCATTCATTTCTGACCTGAGAACTGACAGACTGAGAATGGTTCACTAATTGTTGCATACGCAGCTCATAATGAATGACCAGTTTAAGAGTGTCGAGCACCGAGTCGGCGAGTCATGGCAAACAAGAGAGGCCCGAGAGTGTCGGTGGCATGCTTTTTCGGCCACACTCCTCAGCCATCTTCAAGGCTGTATGGACCCATCAAGGAATTAACATCTGCAGACAACCCACCAATCTACAAGGAGACTACACTTTCAAACTACACTGCCTGTTACATATCCAAGGGCGTATATGGAACTTCTGCCCTTCCTGATTTCAAGCTGTAGACCTTGTAAACAGGAAGATGAGGAGATAACGGGCGAGGGATATTCATGGTATTAGGTGGGATTTGTCTTCATTTGCTCCATTAGTGGAAGGCAACATTTTCATGTGTTTGCATCTGAAAATAAAAGTCAGTCTGTGTTCATCTATGTAAAACTACCAAAGAACAGGATTGCCTTTCTTCACTGTCGGTCCCTAATGCCTATATTGCTTCATTTGATAGCACCTATGCTAAAAAACAAAGATCCTTTTCAAGCCAAAGCTGAACCTGAAAAAGAACATGAAATAGAGGGAGAGGAAGATTAACACATACTGCAATCAAATGGAAAGAAAGATGCTATCTTTAGATAAAACTGTGTTGAATACTTGTATGACAGTTAAAACACTAATCTACCAAGAAAAAAAATTTGAACTTTGGGAACATTTCTGTTTGGTTGAGCTTCGACTTCCACTTTGTTTATTGGCGGCAAGGATAAAAAGTGGAATTTTTGCCAGCCTTCAACTTGCTCAACAACAACCAGAATCAACCGCAAGGCAAAAATCTATGTACACTTAGACGACAATGAATCGTCCTGTCATCTATCAATGGTCAACTCCGTCCCAACAGATATTTTTTCTTTCCATCAATTGCAAAACTTGTGTACTAGCCGCCTGGTCCCCCAAAGAATCAGCCACTATTAAACAGCATTGTCATTTTTCTAAGCAAGTGGTAGCTCATAGGCTATGACTTTCTCCTTCCATTTTTATGGACCTCATTATTCTAAAATCAAATGGAACAACCCAACGTGATGTCACTGTTATCTTATCTCCATCTCTCAGCTATAAAAAAAGGGCTGCTCATGTCATGCATTGCTGTGTCTCCATAACATTCAATTCATAATTCAAGCTCGTATCCAGCAAATTCAATTCACAGTGAATTGAATTGCAGAGAGAGAGAGAGAGAGAGAGAGAGAGAGAGAGAGTACCGATGCCTACCATCAATTTGGCCTCCGACTCCGGCGAGCAGAGCTACGACAGAGCGAGCGAGCTGCAAGCGTTCGACGAGTCGAAAGCCGGCGTCAAAGGCCTCGTCGACGCCGGGATCACCGAAGTCCCCAGAATCTTCATCCGACCGGACGAGACATCCGAAGACAGCTCCGGATCGAACGGCGGCACCGAGAATCTCAGCGTCCCGGTCATCGACCTCGGCGGGATCGACCGCGACCCGGCCAAGAGGAAGGAGGCGATCGAGGGAATGCGGCGCGCGTCGGAGACGCTGGGGTTCTTCCAGGTGGTGAACCACGGGGTCCCGGCGGCCGCGATGGAGGAGATGAAGGAGGGGGTGAGGCGGTTCTACGAGCAAGACGACGAGGCGAAGAAGGCGTTCTACACGCGGGACGTGACGAGGAAGGTGGTGTACAACAGCAATTTCGACCTGTACACGGCGGCGGTGGCGAACTGGAGGGACACCTTCTTCTGCTACATGGCGCCGAGCCCGCCGTCGCCGGAGGAGCTGCCGGAGGTTTGCAGGTAACGTGCCGTCTGTCCCGGAGTGGCCGATGCCATTTTCACCTGCGACGTTACAAAATCTGTTGTTTTTCACCGAGACATACTGATAAAGTCATAAAGTCGCCTTTCCACCTTCGGGATGACTTTCGTTTTTAAATCTATTTCTATTTCACTGAAACACCTAAAAAAATCTTATTATAAAATGTAAATTTAGAGAAAAATATATTAAAAATCCTAACATTTTTGAAAGTGTAATTTAATCCTAAAATTTAAGAAAACGAAAGTGCAAATTTAATTCTAAAAAATTTTTAAAAAGTGAAATTAATAAAAGATTTGATTAAACAAATTTGACAAGTTTTATTACTTAATAAAATTTTTTAAAGTACTTTTGCAATAAGTTTTATGCCTTTCAATACATTTATTCCATAATTTTTAAATGGATCTAATCTAATTGACTTTCATGACTAAAATTGTAGGAAAATTAAGGCCCTGTTTGGAAATGACCCCATTCTTTGATTAAACAAATTAGAATCGCGTTTGGTAAAATTTTTTTTATGATTTAAGAGTATTTTTTGAAATTTTTTGTATTTTTGTAATAAGTTTTATGCCTTCCAACACACTTATTCCATAATTTTATAAGTGGATCTAATCTAATTGACTTTCATGACTAAAATTGTAGGGACATACTAAGGCTCGCCGGACCGCTGGGGCGAGGTCGGCGAGGCTCGGCCTCGCCAGATCTGGCGAGGCCGAGCCTCGCCGTGGCCCGCGGGCCTCGCCGCCCCGGCGAGGAGGCCGAGCCTCGCCGGCCCCGGGTAGGGCTGGGCCGCCTCGCGCTCGCCCGGCCCCACCGGTGGCCAGGGCGAGGCTCGCCCGGCCTCGCCGGTGGCTGGCAGGCCTCACCCAACCCCGACGAGGTCGGCCTGGCCGCCACGGCGGGGGCTCGGCCGAGCCCGATTTGACTTGGCCGAGCCTCGGGGGCTAGGCGAGCCTCGCCGGATGCGGCGAGGCGCGAGCCTCGCCGAGGCGGCGGCGACGCTCCGGTGAGGTCGCCAGGCCCTCGTCTGGCCCGACCGGCAAGAAGAAGAAGAAGAAGATGAGAAAAAGAAAAGAAAAAGGAAAAAAAAAAAAAGAAAAAAAGGAAAATGAAAAGGAAAATGAAAAGAAAAAAATTAAAAAATGAAAAAAAGAAAAAAAGAAAAGAAAACAAAGGAAAAAAGTAAAAAATTATTTAAAAATTAAAAAGAAATTGATTTGGAATGTAATTAATGAACACTGTGCAAACACAATTCTATTCCGAGAATCAAAATTTTGGACGATTCTACCAAACGAGCTTAAAATACTTAGACTACTCCAAGCAAGTGATGATCTTAGGCGGATTGCTGTTTGAGCTCTTGTCCGAGTCTCTTGGGTTGAGATTGGACCGCCTCCGAGAGATGGACTGCGCGGAGGGCCTCGTGGTCATATGCCACTACTACCCGGCGTGCCCAAGGCCCGAGCTGACGATGGGGACGAGCAAGCACTCCGACAACGACTTCCTCACGGTGCTCCAGCAGGACCACATCGGAGGCCTCCAGATCCTTCATGACAACCACTGGGTCGATGTCCTCCGGTCCCTGGAACTCTGGTGGTCAATGTTGGTGACCTCCTCCAGGCAAGTTTCTCTTGCTGTCTAATTTAATTGACCCCATTTTTATTTCTAGCAATATTAGACATAACATTTAATCACTTGCAAGCAACCCCTTGGATCAATGAAAACCACATCACCATGTCAATTATCTTTAGGGAAAATAGTGCTGGAAGTTAATTTCGAAGGACATTGACAAAGCATTGCTAACACACGGTCTGATATCGCCGAATACAAAGTACCAAGTCAATTATCAAAACACCCGAAATTTATGTGATCAGCATGGGCGATGTCTCGGGGATCTTGGGAGATACTCTCTGCCAAGGGATTTCTTGCTCTTGGTGAGCATTTTGGTAATGGGGATGCTAATGATGTCTGTCCCTCTTATTTCTTCCTTTCAGCTCATAACGAACGACAAATTCAAAAGCGTGGAGCACAGAGTGTTAGCAAACCCGGTGGGGCCGAGGATCTCGGTGGCCTGCTTTTTCAGCACAAGCTTCCAACCGTCGTCGAAGCTTTTCGGGCCGATTAGGGAACTGTTGTCTGAGGACAATCCTCTGATCTACAAAGAGACCACAGTGAAGGACTATCTTGCCTACTTCAAGGAACATGGCCTTGATGGAACTTCCCCTCTGAGACACTTCAAGCTGTAAACTTCACATTTTTCTTCTAAGGAAGAGATGCACAATCCTTCTTGAACAATTAATGGCATCGCTACAAATTTTAGATTTTCAATTTGCTTGCAGTGTATTAGCCATGTCGCTGTAGCTTTGTATTGATTGTCTATAAAATAAAATTCCTTTTCATGCTACCATTGTACCAACATACCATACTTTTATCTGCAGAACTTGATTCGATAATAATTTGCAAATGGGCATTGCACTTGGACATCAGTTTCAGAACTGGCCACGGCCTGTCAGACATAGATATAGATGATGCTCATTGAATTTTTGAAGTACTCAAATACAGAAGATGAGTTGGCTAACTGATAATTTTCTCATGACTTTGCGCAGTCAAAGATGATGGGCCTGTTTACAATTTTCTGACTGCTTCTTCAACTTCATCACTTCTGTTATTTGAAGCCATTCGTTTCCCAAATGCTTTTCCGATATGCCTGCGTTTGACCAGCACTACTTAGAAAATGCCAAACTAAAATCTTGAAAGTCAGACGAACTGGCTGCACAATAATAGCCTGTCGCTTCTTGGCCTTGTTCTTGAATGCCAATCGCTTTCATGGTGATGCAACGTACGTAATTGTTCTTTCTTCTCACTGTTCTTGATCCAGTCAGGGACACCACAGGACCGTTGTCTTTCAAATTCTTCAACGTTTAATATAAGATCAGAACTTGGAACTCAAGTGTTTTCACTAAGGAAGAAAAATGGAAATGTTCAGCAGAGATGAAGCAAATAAAAATAAACAGAAGTAGGATTGGATATGCGAGCTAAAGACTTTCAATAAATCAAAGAAAGGTATCAAGGGCCTTGTCAATGCGAGCTAAAGGCTTTCAATGATCCCCATGGCTGTTCTGGAGGAGATGCTGGATGGAGTGTGCCGCTTCCATGAGCAAGGCGCTGGAGTGGAGACGTTTCTAAACGTGAGATTTCATGAGAAGCGTTGTGTACCATAAGCAATTTTAATCTGTACAGAGCAGAGGTGGCTAATTGGAGGGACACCCTATTCTGTGTTATGGCACCTAATGCTCCCGAGGCAGAGGACTTGCCAGCGGTATGCTGGTAAGTGATTCTGCAGAATATTCAACCACAACCTGTTGCAATAACTTGTTGTAGTCTTTGCTTCTAACGCATTAGGAATTTGCGACGATTTGACCCGCTAAATTTTCTTGAACACCCCAGTGACATAATGCTGGAATTCTCGAAGTGAGTGACAAATTTGGGAATTAACTCGTCCAAGGTCCTGTCGGAGGCGCTCGGGTTGCAGCCGAACCATTTGAAGGACATGGAATGCACCGACGGACTCATCCTTCTGAGCCAGTACTACCCCAAATGCCCACAACCAGAGCTCACTCTAGGAGCCAGCAAGCACATCGACAGTGACTTCTTCACCGTCCTCCTGCATGCAGGAGGTCTCCAAGTTCTTCATCAGAATCAGTGGATCGACGTGAGCCCTGTGCCAGGAGTGCTGGTAGTTAACATTGGAGATCTGCTTCAGGCAAGTCTCACCTTACTCACTCTCCCTCCCTACGTCTTATCACCAGAGACCTTGTTAGGCACATGAATGAATTACTGAACAAAGCATTTTATGCCTGAGCTCTTTATCCAGCAGGTGAGTGTGCACTTCTAATCACAAACCAGACCATTTTTTTTTCAGCTTATCTCGAGTGACATATTCAAGAGCTTTGAGCACAGAGTTGTGGCAAACATGCGGCCGAGAGTGTCTGCAGTGTGCTTCTTTTACACGGCGACACCGCCATCGCCAAAATTGTATGGTCCCATCAAGGAGTTGATATCTGTGGGTGATCCAGCAAAGTACGGAGAAACCACTGTCATGGTCCCACTTTAGTGCGAAAGGCGATGGGACTTCAGCTCTGCAGCAGTTCAAGCTGTGAGCTTGGCAGTGGCAAACAACTGGTGCTACAAATTGGAAAGGGCATGCCTACATTAGCAGAAAATAAACCCGAGCATGATACAAGTTTGCTGGCTAGTTTATAACTTTTCATATTCATATGATGTCTTGGCTTTCATATGCAAAATACTTCATCAATTGACTACGATATGATCAGAGAGTATGAAGCTCCAATGTCAAGTCTATCTCAATTGATGATCATGTGAATTCCATGTTTCCAAATAATAACTTCATTCAATTCAAGTTCAAGAATAATATTAAATATTTTAATATAATTTATGAATTAAATTAAAAATATATTAAAAGTTTAGGAATCACAATAAATAATTTAAAAATTTAAAAATTATATTAAATAAATTGAAATTTGAGAGATTACATTAGACATTGGGCCTAGTTTCAAGCTACTATTTGTATCATTTTCCCTCCCTTGAATATTTTAATATAATCTGCGTTGGCTGGGCTACGCAGGCTTGTGTTGATCCACAGATAATCGCCAGAAACGACAAGAGCCTCGATGCGGACGCATTTCCGAGCACTCCGCCGTCGGAAATTATCTTCCAATATCGTCTTCTTGAGATTTCTCTCATTCTCTTTGCCTCGCTTCGCTTGCGCTGCCGCTGACTCCTGTGCCGGAAGAAAAGAGAAATGGCGCCGGAGCTGATACTCGCCCCCGACGGTGGTTACGACCGGCAGGCCGAGCTGAAGTCCTTCGACGACTCGAAGGCCGGCGTCAAGGGCCTCGCCGACGCCGGGCTGACCAAGATACCAAGATTCTTCGTCCACGACCACCTCGACCTCGAGCTCGACCGCGCCTCGGAGTCGCTAGGACCGAGCCCGAGCGTTCCGGTCGTGGACTTGGGAGGTGTGGGCCGGGGCTGGAGCCCCGGTGAGAGGAAGCGGACGGTCGGCCTGGTGCGGGAGGCCTGCGAGACGTGGGGTTTCTTCCAGGTGGTGAACCACGGCGTGCCGGCGGCTCTCACGGAGGAGATGGTGGAAGGGATCCGGAGGTTCCACGAGCAGGACCTCGAGGCGAAGCGGGAGTGGTACTCGCGGGATTACGGCGGGAGGAAGGTGCTGTACAACAGCAACTTCGACCTATACCGGGCCCCGGCGGCGAACTGGAGGGACACGCTGAGCTGCGTCTTGGCTCCCCGTAGTCCGGATCCTCAGGAATTGCCTGCTGTCTGTCGGTAATCTCTGGGTGTGCGTGCTTGAAGGGCTGAAACTAATTCTAGTTTTGGGACTTTCGATATAAAAGCTTTCAAATTTAGCTTTGCGATACCCACTTGTGTTGTGTGAGACGAATTGAAAGTTCCATGATAGTTTTTTTTTTTGACGCATAGCAATTCAGTGGAAGAAAAGAAAGAAAGGGAAGAAGCTCTAGCCTAAATAAGATTTAAGATCTGATAATTAAGTAAAAAATGGGGCTTTCGGAATAGATAGAGCTGCTGCTTGGCCCTGGCGAAACGTGTGCCTGGTGTGCTGGGAGTTCTTGCCATTTTCTCAAGGGGCTTTGGGGTCATAGATCAGTTGAAGCAAATGATCATGTGGGGTGTAGATCTTCGGGGGATTTGGAGTTGGAGTGCTGATAGATTCGGTTTGAATGGAAAAACTAATTCCTTTTTCTGTTCTTCCTCTTTGGTCTGCAAGAATGGTTGCTATGTTACACGAATTATGGACTTGTATTTTAGAAGCTTGATTTTTTTATGCAGAGTAAATAGACCTGGTCTTTGAGAGAGTGAGATAAAGATTGATCTTCTGATGTTCCACGGCATTTGACTAATCACCTGTTCTCTGTAACCAATCGACTTGCAGAGACGTAATAATTGAGTACAAGGACAGAATTCTGGAATTGGCAGATACCATATTTGAATTACTGTCAGAAGCTCTTGGCCTCGACAGTAGCTACCTGAAAACTATCCACTGTGGGGAGGGACTCTTCTTTGTCGGCCATTACTATCCAGCATGCCCAGAACCGGACTTAACCCTTGGGACTGGTGATCATACTGATAGTGGCTTTCTCACCATTCTTCTCCAAGACCAAATTGGTGGCCTCCAGGTCCACCATCAGAACCAATGGATTGACGTTTCCCCAATTCCTGGAGCCCTTGTAATAAACTTGGGAGACTTGATGCAGGTCCGTTTATCAGAGTTTTGCAGTTTACGTTTCTATCAGTTAGTTTCTTGTTTCGATGTTCTCGCATTAGCCAATGCATTTCTAGCCCAATCTGTGCTTTTTTGTGTGGCTGATCTAACGAGTAGGTCCTTCAGTCAATTTGTTATCATAGTCCATGGACACACATCTGGTGTTACAATCTGAACAAGTGAAATGGAAGATAGCTCTTTCATCTATGTTCTTCTATCCTAACTGTTTTGTAGTGTGTTAGAGATGCCAAATACTTCCCTAAGTCAGTGTAGAGGTCTAACAGATTTATTGTAGAGTATCCTGTTTACAACTGTGGAACTTCCAGTTAGCTCTTGCAACATTAACTGAGCTAAAGTCAATTCCATTTTCATGATATTTCTATGTGGATGTTGTTTTTCTTCACAATCTTTGGTCTTAGCTAATTATTTTGACAACTGTGCTAGGAGTACATGTAAGAATGACTTGATAAAATTTTGCCCTTTTAAACAAGTTTGATTACGTATGCCATATTTATGTGTGATTGATATTCCAGAGTATTTGGTCTTCACTTTGCCATGTCCTCCTCCACCTTGCAGCTGATCTCGAATGATAAGTTTATTAGCGTGAGTCACAGAGTTCTAGCCCAGAAAATCGGGCCAAGGATTTCAGTGGCGTGTTTAATGAGGCAGCATCTCCCTCCAGAGAATTCTTCAAGGTTGTATGGCCCTATTGAGGAGCTGCTATCAGAAGAAAATCCCCCAATTTATCGGGAAACTACGGTGAAGGACCTTGTCACTCACTACTATGCAAAAGGACTTAATGGTGTATCTGCACTGGAACATTTCAAGCTATGAAATATATTGTATACGACAATTCAAGGATGTTCTCTCTTGAATGACAGTTGGACATATTTGATCTGTGTAGTTTTTCAGAGCATTAGCTCCCCGGCAAAGCATCCAAATGTAGTTAAATTGAATAGAGTATATGTTTGTAGTGCCTGGCAAGCTCGTGCTTATGTAACTATTGTGCATTTAGAAGAGGCTTTTTGCTTTCGAAGTAAAAATAAGAAATGGAATCATGGTTAGGTTTACCATACTTGTTCTTGTTGATCCCTTCAATCTGTGAGTTGCCTGAGTCGCTGAGTTTACTGATCCAAACTGAAACTCTGTAGAGGATTATCTTGTTCGACTGATCTATGATGTTTAGATCATGAATGAAGAAGGAGAGAGGGGGGGGTGTGGGAAGAGGAATTGGAAGTGCTCATTTCCGAGCTTGTTTTGATGGTCGTGGATAATTAGTTGGATTATATTTCAAATAAACTATCATAAGGAAGACTACTCTTTTAAAATCGGTGTTTTAGTGCTTCACGTATTTTTCACACCTGTGGCAGGGTTTCCTATCTTACTTAAGAGTGTAATGCTTTATCTACGATATTAGCAGTCGAATGTCATTGACAATTTTGATGGTTAGATCACTAATGTTTTATGTTAGCCTACAGCTCGGGCACGATGGATTGCCATGCGCAGGGGCACGACACGGTAGAACAACCCTTTTTTAGGAGCGTTCTCATGGGGAATTTGGCTAGCCTAAATCGCCACTTTGGTGAGTTTCTAGTTAGTTTCGATCACGTAACATTGGGAATTTTTTCCCCGCCACTGGGAAAGAATTTCTTCTTCAGTGGTATGCCTTTCTCCCTTATTTTAAGTATAGTTAGGGGATGATACAAGGCCACTTTCAATTGAAGTTTCAGTTATTTCGGAGGCAAATACATATCTTTGTATTAACTTGCTTCCTCATTCCATGTCTTTTCTCAGTCACTTCAGGCTTGGAGAAGTCACCATCTTGGCTTTATTTTCGCTTGTATTCGATATAGGTAACGAGTCATCAGATTCCTCTTATCAACATTCCTTGCTTGTCGTCTTTAACTCACCATTTGAATCCCTATCCCAGTCTTCCAATTGCTGCACAATACCAGCATGACTTGCTCATTGAGAAATCCTCTCGGGCTCCCATTTTTCAAGATCCTCCCATTGTTGTTTCTCCGAGTTCCAACAATGCGAGGATCCTGAAATTCCCAGCATCATCTTTCTTTTCAAGATAACTTGTCCTCGTCTTTTCTCTGCCTCCAAGCAACATCTTCATTGTATTCCTGCTTGTCAGTCTTGTATTCTTCATTGTAAGAGAGAGAAAGAAAGAAAGATTTAACTCCATTAATGCAGTTTTGGAGGCAAGAATGCCTTTTTCACCTGCGAAGTTAAAATATGTTGTTTTTCACATAGACAAAGCAAACTTTTTGGTTTTGCTAGAGAAATCCCACATTGAATAATTCGTGTGATGTAAATCAGTTAATATATATATTAATTGGATCATAACTATTAATTGGACCATAACTCATTAATTTAAACTTTTGAGTGGAGGTAGATTCAATTAAATATGTTGATGGGCTCGGACTCTGAAAATTGTAGGGACATAATCATGGACTACTCCAAGAGAGTGAGGAGCTTAGGCGTGTTGCTGTTGGAGCTCTTGTCCGAGTCTCTCGGGCTGAGGCTAGACAACCTCCAGGGATGCACTGCTTAGAGGGCCTCGTGGTCAAATGCCACTACTACCACATTCGAGGCCTCCAAGTCCTTCGTGACAATCATCGTCCCATTTCTTTTATTCTAACTTTATTCTTATTAAGCCCATCGGAGTTGCGACAAGGCCCGAACCCAACCCAACTCTTCTCCCTGCCCTTTCCCATGCGCTGCCCCCCTTCCCATCAAAGCAGGCGGTCTGTGACGTAAGAAGAGGAAGGCCGAAGAGGAAGAGCCCGTGAGCGAGAGAGGAGCGACGGGTGGGTGATGGGAGCGAGTCCGCACCTTCTAGAAGCCGTGAGGGATAACGACGCGTAACCGAAAAGATTCGCGAGGGGCAGAGAAGCGGATTCTCGCTGAAGAAAAGAGCAGGAGGGAGATCGCGGAGGGAGAGGGAGAGAAAGGTTCACACTTCACAGAGAGAAACGTTGGCCCCGGGAGTAGACAAAGAGGGATCGCCGGAGTTTGGCTCCGATCCTGGTCGAGTCGCCGTCGGCCACATCCTTCGCCCGTTGCAGAGTATAGCCTGCTGCTTCGCCGGAGGAGAAGGAGAGCACCGTCCAGGTTTTAGACACGTCTCTTGTGGAATTACTACTATTAGGGAATGTTGATGAGTCTCTTTTCGTTTTAGACACGTCCAGGTTTCTCTTTTATGATGGATTATGTGGTAGTGTTCAGCTTTATTATTAGGAGATGTCTCATGCGGGTAAAATGTAAAGGAACTTATCCAGTGCTTGAGCTGTTTCTCCCCGATGTTTATGGTGTGAGTTGTTTAAAGGTTCAGATATCAAGTGGCACCAGAACCGAATTCGGACCTCCGTGTAGAATCTTGAAAAAGTTTTCTGGGGCTGGTTGCCTGCGGCTCATGTCATTGTTTGAACTGGTAGACTTTGAGTTGAGGAGGCTATATTGGCTGGTTAGTGTCCATGTAGTTGAACCACCCAGGCTGTGAGATGCCATGACATTCATTACACTAGAAATTTTGCATTCATCATTAATTCCTTGGTCTTTTTGAAATTTCTATGAGGTTACATGTCAAACATATTATCATATCGGAAGCTGCCTGACCATTTTTGTGAGAGTACTAGGCAATTCGGCTTTAATCATCAAGGGCTTGTGGTAGACATGGTATTTTGCCGCTGGAGAGCCTTTTTACAACTATTTTACTTCAAGGAGTTGTTTCGGCTGTTCTAGCAATAACATTTTTTGTATTATCTAGTCTGTCTTCTTCGTTCTTGCAGAAAAGGCATCAATGACAGCGAACAAAGGTGTCATTGGGACCACCGTAAGTGATGCAAGGGGGATTGCTTTCTCTTGCGTAGGGGAACTTTTACATGAGCCTCCTTTCATTCTTTTGGTGTTCAAGTTACTTTTTTTGAACTTAATACATATACACATTTAATGTATAGTCATTTCACTTGCAGGTTGGTTTTGAGAACCAAAAGATGAGCACTAGTGAAATTGATGCTTCTGGTACGATTAAACTAGGCTGAGATAGAAAGCTTTCTTGAGACTTTCTATTCATCTGATTATTAATTTGTTTTCTTTAGGTAGAGCAAATATAAGAAGAAAAGCTTTGGCTGATGCCAGTAATGTTTGAAAAAGTGACGTTTCTGATAAAGTTGTATGCAATGGGTCCAAACCAATGTGAATATTGCTATATTTTGATAGGGAGTTTTCTTTCTTCCTTTATCTTATTTATGTTTTTACCCTATCTGTTTTTGGCATGTTATGTGAAGATTTCACGGTTCTTGACAATTGACATGACTATGGAATTTTGTGGTTCTCCATTAGCTTCCTAATTATATGAGTAGCTCTAACCCCATTAAACACAATGTATTGCAGGAAGTACCAAAGTGAGGGCTTCACATCTTTGCAACGGTATGCTTAGAGATCTTTTCCACTTCACATATTTGAAGGGGTTATATCTAGTTGTAAAAGTTGGAAGTTTTTGTTTTGGATGCCTACAGTGAAATGCATTCAGCGCTTCTACTTTTCCTTTGGCTTTGTTTTTGGTAAAGCACTCAACACTTTTCTTTGCCACAGTGTTTTGGTGGAGCCAAGCATTAGGAAAGCAGGAGTTGCGAAAGAGAAATTCTTTTGTGGTGGTAAGTTGCATTTCTGCTTCCTATTTTTCCCCTTCTTTTGCTCTCGGCTATCTAATATACAATTGATAGTATTTTTTCTTGTCCTGAAGCAGCCTAGCATTTTGTTTCTGAACGTATCAGATTAATCAATTTTTACAATTTGAAATTTGGTGAGTAGCAATAAATAGGTTGGGGGTGTGGTTTATTTATACCTTTGTATGTCATATTTCTAAGACTTGGTAAGAGGACAGAAAACTGAAGTGTTTGTTATTGTTGTCCAGACTTTATTGTCATGTTGAAATAGATAGTAATGTCGTCACTCTTGACACAATGAGTAGTTGTATTTAAAGCCCCAATGATTACCCGGTAATAGCTCAAATGGGAATTCACGAAATAGAGACATAGGAAAGTGGTCACGATTTGATGTTGTTGCTGAAGAAAACTGAAGCACTTAAAGGAGGAATAGATTTTCATCTGAAGCGATAAAACTGGAAAAGAAAAAGGGCAATAGAAAGGAACTTGTATTAAAATCTGAACTCGCTTTCGTCATGTTGAATTGGTCGGGTCTGACAATTCATTTTTAGGATAAAATCTTTTCTGTGTACCACAAAATATGGGGTGATTGAAATGCCTTGAACCAGTTTTGAACTTCCTTAGACAAGGATAGAATAGCACCTTAAACTGTACTACATAAGGAGTAGCACTAGTCTTAACTACCAACGAGGCCTTTTGGTAGTAGTTTCTGTTGTGCTAGGGACAAAATTTTTCGAGGGATGGTAGTGTGGTTGCGCCTCATAAGGACAATATTGGGTCAGGCTAAGGGATGGCAGTGCGGTTGCGCCTGTATCCTAAATAAGCCTTTTCTGGGCAAAGCCCGGGAGAACAAAACTATGAAGGCATGGGGTCAGGTGAGTCCTCAGCCTAAAGTGGACAATGTTGTTGACAAGGAGGTTGGCCCTTATAAATAACATTGTTATGTGTATGTGTTTTTTCATTGAATTTTGGCAGAATTAGGATTAATGATCGAGATGGCAGCCATAAGATAATGAATGACCATGCTTTGAGACCAAATAAATCCGTTCATCAATTTCATCCCAATCATCAGATTTCTCGGAATTTTCGGCTAACATATCGGCTATGGCTCACCCTTTGATGGACTTTTGTGCCATGGTTTGAATATCAAACTCAAAGAGTAATATTTGCCATTTAGCGAGCCTTCCAATCAATGTGGGCTTCTCCAAAAGATATTTAATCGGGTCATTCTTAGTCATCAGAAGGATGCAGTGGTGCAAAGTGTATTGCATCAATCGGTGTAAAACTCAAATCAAGGCTACATAGGTCTTTTCCACTTCAGGATATCGAATCTCGAAAGTAGTAGACTTCTTACTGAGGTAATATATGGCATGTTCTATTCCATCCTTTGGTCCTTTTTGTGCTAACATGGCTCCTAAAGACTTTTTATGAATGGTGAGATACAAGATCAGAGGCATGCCTATTCACAATCCAAAGACATCATACAGAAAAAACTAAATCAAATTCAGCTTTACTTGTTGGGCTATTAATATTCCAACAATATCGTCACTTTAAAAAAGAAGGAATAAAGAAACAATGCTAATAACAGTAACCAAAACCTACATACAAAAACTTATTTGAGAAGAGTCAACATATTTGGAAGTTGAGAAAATATTCAGTGATTTGCTAGTTTCATGTCACCAGTTGACGTGGCGTGCATTGATATGGGTTGTTGTAATAGAAAATTGACATATACCTTGATTAGAAAAAAATTGAAAACACATTTTCTCTCTCCTCATCTCCATCACAGCCACTGTCTCTTTGGCCACTTAAGAATCCACTGCCCAACTTCGGCGACGGAAACAAAGACGAGAAAAAACATTGAAATGACACAAGCAGAGAAAAGAAGCACTTGTCAACTCTAGGTGCTACTTTTGATATCATTTGAAAAACAGTCAATATACGAATCTCAGGCCAATATCAACAATCACAACAAGCCCCAGGTCGAGAACAAAAACCATGCCAATTATCATCCCCATCATTATCCAATATGCATGATTTAATTTATAAGAAGTTAAAAACTTAGTATAACATTTGTCAATGAGATTCTCCTCTTGACTTTGTAGTCAACTTTGCAAAAACCATGCCAATCATCATCCCCATCTTCTGCCTAGACATTGTTGAGCGGTAGAAGTTGCTGCTAATCAGCGTTGAGGGATGATTGCATCGCTTGCCATCTTCAGTACATGTCTCATCGGCATTGACCGCAATGGCACGAGTAACACAAAGCCTAAATGGGTAGTAGCCTAATGCATTCCCTTGTTGTTTTATGTGGCATTGTTTGCAATCGACATAGGCCTCTAATCGCATCGGTCTATCATTTAGAAGTGTTTCCATTTGAGGTCGTGTGCCCTTAAAGTCTCTGCGAACCAAGTGTTAAGTGTAATCTCTCGACATTATTGTTCATTTCGCTATACAAGGCGATCACCCTCAATGGGGTCATCTTCGTGTTCATGGCCACGTCGTGCTTAAGGAGCATGTACGTTGCGTTGTCATGCTGTAGACAAGGGGTAAGACCCTAGAGAAGATGTGGTGGTTCTTCGAGAAATGCTTTGTGTGGAGGTTGAAGGTGAGGGAAATAGAGACAAGAAGGAAATTGAAATGACATAGGCATCGAGAAAAGCGGCCCCTGTGGACTCTAGGTGTTGCTTTTGATATCTTTTGAAAATAGTCGATATCTGGATCTTAGGTCAATACCTAGCTCGAGAATAAATCCCATATGCATGATTTAATTAACAAGAAGTTAAAAACTTAGCATGACATCCGCCAATGAAAATCTCCTCTTGACCATCATAGTCCACTTTGCAAAAACCATGCCAATCCTCATCTCCATTTTCTGCCTAGACGTGGTTGAGCAGTAGAAGTTGTTGCTAATCAACCTCAGGGGATGTTAGCATCACTTGATGTTCTTAATACTTGCCTCATCGACATTGATTGCGGTGGCACGAGCGACACGAAGCCCAAATGAGCAATAGCCTAATGCATCCCCTCATTGTTGTTTTATATAGCATTGTTTGCAATCAGCATAGGCCTGATCGCGTCAGTTTATAGTTCAAAAGTGTTTCCAATTGAGCTTGCGTATCCAGGGCTCGCAATTGAAGTCGTCGCAAACTAAATGCCGAGTGTAACCTTGACGTTATTGTTCATTTCAGTATACAAGGCGATCACTCTCGGTGAGATCGCCTTCATGTTCATGGTAACATCATGCTTAGGGGGAATGTATGTCTACATTGTTATGTCAGAAACAAGGGGTAAGACCCTAGAGGAGATGTGGCGATTTTTGTGGAATACTTCATGTGAAGGTTGAGGGCAAAGGAAATACAGACGTGAAGGAGCATCGAAATGACATAGACATCGAGAAAAGTAGCACCTGTGGATTCTAGGTGCTACTTTTTATATCTTTGAAAATAGTCGATATCGGAATCTAAGGTCAATGCCAACAAATCACAATGAGCCCTAGGCCGAGAACAAATCCCATATTATGATTTAATTGATGAGAAGTTAAAAATTTAGTATGACCTCGCTAATGAGAATATCCTCTTGACCGTCATGGTCCACTTTGTAAAGATTGAGCCAATCTTCATCCCTGTCTTCTACCTAGACGTGGTTGCAAAAGTTACTACTAATCATCCTTGTAGGGATGATTGTGTCGCTTGTCATCCTAGGTACATGACTCACCTACCTCAATCGCAGCACCCCAAATGGGTAGTAGCCTTATGCATCCCCTCATTGCTATTTTATGTAGAATTGTTTGCAATCAGAATAGGCCTGATCTTGTCGGTCTATTGTTCGGAAGTGTTCCCATTGAGATTGCGTGCCAGAGGGCACGCAATCGGAGTCGTCGTGAACCAAATGCCAAGTGACAAAAGCATGAGCATCACACAACAGAACAACACCATCGAAGAAGCTCTCATACCTCTTAAAGAAAGTTAACTAAAGAAGCATATGGCCAAAAGTAAAAAACATAAAAAAAACAAAAGCAAAACCAAATGTTTGCAATGAAAAGAAGATTGGAGGATGAAAGAAATAGATAAGGCAAAGAGCTATATGTTATGACGTAAAAAATAATTCTGTCCCTAGCTAGAAGAGATGGTTATCGTACAAAGGTGATGGCATTGTGCTGCATTACTGTTTATGGAAGCAGCACAAGCCTTTCATTCCCCCAACTCAAGCTTTGAGTTTATTACTTCTCATCAATTAAATCATGCATATGGGATTTGTTCTCGGCCTCAGGTTTGTTGCGATTGTTAGTATTAGTCTAAGATTCGGATATGAATTACTTTCAAAAGATATCAAAAGCAGTACCTCAATGTTGGTATTAGTTCTAGGTGTTGCATTTCTTGATGCTTATGCCATTTCGATGCTTCTACTCGTCTCTGTTTTCCTCGCCCTGACCTTCGCAAGAATTCCCCGATGAACTGCTACATCTCCTCCAAGGTCTTCCCCCTCGTCTCTGGCATAACAATGTAGACGAACACACTCCTTAAGTTCGACATTGCAGTGAACACGAAAGCAACCCCGCGAAGGGTGATCGCCTTGTATATTAGAATGAACAATAATGTCAAGATTACACTCAGCACTTGGTTCGCGACGACTCTGATTGCATCTCCCTAGGAACACAACCTCAATGGGAACACTTTCGAACTATAAACGGATGCGATTAGGCCTTTGCCAATTGCAAACGATCCTACCTAAAACAATAAGGGGATGCATATGGCTACTACCACTTTTGGTTTCGTGTCACTCATGCCGCTCCGGTTTATGCTAGTTAGGCACGTATTGAGGATGGCAGGCGACGCAATCATCCCCCCGAGGCTAATTAGTAGCAACTTTCGTTGTTCGACCATGTCTAAGAAGTAGATGGGGATGAGAATTGGCACACTCTTTGCAAAGTGGATTTTGATGGTCAAGAGGAGATTCTCATTGGCAAAAGTCACATTGATTTTTTAACTTCGCATCAATTAAATCATGTGGATTTGTTCTCAGCCTAGGCTCGTTCTTATTGTTTGTTAGTATTTGCTTGAGATTCAGATATGCGTTATTGTCAAATTATATAAAAAGCAACACCTATAGTCCACAAGTGTTGCTTTTCTTGATGCCTGTGTGATTTTAATATTCATTCGTCTTTGTTTCCCTTACTTGAACCTTCACATGAAGAAATCTCCTAAGAACTGCCACATCTCCTCCAGGGTCTTCCCTTTTGTTATGCTCCCTAAACAAGACATTGCCATAAGCACGAAGGCGACCCCATTGAGGGTGATCACCTTTTATAGCGAAATGAATAAATAACGTAAAAATTAGACTCAGTGATTAATTCGCGATGATTTCGATTATGTTCCCCTGGGCATGTAACATCAATGGGAACACTTCTTAACTATAGATTGATGTGATTGGGCCTATACCGATTGCGAATGATGGTACATAAGATAATAACTAGGGGATGTGTAGGGCCACTACCCATTTGGGTTTTATGTTGCTCGTGTCTGCAGTTGATGCTGATGAGGTGTGTACTGAGGATGGCGAGAGACGCAAGCATCTCCCGAGGCTGATTAGTAACAACTTCCGCCGCCCAACCACATCTAGGCAGAAGACAAGGCTGATTAGTACACGTTTTATCGGCATTCATCATAGCGGCACGAGCAACATGAAACCCAAATGGGCAGTAGCCCCACACATCCCCCGGTTATTGTCCTATGTACCATCATTCGCAATTGGCATAGGCCCAATTGCATCAATCTATAGCTAAGAAGTGTTCCCATTTGATGTTTTACATGCCCAGGGGAACACAATCAAAGTCATCATGAATTAATTACTGAGTATAATCTTGACATTATTATTCATTTCGCTATACAAGGCAATCACCCTTGACGGGGTCCCCTTCGTACTTATGGCAATGTCTTGTTTAGGGAGAGTGTTCGTCTATATTGTTATGCTAGAAACATGAGGGAAGACCTTAGAGGAGATGTGGCGGTTCTTAGGAGAATTCTGAGAATTCTTCGTGTGGAGGTTCAGGTGAGGGAGACAAAAATAAGAAGATTATGAAAATCACACATAAATCGAGAAAAGGAACACTTGTGGACTCTAAGTGTTGCTTTTTATATAATTTGACAATAACTCATATCCGAATCTCAAGCAAATACCAACAATCAGAGCGAGCCCTAGGCTGAGAACAAATCCGCATGATTTAAATGATGCGAAGTTAAAAAAAATTAATGTGACTTTTGCCAAGGGGAATCTCTTCTTGATCGTCAAAATTCCATTTTGCAAAGATCGTGCAAATTCTCATCCCTGTCTACTCCTTAGACGTGGTCGGGCAACGAAAGTTGCTGCTAAGCCCACATCATAAGAACCTAACAACTCCATAGGTTTGTCTTCCCCAAGCTAAGCTATAAACGAGTAGCTGGAAAACACACCCCCACGTACTAATTCAAGGGCTAGAATTTGCAATTTTACCTAGAGCATGAAATGTTTTTAGGACCTTATAGTGGAGCTTGCTTCCGCAGAGGCTGTACTTGGTAAGTCCCAGGTTTTTAAATTTTCCACAAATCATCATCCTTTAATAAATTAATCACCTCTTAGAAAATACTTTATTGAAAGGTTTGATTAGATTGGCGCCTCATTTTTGCATTGAAAAAATCGTCCATGGAGTTGGCAGCGATTGAAGCAAGAATCTTCACTACTATATCATTGGGAAGATTGAAGAATTCCGTCTTCATAACTCTTAGCAAGTGATGTGACGTAATTTTGATCATTGTAATCGGTATCTAATTCAAATGAATGAAGAATTTTGACATACATAAAAAAGAATTTGATAAAGTTGGTAGACACTACGGACTAATTGGATTGAGCCTTGGAATGAAAACTTATATAGTGACAACTTTCATATTTAAAGATACCTTGAAATTGAAAATGGACAATACTAAGCCAAATCCCATTCTACAAAAACCAACAAAACAATAAAAGTTCATAAAGTGAGAATTAAAAAAAAAAAAAAGATAGAAAAAGCACATTCAACTCAATCCCATGAGCTAAATTCAAATCAAATTGTATCTTCTCCTAAAAGACTAAACTATTAAGACTAAAGTTATATCAAGGTAATTACTAAAATCTCCCAAGCTGAGCTCTAGGGCCTCTAGGCGAACGTGGTGATCTGGTATCAAACTATGAATACACTTAGGCTTTAATATCAAGTCCATTTTCAAAAAAACTCAAGCTCAAGCCAAACAAACAAAAGCCCATAATCTCTATTTGAGCAAACCATGCCAAACAAACTCGAACTAGAATTAAGCTCAATTCTTTCGATGATAAACTAGGCGCACGTCATAAGAACCTAACAAGCGCACAACGTTGTCTTCCCCAAGCTAGCTGCCCCGGGTGGCATCTCTTAACTCTCACCAGATTGCCACTAAGCTCATGAAAATACTCAAAATTCAGAGAACTCTTGTAAAAAAAGTTAATGAATGTCTTATTTGACACGCACACACAAAAAGAAAAGGAGAAACAATAGTCATTGAAGATGCATAAAAATCTTGAGATCGATTGTTACCTATTAGATGTATGCTTTTCCTCCTTCATATCAATCTTTTCATTAATGAGGCCCCATAAATGGCTATTTTCGACCATTTGAATTATGTGGCGTGTTTAAATAAATACGAGCAGTGACCAACGAAATAAAGATCTTACGTGACAATCTATCAGTCCCATCTGGGGTTCAGTTTTTCCCTTCAATTAATAGCACCTTTTTCCCCGAGAAATTGTGGAAACGGTAAACTTAAAATTCCAGAGAGAGAGCTCTCCTTCTCTTGGCCCCGCGCATGAAGACAGGCGGATGCAGTGGACCCCATCCAGGGAAAAAGAAAGAATTGGGGCCCAACAAAAATAGAGAAATATACAGAAAAAAAAGAAAAGAAAAAAGATTGAGCCCGTGGGTAAAATTGCCTGCTTTTCTAACATTTGTTAGATTTAGAGAACTGAGGACCTGAGCAGATCCCTAAATTGCTCAATGAGGGAAATGGAAGGAGAACCTACCTAGGGAGAGTGACCTTTTATGCCCCTCCCAGGCCGGGATCCGGGCCTGGATAAAGATTCCGGCCTCATTGGTTGCCCCGGCTACTTCCTTTAAGGAGGAGGGGTAACCACGACTGATCCTCGCGACGCCTTCCCCTAGGGAAACTTGGGGCGTGGTACAGGGAAATGGTGTCGCCTGACAAGCATAAGATATGTCAGTAGTATTCTTGTTTCTCCATTCTTCAAATTTGCCAAGTAGATAGATAGCCATTAAAACTAGTTAGCCCATCTCGATCTTTCTTTTTTTGTACCAAGTCAAAGTAGAGGATCGTTATAAAATAATTGACAGCCATAAAAAGATCTACTAATTTAGAAAAGAAAAAAATTATAGTCGAAGAATTATGACCTAAACTCTCTTATGAGTTTGGTAGTTGTTATCAAAGATTTTTTTTTTTAATCAATAAGTCTATTGAATTGATTACTAATTACTAGGATTTTCTTAATAAATATGGTTTTTTTTTTTTTTTGGCGGGGGGGAATGCAAAATCTTTCAGTAATTTATTTTATATATAATTGAGTCCAATGCATGATGAACAAACATTTTGCTATCATTCGAATAGGAGTTACGTGGCTTATATAGTCTACTTCATGATCGTTCATAGATCCATGAGCTTCTATGACAAATTTATCGTAAAAGTACAGTGCAAGTGCCATAACTTGGCAAGACGCCGGACACTTAAGTGCCATAACTTCCAAACGGTACACTTAAGTGCCACTTTTTTTCAAGTGGGACACTTAAGTGCGCCACCTCCGGCGACCCTTGCCGGAAATCCTACGTGGCAATTTTTATTATTATTTTTTGCCTACGTGGCTCGCGGAGCTCCAAATCAGCATAAAAATAATAAAAATTATAATTTTAAAAATTTTAAAAATTAAAAAAAAATTAAAAAATTATAAAAAAAATTAAAAATTTTAATTTAAAAAAATTTTAAAAATAAGAAAATTTTAAAAAATAAGAAAATTTAAAATTTTTTTTTTAAAAAAGGCGGGGTTCGAAGGGGCGGGCGAGGGCGAGCCCTCGCCCGCCGCCTCCCCCGCCGTCGTCGGGAAGGGCCGGCGACGGAGGGGAGGGTCGGCCGGGGTCGCCGGCCCCCGGCCGACCGACGGCGAGGGCTCGCGGGCCCTTGTCGCCGGTCGGGCGCCCTCGCCGGCCCGGCCGGGGCCCGGCGACCTCGGCCGACCCTCCCCACTCCGTCGCCGGCCCTTCCCGCGGCGGTAGTGAGGCGGCGGGGGCCCGCGAGCCCTCGCCGGAAGGGCCGGCGACGGAGTGGGAGGGTCGGCCGGGGTCGCAGGGCCCGGCCAGGGCCGGCGAGCCTCGCCCGGATCCGGGGCGAGGGTCGCGGCCCCCGGCTGCGATCCGGCGAGGGCTGCGAGCCTCGCCCGGATCAGGGCGAGGGTCGCGCCTCGCTGCGATCCGGCGAGGGCCGCGAGCCTCGCCGTCGGTCGGCCGGGGCGGCGACCCGGCCGACCCTCCCCCTCCGTCGCCGGCCCTTCCGGCGACGGCGGGGGGCGGCGGCGCGAGGGCTCACCCTCACCGCCCCTTCGAACCCCCCCCTTTTTTTTCTTAATTTTTAAAACTTTTAAATTTTTCTTAATTTTTTAAATTTTTATAATTTTTCTTTTTTTAAAATTTTTTGTATACTTTATAATTTAATTAATTTTTATATTATTATTATTTACACGTAGACACAAAACGGCGTCGTTTTTGCGTTTTCTCCGCCACGTCGGCGTGCAAAACGACGCCGTTTTGGACAAAACTCGCCGGAAAATTGCCACGTCAGCCATTTGGCCGGATTTTCGCGGAGTGGCACTTAAGTGTCCCGTTTTGCTCGATGATGGCACTTAAGTGTACCATTTTAAAGTTATGACACTTAAGTGTCGTCTTGCCAAGTTATGGCACTCCAGGGTGTCCTCACCTCCAAATTTATCACACCATCTAAGTTAGATGAATACCTTAGTTGGTGTTATTTCAATGTCAAAAGAATTATGAAACTTTTTTTTTCTTTATCTGCAATCCTAGGATACTTTCCGCTTTTTTTTTTTTTTTTAATGTAATATACATTTCAAAAGATAAATTGAAGTGTTGATTTTAGTATTTGCCAAAACAGCACATAGTAAGAATAATATATGGACTACAAAAGTAACAAGGCAAAAAATAAAAAAAAAAAAAAAAAAAAATATATATATATATATATATATATATATATATATATATATAATAATTGCCGACTGTCATGAATCCTTTTTTTTTTTTCCTTTTGCGTCATAAAAATTTATAATGAAATTAGCTAGAAATATAATAAATATCTTGGTATGTGGCCTCTCATCTCCTATCTTGGGCAAGCCTAAAATGAACCCTCCAATAGTTGGAGCTGTCTGCCGAAATCTTATGGAAACAAGAAAGAAGAAAGCATTCTCTTTGAAATAGAGGAACTGGAATTGAAGTAGAAGAAAGAGGAATGATTGGATGATTCAGAATGGGTATCTGAAAGTTGTGACTCGTTGCCGGTCCGACGACTTAGATTGAAGCTGCGCAACTCGAGGGTGGGGTTATTACATAGGAAGGAATTGAGGTGTCGTGTGTAGTATTGGTCTTTTGTTGATTTGATTTTCGTTGTTTTGCTATGTAAAATTGATTATCGGTCTTTTCTTGCTATAATTATCCAAGCGATGAGCATTGTAGAGAAGTTGAAGTCATAGTTAGTCGCTGGTTATTCCAACGCTTCAAGTCCTTTCGGTGATTCTAACCTCAATGAGAAGTGTAAGTTTTCATTTCTAATTCGAGAACTCTCCTTGAAGTGATTGTCAGTTCAAGCTTAGTAACTCTGAGATAATGCTTTTATTGCGAGTAGAAAATCATGTCCCGTTTCCATTTCCATCATTATATCACACAGGGCAAGAATTATGTGGCTGGTGCTTTTGAAAGTGAATGCTGATTTTACCCTTTTCAAGAACGGCATGAGCCTTTAATTCTTGGCCATTTTAAATAGAGAAAAACATAATTTTGATTTATTTTTAGCATTGTTGGGAATTATCTTCACTCGGTGGGCAAGAGGAATAGGTTTTAGAGGCATAATTAAGGAAATCTGTTCCCAAGGCCCATGAAGCTGGATTTTGCTAGTGAACGATTAACACCCGCACTAATGGCGAGTCAAGGCGAAAATCAATGTAATTGAGGATCAAATTATGGAGAGAGGACCCACTTCTTGACTGTTTCGGGTTTCAAAAGCTTATTGTGAATTGAAAAAATGTTTGAAAGTGGTTGGCGATCAACTGAAGATTGGTGTCGTTAGTCTAAAGACAAACGAGGCTTTGGCTTTCAACCACACACCATACGCATTCTCATTACTTTTTAATCATCGTTTGGGGAACAAAGTTGATGGGCTTCTGAACACGGAATATCCCATAAGGGCTGGGTGGTTTTATACAACCGATTAGAAGGGAGAGCTTGAAGATGTTAGCCCACTTTTGATTCGTGAAGACACAGTGGGCCACCTGATCATGACTGAACTGGGCCGAACAATTCTTGTATTCAACGATCAGAGCTCGAATGTCCCAGGCAATATTTTTCTGTAAGGAAGAGATGCAGAATCCTTCTTGAACAATTAGTGTCGTCGGTACAAGTTTTAGAATTTCGATTTGCTCAGTAGTCATTTGTATTGATTGTGTATGGAACAGGATTCTTTTTTTCATGCTACCATTTGTGTCGAAGGACCATATTGAGAGCCTATGTTGCTATAGACTTCTTATTTGAACAAGCAAATTGATTTAATCTGCAGAAATCAATTTGATATCAATTCGTAAATGGGGATTACACTTGGACATCAGTTTCAGAACTGGCTGTGGCCAGTCGGACATAGATATAGATGATGCTCATTAAGTTTTTGAAGTACTCTAGTATAGAAGATGAGCTGGCTAAGGTTCCTCATAACTCATGTGGTCCAAGATGATGACCCCCTTTTCAATTGTCTGATTGCTACTTCAAGTTCATCACTTATGTTATTTTAAGCCATTCGTTACCTAAATGCTTTTCCAATAAGCCTGCGTTTAACCGGGCAATACATAGGAAAGGCCAAACCCAAATCTTGAAAGTTCGATGAACTTGCTATACAATAATTGCTTTTTGCTTCTTGGCCTTGTTCTTGAATTCCAATCGCTGTCATTGTGATGTAACGTACACAATTGTTCTCTTCTTTCTTCTCAACTGTTTTTGAATCCAGTCATTAAATACCACAGGACCTTTCTCTTTCAATTTCTCCCATATATAACGTAAGATCGGACTTGGAACTCTAAGTGGTTTCACTAAGGAAGAAAAATGGAAGTACTCAGCAGAGATGAAGCGCATGAAAAAACACAGAAGTACGATCGGATGCGCGAGATAAAGGATTTCGATGAATCAAAGGCAGGTGTCAAGGGCCTTGTTGATGCTGGGATTACAGAAGTTCCTCGCATTTTCGTAGATCACCCGGAGAACCTGGGAAGTGCACTGGCATCGAGCAACGGCCACTTCCATGTTCCTATAGTTGACCTCGCAGATATTGTGAAAGATCCATCTCGGCGCAAGGAGGTTGTAAATGAAGTTCAAAGTGCATCCAAAACATGGGGCTTCTTTCAGGTGGTGAATCACGGGATCCCCACGACTGTTCTGGAGGAGATGCTGGATGGAGTGCGCCGTTTCCATGAGCAAGGTGCTGAAGAGAAGAGACGGTTCTATTCGCGAGATTTCACGACAAGCGTCGCCTACCACAGCAATTTCAATCTGTATAAAACAGAGGCGGCTAATTGGAGGGACACCCTGTTCTGTGTTATGGCACCTAATGCTCTCGAGGCAGAGGACTTGCCAGCGGTATGCGGGTAAGCTATTCCACAGAATATATAACCGCAATCTCTTATAATAACTTGTTGGGGTGTCTGCTTCTAACGGACTAGGAATTTGTGACGAATTGACCCACTAAATTTTTGAACACCCTAGTGACATAATGCTGGAATTCTCGAAGCGAGTGATGAATTTGGGAACCACCTTGTTCGAACTACTGTCAGAGGCGCTGGGGTTGAAGCCGAACCATCTGAAGGACATGGAGTGCGCCAAGGGACTCGTCCTTCTGAACCAGTACTACCCCAAATGCCCACAACCAGAGCTCACTATGGGGACCAGCAGGCACACAGACAGCGACTTCCTCACCGTGCTCCTGCAAGACCATGTTGGAGGCCTCCAAGTTCTTTATCAGAATCAGTGGATCGATGTGAGCCCCGTGCCAGGAGCACTGATAGTTAACATCGGTGATCTGCTTCAGGCAAGTCTCACCTAACGTACTCTCTCTCCCTACGTTTTATCACTAGAGACCCTGTTAGGCACACGAATGAATCAACAAACAGCACTTTATGCCTTAACTCTTTATCCAGCAGTTGAGTGTGCACTTCTAATCACAAACCAGACCATTTTTTTCAGCTTATCTCAAATGACATATTCAAGAGCTCCGAGCACAGAGTTGTGGCGAACAACATGGGGCCGAGAGTGTCTGTGGCGTGCTTCTTTTACACAGCAACGCCGCCATCACCAAAACTGTACGGACCCATTAAGGAGTTGATTTCCGAGGGCGATCCACCAAAGTACAGAGAAACCACCATCATGGAGTACGTTTCCCACTTCAGCGCGAATGCGAAAGGCGATGGGACTTCAGCTCTGCAGCAGTTCAAGCTGTGAGTTTGGCAGTGGCAAAAATCTGGTGCTACAAATTGGAAAGGGAATGCCTACATTAGCAGAAGTTAAACCCGAGCGTCCTACAAGTTTGCTGGCTAGTTTATTACTTTTCATTATTCATATTATGTCTTAGCAGAAATTAAACCCGAGCATTATATGAGTTTGCTGGTTAGTGTATTACTTTTCATTATTCATATTATGTCTTAGCTTTGATATGCAAAGAGACTTCATCATTTGACTATGTCATACGATCGAGCCACTTGGTGTAAGTACTTTAGAGACTATACTCAATATACCCAAATATTCATAGCATGGAGATCCAATGTCAAGGCTGTCCATCATATGAATCTCACATTCTCGGACTCACATAATTAATGATTGATGTGGCGTTGGTCTACATAGTTTATAAACCAAGCACCGATTTTCTTCATAGATAGATTTTGCGCAAGTACTGTTAAACTAAAGAACTGGGCTGGAACAACAATTTGATCTACAACGTTCCAGTTTTCACACTTGATGCGTATTTAAGTAGAAAACTAAATCCAAAATCCTAATATTGAATCCGAGGTTATCCGTCAACGCTTGGAAGTCCTATATTCTTGTAAACTCGTTCTTCCAAGAATATCGTTACACCTACTTCTTCTTTTCATCTCAAGAAGCGATGGGGTTTATCTTGGAGTGGCCGAGAGAAGATGAGGCTGTGTTATCTAGCATGAGGAGATCTATTGTGAATATAGACAAGAAATTGGATAAAATTAGTCGAAAGGGAGGAAAGGAAATCGAATACCAGATTTACGTGGTTTGGTTCGAATATCAAAACATACATTCATGGGGAGAGTAGCATAGAAATTCCACTATAAAAACAAGTGATATGATAGAAATTACAATCACTTGAGCTCTCAAACACTCTTAGTATTTCTCAGCCCCAGTTACACCTAATAATTCACAGTGTTTAGCCTCTCGCAATTTCTAGTAAAACTTTTCTCAAGGAATTAAACAAATTCTACTCACAAGAATTTATTTGGCTAAATCATTCAGGTGTAATTACAACAATACTCAACCCTCTTAGCCACCAAAGAACTTGGCACACTCTCTTCTCTCTGGCCACCAAGGATTTGGCGCACTCTTGGCCACCAAAGGGACTTGACGCTCTCTTGGCCACCTCGACACAATTCTTGTCCCACATCTGTCACTCTCTTTTGTAATGCAAAAGTAAGTCTTCATCATTCAGTGGCAATGACCATTGAATAATCATTATTACACTTCATGATGCTAACATGGGAAAGAGACATCTTGTATATTGGCCTCTCTTCTCAGGTTCAAAAAGTCCACCTTGCATTTATTAAGATGGGCTCCAAGCAACTTCCTTTTTAATTGCTCTTTCGACTGAAGCCTCCACATGCTTCTTCACAGGGATTCCTTTATTTCATATGTAGATAGAGGAATTCCCATATTTAGTGCTTGGGCAAGTCTCTTCATTGACTTCGATCACAGCTCCGCATAGAACCGAGGAAAGAGAGTCAATAAAACACGCAAGTTTTCTTTACTGCTTTCTACACATGTAGAGAGATAAATGCAAAATGAAATCCATACGCAATTTTCTTCTTCTCACAGTTGGGGCTAAACATAAATGCAATCATGTGTAGCTGGATCGAAGAAGAAGTCTTACAAAATCACAAGGTCGGTCAGTCTTATTTTTTTACATTGAGTATTGTTCAATATGCTCAAACTCGAGACATATTTTAAACAATCTCCACCTTGGCTCGACGTTTAAGTCAAGTCACAATCGCTTCAATGAAAAACTCGCCACTACTCTCCCACAGCCCCAATGGGATCAACCACCACAAAGTGCTTCCAAGTTTGAGCCACACTTAAACTTTGCCACAACCGTGGACCTTATCAAGATGCCAACTCCACTTGCATAGTTAGCTAGTCCATAAGGATTTTCGACATAACCTCCCGTACCACAAATAAAACAAAACCATCGTTGCTTTCGTATTTGACAGAAGGTCAAACATGCACATTGTCAAATTTAGTAACTAAAGCAACCGTTGGCTTTACTAACTCTATCTCGCTACAAGTATCATATGTGTCAATTATTCTACTAGTACCTACTACCTAAAGAGTTTCTGGTTATAACTCCACCTTGAGCTAAACATCGTCTAGATCCATATCAACACTGCCACAAACACTCTTAGCCAAAAGTATTGGAGACTTGTCAAAGGTAACTTCTCTGCCATTAACGGGTGATTTTATATCAGGGCACCACAACTGACTGCCCCGCTTTATGCATAGCCATGGAATATGCCTTGCCCTCCCATCGAGCTTACCATCATTCACTCGAAAATAACACACGCAACTAAACATTCTAAGAATAGAATAACTAGTAACATTACTTGACCATACTTTTTGGGAGTCCACCAATCATTAGCAATTGATGGGGATGTATTTACCTAGTAGCTTACCATACTAAGCATGTCAGCCAAGATTCTCCTACCAACACTAGCACTATAGATCATTCTATCGTCACTCTTTAATAATGATTTGCTAATCAATTTTGCAAATTGTTATGGTTTATCGGTATTAGTGCGGTGTTTCATTATGCCTTCCTTCATGCATAATTTATTTACTAGCTTTGAGCAAACTTCCATGCTATTATTAATTCACATATACTCGATCGACTTACCAGTCTTCATCTCAATCAAAGTTTTCAATTGTATGTTCCTGACAACGGCATCAAATTTGTGCATCGGTACAAACACCCAGGTCTTTATCAAGTAGTTGATAGACTCTTGAACATATGTATTTGATGTCTTCAAACTGAAACCTGTCACTGTCTCACCTTGAAGTTCATACATGTCTCCGTGCTTGATTCCTCTCAATATCACCAGGGCACCTCGAATAACCTTTACATTCCACCTTCTAAAAAATACCTATAGCCAACTAAACCTAAGGCACCTAAGGAAATTAAGTTCTTTTTCAACTTCGGGATGTGCCTTACTCTGGTTAATGTCCTCATAATACCATCATACATTTTGATGTTAACATCACCAACACCCACAACATCACACTCAGTATTGTTTGCTAACTGGACTTTACCATTTTCCGTGCACTGATAAGTGATAAACTAGTTCCAATTTGGTGTATCGTGAAATGAACAACCAAAATCCATTATCCATCCATCAAATGATGAATCCTCAATGACAGACAAGACACAATCTACATTATTAGAATTATTCTATAGACTCAACTCTAAATTTCTTACTCTTTTCATTTTTCTGCGTAATAGAGTCTCTTCTACCATGCCCACTCCTGCCACAAGTCCAATAGACAACTCCTATAATCCTAAATTGACTACGTCTATTCGTATTTATACTACTCTTATTAACACATGTATTAGTTGTTCTTCTACTTTCACCTACTAAGGCAATATGTATAGGTTCACTAAATTTTTTCCTAAGAATGTCTTCACTCAAAATCAAATTATGAACCTCATCAAATGTCAAGCTCCTTGACCCAAATGAATTATTAACAACAGTAACAGTAGTATTCCAATTATCAGGTAATGAGGATGATCGAATCAACGCACATATCTCATCTTCAAAATTGATTTCAACCAAATCGGCGCACATCTCTCATCGTCAAAGTTGATTTCAACCAAATTCAATTGGTTAACGACTTCATTGAATTCGTTGATATGCTTAGCCACTAATGTATCTTTGCCCATTTTAAGTAAAACAGATGTTGCATCAAATAGACCTTTTGGATCACGGAGGGCTTCTTGTACATATTTAACAGGGCTTTCATTAGTTCCGTAGTGGTTTTCCCCTTCATGATATTAAACATGATGTTACGAGCCAACGTCAACAGAGTAACACCCATCACTTGTCTATCTAGCAATTCCCACTTGGCATCCTTTATTGATTATGGTTTCTCCCCATATAATGGTAAGTGCAAATTTCTCTAGTACAGATAATCTTCAATCTGCATCTTCTAGAAAGCAAAATCGTTCCCGTCAAATCAGTGATTCTCACCTTTTCTTCCTCCATCGTTATCAATTCGCTTCAAGTTAGCCAACAGTAGCTTTGATATCAATTGTTGTGAATATAGACAAACGAGTAGGATAAAATTATTTGGAAGGAGGGAAAGGAAATTGACCATCAAATTTATGTGATACGGTTTGAATATCAGAACTTATGTTCATGGGAAGAGCAGTATGGAATTCCACTAAAAAACAAGTGAGACAATGGAGATTACAATCACTTGAGCACTCAAACATTCTCTTAGTGTTTCCCAGCCCCTAACAATTCTTGATGAAACCTCACTCAAGGAATTAAACAAATTCTACTCACAAGAATTTGTCTAGCTAAATTACTCAGGTGTAATTACAACAATCCTCAACCCTCTCAACCACCAAAGAACTTGGTGCACTCTCTTCTCTCTAGCCACCAAAAGAACTTGGCGCACTCTTAGCCACCAAAAGAACTTGGCGCTCTATCGGCCACCTCGGCGCAATTCTTGTCCCACGTCTCTTGCTCTCTTTTATAATGTGGAAGTGAGTCTTCATCATTTGGTGGCAATGACCAAAGAATAATCATTATTGCACTTCATGATGCTCACATGGGAAAGAGACATATTGTACGTTGGCCTCTCTTCTCAAGTTCAGAGTATTTAGCCCCTCACAATTCTTAGTGAAACCTCACTCAAGGAATTAAACAAATTCTACTCACAAGAATTTGTCTAGCTAAATTACTCAGGTGTAATTACAACAACACTCAACCCTCTCAACCACCAAAGAACTTGGCGTGCACTCTTCTCTCTAGCCACCAAGGACTTGGCGCACTCTTAGCCACCAAAGGGATTTGGTGCTCTCTCGGCCACCTCGGCGCAATTATTGTCCCACGTCTCTTGCTCTCTTTTATAATGTAGAAGTGAGTCTTCATCATTTGGTGGCAATGACCATAGAATAATCATTATTGCACTTCAAGATGCTCACATGGGAAAGAGACATATTGTAGGTTGGCCTCTCTTCTCAAGTTCAGAGTATTTAGCCCCTCACAATTTTTAGTGAAACCGCACTCAAGGAATTAAACAAATTCTACTCACAAGAATTTGTCTAGCTAAATTACTCAGGTGTAATTACAACAATACTCAACCCTCTCACCCACCAAAGAACTTGGCGCACTCTCTTCTCTCTAGCCACCAAGGACTTGGTGCACTCTTAGCCACCAAAGGAACTTGGTGCTCTCTCAGCCACCTCGGTGCAATTCTTGTCCCACGTCTCTTGCTCTCTTTTATAATGTAGAAGTGAGTCTCCATCATCCGGTTGCAATGACCATAGAATAATTATTATAGCACTTCATGATGCTTACATGGGAAAGACAAATATTGTACGTTGGCCTCTCCTCTCAAGTTCACAATATTTAGCCCCTCACAATTCTTAGTGAAATCTCACTCAAGGAATTAAGCAAATTCTACTCACAAGAATTTGTCTAACTAAATTATTCAGGTGTAATTACAACAATACTCAACCCTCTCAACCACCAAAGAACTAGGCACGCTCTCTTCTCTCTAGCCACCAAGGACTTGGCGCACTCTTAGCCACCAAAGGAACTTGGCGCTCTCTCGGTCACCTTGACGCAACTCTTGTCCCACGTCTCTTGCTCTCTTTTATAATGTAGAAGTGAGTCTTCATCATTCGGTGGCAATAACCATAGGATACTCATTATTGCACTTCATGATGCTCACATGGGAAAGAGACATATTGTACGTTCGCCTCTCTTCTCAAGTTTAGAGTATTTAGCCCCTCACAATTCTTAGTGAAACCACACTCAAGGAATTAAAATGAATTCTACTCACAAGAATTTATCTAGCTAAATTGCTCAAGTGTAATTACAACATTACTCAACCCTCTCAACCACCAAAGAACTTGGCGCACTCTCTTCTCTCTAGACACCAAGGACTTGGCGCACTCTTAGCCACCAAAGGGACTTGGTGCTCTCTCAGCCACCTCAGCACAATTCTTGTCCCACGTCTCTTGCTCTCTTTTATAATGTAGAAGTGAGTCTTCATCATTCGGTGGTAATGACCATAGAATAATCATTATTTCACTTCATGATGCTCACATGGGAAAGAGACATCTTGTACGTTGGCCTCTCTTCTCAAGTTCACAAAGACCACCTTGCATTTATTAAGATGAGCTCCATGCAACTTCCTTTTTGCATTTATTAAGATGGCCTCTCTTTTTCTTTTTCTTTTTTCTTTTTCCTTTTCCTTCACTGATTACCGGCCACTGTGATGGCTAGCAAGCCAAACCTTGCCAACCTCAGATGAGGCTCCACCTATCTTTTGAGGTCGAGCTCGAGTCTTGATAAATCGGCAAGGTCTAAGCCTTGCCAATTGTTGACGAGGTCAATTCTTGCTAGATTGGCGAGGATTGACCTCAGAGAGGTCTCGGCCTTGCCCGATCGATGAGCTCGAGCTCACCTGGCTAGCAGTTGCCATCACCAGCCACTAGTGAAGGAAATGGAAGAAGGAAGAAGAAAAGACAAAAAAAAAGGAAAGAAAAGAAAAGAAAAAGTAATTTCGATTTTTTTAAAAATATTTTTATAAGATGAAGAGAAAGTGTGAATGAGCCTAATGGGTTGAGTTAATGAGTTGAAAATGGGTTCTAAACTCAACCCATTTAAGATGGTCTTGTCAAAATTAAGTGACTCATATAAGACTCATTTACGTTTTAAATTGGGTCGTATATGAGTTTAAGATTCATTTTGACAAATTTAATAGCCACAACCTAATCAACAAAATCCGATGTAGCAGAACCACCATCCCCAGCATATACAGCAAAAATCATTCGGACGACTTCACCGAAGGACGGTGGTCCGGTAGCGCGTATTATAGAACGCTTCGCACAGTAATCAAATTAACCGAAACAAACGCCTTCTTCATACGCGTCCTAATCTCAGATTTATGAGCTTTGTTGTAAATGCGCCTCTTTTCGGCCTAGCGAGCCCTCTTGGCGGCGGAGTCCGACCTCTTCGTCGGAGTGGCCTCACACGTGATAGAGAAATGGGGCGGGTTCTTCTCGCCATTGCTCACCAACAAACGACTTCAAAACGAAGACCGAACACGAAAGTCAGACTTGAGAATAAAGCCAGCCTGTGGAATCGGAAGGTTGCCGTCGAGGTTTTCTCCGGAGAAAACGTCGTGCAAGAGGCTAGCGGAGAATCCGAGGGAATTGAAAGCGTTGCGACTGCGAGAAGAAGAAGGAGAAGAAGAGGCGCTGAGGCAGAGGGCTTTAAATTTGCAGGGAAGACATGAGCTCGCCATCTCTCTCCATCACGAGATGGAGAAGGAGACAGAGGATGCGCAAAGAAGCCCGATAAATCATTTTCTTAGTTTTAGAAGGGTATTTTCCGGTTAATGAAAATTCGTGGAAAAAGCTTTCCTAGGAAAATATTTTTAGTGAAACAAATGAAGCCTTAATTAGGAATGAATTTCAGTCAGAGCAGAAGTATCCATGCAGGAGGTTATCGTCATTTCAGTTTCATCACCCGACAACCCTTATCGAAAGGAGTCGTCAGTCCCAAACGAAGCTCAGACGCCTTACACAAACTTCCTCGGACGAGTAGAGATGGGGTCCAACGGAAAAGAAGCTACTTCCAATCCATTGAATAACAAATCCATAAACAGAATAATAAAAGGAGTGTAGACTGTAAAGATGACCATGACTGTGGCAGTCCCAAAGAGGCAATGCTAAACGAAAGAAATTAAGCTTTTGCAATAAGCTAGATGCTTCTAAAATTAGACCAAGAAAGTAATTGGCTCATCAAGCTTGACAGATAGAACAAAATCAGAAGATGTTGGAATACAAATCGTGATAAATATCTGAAGTTCGACATTTCAAATAAGATGCTACCAGCATGCACTGAAGTAGTTCAATTTTATCAGCAACAAGTCTTCTTAGTATCAACAACCAAAGAAAACCAACAAATAGACATATATAGCCATCAACAGTGTCTAACCGACCCGAGGACCTAATCCTGCCGAAAAAGCATGAAAGCACCTCATGCGCTATACCAAAAGAAGACACTGAAGCCGAGTAAAACAAAAGAGGAGCAAACTAGGTACTGGCTGGAGCCAATTCTAGGCTAGGGAAAGAAGCATGACACATACAATCGTACATACACTACTCTGTGATTTACTAGAATCCAAATTGAAATTGCAGCGCACACATGAGAATGAAGAGGAACAAGCCATACCTTGTGTGGACCTTTGCAGACAAGAAAGAGCTTTGCAAGAAGAGCTTGTCCTATGAATTGATGCTTATGCTGCAACTTCACATGAGGTACAGTGTTGCCTCAACCAAACTCTGACTTGCGAACGAAAAGAGAAACTAGGAACAGATCGTTTTACCTTAACTAGAAAAGTGGAGGACAAATTTCATTCAAACCAATGATTGCCTAAAATCCAATAAGCAGGACCTAACTTACATTAAAAAAATCATCAATTCAGCCCCATTAAAGGACGTGTGATCATCAACTGTCAAATCCAGATGAACTTTCGACCTGTTAAAAGAATTACAACTGGACAATAATCATCTAGACACTCCATAAAGATAATAAACTGAAGAACGAGTTAGTGCCCAGAAGGTGGTCAAAATTTCATTACATGTTCGTCTGATGACGATCAAAAGACTGCAAAATAGATCATCAGTCCTCCATACAAAGCCCAAGTGCCCTACTCTATGCCCAAGTGCCCTACTCTATGTAGCCAACTAACCAAGTTTCATTGTATTAATTATCCTCAGACAAAATGAATGCTCCAAGAAGCAAGAAGCCACTGCCAATTCACCGAATAATCAAATCCAGAATCAGCACATTAACAAATTAACCAAAAGATCAATGATGAATGAATCGACAATAAACTAATGATGCCCATAACCATGACAGTTGGACACATTTGAACTGTGTAGTTTTTCAAAGCATTAGCTCCCCGGCAAAGCATCCAGATGTGGTTAAATTTAATAGAGTATATGTTTGCAGTGCCTGGCAAGCTCGTGCTTATGTAACTATTGTGCATTTAGAAGAGGCTTTCTTCTTCCGAAGTAAAAATAAGAAATGGAATCATGGTTAGGTTTATCATACTTGTTCTTGTTGATCCCTCCAATCTGTGAGTTGCCTGAGTCGCCGAGTTTACTGATCTGAAGTGAAACTCTGTAGAGGATTATCTTGTTCGACTGATCTATGATCTATGATGTTTAGATCATGATTGAAGAAGAAGGGGGGGGGTGAGTAAGACTTGCCTTTTTATTACATGGAGTTGCACTAGACATGAATATGATAATAGCATAAACATCATGTTTATCATCTTGTTTGGCAGCATGATGGCGATATGATTAGTAGTGGAGAAGTTAGTTTTTTTTTTTTTTTTTTTTTTGAAGGGGGAGGTGAATTGGAAGTGCTCATTTCCGAGCTTTGTTTTGATGGTCGTGGATAATTAGTTGGATTATATTTCAAATAAACTATCATAAGGAAGACTACTCTTTCGAAATTGGTGTTTTAGTGCTTCACGTTTTTTCACTCCTATGGCAGGGTTTCCTATCTTACCTAAGAGTAATGCTTTATCTACGATATTAGCAGTCGAATGTCATTAACAATTTTGATGGTTAGATCACTAATGTTTTATGTTAGCCTACAGCTCGGGCATGATGGATTGCCATGCGCAGGGGCACGACATGGTAGAACAACCCTTTTTTAGGAGTGTTCTCATGGGGCATTTGACTAGCCTAAGGGCGCGTTTGATAACAATTATGTTCTCAGGAATATATTCTGATCAGAAATTATTCTTTTTGATTATGTTCTCGGAAATAATTTCTAAGTATTTTAAGCCGTTTAGCAACTATCCAAAATTTCTGATTCTAAAATAGAATTGCGTTTGGTAACGTGTTCATTAATTATATTCCAAATCAATTTCTTTTAATTTTTTAAATAATTTTTTTTCTTTTTTTCCTTTATTTTTCTTTATTTTTTCCTTTATTTTTCTTTTCTTTTTTTCCTTTCTCTCTCATGTTCTTCTTCTTCTAGTGCTTGGTTGCCGGTCCAACGATCGGCTAGACGAGGGCCGGTGACCTCACCAAAGTGTTGCCAGCAGCTGGGCAGGGCTCGCCTAGCCCCACTGAGGCTCGGCCTCGCCGGGGTTGGGCGAGGCTCCACCTAGCCATCGGTGGGGCTAGGCGAGGCCCGCCTGGCCACCGGTGAGGCTCGCCCAGCCCCGCTGAGTCTTGGCCTCGCCAACTCTAGTGAGGCTGAGCCTTGCCGGTGGCTAGGCGGAGCCTCGCGGGCCGGGCGAGGCGAGCCTTGTCGATGGTTGGACTTGCCTCTAGCGAGCTCGCCGGATTGGTTGCCAGCAACCAACAGCGGATGGCGGATGGCAATTACGGGACGGCAGTAGATGAAGAAAAAGAAGAGAAAATTGTAGAAGAAGATAAAATGATTTTGATTCTTAGATTTGTTCCCGGAACAAGAATCAACTTATTTATTTATTTATTCTTGATTCTGTTTCAAATCTAATTATGGGAACAAAAAAATAAAAATTTGTTCCTGGGAACAAAAATCTTACCAAACGCAATTATGTTCCCAAACTATTCCTGGAAACAAAAAATCAGAATTATGCACTATTTGGATGGTTACCAAACAATGCCTAAATATTTTCACGTATGATGAAATTATTTTTTGTTCATTCATTTTCGTAAGCAATGCAAGAAATCATTTTAGAATTTCTTTTTTCCAAATCATTCATTTTTCTGCAAATCAAGTAGAGTCTTAGTGAGTAGGTCTTTCTAGGTTAGGATTAGACATAGACTAAATTTCAAAATTAGTTCACAGGGATCATGTCCCAGGACTTAATAATAAGGCCATGTATATCTTTTACTTGACATCATATTGGGTTTACTTTCTTGCACTTTTCCTTTGTCACATTGATTTGGATCGTTGACTAAATCAATTGCACACCCATGTATGGACATTATTTAGTGGCGTAGGATAATAAATGGGTGAATATTGAATGAAACTCATTTGCAAAAGATTGAGAAGTGGTACCGAAATAGCGTTAATGAGAAAATTAGTAAAACAAAGTCTCCAACCTTAGAATCTCTAGTTTGTAGGAAGTGAGACTGACATCAGATATAATATTGGTGACTATAATTAGATAGAAAATTTTCATTAATTAATTGATCCCTCAAATGTCGCAATGGGTTACGGGTTAGGACACCCACACTGAACAAAAGCAAGCACCTCAAATATAGGGACCGCCCGTTCCTATTCCACAAACCGTTAGACCAGCTCCCTCTCTAGACAAGAATCCTTAGGGAGGGTTGCGACATTGTCGATGGAGCTTGGCTCTAAGAGGAGAGAGGAAAGTGGAAATAAGTGAGAGAGAGAGATCGTCATTGTGGCATTTGAGAGAGAGAGAGAGAGAGAGCATTTAATTTATCTACGGAAGTTGGTTCTGGGGTTTACATCGGCAAATTTTATTCCTATGATTACTCATTTCACGGTCAAACTTGTCCAACTCTATAAAAAGCTTTGGCTCTTAATTACTAAGGTGGTAGATTTAGCCTCACCTTAATGTTACAGAAATTGATTGTTAACACCTAAGTTGATTGTCGACAGGGTGCTTGCGAAATTCAAAATCTCTGTTCAAATTCGTCGCCTTATCGGCCACAAATGAACAGCGCAGTGAGGCAGGCAGCTAACGTAAACGTAAAATGGATGCTGTCGAAGACGGTGACTACCTACCGAGATGGGCAGTGATGCTTCCCAATGAATCATTGATGGCATACAAGACTTCCATTTGAACTTAGTCTTTGATGGTTATGGAAGCTGTCCTACTGCTAGTCAATAAGGAAGCTTTTTCTTTTGTATTTAGTCATTTTTGGGATTTGCATGCAGGTTTATATTTTGAAGGAGGGGGAGGGGGGTGGGGGTGGTGGGGCTGTTGAACGACGGTTGGCTCGAAGTTCAAGAGCATAGAACAAGTTTTTGTAATGCCGGTGTGTGATCTTTAAAGCCCAGCTTCAGAGGGATGAAAATGCCTAAAAAACAAATTGAGTCCATCCCAGCAATGGCTGACGTTGCTGACATAAAAAATAGTAATTGTGTGATCCGAGGGGATGAAAATGCCCAAAAAAACTTCCCCAGCAATGGCTGACGTTGCTGACGTGTATTAAAAAAAAACGGAAAAAAAAGAAATTGGCTTGAGGCAAGACCCGAGAAAGCTAGAAGTATCATCATTAAGAGCAGTATCAAAGACAAAGCTGACAGAAGTAAAGTGAATCTAGCAGAGGGCTGAATAGATAACTTGATCGACGAAAAGACGCTGAAAGTTTTGTTCAATGGTTAATGTTAACAGAATCGAATAGTGAGGTCGTTCAACCAAAAAGTCCGCCCGAGACAATTTGAGGTCATCGATTTGGTTCTGTGGAAGACGTTACCCATTGCATGAGATCCCCTTAGGAAAATTGCTTCAAAGTATGGCGAGCTTGAAGTTGTAAAGAAGGTGCTCCCTGGGGTGCACAGATCTCAACAGAAGTGGGTGGTCCGGAATATTTAAATTTGGTAAAATGCTGCTATTGTTAAGTACTTTACATGAATTGAATCATCGACTTGGAAGGCCTTTTTCGTGCACTTCAAGTCACAGCTTGTCTATCATAGCATTTTGCATTGCATACATGCGCATTGTTGCTCACGCACCATGCAATCGTAGGGATGCCAACATTAAAAGCCTTTCCTTTTTTTTTTTCTTTTTCTTTTTGAGAGAGAGAGAGAGAGAGAATCGTCTGCGACTAATTGTGACATTTTTCTAGGAACAGTGTGAAGACGAGAACTGTTTGCCACAAGTTGTCTGTCCTAATAAAATCTTCTCCAGATACCTATCTACGTAGTGGACCTTAACGAGTTCAGGGGACATGCTGAAAATGCCAAAAGAGGGGCGGCAAGGCAACCCTTGTCCCACACAGTTCCTTATAAACTTCGGAGAGATGAGATTTACGTAGAGAGTTCGCTATCGTTTAAGGTAAAGGATTTCTATGATGTTAGCTAAATCTATGTATGTAGTCTAATCCTTTGGAGAATAGGAAAAGAAGTCTTAGACATATACGAGACTCTTAAAACTAAATTGATTACGCAGAAGAACTATTTTTTTGGCCATATGCAGGAGCGCTTGTGGTAAATACAGAACGCCCACCTTCGTTAATTTAAAGGGAGGACTCCACCCAAATATTAAACGTTTTATAAAATGCCACCGGGTTATGGGGCCATGTAGCAATCGTAGAGATTTTTATATTGATACCGTTGGTCATCAGGAGTTCCACTTCCTGCAATCAGTGTAAGGCTCCTGTTGTAGAGGAACGTACTGACATGGACCTTCCGGTTTTATTATCCAACGACCCATACGGTTCGAGTCTCGGCCATCGTATAGATTAAAATAGTGGAAATGACCCGGCCACTGAACGCTGCAATAGAAGAGTGTAAAGAAAGCATACGGGAAGAATTCAAAGCCCCAATACTTATTGGGAACGATGTCGTGGAACCCTAGATCGTCATCCTTAGATTTGCAATGGACTCTGAGCGTCACTCCTCCTGGTAATTTGTTGGTGATTCGTGCATAAACTTTGATGATTTCAATTATGTTAGCAGCGTTAACTTGATGGAGAGCCATAATGGCCACTAGCACGAGAAGGATTCTTGCCGATGGGACCATATTTGGGAGCCGTTCTTGGCTTGGCAAAGATTGGGAGACCCACTATTTAAGGAGTCATTCGAGATCTTTCCATCAACCGATGCTTCTTAAACTCATCATTACGTAAATTAATGTACGTTGCAGTTACTCATGGGTAAGATTTTTGTATCTCCATCTACCATCATAAACAGTTAAAAGTTTGGAGCATATATTTTTCAAATGACACATCGCATCTTATAGGGTGGGGCTACACCCACACCCTAGATGGCTGGCCATGACTCGCACTTGGAAATCAGATGACTTGGTCATGCACCTTTCGGGTGTCGGGTTTTGACACCAAAAATGTTTTTAAGTACTCTATCAAATAATAAGATTTTAAAATGAGCGATATTAATTTTTATGGTTCGATTTAACCGTGTACCCACACACGATGATTTTACTGGTATTTTTAATACGAAGAAAATATGTCAATCACATTATTTTAATTGAGGCATTTGAGTGCAAAGCACAATGTCCTTGGCCAGGGTCGAATGTGCGTGTGAACACTTGGTACCCTGACACATTTAAGCGGGGTAGTGAACTCGTCCTGACACGTTTACGCGAGACGTTGCTTCTATATGGAATGCCCCTTACAACGGATGTTGGATGCAAGAAAGAAAGATTTAACTCCATTAATGCGGTCCCTGAAGCAACAATGCCTTTTAGACTGCGAAGTTAAAATATGTTGTTTTTCACATAGACAAAGCAAACTTTTTGGTTTTGTTATAGAAATCCCACATTGAATTATTGGTGTGATATAAATCAGTTATATATATATATATATATATATTAGTTGGATCATAACTCATTAATTTAAACTTTTGAGTGAAGATAGATCCAATTAGATATGTTAATGGGCTCGGACTCTGAAAATTGTAGGGACATACTTATGGACTACTCCAAGAGAGTGAGGAGCTTAGGTGTGTTGCTGTTGGAGCTCTTGTTGGAGTCTCTCGGGCTGAGGCTAGACAACCTCCAGGGATGGACTGCTTAGAGGGCCTCGTGGTCAAATGCCACTACTACCACATTCGAGGCCTCCAAGTCCTTCATGACAATCGCCGCCGCCGCCACCACCTCCGTTGTCCTCGGGGAAATTGCACCTGAAATTCATTTTGAAGGGTATTGACAAAAGTATCACAAGTGCATACCCTATTATTGTCAAATATGAAGTATTGGTCAAGTATTGATTCAGCCAAAATTTATGCGAAAAACAAAGGCAAGGTCTTGGGGATATGAGGAGATACTCTTTGCCTGGGGATTTCTTGCTCTTCGCCAGCAGTTCGGTAATGCGGTGGATGCTGACGATGTCTGTCCCTCTTATTTCTTTCATTCAGCTTATAACGAATGAAAGGTCCAAAGACATCAAGCACAGAGTATTAGCAAGCGCAAGAATCTTGGTGGTGTGCTTTTTCAGCGCGAGCTTCCAGTCGTCATTGAAGTTTTTCGGGCCTATTAGGGAACTGTTGTTCGAGGACAGTCCTCCAATCGACAAAGAGACCACAGAGAGGGACTATCTTGCCCGCTTCAATGAACATGGCCTTGATGAAACTTCCCCTTTCAAACACTTCAAGCTGTGAACTCTACATTTTCTGTAAGGAAGAGATGCAGAATCCTTCTTGAACAATTAGTGTCATCAGTACAAGTTTTAGAATTTCGATTTGCTCACTAGCCATTTGTATTGATTGTGTATGGAACAAGATTTTTTTTTTTCATGCTACCATTGCGTCGAAGTACCATATTGAGAGCCTATGTTGCTATAAACTTCTTATTTGAGCAAGCAAATTGATTTAATTTGCAGAAATCAATTTGATATCAATTTGTAAATGGGGATTACACTTGGACATCAGTTTTAGAACTGGCTGTGGACGGTCGGACATAGATATAGATGATGCTCATTAAGTTTTTGAAGTACTCAAGTACAGAAGATGAGCTGGCTAACTGATAAGGTTTCTCATAACTTGTGTGGTCCAAGATGATGACCCCCTTTTCAATTGTCTGATTGCTACTTCAAGTTCATCACTTATGTTATTTTAAGCCATTCATTACCAAAATGATTTTCCAATAAGCCCGCGTTTAACCGGGCAATACAAAGGAAAGGCCAAACCCAAATCTTGAAAGTTCGACGAGCTTGCTACACAATAATTGCCTTTTGCTTCTTGGCTTTGTTCTTGAATTCCAATCGCTTTTGTGAGAGAAAAGTACTCTTTTTTATTCAGTAATGTCTCTCTCTCTCTCTCTCTCTCTCTCTCTCTCTCTCTCTCTCTCTCTACATACATACATACATACATATATATATACACATAAAATAAACCCTAAAACTCATAAAGACTATTTTACCCTTATCACTCCCCCTCAAGTTGGAGCATAGATATTAATCATGCTTAGCTTGTTACAAATATAATCTATCCTCCCATTACCCAGAGGTTAAGTAAAAATATCTGCAAGTTGTTCACTAGTTTGAACATGACTTGGAAGAATCAATCCACTTTATAAATTATCTCAAATAAAATGATAATCAACCTCAATGTGCTTTGTTCTCTTATAAAACACGGGATTGAAAGCTCTATGCATTGTAGCTTTATTATCACACCATAGGATCATAGGCGTTGAAGCTTTGAAACCTAACTCAGTCAATAACTGTTGAATCCACAGTAATTTACACATCCTTGTGTCATGGCTCTATACTTTGACTCGGTGCTAGAGCGAGCAACAACACTCTATTTCTTACTCTTCCATGATAGTAGATTCCCTCCAGCTAGGGTACAATAGCCTGTGGTTGACCTCCTATCATTTGGAGACCCTCCCTAATCAGCATAAAAAATCCTTCAACTTTGCTATGACCATGGTTTTGGTACACAATCTCTTTCCTTGGAGTCTTCTTTAAGTACTACAATATATGAATAACTGCGTACCAATGAGATGTTTAGGGGAAGACAAAAACTGGCTTACCACATTGACTGGAAAAGCAATATCTGGACGATTAATTGTAACATAATTAAGCTTGCCCACAATCTTCTATATCTCTCAGGATTATCAAAGATCTCCCCATCCTCAACAGTCAGTTTAGCTCCTGAATCAAGAGGCTTTGATTCCAACATACCTGTCTCAATAAGCAATTCCAAGACATATTTTCGTTGTGACAAAACAATACTTTTCTTTGACTGTGCAACTTCAATTCCTAGGAAATATTTCAATTTTCCTAAGTCTTTAGTCTGAAACTGGTGTTGAAGATAGATCTTTAGCTCAGCTATACCAACCAAGTTATCTCCCGTGATGATAATATCATCAACATATACAATCAAGAACAGTTTGCCTTCCCTTGAATGTTTATAAAAGAAAGAGTGATCATTTTCACATCTCGATATTCCAAAAAAAAGTATGGCCTCAGAAAATCTTCCAAACCATGCCTATGGAGATTGCTTCAAACCATATAAAGATTTTCTAAATTTGCAAACCAGTCCCCTAGACTTCCCCTAAGTAATAAATCCTGGAGTTTGCTCCATATAAACTTCCTCACTAAGACTACCATACAAAAAAACATTCTTAACATCAAGTTGAAATAAGGACTAGTTATTTGTAGTTGCAAGAGAGATCAAAATTTGAATAGAAGTAAGTTTGGCAACAGGAGAAAAAGTGTCCAAATAATCAACCCCATACATCTGGGCATACCCTTTGGCAACAAGTCTTGCTTTTTAATGAGCAATAGAACCATCAAGATTGACCTTCATAGCATACGCCCATCGACAACCAATAGCAGTTTTGCCTAAAGGAAGAGCGACAATAATCCCAAGTTTGATTCATTTCAAGAGCTTTTAATTCTTCTTCCATTGCTGTCCTCCAGTCAGAACTTTGTAATGCTTCAGCTACAAACTTTGGGACAATGATCGAAAAGAAGGAGACACGGAAGAGTAAGAGATAAAATTTGTAATAGAATATTGAGTACAGACACGTGTACCTTTTCAATGAGCAATAGGAAAATCAAGATTAGATATAGAAGAAGAGTCTAATGGCTAATATGATGCAAAAGATGACGTAGTAGTGATAGGAGAAAGGGGGCAGCAGTAGTTACTCAAGGACATCGAGTATAAACCTAGAGAGGATGCGGTTCCTGTAGAGATACCGGTGAAACTATTGAAGTAGTAGATCAAATAGTGGTCACATATAAGTCTTCATCCAATTCAGACACAGTATTGGAATATCATGATAATGAGTGGATTGAAAGAATGAGACATCAACAATTATAAAGTATTTTCTTAATGATGGAGAATTATACCCCTTTTGAGTACAAGAAAAATCTATAAACACACACTTGATGGCCTTTGGATCAAGTTTTGATATTTCAGGTCAATGATCACAAACAAAACAAACGCAACCAAAAATTCGAGGTGGTAAGACAAATAGTGGCTCATTTGGAAACAAATTAGAAAATGGGATGCCACCTCACAATATAAAAGAGGGCATGCGATTAATAAGATAGCATGTAGTTAGTTTAGCATTAGACCAAAAAATTTTAGGGACCTTCTGTCACGCCCCGAACCCTGAGCGCGTGAACATCCCTCGGCGGTCAATTAAAAATGCAATGTTCTAGGACGAGTCGCCGACCTATTCTTTTTATCTTTCAATTAAGCACATGTGAAAGTGAATTAAATAAACACCCAGCCAACAAACACACATAGAGATAGTGAAAAATGGCAAACATTACCAAAAACAACATATTCATTTATCAAATGTTAACCCTAGGAAATTTAATACTTACAAGCCTTTCTACGGTCACTTCCTATTGACCCCCCCTCAAAAACCTTTAGGGACTAGGGTTAACCAAACTTCACTAACGGTAGGGCCAACCAAAAAGTGTTGCATCTTGCGCCCACCACATTTGCACTCGGTAGATCTCCACACTACGGTCCTGAAAAAGTTTTAACACGATAGGATGATATAAAATCTCAACAAGTCAATAGCCTAAACCCCAATTATGACGCAAATTCGCCTTGAAGGCGGTCCTAAACACATGGCATACAAAACTCACCTCGCATCAGCATGTCCCTGCACATTAGTGCATCACATATGCTATTATAAATATCATAAGCATAATTAATAACCAGAACACTTAATTCTCACTCTTCAAACATTCACATGGGTCCTGATTATAAGGTAAAATTGTTATGACACGTTCCATACCATGCCTAATAGTTTTGTCCCATAATCAAGTACAAAGCATCACAACCATTCAAGCGTGTTCCAATTATTACAACCTCTCGGCCACGGCCAACTCAAAAGTCGGTGGTCATCTAGTGAAACCGGGTATCCTCCTACCCCCATCGGGCACAGCAACGTCTAGAACCCCCGCCTAGACAGCATTCCATAAAGGAGCATCGGTTCGGCCTCAACCACGACTCGGCTTCCGGACCCCAGCCGGACATCCGATAAAAATTGGGCATCGTCCCCAAACTCCTGTTGGGAGACAGTTCAATTATGTGACCACACAAGCATATCATCAATCAAACCAGCTTTCATTTCCATTATTTAGCCAATAACACCAAAATCCCTTTTCAAATAACAAACCTTGCAACTCTTGCTTCTTCTTTTTTTTTGTTCAAAACTTTCCAAAATAAATTCGTAGGTGCTCACGTAGTCAAAATTAATCCATCAAAATTTGCACGCATCTAGTTTAAAACCTCATTGTTTTATTGAGCAAATAAATTTTGGTGTCCAAACCCGACACTTAAATTTTCTTTCTATTTAAAGGCCCATAAAACCATCTTTTGCAATAATAATGGATAATTAGCATAAAACAACCAATCACATAATATTGCACGTGCAACACTCAAATTCATGCATAATTGCATCCTAGAAAACGAGCATAAAATTTTACGAAACGGCTAATCCGTCACTAATTACACTAATTACGATTAATTAATTAAATTGCGATTAATTAAGCTAATCCAACTTAATTAACCTAACCATGATTAATTAACATAACCATGGTTAGCTAACCTAACCATGATTTTAAACTAACCTAACTAAGGTAAACTAACCTAGCCATGCTTACACTAATCCATCTTAGTAATAATCTAACCATGATTAGCACTAAACTAAACACCCCCTAAGTGTAATTATTGGCCTAATCAAGGATTATGGAGTTAACTCATAGGATTAAGACGGCCGTGGGCTCATGGCGACGGCGACAAGAACTTGAGACAACCGTGGCTCGCTTGGAGGCTCGACGGCGGCTGTGGCTGCCCTACAAACTCTCGGTCTAAGGAGGAGGAGATTCGGCTGCTTGGGGCTGGTCTCGGACGGTGGCTACTCAGTGGAGTGGTAGCTGGCTGCAGGCGATGGTAAAGGAGCTGCTGGTTGGGGCGTGGTTGCTGGACGTGAAGCTGCTGTGAAGGTGATGAGGGACGGTGAAGATGGAGTTGCTGGCGTGAGGTTGGTGAGGAGTTGCGGCAGCAAAAAAGTGAAGAGAAGCAGAACCAGGGGGAAGGGAAAGGGAGGCTGGCGGTGAAGTTGGACTTTGGTGGTAGTAGTTGACGTGTGGGGGTAGCTGCAAGGTGAAAGAAAATGGAGATATGATGGAGATGTTGAGAAGAAATGAAAGAGGGGCTGGCGGCAGAGAAGGGAAAATGGAGAACAAAATGGACGTGAGGAGAAGCTGAGAGAGAAATGGGGCTGGTTGGCTGCAACAAGGAGAAAATTCACGCATGGGAGAGGGAGAGAGAAGAAAGAAGGAAAATGAAAGGAAAGGCTAGCCAATGAGAACCTAGGAGAAATATATAACAATCATCACATATGCTCCTAAAGTCAATTGCCCACCCAATCACAAAATTACCTCAATTTGTCACAAACAAAGCCTAATTAGGGTAGAAAAATCCAATTATTCTACCCATCCGAATTTTACTTTAATTTTTCCTCTTTGTCTGATAATCGTTTTTCCGCAAAATTTTCGGACTTGACGAAAATTCACCGAAAGATGAGACAACGTTCAATAAATGAATCGTGACATGCTCGAATGTCCGATTCTCGAAACTGAATTTAATTTCGTGGTTAAAATCGACAAAATGCGACTTTAGCACGACATAACCTATCAGGTAGCTTTTAGGGATTTTAGCGCGTTTGACTTGTGATCGATAATTTTCGATCCATGTTTGTGCATCTCCAAATTATAGATGACTCTCGGTTGTCATAAAATTGCGAGGGTTCAATTACATGTCCAAAGATAATATTGATAGAAAATCGGGTTATTGTTGTTCAACGCAAATATCGCAGTCGTGCGGAATCACGCGCAATTCGATTATTTGATTCCATCGAATCGACCTATATTCATTTGCTAATTGATTTATAACGGTGTCGTATTGACCCTTACCAACTTTTATGATCGAACGTGCGATTTCTGATCGAATTCTCTAGTATGTTGTGTTTATATCCCTTAATGGTCTCACCTAATAAATTAGTTAACTCGTGAGTGATCAATTCTGAGTAAATTAACCATAAGCGCGTCAATGAAACAACCATTTTATATATCCGAGAGGGGTCACATTTCAAGATGTCACACCTTCATCTCAAATAACATGGATCTAGTAACTTTCAACAAATGTCGATTCTTTCTTTTAGCAACACCATTCTATTGAGGTGTATCAGAACAAGAAGATTCATGGATCATACCATGTTGAGTCATAAAATTATAGAATGTGCAGAAAAGTACTCCTCAGCATTATCAAAATGCAAAATTTAACATGCACACCAAATTGAGTATGAATTTCAAATATAAATGCATGAAATATAGAAAATAATTCTGAACGGCCTTTCATTAAATATAACCAAGTAACTCTTGAGTAGTCACAACAAAAGTAACAAAATATCAATTGGAAACAACATGACAAGGACCCTAAATATTTCAATGAACTAACAAAAAAGGAGACGCTGCTCGTTTAATGACTCGAGGTGGATAGCTAATACGATGTAATTTGTTAAGTTGGCATGACTCACATTCTAGACTAGAAAGAGAACGAAAACTAGAATCTAACTTCCGAAGACTATGTAAAGAAGGATGACCAAGACGACAATGAATTTGACATAGTGATATAACACAAGGGCAACCAATTGATGGAGCATCTTCCAGCACATACAGCCCCCCTACCTCACGTCCTTTACCAATCGTCCTCCTTGTAGCCAGATCCTAAAAAATACAAAAATCAGGGTAGAATGTCACTGAACACTAAAGGTTTTCAGTTAATTTACTAACTGACATGAGGTTAAATGGAAATTGTGGAAGATAAAACATTGAGGACAATGGCAATGAAGGAATTGGGTGAACAATGCCAACCCTTCAACATGTGTAGATGATCCATCGACTAAAGGTAACTATGGATGAAGATGGAGTAAAAGAAAAAAATATACCTAAAAGGCTTGACATATGATCAGAAGCGCCTAAATCAATGACTAAAGGACAAGAAGTAGCTAAAAGACATGCAGTAGCATTACCTGTCTAAACCAAAGTAGCAGTGGAAGAAGCAGGCTATGAAACTTGAAACTAGTTATATCGGGCAAATTCCTCCTCAAACATAACAACTACCTTGCCTTCAGAAGACTATGGAGAAGGGTCAGCACTAGATGTATTTGCAAATTGTTGCTGCTACCCTGGTCTTCCATGTAATTTGTAGCAAAATTTCTAAATGTGACCAAAATAAGCAAGCAGCAAGCCACAACCAGGAGTCATGCAAGCACGGGCTTGAAAGAGCCATGCGAGGGTGCTTCATGAGCTGGGCAAGTCACATGGATCACGTGAGGCATGAGGTCACAAGAGAGAACTCCTATGAGGAAGAGTCGCACGTGAGAAAAGAGACACACGATGTAGAATTGTGGGAGTATTTGGATGTGTTATATTCTGGTCAAAATAACTTGTCGTGGATTTATGAGTTATCACAAGAGTTTAATCGATCTGAAAGGAAGGGACGCTCTATCACATAGTAATTTGCTGATTTTAAGAGAATGTATAAGGAATTGAATGTTGTTCTCCCTATTTTAGTTAATGTTCAACAAATGCAACTTCAAAGAGAACAATTGGCCGTGATGGGATTTTTAGGAGATCTAGGGCCTAAATATGAAACTGTTAGGTCTCATATTCTTGGAGGAGAGACTGTTGTGTCACTCACTAATACATTTGCACCGGGTTCTTCAAGTATCTCATGAGTCTTTTTACGGTACATCTATGATAGATAGTTTAGCTCTTGTGTCCCAATCTAAAATTAGCAGTGGTATTAGGAGTGATGGAGGAAGTCGTGGAGGATATGGCGGACCTGGTGGCTAAGGGGGAGGCTGAGGCACAGGAATAGGGAGAGGCCAAGGTCAACAGAATAATAATGGACAATCTTATGTGTTTGTCAATACCTCACGGGCCACACGAATGTCATTATTGCGGCAAACCTGGCTCTGATACCATGTGAGAGAAAAATACTCTTTTTATTTAGTAATGTTATATATATATAAACCCTAAAGCTCCTAAAGACTATTTTACCCTTGTAACAACTTTCATTGTGATGCAATGTAGATAATTGTTCTCTTCTTTCTTCTCAACTGTTTTTGGATCCAGTCATTAAATACTCTTTTTTCTTCTCAACTGTTTTTGAATCCAGCCATTAAATACCACAGGACCTTTGTCTTTCAATTTCTCCCATATTTAATGTAAGATCGGACTTGGAACTCTTAAGTGTTTTCACTAAGGAAGAAAAATGGAAGTATTCAGCAGAGATGAAGCGCATGAAAAAACACAGAAGTACGATCAGATGCTCGAGAAAAAGGCTTTCGATGAATCAAAGGCAGGTGTCAAGGGCCTTGTTGATGCTGGGATTACAGAAGTTCCTCGCATTTTCGTAGATCACCCGGAGAACCTGCAAAGTGCACTGGCATCGAGCAACGGCCACTTCCATGTTCCTATAGTTGACCTCGCAGATATTGTGAAAGATCCATCTCGGCGTAAGGAGGTTGTAAATGAAGTTCAAAGTGCATCCAAAACATGGGGCTTCTTTCAGGTGGTGAATCACGGGATCCCCACGACTGTTCTGGAGGAGATGCTGGATGGAGTGCGCCGTTTCCATGAGCAAGGTGCTGAAGAGAAGAGACGGTTCTATTCGCGAGATTTCACGACAAGCGTCGCCTACCACAGCAATTTCAATCTGTATAAAACAGAGGCGGCTAATTGGAGGGACACCCTGTTCTGTGTTATGGCACCTAATGCTCTCGAGGCAGAGGACTTGCCAGCGGTATGCGGGTAAGCTATTCCACAGAATATATAACCGCAATCTCTTATAATAACTTGTTGGGGTGTCTGCTTCTAACGGACTAGGAATTTGTGACGAATTGACCCACTAAATTTTTGAACACCCTAGTGACATAATGCTGGAATTCTCGAAGCGAGTGATGAATTTGGGAACCACCTTGTTCGAACTACTGTCAGAGGCGCTGGGGTTGAAACCGAACCATCTGAAGGACATGGAGTGCGCCAAGGGACTCGTGCTACTGAACCAGTACTACCCCAAATGCCCACAACCAGAGCTCACTATGGGGACCAGCAGGCACACAGACAGCGACTTCCTCACCGTGCTCCTGCAAGACCATGTCGGAGGCCTCCAAGTTCTTTATCAGAATCAGTGGATCAATGTGAGCCCCGTGCCAGGAGCACTGATAGTTAACATCGGTGATCTGCTTCAGGCAAGTGTCACCTAACGTACTCTCTCTCCCTACGTTTTATCACTAGAGACCCTGTTAGGCACACGAATGAATCAACAAACAGCACTTTATGCCTTAACTCTTTATCCAGCAGTTAAGTGTGCACTTCTAATCACAAACAAGACCATTTTTTTCAGCTTATCTCAAATGACATATTCAAGAGCTCCGAGCACAGAGTTGTGGCGAACAACATGGGGCCGAGAGCGTCTGTGGCGTGCTTCTTTTACACGGCAACGCCGCCATCACCAAAACTGTACGGACCCATTAAGGAGTTGATTTCCGAGGGCGATCCACCAAAGTACAGAGAAACCACCATCATGGAGTACGTTTCCACCTTCAGCGCGAATGCGAAAGGCGATGGGACTTCAGCTCTGCAGCAGTTCAAGCTGTGAGTTTGGCAGTGGCAAAAATCTGGTGCTACAAATTGGAAAGGGAATGCCTACATTTGCAGAAGTTAAACCCGAGCGTCCTACAAGTTTGCTGGCTAGTTTATTACTTTTCATTATTCATATTATGTCTTAGCAGAAATTAAACCCGAGCATTATATGAGTTTGCTGGTTAGTTTATTACTTTTCATTATTCATATTATGTCTTAGCTTTGATATGCAAAGAGACTTCATCATTTGACTATGTCATACGATCGAGCCACTTGGTGTAAGTGCTTTAGAGACGATACTCAATGTATCCGTATATTCATAGCATGGAGATCCAATGTCAAGGCTATCTATCATATGAATCTCACATTCTCCGACCTACATAATTAATGATTGATGTAGAGCCGGTCTACATAGTTTATAAACCAAGCACCGATTTTCTTCATAGATAGATTTGCGCCAATACTGTTAAACTAAAGAATTGGGCTGGAACAACAATTTTATCTACAACGTTCCAGTTTTCACACTTGATGTGTATTTAAGTATAAAACTAAATCCAAATCCTAATATTGAATCCGAGGTTATCCGTCAACGCTTGGAAGTCCCATATTCTTGTAAACTCGTTCTTCCAAGAATATTGTTACACCTACTTCTTCTTCTTCATCTCAAGAAGTGATGGGGTTTATCTTGGAGTGGCCGAGAGAAGATGAAGCTGTGTTATCTAGCATGAGGAGATCTATTGTGAATATAGACAAGCAAATTGGATAAAATTAGTCGGAAGGGAGGAAAGGAAATCGAATACCAAATTTAGGTGGTTCGGTTCAAATATTGGAACATACATTCATGGGGAGAGCAGCATAGAATTCCATTATAGAAACAAGTGACATGATGGAAATTAGAATCACTTAAGCACTCAAACACTCTCTTAGTATTTCTCAACCTCCAGTTACACCTAATAACTCATAGTGTTTAGCCTCTCACAATTTCTAGTAAAACTTTTCTCAAGGAATTAAACAAATTCTACTCACAAGAATTTATTTGGCTAAGTCACTCAGGTATAATTACAACAATACTCAACCCTCTTAGCCACCAAAGAACTTGGCACACTCTCTTCTCTCTGGCCACCAAGGACTTGGCGCACTCTTGGCCACCAAAGGGACTTGACGCTCTCTCGGCCACCTCGACACAATTCTTGTCCCACGTCTGTCACTCTCTTTTGTAATGCAAAAGTAAAGTCTTCATCATTCAGTGGCAATGACCATTGAATAATCATTATTACACTTCATGATGCTAACATGGGAAAGAGACATCTTGTATATTGGCCTCTCTTCTCAGGTTCAAAAAGTCCACCTTGCATTTATTAAGATGGGCTCCAAGCAACTTCCTTTTTAATTGCTCTTTCAACTGAGGCTTCCACGTGCTTCTTCACGGGGATTCCTTTATTTCATATGCAGATAGAGGAATTCCCATATTTGGTGCTTGGGCAAGTCTCTTCATTGACTTCGATCACAGCTCCGCATAGAACCAAGGAAAGAGAGTCAATAAAACACGCAAGTTTTCTTTACTACTTTCTACACATGCGGAGAGATAAATGCAAAATGAAATCCATACGCAATTTTCTTCTTCTCACAATTGGGGCTAAACATAAATGCAATCATGTGTAGCTGGATCAAAGAAGAAGTCTTACAAAATCACAAGGTCGGTCAATCTTATTTTTTTAACATTGAGTATTGTTCAATAGGCTCAAACTTGAGACATATTTTAAGCAATCTCCACCTTGGCTCGACGTTTAAGTCAAGTCACAATCGCTTCAATGAAAAACTCACCACTACTCTCCCATAGCCCTAATGGGCTCAATTGCCACAAAGTGCTTCCAAGTCTGAGCCACACTTAAACTTTGCCATAATCGTGGACCTCATCAAGATGCCAACTCCACTTGCATAGTTAGCTACTCCATAAGAATTTCCAACATAACCTCCCGTACCACAAATAAAACAAAACCATCATTGCTTCCATATTTGACAGAAGGTCAAACACACAAATTGTCAAATTTAGTAGCTACAGCAACCGTTGGCTTTACTAACTCCATCTCGCTACAAGTATCATCTGTGTTGATTATTCTACTAGTACCTACTACCTAAAGAGTTTCTTGTTGTAACTCCACCTTGAGCCAAACACTATCCAGATCCGTATCAACATTGCCACAAACACTCTTAGCCAAAAGTATTGGAGATTTGTCAAAGGCAACTTCTCTACTATCAACAGGTGATTTTATATCAAGGCACCACAACTGACCGCCCCGCTTTGAGCATAGCCATGGAATATGTCTTGCCCTCCCATCGAGCTTACCATCATTCACTCAAAAATAGTATGCGCAACTAAACATTCTAAGAATAGAATAACTAGCAACATTACCTGACCACACTTCTTCAAGAGTCCACCAGTCATTAGCTGTTGATGGGGATCTATTTACCTAGTAGCTTACCATACTAAGCACGTCATCCAAGATTCTCCTACCAACACCAGTACTAGAGATCATTTTATCGTCCGTCTTTAGTAATGATCTGCTAATCAATTCTATAAATTGTTATGGTTTACCGGTACTAGCGCAGTGTTTCATTATGTCTTCCTTCATGCAAAATTTATTTACTAGCTCTGAGCAAACTTCCGTGCTATTATTAGTCCACATATGCTTGATCGACTTATCAATCTTTGTCTTAATCAAAGTTTTTCAACTGTATGTTCTTGACAACGGCATCAAACTTGCGCATCGATACAAACACCCAGGTCTTTATCAAGTAGTCAATAGACTCTTGAATAGATGTATTTGACGTCTTCGAACTAAAACCTATCACTGTCTCACCTTGAAGTTCATACATGTCTCCATGCTAGATTTTTCTCAATATCACTAGGGCACCTCAAACAACCTTTACATTCCACCTTCTAAAAAATACCCGTAGCCAGCTGAACCTAAGGTACTTAAGGAAATTAAGTTTTTTTCAACTCTGGGATGTGCCTTACTCCAATTAATGTCCTCGCAATACCGTCATACATTTTGATGTTAACATCACCAACACCCACAACATCACACTCGGTGTTATTCGCTAACTAGACTTTACCATTTTCTATGCACTGACAAGTGATAAACTAGTTCCAATTTGGTGTAGCATGAAATGAACAACCAAAATCCATTATCCATCCATCAAATGATGAATCCTCAATGACAGACAAGACACAATCTACATTATCAGAATTATTATCATCTATAACTACAACATCATCTACAGACTCAACTCTTATTTCCTTACCCTTTTCATTTTTCAGCATAATAGAGTCTCTTCTACCATGCCCACTCTTGCCACAAGTCCAATAGACAACTCGTATAATCCTAAACTAACTACGTCTATTCGTATTTATACTACTCTTATTAACACATGTATTAGTTGTTCCTCTACTTTCACCTACTAAGGCAATAGGTATAGGTTCACTAAATTTTTTCCTAAGAATGTCTTCACTGAAAATCAAATCATGAACCTCATCAAATGTCAAGCTCCTTGACCCAAAGGAATTATTAACAGTAGTAATAGTAGTATTCCAGCCATCAAGTAATGAGGATAATAGAATCAGCGCACATATCTCATCTTCAAAGTTGATTTCAACCAAATCAGCGCACATATCTCATCGTCAAAGTTGATTTCAACCAAACTCAATTGGTTAACAACTTCATTGAATTCGTTGATATGCTCAACCACTAATGTATCTTTGCCCATTTTAAGTAAAATAGATGTTGCATCAAATAGACCTTTTGGATCATGGAGGGCTTCTTGTACATATTTGACAGGGCTTTCATTAGTTCTGTAGTGGTTTTCTCCTTCACGATGTTAAACATGATGTTGTGAGCCAACGTCAACCGAGTAACACCCATCACTTGTCTATCTAGCAATTCCCACTTGGCATCCTTCATTGAGTATGGTTTCTCCCTAGATAATGGTAAGTGCAAATTTCTCTAGTACAAATAATCTTCAATCTGCATCTTCTAGAAAGCAAAATCGTTCCTGTCAAATTGATGATTCTCACCTTTTCTTCTTCCATCGTTATCAATTCGCTTCAAGTTAGCCAACACTAGCTTTGCTATCAATTGTTGTGAATATAGATAAACGAGGATAAAATTAGTTGGAAGGAGGGAAAGAAAATTGACCATCAAATTTACATGATACAGTTCGAATATCAGAACTTACGTTCATGGGAAGAGCAGTATGGTATTCCACTATAAACACAAGTGAGACAATGGAGATTACAATCACTTGAGCACTCAAACATTCTCTCAATGTTTCCTAGCCCCTAACAATTCTTAATGAAACCTCACTTAAGGAATTAAACAAATTCTACTCACAAGAATTTGCCTAGCTAAATTACTCAAGTGTAATTACAACAATCCTCAACCCTCTCAACCACCAAAGAACTTGGGGCGCACTCTTCTCTCTAGCCACCAAGGACTTGGCGCACTCTTAGCCACCAAAGGAACTTGGTGCTCTCTCGGCCACCTCGGCGCAATTCTTGTCCCATGTCTCTTGCTCTCTTTTATAATGTAGAAGTGAGTCTTCATCATTCGGTGGCAATGACAATAGAATAATCATTATCCCACTTCATGATGCTCACATGGGAAAGAGACATATTGTACGTTGGCCTCTCTTCTCAAGTTCACAGTATTTAGCCCCTCACAATTCTTAGTGAAACCTCACTCAAGGAATTAAACAAATTCTACTCACAAGAATTTGTCTAGCTAAATTACTCAGTGTAATTACAACAATACTCAACCCTCTCAACCACCAAAGAACTTGGCGCGCACTCTTCTCTCTAGCCACCAAGGACTTGGCGCACTCTTAGCCACCAAAGGAACTTGGCACTCTCTCGGCCACCTCGGCGCAATTCTTGTCCCACGTCTCTTGCTCTCTTTTATAATGTAGAAGTGAGTCTTCATCATTCGGTGGCAATGACCATAGAATAATTATTATTGCACTTCATGATGCTCACATGGGAAATAGACATATTGTACATTGGCCTCTCTTCTCAAGTTCACAGTATTTAGCCCCTCACAATTCTTAGTGAAACCTCACTCAAGGAATTAAACAAATTCTACTCACAAGAATTTGTCTAGCTAAATTACTTAGTGTAATTACAACAATACTCAACCCTCTCAACCACCAAAGAACTTGGCGCGCACTCTTCTCTCTAGCCACCAAAAACTTGGCGCACTCTTAGCCACCAAAGGAACTTGGCACTCTCTCGGCCACCTTGGCGCAATTCTTGTACCACGTCTCTTGCTCTCTTTTATAATGTAGAAGTGAGTCTTCATCATTCGGTGGCAATGACCATAGAATAATTATTATTGCACTTCATGATGCTCACATGGGAAATAGACATATTGTACATTGGCCTCTCTTCTCAAGGTCACAGTATTTAGCCCCTTACAATTCTTAGTGAAACCTCACTCAAAAAATTAAACAAATTCTACTCAAAAGAATTTGTCTAGCTAAATTACTCAGTGTAATTACAACAATACTCAACCCTCTCAACCACCAAAGAACTTGGCGCGCACTCTTCTCTCTAGCCACCAAGGACTTGACGCACTCTTAGCCACCAAAGGAACTTGGCACTCTCTCGGCCACCTCGGCGCAATTCTTGTTCCACGTCTCTTGCTCTCTTTTATAATGTAGAAGTGAGTCTTCATCATTCGGTGGCAATGACCATAGAATAATTATTTTTGCACTTCATGATGCTCACATGGGAAATAGACATATTGTACATTGGCCTCTCTTCTCAAGTTCACAGTATTTAGCCCCTCACAATTCTTAGTGAAACCTCACTCAAAGAATTAAACAAATTCTACTCAAAAGAATTTGTCTAGCTAAATTACTCAGTGTAATTACAACAATACTCAACCCTCTCAACCACCAAAGAACTTGGCACGCACTCTTCTCTCTAGCCACCAAGGACTTGGTGCACTCTTAGCCACCAAAGGACCTTGGTGCTCTCTCAACCACCTCGGCACAATTCTTGTCCCACGTCTCTTGCTCTCTTTTATAATGTAGAAGTGATTCTTCATCATTCGGTGGCAATGACGATAGAATAATCATTATCACACTTCATGATGCTCACATGGGAAAGAGACATATTGTACGTTGGCCTCTCTTCTCAAGTTCACAGTATTTAGCCCCTCATAATTCTTAGTGAAACCTCACTCAAGGAATTAAACAAATTCTACTCACAAGAATTCGTCTAGCTAAATTACTCAAGTGTAATTACAACAATACTCAACCCTCTCAACCACCAAAGAACTTGGCGCACTCTCTTCTCTCTAGCCACCAAGGACTTGGCGCACTCTTAGCCACCAAAGGAACTTGGCGCTCTCTCGGCCACCTCGGCGCAATTCTGGTCCCACGTCTCTTGCTCTCTTTTATAATGTAGAAGTGAGTCTTCATCATTCGGTGGCAATGACCATAGAATAATCATTATTGCACTTCATGATGCTCACATGGTAAAGAGAAATATTGTACATTGGCCTCTCCTCTCAAGTTCACAGTATTTAGCCCCTCACAATTCTTAGTGAAATCTCACTTAAGGAATTAAGCAAATTCTACTCACAAGAATTTGTCTAGCTAAATTACTCAGGTGTAATTACAACAATACTCAACCCTCTCAACCACCAAAGAACTTGGTGCACTCTTCTCTCTAGCCACCAAGGACTTGGCGCACTCTTAGCCACCAAAGGAACTTGGCACTCTCTTAGCCACCTCAACACAATTCTTGTCCCACGTCTCTTGCTCTCTTTTATAATGTAGAAGTGAGTCTTCATCATTCGGTGGCAATGACCATAGAAGAATCATTATTGCACTTCATGACTCACATGGGAAAGAGACATATTGTACGTTGGCCTCTCTTCTCAAGTTCACAGTATTTAGCCCCTCATAATTCTTAGTAAAACCTCACTCAAGGAATTAAACAAATTCTACTCACAAGAATTTGTCTAGCTAAATTACTCAAGTGTAATTACAACAATACTCAACCCTCTCAACCACCAAAGAACTTGGCGCACTCTCTTCTTTGTACCCACCAAGGACTTGGCACACTCTTAGCCACCAAAGGAACTTGGCGTTCTCTCAGCCACCTCGGCGCAATTCTTGTCCCACATCTCTTGCTCTCTTTTATAATGTAGAAGTGAGTCTTCATCATTCTGTGACAATGCCCATAGAATAATCATTACTGCACTTCATGATGCTCACATGGGAAAGAGACATCTTGTACGTTGGCCTCTCTTGGCCTCTCTTCTCAAGTTCACAAAGACCACCTTGCATTTATTAAGATGAGCTCCATGCAACTTCCTTTTTGCATTTATTAAGATGGCCTCTCTTTTTCTTTTTTTCTTTTTTCTTTTTCCTTTTCCTTCACCGATTACCGGCCATTGCGATGGCTAGTAAGCCAAACCTTGCCAGCCTTAGACGAGGCTCCACCTATCTGTTGAGGTCGAGCTCGAGTCTCGATAAATCAACAAGGTCTAAGCCTTGCCAGTCGTCGATGAGGTCGATTCTCGCTGGATTGGCGAGGATTGACCTTTGCAAGGTCTCGGCCTCACCCGATCAATGAGCTCAAGCTCACCTAGCCAGCCGTTGCCGTCGCTAGCCACTAGCGAAGGAAATGAAAGAAGGAAGAAGAAAAGAAAAATAAAAGTAATTCTGATTTTTTTAAAAATATTTTTATAAGATGAAGAGAAAGTGTGAGTGAGCCTAATAGGTTGAGTTAATGAGTTGAAAATGGGTTCTAAACTCAACCCATTTAAGATGGTCTTTTCAAAATTGAGTGACTCATAAGACTCATTTACGTTTTAAATTGGGTCGTATATGAGTTTAAGACTCATTTTGACAAATTTAATAGCCACAACTTAATCGGATATCCGATGCAGCAGAACCACCACCCCTAGCATATACAGCAAAAATCATTCGGACGATTTCACCGAAGGACGGTGGTCCGATAGCGCGTATTATAGAATGCTTCGCACAATAATCAAATTAACCGAAACAAACGCCTTCTTCATACGCGTCCTAATCTCAGATTTATGAGCTTTGTTGTAAATGCGCCTCTTTTCGGCCTAGCGAGCCCTTTTGGCGGCGGAGTCCGACCTCTTCGTCGGAGTGGCCTCACACGTGATAGAGAAATGGGGCGGGTTCTTCTCGCCATCGCTCACCAACAAACGACTTGAAAACGAAGACCGAACACCAAAGTCAGACTTGAGAATAAAGCCAGCCTGTGGAATCGGAAGGTTGCCGTCGAGGGTTCCCTGTTGAGAAAACGTCGTGCAAGAGGCTAGCGGAGAATCCGAGGGAATTGAAAGCGATGCGACTGCGAGAAGAAGAAGGAGAAGAAGAGGAGCTGAGGCAGAGGGCTTTGAATTTGCAGGGAAGAGATAAGCTCGCCATAGTACCAGTCATAGTACCAAGCCAATGAAAAGTTATTGTACCAAACAAAATATCATTAATAGAAAGCATACCAGTCATGGTAACAAGCCAATGAAAAGTTCTTCATCCAGTCCCACAGAGAAAGGCTCTAATCTGCCAAAGCACAGAACAGCTATATCTTACAAAATTCAAAAGAGCCATCCAAAATCAGTTAACAGAAGAAATAAATCAAAAGTCAGAAGTGCCAACCAAACTAAGATTTTCCAATTATCTATTGTAAAAAACCATGATGAATAAAACCTACACAAACTATCTACATGATTTACGAGCCAATCAGTGATTGCAGTTCACATATGAGATAAGAATGAAGAGAAGCAGGCCAGAACTAATGTGGACCTCATGCTTTCCAGACTCCTAAACAATTCCTACAACTGAAGAAAGTCTATAGTTTTTTACCTTCCAAAACCAACTGAACTCACATAAAAATGCCAAAGAATCAAGATCTTGTCCAAGCAAATCATTACTCTAATATCCAGCTAGAAAAAGCCATTGCGGATTGAAGAACACTCCATATCGTAGTTAATTCTGACCTACAAAAGAAAGAGAACTGAAAAACATCCTCTTTGATGAAAATTGAAGTGACTAGAATCAATTGGAAGCATTCACCATCTGGACTCACCCTTTCAGAAAAGGCAATAGATTAATTTGGTTCGAACAACTACTAAAGGACTTGTTTATTTTTCTGTTTGTCATTTCATCTAACCTAAACCATCCACACGTATATAAACAAAGCATGGTTAAGTGGTTTGGACAGTATGAACTGCACCCACAGATCAAAAACAAGTCTATTGCTCCCTTGGCAACACATGTTTCCTGCTATCTCAAGGCATCCATCACTACTTGAGCAGCAACAAAAGGATCTGGTTCTTCTCTTATCTGGCCACACCACAATGAAAGCCCGATAACTCTTATCTTCTAGATGTTTTGGTGACTTAACTATGACAAAAGAAAACAGAAGTGTTCAAAAAGAGCAGACAATTTTAAACCACATATAGGATGTGCTCCACAACAGATATTGTTCTTTGAATCAGACAATTTGGATTCTCTCTAGCGAAGCTATCAGCATTAGCGCTCTAATAAATTCAATGGCCACCCCATTGTTGAGAATATCCTTCCTCGCTGCAATTTTCCATTTTTTCCTAAGGTTGGCACTATAGTTGCATAATCTGCAAAAAAATTTCTTTTGCCATAGAAACTTCTTTTTAAATATGTAAACAAACGTGACATTGGAAGTATAATCCAAAATAAGAATCACAGCACATAAGCTAGTACAGAGGACTGTCAATCTAAATCTCACCTCTGCCAAGTCAAGTGAACTTGAGATTGAAACATGACCTCACTAACCTGTCCAAATCTTAGCAACATGGATATGCAGAAAGTTTGCGAACAGTTCAGTAATGTTGGATTGACAATACCTTCTTGCAGTTAAGCCCAGTTACGCAACCATATATAAGAAAGAGCAAAATCTGTGGCATTCCATTATCAACAATGCTCGATATTTGTCAGCAATGATGAAGAAGGAGCTGAGAGCACACATATCAATGCACCATGCTAGAGATTCAACATCAGCAAGACAGGGACGCGCAAATAGAAAGTCCCAGTTTCTTCAAATAAACAGAGTCAGAATCGGCAAGACAACCCACTTCTCCCACTTTGTCATCCGAAAAAAGAGATGATCATGCAGAGAGAATGTAAAGAGACGGGACCTCAAATCTGCCAGGAACCGTACTTATGATGGATTTGCTGTCACCATTCCCCTGTTATAGCTTGTCCTAAGATCTGCCCAATTATGATTGATCTATATTCGGCCAATCACAATTGTTGTAGTTGTCCTAATATATAAAATCGCAAAAATTTGCTCGACAAAGTAAGAACCCGACAACAAATTAGAGCAGCTCCACAAATCCTGTGCAGGAAGTGTGAATTCCTATGCAAGGTCTTGAGAACTGTTTATCCTCAAATTCAACATCAGCTAACTTATTCAGAGCTCAAACATCATACGGCCTGTCAAAAGAAACAACAGCGTAGCATCTCAATCAAAGAGTAGGTGGAAAAAAGGTGATAAAAACATCTTAACCATCATCCACATCATCCAAATTCCCACATTCATGATTCTTGTAGATGTAGTTTGAAGGTTTATCAATGCCAGCTTCCTGAGAAGAAATTGGTACTGCTTAACAAGTTTTGGAGAGTAATTGGAGAGTCCATGTGCAGGGATTGAGGAAACTTGTGGCCAAGTAATTCACAATGTCAATAAACAAGATATGGAAAATCATTTGTGAGGCTAATTTAGATCAGGAGAACATAAGAGCATCCAGAAGAGAGAGTTCCCTGGGAGAGTGATTACAGAGTGATCCAAACAAATTGAATGTAGATATGGATAATCTGATCTGCCATAATTAGTGAATAACTGCAATCAATATCCCACATCTAAGTGTAGGGTTAACCATCTGATAGAGATAAGGAACATGATCTCTAGTCCATAAAGTCAAACTCCCAACATTGTGTGCCACCTAATGACCAAGAAAGCAACAACTACAATTGGAAGCACGATTTAAAAGCACCAGCTTTGGACACACAATTCAATTGTAGTTTATCCAGTGAATTTCGCAGACAAAGACAAGAAACGCAACATTATTTGCAGCAAGAAGAGTCCAACCTACAAGAGGAGAACTATACATTCCATGCATATACACATTCTGCACATCTCCTTTAAAGATAGAACCAGATCCATCCGGGTTCTCAAGCAGCTATAAACATTCCAAATTAGAAGGACCAAATTTCAGCTGATGGCTCCTCTCCACAAAGAAGATGATTCGGCCACTCAACTAATCGTGACTGCCTCTGGTTTTCCCTCACTTGTCAAACTTGAATTCTTCGATCACAGAATCCTATACCATCTTCACAAGACACACTTATCTGAAGAGATCGCTCCAAACTGGAGCAAGCACCTGTCCACGGCTGAATAAGTCCATACATTTCATGCAAGCAATTTTATTAATTAAAATAACCAGAGGGAAACTTGAACCAGATAATGTTGATGAACCTCAAGACATTCATACAAATTCAATCGGGACCTAAACCAATTCTGTTCTCGCAATAGACTGTCCGATACTACAATCCGTGCCTTCAAAGGCAATATAACAAATCAAACGAAACTGTTTGACAATTCCAATTAGAAGAAAAATGAACACAAACCACCCTTGTATAGCTGATGAGAATAAAGATTCATTTAGAACCATAAGTTAAATTATCTAGCAGACAAATCATCTACAACAAAAGGATCATGTTGCAAATGGAGATCTTATTTATAAATAGATATAACAGCTATGCTTGATGGGTAAAATAGGTTATCAATACAAATTAATATCACCATGCAAGTATTGAAATATCATATGAAATCAGAAGGAAAGGTAGAAACCTCCTGCTCGACTTTTCCACTCGATCAACTGTGATGTTTATCGTCGATAAAATAACATAGAAATAATGTAGACGTTAATCATCTGATCACAATTGGATTAGAATTAAAAGGGTAAATGGGTAGGTTTTTCCCAGTTGCAGCAAATAGACAGCTTACAAAAAGAAGCAGACTGAACTCCATGCTAACCAAATATGTGAAAACCTCAAACCAAATTTTATCCCCTGCAGGAATATGTTCTGCTAATTCAATTTAACTCAACTGAAAAACATACAAAATATGACTAACAGAAGGCAAAGAAAAAGGATCAAAAGTGCGGTTCAGGAATGTGTCTCCTCTGAAGAGTACTCGGCAGAGGATGTCAAGTAAAGAGCAAACAAGAGAGGAATTGCATGCACGATCAAAGATGCAGCACGAGAATAAAGTATGCGGACACAAGGGAGGGACTATTTCTAGGAAGGACACCCGTGTTATATTTTCAACAGCAACGATCCAAAGTGAGCATACACATTGCATGGAAAGAACCAAGACAGTTCATATATCAACCAAATCTCCAAAGGAATGAGAATTGGTCTTCATATGAATTGGAAAATAACAGGAGTGAAGAACAATCTCCATTCAAACACTGTAACTGTCTTGAAAAGCGGTAGCTTTATCTGATGATTGTCAGAGATCATCAACTCGACTTCACAAAAATAACGCAACAGATCACCACTTCTCAAGCCCCGGCAAAATCGCAACCTGTAAAAGAATTGGAGCTTGATCATACCATGATCATCTCCCAAAGTAAAAAAAAAAAAAAGAACAAATTTCAATCAAAACCACTAAATGCCCAGACTACTAGTTCATCATCTCTTCCAACAAAGACAGCAAAACAGATCCTCAGTCCTTTGGAAAGCCCAAACGCTTTGTTCTATGAAACAAACCGACCAGCGTCCCCATTCATCGTCGTTAGACAACATCCTCAGACAAGCAGTTCGCTCCAAGGCAAAAGAATCTACTGCAAATTCATCAAAATAAAAAAAATCAAACACATAAAAAATCAGATGAGGAGCTGAACCTTATACTTCCAACAAGGACATCCCCCAAATGAAGAGGAAAAAGGCAACTGCCAATTCACCGGAACAAAAAGAAAAAGAAAATCGAACAAGCCGGAAAAAAACAATGATGCAATGATCGACCGGTCGAGGAATCAAAAGATGACAAAAAGACGAGCTCAAGCCAAATAATCCCGATCAACCATTGGGATCGTCCCGAAGAGAGACCAAGCGAAACCGTCGCGAAAACAAGTTTCTGCAACCAGATGCTTCACAAATCAGACCGAGAAAGTAATCATCATGCCCATCAACAATCAATCGACAACCAGAACGGAAGAAGAAACTGACCTTCTCCCAAGAGGATTTCGCAGAGGCCCGTCCCGCGAGAAAGAACGAGAGAGAGGGGGAGGAATGCGAGTACAGACAGGAGACGCTTGCAACGGTCGTCTTTTTTTCCTTTTTAAAGAAGAGTATTTTAAGTTCGGAATAGAGTCATACCTCCAAAAGATTATATTAGGAAAGTTCATAAAGAATTACACGTCTACTAATAATTAACATTACTTTTTCATGTGAAATTAGTTGCCTTTTTCTAAAGAGACTTTTGAAAATTTTATATATTATTTATATAGTATGATATTTAATAATCGGCAACGGCTTTACTTATCATGTTATTATAACATAAATTTATTGGTATTTGATATTATAATATACGTTAAATTAAATAAGTAAAAATGATTATGTCAATTAGGAACCTTTCTTATCATGCATAAAATTAATGTTTACTAAAAACAATTTCACCATAGAAAGGGCGAAATTTGTTTAAAATATTAAAAGAAGGAAAAAAAAAAAGAGAAAAAGAGAAATGCTTACATGGCACATAGTGCTCTCAATAAGTAAATCAATTTGAAAGCGCCCTTAATTATTTTTAAGTACAAGTGTTTAGAAAAAAATTATTATGTTAATTACGAACCTTTCTTATCATGCATAGCATCTAATGTCTGCTAAAAACAATTTTACCATGAAAATAATGAATTTTCAAATTCTCTGTTTTTTATTTAAAATATTAGAATTAGAACAACCCTACCATTGGAGGTATTGGATGTTTTCAACACGCATGGAACTATTTCACAAGCACCGTTGAATGACGTAAGCATTCCAATTTTCTTCGTCCTTCATCGTCTAACATTCATTTGGAGTCATACGGGCTGAACCCGGTCATATTTTGCTCGGGCTTCGTTTCTTTATTCTAATAATTTATAAAATTCTCAATAAATTCAAAAATAATAGTACCAAAACCCACTGTTCGTTGTTTTTTAGAAATGGTTTGGTCTGATTAAAAAAATTCATGGGAAATTTATATTTTCATAAATTAATACAAAGTTCTTAAATAAAAATTAATAGCTCACAATCTTAATTAAAATTACACTGCCCACTTTTACTTAAGTGAGATATAAATACATCAGAAAAATGCAACTTCAAGGAAAAAAAGCATTTTCATAATTCAAAAAAAAAAGTAAAAGCACAACCAAATGGAGTTCTTTTTTTTTTTTTTTTGGTCAGAAAGATAGTATTATTACCGAAAAGTAGAAGGAGCGTTTTGCATAAGATCGAAAGACAACAGTTCACGTAAAAACAAAGGAGGGTTAAAGACCCAATCCGTAGGTAGCGAACCGGCCTAATGGGCCTTCGCGGCCCCGTCTGCAACCTTGTTCATTCAACTCTTGCAATGGACGATCCGAAGATTAGGGCAACGTTGAAACAGCTCTATGCATTCGTCGATCAAAGCTCTGATTTCCCAAGGTGGCAGTGCATTGTGGCAGATCGTCTCAACAAGAACGGAGCAATCGGTTTCCAAGGTCATTCGATCTGAGGTTTTGCCCTTGTCCTGCACAAAGTGGAGCGTGTGGTTTAACGCTGTCGCCTCCGCTTGCAGGGCTGAGGAGGCAACCACCGATCAAGCAAAGCCGTCGATTAAAAGGCCTGATGAGTTTCGACAGACACATGCGATCGATGCTTCTCTGTGATGAGGTTGGTAAGCGGCATCGATATTGAGTTTTAGTTCGTCGTGATCTGGTGGGCGCCAAAAGGAGTGTTGATCTGTTTGCTGCATGCCCTTTCTCTATTTCTGTCGAGATGGATTCCGATTTGCCATGGCGCTGGCTAAGGCTGTCTGCACTTTATAGTACGGTTGGGGTTGCTGCTGGCGAAAGATGAAGTTGTTGCGGGCCTTCTAGATGTACCAGAGGATGGATGCAATCGTTTCCAAGTCAGGTGAGTCACCGTTATGTTCTGTGAAACTGACCAGCCATGCCTCTATCCGATTTACTGCTCTGATATGCTGCTGTATGTTGATTTCTAGATGTTCCCATATGTGTTGTGTCCAAGGGCAGAATAAAAACAAATGTTATGGTGATTCAATAGCCTGGTTTTCGCATAAACTGCATATAGGATCTTGTATAATATGGCGATGATAAAGGTTTTCTCGAGTAGGCAAGGCATTTTTACATACTAACCATAGGAAGGAACGGAGTTTTGGTGATGAGTTCATATTCCATAATGCATGCCACAGTCTGCGAGGTATCTGAAAAGAGGATGACGCTTGATTTGAGTTGTGATTGATTTGTTTCTTCCTTAGGAGATTATAATAGCTCTTTACTGTGAAAGATCCATTTAGCTTGCCTCTCCAAATAAGTCTATCCTTTGTATGTTGTGGCCGAATTGGAATAGACATAATCTCTGCTTCTATATGACAATCAAAATGCTGTCTTAGAAGGGGAAGATTCCACTCATTGCTATTTGGGATCATGAAACCTGCAAGCTTTTCTGGTTCTCCTCTAGGGGCTAGTCCCCCTATAATTCCGGATGCCAACAATCTATCCTGTCGAGTGTTAATAAGAGTTACATCCCCCATAGACCATTGCATGTGTTCCTCTATTGAATCCCATCCTAGTAGTATACTTTGCCAAGCCCATGAGGGATGAGTACCCTTCGGGGCATTTCTGAAATCTTGAAAAGGAAAATACAGTGCTTTCAAAACTTTACTAGATAGAGATAAAGGTTGTGGTGAGATTCTCCATGCTTGTTTGCCTAGTAAGGCTTTATTGAAAGCAATAAGGTCTCTAAAACCCAAACCCCCTTCATCTTTTTTGTTTTTAAGTGCATCCCACTTCAGCCAATGAATACCAGAACTATTATTACTAGATTTCCACCAGAATCTGGAAATTTGCTGTTCAATTCTTCTACAAATGGACACCGGTATCTTAAAAACAGACATAGCATAACTAGGAATTGCCTGCACAACAGATTTAAGCAAAACTTCCTTACCCCCTTTTGATATCAACTCTTCTTTCCAGCCTTGAAGCTTAGATTGCACCCGACCCAATATCCATGAAAACATTTCCTTCTTTGAATGTCCCCAATCTGAAGGTATACCAAGATACTTGCCAGTTTTGTCTATCAGTGGGACTCGAAGTTCTCGGGCTAAGTTCTCTTGTAAATCAATAGGACACAGCTTATTAACAAACATACCTGATTTGTTTCGATTCACCAGTTGTCCTGTGGCTAAGCAGTATTCATTGAGCACATTGGCTAAATTCTGGCACTCTAGGGTCTTTCCAGCTAAGAAGAAAATAGCGTCATCTGCGAAAAACAAATGGGATAGGACAGGGCACCAGCGGTTTAATTTAATACCTTTTATACTCCCCATTTCCACTGCATTGGCCATCAAGATAAATAGATAAGGCGATAGAGGATCACCTTGTCTCAGACCCCGTGACGAGTGAAAATAGGGTAGAGCTTCACCATTGAACTTCACACTTAAAGAGACTGTTGAAATACATTGCACAATCCAATGAACCCAGCGATCATGAAATCCAATTTTGAGAAGATAGTCTCTAAGAAAATCCCACTCGACCCTGTCGTATGCCTTTTACATGTCTAATTTGAGCACCACCTGAAATTGTTTGGTTCTTTTATGAATCCTAATATGATGAAGAACCTCTTGAACCACTATGATGTTATCTTGAATTTGACGCCCATTGACAAAAACGCTCTATTCTAGCGCTATTAGCTATGGTGGCAAAGGCTTGAGTCGATTTGCAAGGACTTTAGAAATAATTTTGTAGATAAAGTTGCATAGACTGATTGGTTGGAACTGATCTAGCCTTTCTGGGTTGGATGTTTTTGGTATCAAGGAGATATAAGTCCTATTGTAATCCGGTAGCATCACCCCTATTTGAAAAAATTGTTGCACAGCCATATAAACATCATCTTGTACTATATCCCAATGAGAATGATAAAAAAAAGCCCATTTAAACCATCCGGACCCGGTGCTTTAGCTCCGCCTAATTGAAAAACTGCTATGCGTACCTCATCTCGAGTAAATTCAGCTATAAGCTTCTCATTCATCTCCGCTGATACAAGTGGATTGCATTTTGCAATGGTAGGGCTATAGTCACGGTGCCCTGATGTTGTATATAATTGCTGGAAAAAGGACAACGTCATCTCCTTAAGCTGTTGCTGATCTCTAACCCATCTAAGTTGATCATCTTGTAACATGCATATTCTGTTTCGCTGTCTTTGTTGAATAGTTGATGCATGAAAAAAGTGTGTGTTTCTATCCCCCCACTTAAGCCAATTAACCCTTGAGTGCATAGCCCAGAATTGTTCCTCTTGCTGCCATAATGTTTGAATTTGCTGCTTCAGATTGGCTATTGATTCCTAGTCGTGCTATCCATATGGCTGATTTATTAATGATTGAAGCTGATATCGCAGATGACTTATCTATTCTCTAGCATTAGCAAATTTCGAACGACTCCACGATGAGAGGGCGAAGGAAGTAGCTCGGAGCTTTTTAAGTAAAGTCGTTGGACCAGGCTGTCGGGAAGCCCAAGATTTAGCTACTATAACTCGACACTCCTTATCCTGAAGCCAATAAGATTCGAAGTAAAAGGTGCGTCTTTTTCTAACACCAACAGCTTCAGTTAACAATAGAAGAGGGCTATGGTCAGAAGCAATGGCTGGCAATGCCAACACTTCAGCAAAAGGATAGGTGATTCTCCATTCCTCCGTACACAACATTCTGTCCAACCGTTCTTTGACAATATTTTCATCATCTCGATTATTTGTCCACGTGTAGGCGCAGCCTTTGTTGCCCAAGTCCATTAAAGAGCAGTCATTGAGGAGTTCTCGAAATGACTGCATACGGTAAGGATTAGCAAGACGCTTCCCTATTTTCTCCCATGGGTACAATATATCATTAAAATCTCCAACACACAACCAAGGGAGAGCATTCGCATTACTAATTAGGCGTAATTCTTCCCAAAATTGTTGCCTAATATAAGTGACTGCTGGCGCGTGGATACAGGTAAGGCGCATTACAATTGCCGCCTCCAAGTCTGTACAGATCAAGTCAAAAAAGTTTGAAGACTGATGAACCAAGTCCATAGAAACCTTACTATTCCAAAAGAGTGCCAGACCACCCGCCAAACCAACAGGGTGTTCTATTAGACAGTCAGAGAATTTCAGCATCTTCTACAGGTAACGAATCTGCCATTCTTGGTTCTTGGTCTCCATTATAAACAAAATGTCAGGCTTTTCCTGGGTCACTAAGACCCTAAGAGCTCGAACTGTTAGGGGATTGCTTGAACCCTGATAGTTCCAGCTCATTAACTTCATTGTTCAAAAGGTGGCTGTTTTGGGCCAGCCACCATAGCCCATCCAAGGGATTCATGTGCCTCCAAGACAAGAGTTTCTTGAAGAGAGGATTCATCGAGTCCTTCTGGAATCTGGGAAGGTAAGTCATGTGAGATATGTCGTTTAGCTGTTTTGATTGGGCCCGACCTTGCACTCAAGATTGAACTCTTTGCTTTTTTGGACTTGTGAGAACTAGTAGCCAGTTCAGTGATGTGACTCTTTCGCTAGTATTGTACTGGTAGATCTTTGTCTCGCTCACTTCTTGAAGAATCTACAACCAGAGGTTTCCACCGAAGAGGTGCTACAGCTGTGATGAGCTGATTACACTCAGGTACCTCAACTATCTGTTTGTCCTTCTTATTATATACTTGGTCCAAAGAAGGCGATGAGCCATGTTCCTATGGTTCAATAATCTGAGCAGGATGAAATTGTGCAGGAGGCTGGGGGGTCTTCGGAATGGTCTCGGTATCGTCATCCAGCATGTGATGAGGCGCATAAAAGGTACGCCAAAAAGGGCTATGTGTGTTAACCTCCGCCCGGAGCCACGAACCATAATACATATTGTCAAGGTTTTTCAGTGCACTATCATCCAAAGGAAAGTCTGGACAGTACGTTGCATAGTGTTCCAATTTGCCGCATGAATAGCAAAAATGGGATAATTTTTCATATCGAAAATCTAACCAAAGAGTCTTCCCTGCCAATTTAATCAAAATCCCTGTCTTCAGAGGCTGTTGGAGATCCATTTCAACACGAGCCCTTATTGCTTTGAAATCAGACCCATCTCTTTGGTCAACTTTAACATCTATAACCCTTCCAATATGCCTAACTGCTTTACGGATTATTGACTCAGTGCAGTGTTCAAGAGGTAGGCCGAAGACCTGAACCCAGAACACACAGGAAGTAAAATCATAACAATGCAACGGTGTGTTCGGGACCCAAGGTTTCAGAATAACGAGATGATTTGCAAATAACCAAGGTCCGTTGTCGAGTATACGCTGTTTAACATCCTCTGTTTTGAATCGCACCACATAAATACCATCTTCAGCTTGCGAAACTGACATTTGAGCTGGATGCCATGCCCTCTGCACAGAATTTTGAAATGCCTGGAAATGGACAGTTGAATTAGTCAGGATTTTACCTACTAAGCTGAGACGACATTCCTCTAGTTTTTCTAGAGGAGCTGCCTCATCCCAAACTTCAATCGGCTGCTCAGACCAAAGACGACCCATCTGGCAACACAGAGCAGCAAGTCGAGCATCCTCTTCTTCACCAGGGGCGTCCATTTCACAAATACGGGCCAATACGACAAATTAAGTAGGTGGCGAGTGGAATGCGCGAACCCGCGGTCAAGCAATGCAAAGAGAGGCAGAGTTGACCATCGGTGGAATAAGAAAACCCCCCTGGCGAGCGTTCTGCTGCTTCGGATGTAAAGATAGATGACATGCAAGACCCAATTTAAATGGAAGAAGGATGAGGGTGACCCAGAGATTGAGGGTTCGTGAGTGGGTAAGAAGCCATATCGAGAAATAGAGACGAAGCGAGGAGATTGAGCGGAAAAACTGAAAGGAATAGATGATTAGGTTTTCAGTTGAAGAAGACGAGCTACCAAAAGGTAGAAGAGAGCTCTCACCAGAGGGAGAGAATTTTATCTAAACATGATGTGATCGTGACCAAATGGAGTTCGTAATTCAAGAAAAATACATCTCCGTTCGTGAGGCAAAGTTCCTCGATCAGTATCCGACAGAGTGGCGTATAGATTTTCCAAGCCAGCTCCTCACCTGTGCCAAGATTTGCCACACATCAGTCGATTCACACAGGCCCAAATTTTTGTAATATTGAGCAAGCAGAGCTCCGAATTGGTTCATCTTGAGGCTTGTTCAAACAACAAGAGACCAAGAAAACAAGAGGCATATCCTCCATTTTCGCAATGATTTGGTGGGTATTTTTTTTTTTTATTTTATCAAAATCAGGAATAGGAACGACAAAGCTTGGCTGCTCGAGGGGAAGTCACTTGTGGACAGAGCCTTTGTTGCATCATCGAAACTTCAACAAGTCCCTCAGTACTTCGGCTACCCTCCAATGATCCAATCCTCCTCCTATGTCAATGGCTCTAGCCCGGCAGTTCTGTGGAGTGCAGTCTGTTATTATACATGTCGAGTTTGAGCCCAAGAAGAAAATTTTGCTAATTCAAGTAGATTTCATATTTCTTGTTCCTCGTGTTCGTCGATTGCAAGCGGGCCTAAAATGCGGTTACAGCGCCACGTGCACGTACTGCATGAACTTTGGATCTTTGATGAAGTCAAAAGATTGCTCAGGGGCAAGTGGCTGCTGGTTCTTCTCTCTTAGTACATGAAAGGGCTGCCGCCAATATGGCCCGTTGCATGGGCTGAGCTTCGCCCGAGCTTGGACGTTCATGCATTATGCTTGTTTTGGTGATTCCTCAGGTAGCCCGTCCTACCTCCGAATGCTGTGAATAATTTTTTCCTACAAATAGTGCACGCCGCCGGCCTTGCACTACCAGGGAGGGCCTCGATTTTGAACGTCTTTCCATCAATGGATGTTCGACACCGTGAAGCCTACGCTGCATCATCCAGGGTTCATTCCTTGTCGGCGTCAGTTATAGGGGTTTTGCCAAGGGGGATGTTGATAAGGTGATCCCGACGTAGGCGGTAGTGAAGAAATCGAAGTGCCACTGTGAGCTTGAAGGTATTGGCTTGCTTTTCCAAAAACGTGTATAATAGCGGTTATGATCCATTTCAAAATCGAAATAGCAACGGGAATTTGTTAAGCAGCAGGAAATTCTTAGGGAGAGATGAATATAAAATTGAGAGGAGGAGGCCTTTAATTTTTAGAAATTTCTTACGTGCAAGTCACTGTGTAAGTGACCGTGACCGTTGGGCCGACCACATTTAAAAAATAGTGGTGATCGTCTCCAATATCCTCAGCACTACAGCTCCTTCCATACAACATCACTGTTACTCACAAACTTTCGCCGATCAACATGGTAGCGACCAACTCCGACGAAGCCCCCGACCAAGCAGAGCCCGATTCGACCGCGAGAGTGAATTGAAAGCCTTTGACGCCTCAATGACCGGCGTGAAAGGCCTGGTCGACTCTGGAGTCTCCAAGCTCCCTTGTATCTTTGTCGATCACCGGCCTCGATCGCCCGATTGCTCCGATCCCGCTGAGACAAGCTTCAGCATTCCGATCGTGGACTTGCAAGGAGTTCATGAAGATTCCAGCAAGCGCAAGGAGATAGTCTGCAGAGTTGGCCAGGCGTGCGAGAATTGGGGCTTCTTCCAGGTGGTGAATCACGGGATCGGAGATGACATCCTGAGGGGAATCATCGACGGCGTGAGGAGGTTTCACGAGCAGGAGAGCGAGTTGAAGGAGGAGTTATATTCCAGAGACCAGTCGAAGAAGGTGATTTTTAACACCAACTTCGATTTCTACAGTGCACCGGTTGCGAATTGGAGGGATTCGCTGTACTGTGCTATGGATCCTCGCCCACCAAGTCCGGAAGAGCTTCCTCAAGTTTGCAGGTAACCATTTGCGAAAATGCTAGTGCTCCGAATTTGGACGATGGTTTTAGTTTACATCGTTGGAGTTTCCATCGGAAGGCTAGAGCATATGGTGATGTCTTTCTTGCTAGAATTAGTAACTTTATTTTGAGGAAATTTATTTTGCTATGTGTACAATACTTACTGAATTATTCAAATAGAGGTCGTTCCATCAACTATTCTAGACCAGAAATAAAAAAGAGAAGATAACGCGGCATGTCATATCTATATTTGGATTGAAATCAATTTGTTTTGGATCTTGATCTGATGTCAAGCTAGGTTCTGCTAGTGTTGAGATTAAAGTCGCAAATCTGCTAAGTTTTGTCTACTTTCAACTAGTTCTAGTACTAACTTAGAGGATTGACCTGGTTTGATACCCTTAAACCGGAGTCTGTCGAAACCAGGATTGACCTGGTTGCCACCCATTTTATCTGCAGCATATTAAATTTACGGAGATACCAAAAAAAAGAAAAAAATTGAACTTTAAGCGACTGCCTGCAACAAGGCACTCGATCGTGGCAAACTGTATCCTCAATCTTGGGAAAGGAGCTTTTAACGGTTATTACTTATGTTGGGGCTTCTGACCAAGCTAATGGAATCCAGAGTCAATCATTTTAGTATAGCGTCCACAGAACAATTGAGTATGGTGCTTCAATTCATACATACAAAGTGATTCACGCATTTAAGATTATTATCAACCTTCCACATGCTCTGCTTGTAGAGATATAGTAAGGGAATACTCAGATCAAGTGATGAGACTGGGGCTTACCATCTTCAAACTGCTATCAGAAGCTTTGGGACTCAGTCCCGAGCACCTCGAAGACATGGGCTGCGCTGAAGGACTGTACCTCATTGGGCACTATTACCCAATATGTCCTGAGCCAGACTTGACTCAAGGTCATACCAAGCATACGGATAGCTCCTTCCTGACGGTGCTATTTCAAGACCAAACCGGCGGCCTTCAAGTCCTCCATGAAAATCACTGGGTAGATGTGAAGCCCGTTCAGGGTGCTCTAGTAGTGAACCTAGGCGACATGTTACAGGTAAGTGGGTTTGACACGGTTCTTCTTAACGGGTGTCCAATCTTTCATTGTTTGCATATTATACTCCTTCCTGTTGGGAATAACGGATCCCCGAAAACCGGATTCGACACTGAATCGAACCCCTAAATCAAATGCAGAAGCGTAGCCCGGGAAAACACGTATCACCGATCGTAAAGCATACCACGGATTCGAGCGTACCTTGTTAGCCACAGATTAAACACCAACGCTGAAGAAGAGGAAGAAAATCTGATCCGATGATGTCAATTCGAGGGAAAGACGGTGCCGTTTGCTTCTTTTGTTCCTTTTTGTTTTTGAGAGAGAGAACGCGCGGGAGAGAACGTACGTACGTTCCTTATGCCAACCAGTGTCATCTCCCTCTCTCTCCTCCCTTTTATACCTTCCCCCATCCACGGGCCCTATTCCCGTGGGCCGGGCTTTTTGGGCCCAGCATGGGTGGACGGGCCTTAAGCCCATCTCATAAATCCATCATCTCCCACTCGCACATGGTGGTCCAAAACCAACATGGGCGGACAGGCCCTACTCATCCCCATCAGAGAAAAATCCATCATAGACTCTCACTTAACATGATGGGCCGAACAGAATCCTCTTTTCCTCTCTTCAACATTCATACCGGTGAATAATCCGTGCGACCAGCATACTTTGAGAGCTTGTTGCTATACATCTGTTAGGAATATATAACAGCTCATAATAGGCATCACATCCTGAGTAGATTTAGTATGCAGTACCCTAGATCGATCGATCACATTTATATCTCTCTTGATCTCTTTTAAACAATGATATATATATTGTATTCACAATTATGATTATCACAAAGACAGTCATAATTGGTTAACCGGTGAATACAAAACTATAATGTGATTCTCCAAAATCGATCTTCCTCTTTCCTTCAAACTCTCAATTTCAGTTCAGCTTGCTTTTCTAGAAATGCCCCATTAGATCGAATCAAACTCATGACCATTGGCAACATACTAAGATAGCAAATACTAAATAGAAATCTTGAGAATAAGTAAGAGTCATGAGGGGACTAAAATTGAGGAACTCTTTTCCTCAAGAGTCTCACACGACATAAAAAGTTGAGATCAAACTTTTGCCACTCTTATTGGTCGTCTCATGCATACGTAGTATGAAATACGTATTACGGTATTAACTCCTTTCCCATGGAGCGTATGTCTACACCTTTCAATACCGTACAGATGATAGTTCAGACATACCCAATGTCTAACTTGAGTTCACCTATCTATTCATTCACTAAATTCATCAGAACTCACATTTGGCATCTTAGACAGATAAAAGTAAAAAAATGTGGGGTATTTTACTTTCGGACATTGTAAGTATTATGTCCTCATCTTAACACCCAGTTAAGGCGACATATGTGTTTTAAGCTTGAGCTCTCGATTATCACCTAGATAATAAGCTTAAAAACAGTCTCATCTCTATTTATCACACAGTAAATAGAGGCGATTACCCGTGTGAGTGGGCTAATCTTATATCTGTCCGACATACTTCTCAACTTAAAGTAATGCACCGAGCATTAAGATGCATAAAGATCATACAAAGATTCATAGGCATTAATGATGAAAACACAAATTCATCAAATTGTGAACACTTAGGGAAATTGCAATATTCAGTACATCAGCCTCTACGCAATTCTAGAGATTTCATATAGCCACAAAACACATCTCTAGGTATTGGCTTTGTCATAGAATCTGCTACCATTCTATGCGTAGTATGTACTCTAAGTTCACATCTTTTCGTGCAATCATATCTTTGACAAGATTATACTTGGTATCTATATGTTTGTCTTGCCATGATATTTTGGATCTTTGGTGTACGCTTTCGCTGCTTGGCTTTCACAGTTAACGAATAACAAATTTGCAGCACTTCCAATAACACCTAAATGATCCATTAATCTCTTAAGCCAAACATCTTCATATACTGCTGCTGATAATGCCATGAACTCAACTTACATCGTGGACAAGGCTATACACTTTTGTCTCTTACTGCTCCAACATATGGTGCCATTATTCGGTAAGAAAACAAACCCAGAGATAGATTTTCTTTCATCTAAATCTCCTTTCCAATCAGTATCAGAATAGCCTTAGAGTCGCAGATCCTTTTCCTTAATGACTCAGCGTATAATCAGCAGTCCCTTTAGATACCTCAGTATTCTTTTAATGGCTTATCAATGTGCTTGACCTGGATTGGATTGGTAACTACTCACCATTCCAATTGCAAAACATATGTCAGGTCTTGTACACATCATAGCGTACATCAAGCTTCCAACAGCACTAGCATAAGGAACATGTTTCATTTGTTCCTTCTCTTGTGGAGTCCTTGGATACAGTCTATGGCTCAATACTTCACCTTTTGCAATAGGAGTGTCTATGGGTTTACAATCTTGAAAATCTTAACTCCAAGAATGTATGCAACATCACCCATGTCCTTCATCTCAAATTTGGAAGATAACAAATTCTTCACAGTATTAACAAACTCCTTATTGCTTCCGGCAATTAGTATATCATCAACATATAATGATATGATCACAAATTGATCATTGGATCTTTTGATATATACACAATGACCTTATCTATCATTGTAAAGTCATATGCCATTATGGCATTATGAATAACGTATATACCATTGTCTTGATGACTGCTTAAGGCCATATATCGACCCCCAAAGTCGACATACATTTTTCTTCTTGGCCTTTCACTATGAAACCAGCAGGTTGTTCCATATATATTTCTTCCTCTAATTCTCCATTGAGGAAAGCAGTCTTTACATCCATTTGATGTAACTCAAGATCCATACTAGCTATTATTGCCAGAATAATGCGAATCGAGGTAAATCTCACTACAGGAGAAAATGTATCTTCATAATCAATTCATTCCTGTTGATTATACCCCTTCTCCACAAGGCGAGCCTTATGCCTTTCTATCGAGCCATCAGCCTTTTGTTTTATTTTGAGAACCCACTTGTTCCCAATAGCTTTGCGTCCTTTTGGAAGATCAACCAGTTCCTAGACATGGTTTGACTTCATTGACTCCATTTCCTCTTTCATTGCATGAATCCATTTTTCCTTATTAGGGCAATTCAGAGCCTCATTAATATTTCTTGGCTCATCCTTATCTTGTGGAGCAACCATAAAAGTTTCCCCTTTAATGTCAAAACGTCGACGGGGAATACTTTGGCGACTTGTTCGCCGTATGGGAGATTGTACACTTAGCACATCATTCCCCATTATGCTCCCACTTGGATTAGGTAATGATGATGTCGTCTTATCATGTGATTGCAATTGAGAATGAGTTGAATTCAATTCATCACTTCTCATATTACTCCCACTTGGACGAACTCCACTAATATCATTATCTTGATCCAAGGTTTCAAATAGGGAGTAATCTTCTCCTATTTCGCCCTTCTTAGGAAATTCATCTGCTAAGGATGTGACATCCTGTGATTCAAATTCAGTTATACTCCCACTTTCCTGCTCACCTATGAACACATACCCTTTCGAGTGTTCGGAGTATCTCATTAAAATACTTTTATTTCCTTTGGGACCTAATTTCCCAAACTTGTGAGAGGACTCATATGTATAGACAACACAACCCCATGGCTTAAGAAAACTTAAGTCCGGTTTTCTACCTGTCCATAACTCATATGGAGTGGAAGTGACTGATTTGGAAGGCATCCGGTTAAGTATATAGGCAGCAGTTAACAACGCATCACTCCAAAAAGTGATAGGTAAGTTAGCATGCGCCATCATGGACCTAACCATTTCCAAAAGTAGGGTTGTTTCTTCTCTCCACAACACCATTTTGTTGAGGAGTATATGGAATAGACAACTGTCTTTCTATTCCTTTTTCATCACATAATTTTCTGAACTCATCAGATAAATATTCTCGACCTCGATCGGATCTAAATACTTTTATTTTCTTGTCTAATTGATTTTCTACCAAGTTCATAAATAATTTGAAACAACTTATGCTTCAGATTTATGAGAAATCAAATAGACATATCCGAATCGAGTAGAATCATCTATAAAAGTGATGAAACAAACAGCCCCTTGCCTTCCTCTCACATTCATTAAACCACAGACATCAGAATAGATTAAATGCAGAGGAAATTCAGCTCTTTTACCTTTTCAAATGGTTTCCTTGTCATTTTCCCTTCTAGGCAATGCTTACATATGAGCAAATCGACTTTTTCAATATTGCCCAACAATCCCTCTTTGGCTAGTCTTTTCATATGTTGTTGGCCCATATGACCAAGTCTAGCATGCCACCATATTCACATCATTATCATATAAAGTAGAAGACGTGAAATAAGGGAATAACATATTGACATCACCACAGTCAACATTTAGTACAATAAAACCATCCAGAAAGTGACCAAAATCATAGTAGTTTGTATCCAAATACAAATCTACACATCTATTATGGAAGTTCATACTAAAACCAAGCTTAACCAATATCAAAACAGACACTTAAATTTCGACGAATCTCTGGAGCATATAGAACATCATGTAGGAACAATGTGCGTCCACCACGCATGTTCAATTGGCTGGTGCCAATCCCTTTAACTTCATCTCTGGAGTTATTTCCTACATAGATCCACTTAATTCCAGTTGGTACTCGTCAAAATTCCATGAAGGATCCTCTATCCTTTGCTACATGGTCTGTCACTCCTGAATCTATAGTCCACATGGGATTGGATTCAGTCATATAATTCAGAACTTGACACATAAGCAAAGTTCTCAAATGTACAAGAGGTGTATAATATCTTTGGCTCACGACAGTCGCGAGCATAGTGACCCTTATTGTCACAATTGTAACACCTCACATTTGACATTTTCTTCACTTGAGGACGTTTTCCTCTTTTGTGTTGGTTAACTCTTGATTTCTTACAACAATGACTTAATCATTTGCATTCTCAAATATTGAACGAATCAATACGCTTGCGTTTAGAGCACAAAGCCCTTTCTGAGCTAGAACCAGCATTGCAAATATCTATTATCGACTCAAATGCCGATAGGCAGTCCTCTATTAGCTCAAAGTGGCGCACAGCATCCTCAAGATCTTCCATAATATGGTCAAGAGCTTCTAGTGCTTCTTGCTTTTCCAGCACATATTGAATCTTCATATTCAATATTTCACAATTGTTGCCGTTCATATCAGCAATCACGTTCTTAGTTGCTAAAACCATCAATCTGAACACATCAGACATACATGCACGAATATTTAATGCCTATCATTTATGCATCCCTATTTGCATAGACCCATCATATTAATGAATAATTTCAAGTAAGGCTTCAGAATCAAAAGGTCACTACGTTTCCAATCATCCTCCAAAAATCCTAATTTAAAACTATCATTAATATGATTGTCATATGCAAAATCAATTCTATGAAGTTACAAAAACTTCTAAAACTACCCTGACTAATTACCCACAAAGAACCAGCAATAATGAGAAAGCAAATAAAATCTAATATTCAATAATATAACAATGATTTCACATGATACAACTAACATATCAGTTGCTACATCAACAACAATCAGGTAGGAAACATTACATAATTAATCAAAGAAATAAATAGGGAATGTCCCTTCTAATCTATCAGCCATAATATCTGAGAAATTTGAAGGCACATTTGCCAACCATGGAAAAACTTTTGGAGAGCATTCATGTCGCCACCAAGGCGCATTCACTCTGCGCCATGTGGCGCTCAACCTAAGGGTTGAAGTTTTGGTTAACTCAATCCTATGGTGCTCTCTTATAAAAGCTTCCACTAACTCCCTATAACCCGGAACCACGTTGACCTCCCATAGCCAATCTAACACTGCTTGCCATTCAGGTGGAAGAGTGTTCATCAAAGCCGGTACCTTCTCAAAATCCAGTATTAGATAACCATTCCAGATGATTTCCTGTATCATCTGATTGACCCTGACCACATGTGATACTAAATCACCGTCATGCCACCGATAATTAGCTAAATCTTTGTCATCAGCCTCTTAAGTCATGCATTTCCCTCGTCCGTTCTCGGGATTGCAGGTATCCTTCCTGCAACAAATGCAGAACTAAAAAATCGATCACTTATAATCCATAATAAATATAAGGGAAAATACATAATTTTCCAAAATTCATGCAACAATGCAGAATTAAAAATGGATTACTTATAACCCATATAGGCATGATTGAAAAAGAAACAAATTCTTTTTTTTTTTCTTTTTTTTTTTTTCGGGTCAACGGTCGGTCAACGGTCGTCGGTCACGTCAACAGGTCGGGTCAACGGGCGTGCGGGTCGGACCGGTCGCGACGGTCGAATCGGACGGGCCGGTCGGACCGCTCGCGCGGACCGACCGCACGTGCCTCGCGCGTGCGGGGGATGACGTCACGCAGACGTTATCCAGCATGTGCCGGGCGCGTGCTTGCGTCCGCGAGTCGGGTCGGGTCGCCGGCAGGGTCGGGTCGCCGGCCGGTGACCGCCGGCGAAACATCGTCGGCGATGACATCATCGGTGACGTCATCCGAGCGGTTACCGACCGTTGGATGACGTCACGATGACGTCATCGCGTGACGTCAGCACGCATCGGTCCGCGGACCAGCGCGTGCCGTTTCGCTGGTCGCCGGCGCGCACGTGCTGGCCATTGCCAGCGCTTCCGGGCGCGTCGCGCCCACGCGCAGCGCCTTCCGTCCGCGCGTGTGGGCGCGTGCGGCGTCTCCCGGCGGCGTGCGACATGTCGCCGGACTCGTCTCGATGTCGTCTTTCTCCCCATGTTTTCAGAATTTTATTTCGACTTACGAAAACTCAAAAAAATGGCCGAACAACGCTCGGTTGTTGGGATTTTTGCCTCGATCCGTACGGCCGAAGTGTTTTTGCGAAAAATCAATCAAAAAACGTCAAACAAGTCGGGAAAACGTGAACTAGGGCTCTGGTACCAATGTTGGGAATAACGGATCCCCGAAAACCGGATTCGACACTGAATCAAACCCCTAAATCGAATGCGGAAGCGTAGCCCGGGAAAACACGTATCACCGATCGTAAAGCACACCACGGATTCGAGCGTACCTTGTGAGCCACAGATTAAACACCAACGCTGAAGAAGAGGAAGAAAATCTGATCCGATGATGTCAATTCGAGGGAAGACAGTGCCGTTTGCTTACTGTTCCTTTTTGTTTTTGAGAGAGAACGCGCGGGAGAGAACGTACGTACGTTCCTTATGCCAACCAGTGTCATCTCCCTCTCTCTCCTCCCTTTTATACCTTCCCCAATCCACGGGCCCTATTCCCGTGGGCCGGGCTTTTTGGGCCCAGCATGGGTGGACGGGCCTTAAGCCCATCTCATAAATCCATCACTTCCAATATTCCAGCATGAAGCGACTGCTAGCCAACATGAACCTCAGCTCCCTCGCGATGACCTGCGAAATCTAATTGGGCTAAGTTATTCAAGAACTGATTATGGATTGATTGATATCTCTGGAAACACTTAAGAAATAGTTAAACAGTTCATTGCTTTTGCCAATCACGGCAGTTATCATGTTTCATAAAATATCTCAAGTGTAGAAATCGTAGGAGTAAGAGGACTTCGGGGTTTGCGTGAAGAGTGGTTGTGGAAGTATTTCATCTGAAGGCATATGGAAAGCATAGTTTGGATAATGGAGGTCCAAAAAGTGTTCTCTCCCTGAAAAAAAAAAAAGGTTTTTTAAGCTGAATGAGAATGCGGATACGAGATATGTGGAAAACCATCCATTTAAGCTAATAAAATTGGTTAATCTTTTGTGCAGCTAATCACCAATGGTAAGTTCAAAAGCGTCTATCACAGAGTACTGGCAAAGAACGTAGGACCGAGAATCTCGGTGGCCTGTTTCTTCAGAAGACATTTCGAACAAGAGGAATCTCCCAGAAAGTACGGGCCAATTAAGGAGTTGTTATCGGAAGAAAACCCTCCAGTCTATCGAGAAACGTCTGTGAAAGATTATGTCAAATATATATACTCAAAAGGTCTTGACGGGGTTCCTGCAATAGATCATTTGAAATTGTGAAGAGTAATTAATCTGAAGTTGGTTCCTGCGCAGAATAAAGGAGGATGACCAAATCAGGACATATGTTCAATTCATGGTTTCCTTTAGTTCCAGGTGTGTAATAATTGCAGCTTAGGAGCTCCTGAACTCCTATCCAATAGATAATGTTTACCACTCTTGACTTTGCCACTCTCGACTTTGCCACTCTCTATTACCACATTTTTGCTTGGTGGCGAAGGCGGTTAGGATGGCGGTGTATAGACCTGTCAAACGGGTGAGTTGAATCGGATTCAAGTCATAAATTGTCTGACATAAATAAACTTATTTAACTCGTTTTGACCAATTTTCCACACAATACAAATCTAGTAACTTGTACTTATCCCATACTCAACCTGACTTGAGTCATATTATTAAAACACTTCTATATTTAACCCAATTTATGAAAACTCATAACCAAACTGAGGTAAAGAGTGCAGAGTGAGAAAACACGAGATCGAGCGAATGTGAGAGAGATTGAAGAGAGTCATAGAAATGAATTGGGTATAAACAACTTGTAAACCTATTTAAAACTCATTAATACTCATATTATGTTTAAACTCATTTATGACCCGGAAGGTATGAGATGTGATCAGTGACTACAACTCACAGTGACTACAACCAGTTCATCATCATCTCAACCGAAAAGCAGAAAAGATGGCGAAACGCTTTGCTTTATGAAACAAACTGACCAGTGTCGCCATTAATCGTCCTTAGACAACATCCTCCGACAAACAGTTCGCTCCAAGGGAAAAAGAGCCGAACACTGCGAATTCACCAAATAACAGTCAATCTTTTGATCCATTTTCCACACAATGCAAATCTAGTAACCCATACTTATCCCATTCTCGACTTGACTTGATTCATATTATTAAAACACTTCTATATTTAACCAAATTTATGAAAACTCATAACTAAACTAAGGTAAAGAGTGCAAAGTGAGTAAGCGCGAGATTGAGCGAATGTGAGAGAGATTGAAGAGAGAGTCATAGAAATGAGTTGGGTCTAAATAACTTGTAAACCTATTTAAAACTCATTTAATACTCATTATGTTTAAACTCATTTATGACCTAGAAGGTCTGAGATGTGATCAGTGACTACCACCAGTTCATCATCATCTCAACCGAAAAGCAAAAATGATGGCGAAACGCTTTGCTTTATGAAACAAACTGACCAGTGTCGCCATTAATCGTCCTTAGACAACATCCTCCGACAAACAGTTCGCTCCGATGGAAAAAGAGCCGAACACTGCGAATTCACCAAATAACAGTCAATCTTTTGATAAATACATACACAACCGAAGCAGGAGCTAAACCAAACACTTCCAAGAAGGACATCCTGAAACGAAGAGAGGTACGATTCAAGAGGAAAAAGGACACTGCCAATCCACCGAACAACAAAGGGGTTCAGAATAAGCCGTGTAAAACAACAAACGCAAGAGATCGATAGATGATCAAAGGACGAGCTTAAACCAAATAAATTCCAATGACCATCGGCATCATCCCGAAGAGAGGACAAGAATCAGTTTATAATAGGAAGGAGACCGCTGCAACGGTCATCTTTTTTATGAGAGGTATTTTTGAATTTTTGGGTTTGAAATACAAATGATATACCTCCGAAATATTGTTTCTATAATCGATATGTAATACGTTGTTATATTATACTCATTCCTCTCATTTTATTATTTTGGGGAAATTAATATTAAATTATATTTATAATTGACATTATTTTTTCTTGTGAAATTAGTTGCCTCTTTCTAAAGAGGCTTTTTGAGAATTTTATATATTTTTTTGTATAGTATATAATTAAACAATTAGTAATAGCTTTATTTATTATTTTATTATAACATAAAGTATCGATATTATGATATACTTTTAAGTTAAAAAAAAGTAATAATTATTATGTTAACTAGGAACAATTCTCATCATACATAACATTCATTGTCGGCTAAAAAGTTTTTCATCTTGAAATAGGCGAATTTTTAGATTCTCTATCATTTGTTTAAGGTATTAAAAATTTGTAAAAAGGAGGGGAAAAAAAAAAAGTAAGATAGATGCTGACATGGCATGATGTGCTCTCACTATCTAAATAATTTTGCAAGTGCCCTTAAATTTATTTATTTATTTTAATCTTGGGAAGGACAAGTGTTAGGAAAGAAACTCCAATTGTCCCTTTAGCAATCATTGTATGACTTCCTATTCTATTGGGTGAATTTTTGCTGTTTCCTCGTCACTCTACGCAAACACACACCCTTGATGTATACTAATTCCGCCTCAAACTTGATTGTCCTATCTTTTCAACCTACAAGACTTGCGAGATATAGTACTTATGTAGTACCAAGCTGACATGAATTGATGCATTTCATGCCTGAAGATTGCTGAAACACATAGTAAATTTGTTGCCCTGAACATTCACAGCCAAAAACTAACAGAGCACGAGCATAAGCCATAACCTAGAATTTGTTTTTTTTTTCTTCCCTTTAACTGAAAACGTAAACTAAGTTTTTTTTTTTTTTTAATTTGCACTTTTTTGTGGCCCATGCATAAACATAAGATTGATACATGAAATTATCGACAAGCTGTCAAATCAATAAGATCTAACCGACATGCGTTTAACTTCTCGAATCATATTGGCAAATAATCACTACATGATTAAAATATCTTTCTCCATCTATAAATTTATGTATTTTTGGATAAGACGTTCCAACATAATATTAGAGTTAGGGTTTACCCCAATTTATTTTGTATACATGACCCTATATTCATTAAGTTTCAATTGTTTCTAATTTGACTTATACGTGATAAGAGATGGCAAAAGCATCTTACATTTCTTATCGGCAGAGTTTATATGCTATTTACATATATATTTATCTGCGGTCACTATATGTCCGTATAATGTCTATGTCCCGTCGTCCTCATGAAATTCTTGTTCTTGCTCGGGTGAAGTGGGTAATAGGAGGTCCCGAGTAGTCGGGTTAGAAATCGAAGTGCCTTGCTTTTTACCGCCACAAAGCAGGTGAGGTAGCAATTATGGTCCATTCAAAATCGAAATCGCGAGGGGAATCGTGTATACAAAGCGACAATTTGTCAAGCAGCAGGAATTTTTTAAGAGAGGGATAAAGGAAAAATTAAGAGAACTCGGCCTCTACTTTTAAATTTTTTTTTTTTGTTGGTTTTTTTAATGTTGTCGGCCCCAACGGTCAATCAACCGTCCTTGCCACCGGTAGCGACCGCGACCGTTGGACCAACCGCATTTTAAAAATACGGTGGTGGTGGCCATCGTCTCCAATGTCCTCTGCGCTACAGTGCATCCGAATCTCCTCCATTTCACCACTTCCTGCGACTGAAAACCGAGTTCCTTCTGCATAACATCGCTTCTGTGCACGAACCTTCGCCGACCGACATGGCGGCCACCAACTCCGGCGAAGCCCCTGACCAAGCAGAGCATGAGTACGACCGCGAGAGCGAATTGAAAGCCTTCGATGCCTTGAGGACTGGCGTGAAAGGCCTCGTCGACTCTGGAGTCTCCAAGCTCCCTCGTATCTTCGTCGACCGCCGGCCTCGATCGCTCGACCCTTCCGGTCCCACCGAGGCAAGCTTCAGCATCCCGATCGTGGACTTGAAAGGAGTTCATGAAGATTCCGGCAAGCGCAAGGAGATGATCCGCCAGGTTGGCCAGGCCTGCGAGGACTGGGGCTTCTTCCGGGTGGTGAACCACGGGATCGGAGATGGAGTCCTGAGCAGAATCATCGACGGAGTGCGGAGGTTTCACGAGCAGGAGAGCGAGGTCAAGAAGGAGCTGTACTCAAGAGATGAGTCGAAGAAGGTGATATACAACACCAACTTTGATTTCTACAGAGCACCGGTTGCGAATTGGAGGGATTCGCTGTGCTGTGCTATGGCTCCTCACCCGCCGAACCCAGAAGAGCTTCCTCAAGTTTGCAGGTAACCTGTTAGCCAAAATGCCGATGCTCCATAGGGCAACATTCGTGAATGTAAGATGTATGATAAAATTTCCGTGTGCTCTGCTTGCAGAGATATAATAATGGAATATTCAAGTCAACTCATGAAACTGGGGCTTACCATCCTCAAACTGCTATCGGAAGCTCTGGGACTAAATCCCAAGCATCTTGAGGACATGGGCTGTGCCAAAGGACTGTACTTCATTGGACACTACTATCCGATCTGTTCCGAGCCGGACTTGACTCAAGGTCTGAGCAAGCACACGGATAGCGCCTTCCTCACGGTGGTATTGCAAGACCAGACAGGTGGCCTTCAAGTCCTCCATGAAAATCACTGGGTAGATGTCAACCCCGTTCATGGTGCTCTCGTGGTGAACCTGGGCGACATGATGCAGGTAAGCCTGTTCAACATGGTTCTTTGCTTCATGGGTGTCCTATGTTTGATTGTTTGCATATTCCCCTTTCAATATTCCAGCATGAAGGGCGACTGCTCAGCTACAAGAACTCAACTCCCTCATGATTGATTCCCTTTCTTTTGGCCTTCACATTTATGAGATTTATTTGGACTAAAGTCAGTCAAGAACTGAATATGGACAGATTGATACGTTCAAAAAACACTTGAGATGTACTGGAATAGTCCACTGCTTGCCCCATTCGCGGCATTTGTCATGTTTCATAAAAAAATTTTGAAGTGTAACAATGGTAGGAAAGAGGATTCTTCTGAAAGCATATGGAAAGCATAGTATGGATAATGGTGGTCCAAAAATTGATCTCTCCCGATAAAAGACTGGTTTCATGCTGGAGGGAAGCTGATGTGAGATATCATAAAAAACTGTCCATTCTTCCCATTTTCCTGATAAAAGAATTTTTCTGTTGCCTGCTTGAAATTAAGCTTGAGTTCAACATTGGTGTTTTCAATGATGTGGGCATGCTGGTATTGCACAACTTGCTTATGCTTGTAGGAATAGGAAATGTTCAGGCAATATAGTTTGGCAATTTTGTCACTTACTGGATCAGTTTATTCTTCTAAATGGCTTGATTGATGGAGATATATCATTTCTATGACTCATTATTGCAAGTTATTAGTATTGTTCTTGAAAGTGCAGTCTTCAGTAAACTATCTTCATATGTGCATTTGAGTTCTCAGAGAGAGGAGATTGATTTGCTAATACATTTGGCTATCTTGTGTGCAGCTAATCACCAATGGTAAGTTCAAAAGCGTCTATCACAGAGTATTGGCAAAGAATGTCAGACCGAGAATCTCGGTGGCCTGTTTCTTCAGAACTCATTTGGAGCAAGAGGATTCTCCCAGAAAGTATGGGCCAATTAAGGAGCTGTTGTCGGAACAAAACCCTCCGCTCTATCGAGAAACAACAGCAAAAGACTATGTTAAATATGTATACTCAAAAGGTCTTGATGGGGTTCCTGCAATAGACCATTTGAAGCTGTGATGAGTAATCAATCTGAAGCTGATTCCTGCGCAGAATGTCCAACTCATGGTTTTCTTTAGTTTCAGATGTATTGTAGCTGCAACTTAGAGAGCTGCTACTTGTATCCAATAAACAGTGTTCACACTCCGTGACTTCACGACTGTCTCTATCTATTGCCACATGTTTGCCGGGCGACGTGGGTGGTTAGGGCAGTGGCAGGGGCAGTGGCATTGGCAGAGATGGGTGGGGTTAAAATCGATATCCTCTTGCATGATTGGAGATACATATGATCTAGGGGTACAATCGAGTCCAGTCAAGCCAATGCACAATTCAATGCTCGGGCTCAACTCGACTCCTATCTTTCAAGGCTCGATACCCTACTTGAGGTTTCGAGCTTGATTTTATTAACTCCAGCTCAACTCGAATAAAGTTTCGGTAAAGTAGAGGTCGGCTCAACTCATCTTGATTGGTCAATATAGTAGACTCGAAACTTGAATTAAACTGGAACTCTAACTCATATTCTTAGGATGCACCATGATTTCTTTAAAATATAATGAATTAAACTGGAACTCTAACTCAACTCATCCCTGGATTTTTTGTAAATATTCAACTAGTCCATGAATTATATGAAAACATTTAATATTATTTTTCTATTAATTTAAGTTCACGGACAACATAGAATTAATTAAAATTTTGGGGGTGATATTGCGCATTGAGCTAAAATTCAATAACCACACCAAACAAATTAAAAGTTTGAGGATGATATTGCGTATCGAGCTAAAATTCAAGGATGGCATTACGCATTAGGTTAAAGTTGAAGACTCATGTGTCATTTTTCCGATATTTCCTAAGTTTTTTTCAAGTTAATACTACGAAAAACCCCAAATTGATATACTTGTGACAAATTTATTCCAAACTAATTTTTTTGATTGCCAAAAATCCCAAACCGATACATTTACGACAAATATACTATTTGTTAAATTGGATTAATACTACAAAAAACCACAAAACTAGTATAATTGTGATAAATAGAGAGTAAAATCTCAAACCGGTATATTAGTCAATTTTCACGTGACATTCAATTCATAAATTTAACAGTAAAATTTAATAGAGGATAAATTTGTCACAAGTATTTGGAGGTAAAATTGTCAAAAGAGTATTAATTTAGGGTGTTTTATGATCAAAAATTAGTTTTTTGTAAATTTATCACACATGTATCAATTTGACTATTCGGTATTAATGTTAAATATAATTACTATTATCATTTTTACCACAACCCCAAGATAGCGGGGGCTTAACTAGATTACTTTTTTATCCAATTTGAGTCAATCCAATTTGATTGGTTTTGGAACTTTAGTTGAGCTTTGTCTCAATCTCAAATTTGAAAAGAGAAATACTAAATTTTGTGACATCAATTTACAAGTGCAAATTATAATAACATACCTCAACCTAGTAAAAGATATTATAATATTGAGAATCCAAAAAAAAAAAAAAATTGTTATAATAACATAATAATTACTTATCTTAATTTGAAGCATATTATAATACCAAGAACCAATAAATTTCTGCTATGGTGACAAAATAATCAAAATTATTTCTAATGATTTGATTTCATACTATATAAAAATATATAAAATTCTCAAAAAGCCCCTATAGAAAGAGACAACTAATTTCATATAAAAAAGTAACATTAGTTAGAATTAGTAATTTAATATTAATTTTCCAATATAATAAAGTGAGAGAAATGATGTAATATAACATATCATATTGTCACGGTCAAGAGGTTTCTGTGGCCAAAGGACCATGCGTTTTCGAGGAAGACCTCCTACCATCGCTAGGATTTCCAACAAGGGAGCTTCCAGAACGTTTTAAGGGGGGGTGATACGGTAATTGAGCCAAAGTCTAGAACTCTCCTGCCATTAGTGTCAATAGTGATTGAGGAAGAAAGCCATAGGGATGAGGTCAAAGTGTCCAAGTGATCGAGGAAGAAAGCCATCAGGATGAGGTTGAAGCCATGAAGGCGGAGATCCAAGAGCTCAAAACTGAGCCTACCCTATGCAAGCTAATCATCGCCAATGGGTCAATGCCTAAACAAGCGGTGCCCAAGCGTTGATAAAAACTGAAGGTATATGACTTGTATTTCGAACTCAAAAATTCAAAATACCACCATGTAAAGAAGACGATTGTTACATTGAGTAACAAAAGAACAAAAAGACGATCGTTACAAGCGTCTCCTTTCAATTACAACCCAATCGTCGTCCTTCCTCTACTCCTCTTAGGAACTGTAATTACATTGAGCCAATCACTCTCTCTCGTTCGTTCTCTCTCTTGCGTGACGAGCCTTTGCAAAATCCTCTTTGGAGAAGATGGATCTCTTCTTTCGTCTCTGATTCCGAGATTGCTTCACGGTCCGATCGGGTCCGATTGCTTAGTCATAAATCTCTTTTTATTCCTTCATCTCTCCAAAATGTTGGATTTATTTTTAATGGATTATCGTGTTACATATATAATTAACTAAAAAAAAATCCAAGAATGTCAATTAATTTTCCTCCTCTGGAAATTAAACAGTGAATGAAATGAGATTATTACTTCCAAAGCTTGCATGAAATTGATTTTTTGGTAAAAAAGATTAAAAAAAAAATGTCCAAAATTTATAATCCTAATTTTATCAATGAACAAAACATAAGCTAATTTTCTAGGAGGCTACAAGTAGAGCGTGATATTTAAACATAAGCATATTCGCAGGCCGATTACCTTTTCAAGAGAGTTGGAAATTCTCCTGATATTCTTAAGAAGTGTTAGTCCAGTGTTATATGTTATTATTGTACCCGACTGCGAGTGGGAAAATACGATTGTGAAACCCACGATCTCCTTTCCTCGTCGCTTCCCTCCACTCGCACCACGGTGCACACCACCTCGATCACACACTTGTTTCGGAATCGAGTGACCGTAAAGATGAAATCTCTACGATTGCAAAGCAATCTAGGAGTGGCAACACTAGTCAACCTTTCATTTGATTTTTCCCTTTTCCTTTTTTACCCTTGGTCAACCGAAAAATAAAAATAAAAATAAAAATAAGGAAGGGGGAAAACCAACCTGCCACATTTCAGGTGTCAGATTTTCCCTTGCCAGAGATTTTCACTACCGCGTTGCGGTCAATATCTTGAAAACTTTCGTAAAAAATGAAGAATTTTGAGCTTGCAAAGTATCATGTGTTCATGCATTATGAAAGTTTAATATTTAGATGTTTAGTATTTAATTTTGGATTAATTTCATAAAAAATTCTAAACTGCCATATTTGTGCCGCTTTATTCCCAAAGTAATATAGAAAACCTCAAAACAATATACTCTTATAATATAACCCTAAACTAATTTTTATTTGACATATCACAAAAAATCTCAAATTCATATACATGTAACAAACTTATATTACATAGGTTTTCATTGATTTTTATCGTTAAATTACTGAGTTAAATGATATGTGATAATAAAAAAATATATCAATTAGGGATGAGTTAGACAAACCGACCAAATTGGGAGCTGCCCAGATTGGACTGAACTAGCATTTTGGTTCGGTTCCTGAAAATGCCGGTCCGATTCCTAGTTACGACAAGTGGAATTGGTGTCTAGGGAATTCGGTTTTGCCCAAACCGATTGTTTGTTATTTATTTTGTATTTTTTAAAATGTCTCTTACAAACCGGAAAACAATGTCTCATGCAAGGCCTCCTTTCCTCTTTTAGTATTTCCCTTTCCCCACTACAATCACACCTCCAAACTGGAGCGAAAACCAATCACCTTTAGTACCAATCTGGGGTTTTACCCCTCGTTTATAATAGGTATACCGGTTGCAATTTTTGGTAATATTAATCAAATTTAATGGAAACCAATAGAAGATAAATTTGTCACAAATGTCGATTCAAGGTTTTTGGTTAAGGGTAAATTTGCCACAGGTATACAAGTTTAAAATTTTTTTATTATCGAAAATTAATTTGGTTTAAATTTATCAAAAGTATTTGGGTTTAAGTTTTTTGTAATATTAACCCTTTGTATTCACCTCGTTATCCCAAACTAGTGCATCATGCCAAATTTAACTTAAATAGTTTTTCATGCCACAAAAAAAGTCAAATCTTTAAAATTTTAGATTGGGAAAAACATGCGTCTCTTTATCTCCATCGTAGTCATAAAAGCGCCTACATTAGAAAGGAGAACACAACTACGGACGTTTCGTCATAAACCATTCCTCCCTTTCTTAATGATAAAACTAACAAGCTTAAAAGACAGTAACTTTAATTTCCACAGGATAGATGATTCATATCAAGGCTCATAAGTAGAAGAAAACTTTATTAGTTTCTTAAGCCAAATATGTAGATATTTCAGTGCATCCATGTTAGAATCCTTTGACATTTTCAAGACGAGCCACGGTATATCCTTGGCTATTCAACTTTAATATAATAATCGAGTCTAATGAGGTTAAGAGGATTCATCATTTTCTCCTTTCTCGTGAAGTCTTCAAACAAGTATATCACTCCAGTGCATTTCAATTATCGTGAGCATAGTACACTAATATTATTAAAAAGAATATTATTGAGGCCAAATCGTAATTTAAAAAAAAAAATTAGCATCGATTAGTTGTTAAATTACGTTGCGTATATTCTCGTGAGAACTTAACTTTTATGGGTTCTTTATTATACCAAATTACTTATAATAAATATATTTTGTTGCTAAAACCTTTCCGCAAATTGTTAGAAGGCACTCGTCTTAGGGTTCGTTTGGTTCAACTTTGGGGAAATGGCTTTGCATTTCCCCAAGTATCTTTAGAAGAATGGGCATTTGGTGAATGCTGAAGTGTTTAGGTACTCTTATTTTGGTGTATTTTGCAAAGTAGCTTTGAGGCGAAAAGAAAAAGGAAAAAAAGAAAAGGAAAAAGGAGGAGGAGACGTTGAAGCAGAGGGGAACGATTGGGAGGCAGCCGGAGCTGGTGGGGGAGGCGGCTGGTGGCTATGGTGGGAGAGGCGGCTGGTGGCAATGGTGGTGGGGAGCTTGAGGCCGCGCAACCCACGTGACAACGGTGCGAGGCGACGGCGGTGCGTGGGCGACCAGATCTGGTCAGCTGAGCTCCGCCGGCTGAGCTTCACTCTTGAAGAAACAAGTCCAACAAGTAAGATGATGAACAATAGTTTTTTAGGGTAAAACAGGAAAACACAATTATTAGTGATGGCAATATTGGAAGAAAAAAAATTCATTAAACCCCCCCTCTTCAGCATTCCAAAAATGTTGAATGCCCGAATGAGGTCCTCACCTACTTTGGGCTTTCAGCATTCCACAGCATTCCAAATGCTAGCATTTGGCTAAGGATACCTCCAAATGCTGAACCAAATGCCTAAAATTTTTCCCAATGGGCTTTCAAGGCTGAAAGCCCCTTAGGAATGCTGAACCAAATGGGACCTTACTCAATTCAGACAAGGGAGGAGGAGGATAGTCAAACTTGCCACCTTCCAGATGTCAGATTCTCTATGGTGAGTGTACTCTCATTTTCTTGAGAAACTAAGCGAATTTCAATTGTAGACAACAATTTAGCATAGACTAAAATTATGTTGTGTAGATTCTAGAAAGAATAAATTTTCATGGTTTTTCTTTCTCATGTTGAAGTACCAATTTCTATTGGTAAATTTTTCTGCAAATAAACTTGTACAAGGCACATGTATTAAAATGCATTAATCTTATTAAAAAGCAAAAAATCTCTGGTTGATAACAAATTTCAAACCTAATTACCTTTTATAGTATTAATCTAACTCAGGTTACAATTTTTGGCTTAACACAAACTATGGGTACTTCAAACAGAACGCAACAAGGTTATGTTTAGTGACGCTGTTCATCCCACTTGAAGCAAAACCTTATTAAAATTGGATTATTCATCTTTTAGAATGAAGCAAAATTGGATTACTCAATTTTGGAATCAAAATTAACACTATTAGCATAGAAAGTTTGGCTCGGGTTACAGTTTTAGCTCAATACTTTTGGTCTTATTAAAAAGGCAAAAACTCTTTAGTTGATAACAAATTTCACTCTTGGACTCAACCTATATAGCATTTTTCATGAAAATTTAATGGGGTTTGAATTTAGGTATCGATTAAAATTTCGATCTTTATTTTCTATGCCAAAAACTTGTGTTGAAATTGGGGTTTGAATTAAAGTCTGTATTTTTTACTAGGTAGAAATAGTTTGGGTTAGAATTTTGATGATGTTAGAATTAGCGCATGCAATTTAAGGGGAGTAGACCTACAAAAATAAACCGAGCAAGAAGGAGGAAAATACAAAAGAAGACAAGATGACTTTTTGTTGCCGTCGAGCGACGGTGCCATTTTTGTCGCGTCAATGAGCGTGCTGGTGAAAACCGCAATCTCCATCCCCTGTCGCTTCCCTCCATTCGCATCGCTAGCACGTGCCAACACTACCGGCCACAAAAGAGTAGAGGTGAGCATGGTCCGGGTTGGTCCAGGCCACCCCCTAACCCTAGGACCAACCCGTACAATGTCGGTTCTCAATTTTTAGGACCGAGGACCAACCCTATTGAGCTTGGGACCAAGGACCGAACCGACCCAATGGGTTTGGTCCGGTTCCAAGGTCAATCCGGGACCGATCGATAATTTTTTTTGTCTTATCACATCCATCGACAATGCGGCATTGTGCAACTAAACTATGAATACCAATACATATTTAGCAATTTTAAGATGACACAATAATAGAAATTTCGTACTTGCTAATCGCTCATCGAAATATGGGACAATATGGAAAGTTCTTGTGATCATCTATCTTTAATATTCATAACACCATATGCAAAAGCGTTTTCCTACATTTGATGATGTAGAGTCCACTCAACCAAAAAATGAGCTTCACACCACTTGACTAGCAAATCACCGTAGCAACTGCAGTACTAATCTACTCTTCAAAAACTTCTACCATTTGACACAAATTGAAAAGCAAAGTGCAGCTGAAACTCATTAGCAAAATATAATTAAACCATAAAAGTTCAAAATACTTAATATAAACCATGAAATATAACTTCACATCTTGTTAATTCACTTGAACTTATAAACACTTGAAAACAAAACAAACGACACATAATTAATACTCAATAAAAGTTTTAAATTGAAATTACTATTAGTGCTATTGCTAGAACATCTTAATATAATATAATATAACATACATTTTACTTAGGTTTGAATATATAAAAGAATTATAAATAATATAATATAATATAATATACATGGTTGGTATAGGGTTGAATCAACCAAAAACTCCTAGGAACGATGACCAACCCGCACAGTGTTGGTCTTGCAATTTCAGGACTAAGGACCGACCCAGTTCCCTTGGAAACCGGACCAGGCCGATAGGGTTGGGCCGGTCCAGGGTCGGTCCAGGATCGACCCTAGACCGCTGCTCACCCCTACAAAAGAGGCATTAACAGTAGCGCGTGTACTGCACTCGTTTTGGAGAGCGAGTGGCCCGTAACTTGATTTTTCCCCCTTTTCCCTTTTTCCACTCCAGTAGTCAACCGAAAAATAAAATGAACAAAAAAAAAAAAAAAAAAAAGGAGGAAAGCCAACCTGCCACATTTCAGTTTCAGATTGTACATCTCTTGCCAGAGATTTTCACCACCGACACCTTCAAGACTTTTGACAAAAAAGAAGAAGGAAATTCGAGCTTTCAAAATATCATGTATTCATGTACAGAGCAAGTTTAATATTCACATGTTTATTAATTTAATATAGGATCAATGTCACAAAACGATTCTAACTCCGTGACATTGCTGCCACATTTATTCTCAAACTAATTTGTTTATATCATAAAAAGAGATTTTAAATTGGTCCGTTTATGTAATAGTTTGATGCATTACCAAAAGGCCTTAGCTCTTTAACTTTTTAGAATGAAAAATCTATTTAGCTAAATGTCTTTCCATAAAAGCTCCCAAACATTATTAGTTGAGGATAAGTATATCATGTGAGTATTGATTTCAATTTTGTTAGAATACGAAGATAAATTTGGGATGAGTGCGACACCCGTGTATTAAATTAGAATTCATTTTGCGTATCAACAGTTTATAACAAAACGGGAAAAGAAAACAAATCTCGCAAGTAATTTGGTTATAAAAAAAGATTATTTTTTGAAGGAAAGCGAAATATATCGGGAAGAAAAAAGAGGGAAACGAAGTCGATTAGACTGACGGTGCAAGCCCCATGTGCTTTCATCGTTCCTCTTTCTTTCTGTTATAAAGTGTCCCCCATGCAGAAGAACAGAGCGGCGAAATATATCTGGAAGAAAAAATAATATTGAATTTTATTTTGGGTTTGTATACTTTCGTAGGTTCATCGAGTGGGTCGGGTGCTGCTGCTGCTGTGGAGGAGGAGGATCGAGGCTCGACGGCGTCAAGGTGGAGGAGCGAGGAGAGCCCATGAATTTTTTTGTAAATATTCAAACTAGTCCATGAATTATATGAAAACATTTAATATTATTTTTCTATTAATTTAAGTTCAAGGACAACATAGAATTAATTAAAATTTTAGATATGATATTGCGTATTGAGTTAAAATTTAAGAACCACACTAAAAAAATTAAAAATTTGAGGATGATATTACATATCGAGCTAAAATTCACCAATCGCATTATGCATTGAATTAAAGTTGAAGACTCATGTGTCATTTTTATGATATTTCCTAAGTTTTCTTTTTTCCGAGTTGATGCCACAAAAAATCCTAAACTAATATATTTGTGATAAATTTTTATCAAATTAATTAATTTTTTTTTTACTGTCAACAACCCCAAATCGATACATTTACGATAATATATACTATCCGTTAAATTGGATTTAATACTACAAAAAAACCATAAAACTAACATAACTGTGATAAAGAGATAGTAAAATCTCAAATCAGTGTACTAGTCAACCATTACGTGACATTCAACTCAATAATTTAACGGTAAAATTTAACTAAAAATAATAGAGGATAAGTTTGTCACAAGAGTTTGGGGGTAAATTTGGCAAATGTGTATTAGTTTAGAATTTTTGTTGGTAAAAAAGTTAGTGTGTTGTAAATTTATCACACGGGTAACAATTTGGATATTGACCTTAAATATAATTGCTATTATTAACTTTACCACAACACCAAGATAACGGGGGCTTAACTAGATTACGTTGTTATCCAATTTGAGTCGATCCGATTTGATTGGTTTTAGAACTTCAATTGAGCTTTGTCTCGAACTCAAATTCGAAAAGAGAAATGCTAAATTTCATGACATCATTTGACAAGTACAATTGCTAAAATAAAATACCTTAAGCTTGTAAAAGATATTATAATATAGAGAATCCAAAAAAAAAATTTTATAATAAAATAATTATTACTTATCTTAATTTGAAGCATATTATAATATCAAGAACCAGTAAATTTCTGCTATAATAACATAATAATCAAAATTATTTCTGATGATTTGATTTCATACTATATAAAAATATATAAAATTTTCAAAAAGGCTGTATAGAAAGAGACAACTAATTTCACATGGAAAAAGTAATTTAATATTGATTTTCGGAGGTATATGAGTTGTATTTCAAACTCAAAAATTCAAAATACCTCCAAGTAAAAAAGACGACTGTTACGTTGATCAACAAAGGAACAAAAAAATGAGTGTTACAAGCATCTCCTTCCTTTTATAATCCTGCCACTTATATTTTTCAGAGTTACGGGCCGATCGATTGGGATCGTGATCGTGCGGCGACTCACGCACTTTTAGATCGAGTGTTCAAATTAGAAGCCTGCCACTTATATTTTTCAGACCTATTGTCACGGGCCAATCGATTGAAATCGTGATCGTGCGGTGACTCAGGCACTTTTGGATCGACTCAGATCGTTGGAATGCTTAAGCCAAGCCTTGCTTGATCGTTCGCTCACTTGCTCATTGGATTAGAGAGAGAAAGTTTCCAGAGAAAAGCTCTTGAAAGAAAAGAACATTTGTATTGCTAAATGGATGGATGATTATAATGAGGGGATGCACCTCTTCTTATACTAGAGGCCTTTAGATTCCATCCATTGATTGAATTTTCATCCGATGGACGAAATCGTACCATCAAACCTACCAACTACCCTTAAGAGTTCTAGACTTCGGCTTAATTACCATATTGCCCTTGGAACGTTGCGGAAGTCTTCTTGTTGGGAATCCTAGCGATCGCAGGAGGTCCTTTGCGAAAAGGCACGGCCCTTAGAAACCTCTTGGCTGTGACATATTCATAATGCTCATTACCAAACCAAAATTTTCATTATTTAATTCCATCCGGGGGAGACCTTTTCCACACGATTGCTTGCTTGGTCTGGTTTACGAAGCATCTGTTTGACGTATTGCGGAGAGCCGTGAGGGTTTTGCGCTTGGTCATCGGATTTATTCGGTTTGAGATCGTCCTTTTGATCATCTATTGATACCTCGACTGGTCGCTTGCTTACGTTGTTGCTTTACGTGGCTTATTCTGAACCTTTCTGTTAGTCGGTGAATGGTGACAATTGTCGCCATCTTTTTTTTCTTTTTTGGTCGAGTTGATGAACTGGTCGTAGTCTCTGATCACATCGTTTTTTCTTCATTTTTTTTTTCAAGTCTTTGGGAGATGATCGTGGTCTAGTTCCAATTCTTTCACTGGCTGAGATTTTTCCGGGCTCTAGAAGTGGTGTGTCTGTTGCGTTATCTCTGTGATAACAGAGAACAGAATTGGTTTCTGACTTTTCCTAAAAGGATTTTGTAGTATCCAGGCAGTGTAGTGCGAGAACAGAATTGGTTCAGCTCCAGATTGAATTTGTATGAATGTCTTGAGGTTCATCAACATTATCATTGGCATTGCTTTCTCTCTGACCAGCTGCTGATGTTCTCTATTTCTTAGCCATCAAAAAACCGTGTTGCTTCATTTATGTTAGTTAGAACTATAATTAGGAAGTAGAGTATATTATAATAATATATCATATATAGTTTACAACAACAATATTTCAGAGGTATATGACTTGTATTTCGAACTCAAAAATTCAAAATACCCCTAGAAAAGATGACCGTTACTTTTGACCACGAAAAAAACAAAAAGATGACCGTTACAAGCGTCTCCTTCCTATTATAACCCAATCGTCGTCCTTCCTCTGCTCCTCATGGGAACTATAATCACACCGTGGTCAGTCTCTCTCTCATTTGTCCTCTCTTGCGTGATGGGCCTCTGCAAAATCCTCTGCGGAGAAGATGGATCTCTTCTCTCGTCTCTGTTTCTGATCAATTGTTTTAATGGTCTGATTTGTGAAGCATCTGGTTGCAGAAACTTAATTTTCTCATGTGCTGCGGAGACCCGTGAGGTTTTTGCTCTTGGCCTCTCTGGGACGATGCCAGTGGTCATCATTTGGTTCCAATCTCATCCTTAAGAATGATGAATGGTGACAATCGTCGCCGTCTTTTTCTCTTTTTCTTTTTTGGTTGAAATGATGAACTGGTAGTAGTCTCTGATCACATCTTTTTATCTTCATTTTTTTTTAATCTTTGGGAGATGATCATGGTCTAGTTCCAATTCTTTCACTAGTTGCTATTTTGCTGGGCTCAAGAAGTGGTGATCTGTTGCATTGTCTGTGATGCCGGGCAGAAAGTTTCTAACTTTTCCTTCTGATTTCTTATGATATTTCAGTATTTGGATGGTGAAATTAATTCGTATGTATGACCTATTTTACACATCAAGCACAGCTGTTGAATCTATTTATAAATAAGATCAACATTTGCAACATGATCCTTTTGTTGTTGATGATTTGTCTGCCAGATAATTTAACCTATGGTTCTGAATGCATCTTTTTCTCATTGGCTATAAAAGGGTGGTTAGTGTTCATTTTTCTTCTGATTGGAATTGTCAAACAGTTTTGTTTGTTTTGTTATATTGCCCTTGAAGGCATGGATTTTGCAGTATCCGGGCGGTCTATTGCGAGAACAGAATTGGTTCAGCTTCTGATTGAATTTGTATGAATGTCTTGAGGTTCATCAACATTCTGGTTCAAGTTTCCCTCTGATCATTTTAATTAATAAAATTGCTTTCATGAAATGTATGGACTTATTCAGCCGATGGCAGGTGCTTGCTTCAGTTTGGACTGATCTCTTCAGTTAAGTGTGTTGTGTGAAGATGACATAGGATTCAGTGACCAAAGAATTCGAGTTTGTGAAGTGAGTGAAAACAGGAGATTACGAACCATTGCAATCAGGTTTAGTTGTGCTGTTAAATCGTCTTCTTTGTTTATAGGAGCCATGAGCTGACATTTGGATCCTTCTAATGTGGAATTTCTATAGCTTCTTGAGAACCCTGGATAGAGATCCGGTTCTATCTTTATTTACAAGGATTAAAGAAAATGCAGAATGTGTAGTGTTCTCCTCTTGTAGGTTGGAGTCTTCTTGGTGCAAGTCATGTTGCGTTTCTCGTCTTTGTCTGCAAAATTCACTGGATAAGCTACAATTGAATTGTGTGTCCAAAGCTTTGGTGCTCCTGAAGTGTGCTACCAACTGTAGTTGTTGCTTTCTTGGTCATTAGGTGGCACACATTGTAGGGAGTTGTCTGACTATGTACCTTATCTCTCTCAGATGATTCAACCTTACACTTGTGATCTGGGGTATTGATTGCAATGATTCACCAATATTATGGCAGCTCAGATTATCCATGTCTCCATTCAATTTGTTTGGTTCACACTGTAAATACTCTCAGGGACTTTGCTCTTATTTTAATCTTCTCCTGGTCTGAATTTGCCTCACAAATAATTTTCTATATCTTGTTTATTGACATTGTGAATTACTTGGCCACAAGTTTCCTCAAATCCCCGCACATGGATTCTTCAATTACTCTCCAAAACTTGTCAAGCAGTGCCAATTTCTCCTCAGGAAGCTGTCTTACTTTCAAAGTCAATGTGGATGTACTCGGTCATTGAATGACTGAACTTGTTCAATAAATTTGCAGAAACGTGAACTAACTTATGTGGCATATTTAGTGTTTAATACCTTTTTCTTACAAATCCAATTTGCAAATTTGTTATCTTTCCTATTGTTACAGATTCTTCACTGAGAACATCGAACTGGCGGCTGGACATATTACACTCCTACTAGAAGGGATTCTCTGAGTCGTTCCTGTCTTGAGCACCCACAATGGTCACCCCCTTTTCTGTGCTTCAAATTTTTGTTTTTTCTTTTAAACTTCTTTCCAATTTCTACTCCCGGAGTTGGTGTCACATATGAAGAATTTTTCAAGGGAGTGATCCTGGCTGCACTTGGTAGTATTTTTGATATTTTTCTTTAAATTAGTTGACAGCATGGTTATTGGAAATGCCATTATATCTGGAAGTAAGTATGCTTATGTCCAGTTTCTGGTACTATTGACAACCTGTAGTGATACTGAGCACTTCCGAGTTTTTGGTATAGTAACCTAGCTCTTGTTTTAAAATGAATGTTCTGGAAGCAAGTACTTATGTCCTGTTTCTGGTACTATGGACAATCTGTAGTAATGCTGAGCACTACCATGTTTTCACTATGGTAACCTAATTCTTATCTAAAAATGAATGTTCTGGATAATGAATGTTCTGGATTCAATTTACTACCTATTTACCTTGAGTCATCTGGCCATATGGAAGCTATCTCTAATTCTGATTTGTAAGTATTTGTCCTATTACTCATTTTCCTTCTCATTGATGCCATTAGATCCGGTTCTATCCCTTTGTTTTCTTTTTTCTCTTTTTTTGGTTGAGTTGATGAACTGGTAGTAGTCTCTGATCACATAGTTTTTTCTTCATTTTTTTTAAAGTCTTTGGGAGATGATCGTGGTCTAGTTCCAACTCTTTCACTGGCTACGATTTTGCGAGGCTCGAGAAGTGGTGTATCTGTTGCGTTATCTCTGTGATGTCAAGCAGGAAGTTTCTAACTTTTCCTTCTGATTTCTTATGATATTTCAATATTTGGATGGATTTGAGCCCATTGAACGAGAATACGTGAACTCGATCACGTGCGAGTCAAAGCAGTGCATGTGAATTGGCCGAAATTGTCAGAAGATCGCATGCGGATCTATGAGCCGCAAGCGTGAAGAATGAAGAGAGCGTGCAGCCGCGAGAGGGGAAGACCATTATTTTATTCTACCTCTTTAATTGCATGCACATGGACGCGCGTGCATGGTGAATGGACGTGGAAGACTAAAGCCAATTGTGGGCTTGTTTTGTCTTCTTTCCTTAACTTCTTGCTTCTTTCGTTTATTATTTTATTCAGCTGCAGACAATCAAAGGAAAGAAAGGATAAAATATTACTTGAAGGAGTTTAACGTCGTGGAGATGGTCTTGGAAGACGGCGGCCATCCTTATTTTATGCTTAGATTATGGGCGCATGTTTTCTGCCTTATTAAATGCGTCCCATGCATGCATGCGTGCCCGTGAATTTTGGTGGGCGTCAGGGTTGATTGCGGGCGCTTGAATGGCTTCACATTTTCTGTCTTGTTTCGCCCTTAAAAGGCAGAGGAGCGAAGGAGAAGATGGCGCTGAGTTATTTCGGTGGCTGAGAGAGAGTTGAAGAGCTGGTGAGAGAAGTCGTGAGACTTCCTGGAGAAAAGTCAGAAGCTCTCGGCAGATAGAGATTTTCTCGTTGTAATTATATCCGAGTGTTTTAGTCAGTTAAATTTTTGTGAGTAGAATTTGTTTAATTTCTTGAGTGAGATTTCACTGGGAATTATGAGGAGCTAAACACTATGTGAGTTATTTGGGTGTAATTTGGGGCTAGGAAACACTGAGAGTGTGTTTGAGTGCTCGAGTGATTGTAATCTCTGATGTATCGCTTGTTTCCATAGTGGAATTCCGTGCTACTCTCCCCGTGGACGTAGGTTCCGATATTCGAGCCGAACCACGTAAATTCGGTGTCTGATTTCCTTTCCTTCATTCCGACTATTTTATCCGATTCGCTTGGTCCGTATTTCCGCACGCGCGCAACAACAAGTGGTATCAGAGCCTGGTTTGGCTGACGTGAAGCGAATCGGTAATGATGGAAGAAGGAAAGGTGAGAATCGACCGATTTGATGGGAAGGATTTTGCTTTCCGGAAGATGCAGATTGAAGATTGTCTGTACCAGAGAAATTTGCACTTGCCCTTATTCGGGGAGAAACCAGACTCGATGAAGGATGCCGAGTGGGAATTGCTAGATAGACAAGCGATGGGTGTTATTCGGCTGACGTTAGCTTGTAACGTCGCATTTAATATCGTGAAGGAGAAAACCACTGTAGGACTGATGAAAGCCCTGTCAAATATGTACGAGAAATCCTCTGCGATCAATAAGGTCTATTTGATGCGACGTCTGTTTCACTTAAAAATGGGCGAAGGTACGTCGATAGTTGAACATATCAACGAATTCAATGAGGTCGTTAACCTATTGAATTCGGTTGAGATTAACTTTGAAGATGAGGTACGTGCGTTGATTTTATTATCCTCATTACCTGATAGTTGGAATACTACTGTTACTGCTGTTAGTAATTCCTCTGGGTCAAGAAGTTTGACGTTTGATGAGGTTCGCGATTTGATTCTGAGTGAAGATATTCGTAGGAAAGAATCTTGTGAACCCGTGTCTACTGCTTTAGTAGGTGAAAGTAGAGGAAGAACTAGCACACGTGTTAGCAGGAACATGAACAGACGAAGTCAGTCTAGGATTGGTAGGATTGTCTGTTGGAATTGTGGCAATAGTGGGCATCATAGAAGAGACTGTTTTAAGCTGAAAAATGAAAAGGGTAAGGGAATTAGAGTTGAGTCTATAGAAAATGTTGCAGCTGTAGCTGAGAATGATTCTGATGGTATCGATTATGTCTTGTCTGTCACTGAAGATTCGTCATTTGATGGATGGATAATGGATTTTGGTTGTTCATTTCACGTTACACCAAATAGGAACTGATTTATCACTTATCAGTGCACGGGTAGTGGTAAAGTCCAGTTAGGGGACAACGCTGAGTGCTATATTATGGGTGTTGGTGATATTAAAATCAGAATGCATGATGGTATTGTAAGGACATTGACTGGAGTAAGACATGTTCCAGAATTGAAAAAAGAACTTAATTTCCTTGGGTGCCCTAGATTCAGCTGGTTGCAGGTATTCTTCAGAAGGTGAAGTTCTGAAGGTTGTTCGAGGTGCCCTGGTGATAATGAAAGGAATCAAGCATGAAGGCCTGTATAAACTTTAAGGTGAGACAGTAACAGGTTTTGCCCCGGAGACGTTGGATGCATCTGTTCGAGAGTCTTTTGACTGCTCGAGGAAGACCTGAGTGTTTGTGCCGATGCATAAGTTTGATGCTGGTGTCAGGATCACGCGGTTGAGAGCTTTGATCGAGACGGAGACTGGTAAGTCGATCAAGCATGTGCGGATTGACAATAGCATGGAGTTCTGCTTGGAGCTGTCAAATAAATTTTGCATGAAAGATGGCATAGTGAAACACCGCACTAGTGCCAGTAAATCACAACAATTTGCAGAATTGATGAGCAGAACATTACTAGAGACGGCCTGTAAAATGATCTATAGTGCTGGTGTTGTTAGGAGAATCCTAGCTGATGTGGTAAGCTGCCTGGTGAATAGATCCCCATCTGCTATTGAATGGCAGACTCCTGAAGAAGTGTGGTGAGGTAACGTTGCTGATTATTCTATTTTTAGAATGTTTGGTTGCCCATGTTATTTTCGAGTGAGTGATGGTAAGCTCGATGGGAGGGCAAGGCGCATATTCCATGGCTATGCACAAAGTGAGTGGGGCGATCAGTTGTGGTGCCTGGATATAAATTCATCTATTGACAGCAGAGAAGTTACCTTTGACAAGTCTCCAGTACTTTTGGATAGGAGTGTTTTTGGCAGTGTTAATACGGATCTGGACGGTGTTCAGCTCAATGTGGAGTTGCAACCAAAAACTCCTGAGGTAGCGGGTATTAGCAGAATAATCGACACAGATGATGCTTGTAGCGAGGTAGAGTCGATAGAGCCAACGGTTGCTGTAGCTGCTGAATTTGACAAGGTGCGTGTTCGACCTTTTGTTAGATATGGAAGCAATGATGGTTTTGCTTTATCTGTGATACAGGAGGTTATGTCGGAAAATGCTTGTGGAGTAGCTAATTATGCAGGTGAAGTTGGTGTCTTGATGAGGTCCACGATTATGGGAAAGTTCAAGCGTGGCTTGAACTTGGAAGCACTCTGTGGCGGTTGAGCCCGTTGGGGCTATGGGAGAGTAGTAGCGAAGTGTCCACTGAAGCGATTATGATTTGGCTCAAACATCGAGCCAAGATGGAGATTGTTGAAAATATGTCTCGATTTGAGCCCATTGAACGAGAATACGTGAACTCGATCACGTGCGAGTCAAAGCAGTGCATGTGAATTGGCCGAAATTGTCAGAAGATCGCATGCGGATCTATGAGCCGCAAGCGTGAAGAATGAAGAGAGCGTGCAGCCGCGAGAGGGGAAGACCATTATTTTATTCTACCTCTTTAATTGCATGCACATGGACGCGCGTGCATGGTGAATGGACGTGGAAGACTAAAGCCAATTGTGGGCTTGTTTTGTCTTCTTTCTTTAACTCCTTGCTTCTTTCCTTTATTATTTTATTCAGCTGCAGACAATCAAAGAAAAAAAATGATAAAATATTACTTGAAGGAGTTCAACGTCGTGGAGATGGTCTTGGAAGATTGGCGGCCATCCTTATTTTATGCTTAGATCATGGGCGCATGTTTTCTGCCTTATTAAATGCGTCCCATGTATGCATGTGTCACGGCCCGAAAGTTAGCATGTCCAAGAGGTTTCCATGACACGGGCGTGACACGTGATGACCCTCGACCTATGTGCCCGGGATGTACAGTATTCTCCTAGGGGCGGGTGATATCGTATTTGTACGCATACGTTATAAATGCGAGTAGCTGGTAGTTGTAATTAATGCTGGTAGTTGGTAGATGGGGAGGTGCAATCTCCACCGTTAGATCTAAGGGAGATCTATGGATCCGGTTTGCCTTGTACTTGTATATAAAGGGGTGTCCTCCCCCATTGTATTCTCATTCACAACATATATGAAAAACCAGAGCTTCTCTCTCATCAAGTGTTTCTCTCTCTAGAAGTTCGTTGTGAGTCGAGTGTGAAAGGCTGCTTAGGGGTAAAACCTTAAGGCCGCACGGGTGAATCGAGAGTTGATCGAGAGTTGATCGATCGGCCCGTGACACATGCGTGCCCGTGAATTTTGGTGGGTGTCAGTGCTGATTGCGGGCGCCTGAATGGCTTCACATTTTCTGTCTTGTTTCACCCTTAAAAGGCAGAGGAGCGAAGGAGAAGATGGCGCTGAGTTATTTCGGTGGCCGAGAGAGAGCTGAAGAGCTTGTGAGAGAAGTCGTGAGACTTCCTGGAGAAAAGCCAGAAGCTCTCGGCAGAGAGAGATTTTCTCGTTGCAATTATACCCGAGTGTTTTAGTCAGTTAAATTTTTGTGAGTAGAATTTATTTAATTCATTGAGTGAGATTTCACTAGGAATTATGAGGGGCTAAACACTGTATGAGTTATTTGGGTGTAATTTGGGGCTGGAAAACACTGAGAGTGTGTTTGAGTGTTCGAGTGATTATAATTTCCGATGTATCGCTTGTTTCTATAGTGGAATTCCGTGCTACTCTCCCCGTGGACGTAGGTTCCGATATTCGGGCCGAACCTCGTAAATCCGGTGTTTGATTTCCTTTCCTTCATTCCGACTATTTTATCCGATTCGCTTGGTCCGTATTTCTGCACGCGCACAACAACATTATTTATAACCTATTTTACACATCAAGCATGGCTGTTGAATCTATTTATAAATAAGATCAACATTCTCAACATGACAACCTGTAGAAATGCTCGAGCACTTCCAAGTTTTTGCTATAGTAACCCAGTTCTTGTTTTAAAATGAATGTTTGGAAGCAAGTACTTACATCCTGTTTCTGGTACTATTGACAACCTGTAGTAATGCCAAGCACTACCATTTTTTCACTGTAGCAACCTAGTTCTTGTCTAAAAATGAATGTTCTGGATTCAGTTTACTAGCTACCTCCCTCGAGTCATCTGGGCACATGAAAGCTATCTATGAAAGTTATCTCCAATTCCGATTTGTAAGGATTTGTCCTATTACTCATTTTCCTCCTCATTGATGCTTAACTTGTAAGGCTATATCATATGTGATATAGCTAGTGCTAGAACCTAGAGGGGGGTGAATAGGTATATAAACGATTTTTCGCACAATACTTAGACAATTGAGTAATTGCAGCAAATAACATTCAATCGTAAGACTCAGTGAATGAAAGAGAGAATTAAACACGAGGTTTATAGTGGTTCGGCTTGATTCAAGCCTACGTCCACTCTTCTGCACTGACAGCCAATCGGCTGGATTCCACTATGAACAAAGAGATGTTACAGCGTTGATCTTCCTTGACTTCGGGTGTAGATGAACTACCACACTCACTCAAGGTATCACAAAGTATAGACACTCTCGTATACAATTTCGCTCGGGATCGTATCGACTAATAATTAAGGTGTTTCAGACTCTGGAATTTCTCTATCGATCACACACTTGAACAACTGAGACGTCTTCCTTTTATACTCCTTTATGCCATCATAACCGTTGGCACTTACCAAAGGAATTCCTCCAATTTACCCGTTGGACGGAATCAATCAAGAAGATCATCCGAGCTATTAAAGGAATTTGACGATAGCCCATCAATCCTGTTCGCCCATACAATCAGGATCTTGGTTTCCATGAATAGAACCTTCCAAGAATACTTCGTCGATTATCGGATCTTCAATTGATCTAGATACGAATCAAAGAATCCGTTGTATATGTCCAGCCAAAAGATCTTCTCCAGAGATCAAGATGAAATCCTTAACCATAATCCTCAGATTTGGATTTCCTTCGACACTGGATTAGATAGACTGTCAATGAGAATAATTTTGAGTCTTAAGTCTTGAGTCTTGAATCTTGAGTCTTGAAATATGAGTCTTGAGTTCGAGTCTAGTGGTCAGAAATTCTTCGACACAAATAACCAGACTAGATCGATGGAAACGTTTTGTCGCCTTCAAAATCTTCTAGAGCGATTTCTCCAACAATCTCCCCCTTTTTGATGATGACAAAACTTTCCCGTAGATTTGAACAACCTTGACTGCAAAAACATTTCTCAAGCAATATGGCTATCTCATAAAGATTTAATAAACAATCGACTCGCATCCACAGAAAATTGGTTAGACTTTCATGAGTAATACCATATATCAATACTCGATATAAATGCCAACAGTCAAGCATCACAATCCACATCCAAATTCAGTCCGTACTCAAGTTCACACAAGTCATACTCAAAAACTTAAAAACTCACAATCACAAAACAAATTTAAAATCAAGGATTGAAAAAGATGGTTGGTTCAAATTTCTTCTCCCCCTTTTTGTCATCGGTAAAAGGTGAGAAAAGAGTCATGTCTGCTTGGGAATGCGCACGATCTGGAATTCTCCCATGGACTGTACTATGCCTTCGAGCCTCTTCAAGTCTTCCCTTAATTTTGCTACCTCTTCTCCTTTGGCATTAGCTTGAATCTGCAGAGCGAGGTCTTTCATTTCGTCTTCCGAGTTAATCGAAGATGCTTGACCAGCATTCTTGATGGCTTGAATTTCATAGTCCGAGCATAGATTTGTCCCCGCATTTCCGAAGAATATCAAGAATACGATGAAAATCTGCGGAATTGTCAGTCTGCATACTAGCATTTACTTTCTCAGATGGAGTGAATGCAGATGATGGCTCTTCTGTATGACCTTGCAGATTTGATGATGTATCATGATGATCTTCAGGTAATGGAGAAGCATGAGGTGTGGATTTTTCTTGCTCCCCAACTCCCCCTGTCTCTAAGACATCAAAATCTTGCTCGTCAACTCCCCCTGTCTCTAAGACATCAAGATGGGTGGAGTGATGATCATGCTCTTCCGTTCCTTTTTCTCCATTCAGCAGCAGACTTTTCTTTCTCTTCTTCTCCTTCTTCTTCATCTTCTTTTTCTTTCTCTCTCTGTTCTTCTTCTTCTTGAGCTTCTATCTCTTTCTCTCTCTGCTCTTCTTCTTCTTCATCCTCTTTCTCCTTTTCTCGCAGCTCTTCTTCTCTTTGCTCGACCGAAGTTCGTTGATCGAGATACGAACGTCTAGTCCTTACCAAAGTGCAGGAATAGAGTGATCTTCATCGTCTTCTTCATCCTCCAAGATGAGAGATCTTCTCTTTTTGGATGGAGCACGAATGGGCTCCTTCCCTTTTCTCTTTGATGCAGAAGAGAGCGGAGTTTTCACCTTGAACTTTGCCATTTCCTTGCTAAGTTCTTTCAGATGCATCTTCGTCAACATATTCAAACCTACCACCATTTTATCGCACGGTCTAACACGAGAGTGTGTGGCGAGTTCGATATTCATGTGTCGAAGATTTTTGTCACAAGATTCGGATAAGGCAATTGTCCCTTGTTCTTCGACATTGCTCGGTACATATGGAAGAGAATGGTATGAGGCGAGAGAGAACTTCTTCCCCGAGTTGATAGCATACATCAATTTGGCTTCCGAATTGGATACATCGATCTTTGATGTAGACTTTGGCCCGATGCAATTGATCACAATTTTGTGCAGCACAATATTGATGGCATTCATCTTCGTGTAGGTAATCTTCGCCTCCGTATCTCTGTTTTTGACAAGATCCGAGTAGCACGAGCAATCGAGACTTTGATTGGTTGATAACGACCTCGTTCAACACCAATTATGTCCGCGAGAATGTCCACATCAATCACATAATCCCGATCTCGAACTTTGAATGATATTCTATTCGCATCAAGAAAACTTAGATTCGAATAGAAATAAGCGATCAAGTGTGCATAACCATCGAGTAGTATCGGTGCAAAACTGCTCAAGTTGAAGGTTCGAACTTTTCCCTTAAGTTCACATTAATTGCATCCAGAAATCAAAATCAACACTCCGGGGTTTATCACTCCTCGTTTCAACGGATCGAAGAACGACTTCTCGATCATTTGATCTAAACAACTCCATATTCTTTCCCTTCACATTTGTAGCAATGCCCATTCTCGGTTGAAAATCACTAAACATTTTATCATCTTCGTTCCCCTCATTAGGAATCGGTCCTGAAACACGAGGATCACTTGGAATGTTCGCAAGTGATTCTTGCCTTACCTTTGGGAGCAATTCCCAATTCCTCCATTCGTTTCAAAAATCTGTACTCATTCCCATAATTCTTTTCTCTAAGAAAAGCATCTATATAATTCAGAGGAGAACCAGAAACCTTCAATGCACGATAGAGCATGTAAATAAATGAGGGTTTTTGTGCTCTCACTGGTTCGACGTCCTCTAGAATGACTTCCTCCTGATGATGACCCGCACCTTGTGGGGTAGATGGTGAGTGATGAGGTGGAGAGGGAACGGGACTCTGTTCTTTGTCTCGACAAATCATCTTCCTCGGTGAGATCGAAGTGCGTAGGTCCCTCTTTCATTCTCTCGTGGACCCCCGCTTGCTATCCTTGACGACTTTCTCGAAGAAGACATCTTTTCTTGTCAATGGAAGATTCCTTCACTCGTTTTCCCAAGGAAAAATGACAACTTTCTCGAGTATGGATACGAAGTAGAAAACGGGGTTGAGAGAAGAATGCCTTTTAGGGTTTTGAGAATCGAGTAAAAAGTGAAAAACGTGTATATATAACTCAGTTTTGAAAAGGCAAGAGCAATCGTTACAAAGAAAGGTGAACAGTCGTCTTTCTTAAAAAAAAATAACTGCCATTTTAAAAGAGATTATCCCTTTTTGAAAAGGCATGTTTACAAAAATTAAAGATTGTATCAATCAAATATAAGCGAACGAAAGATCGTACCTTTTCGAGATTAAAAGAATAACTTACAGTCTATACAATGAAGGTCGAGTCCGAGAATTCGGAGTCCGAAGTATAGCGTACGAAGGATAGAGTCGATTGATGTAGATTCTTGGACTTTAACTTCTTCAAGCTTCAAAATGTTGAGTCTCGGGTACGGATAAAATCGAATTGATTTTTCTCCAATGGCTTTGTGAATATATCCGCTAGTTGACTTTTTGAATCAACAAATTGAATTGAGATTTCTCCATTTTGAATATGATCTCTAATAAAATGATGTCGAATCTCTATATGCTTTGCTCTTGAATGAAGGATTGGATTTTTGGTGAGATTGATTTATTTGGTGTTGTCACATCGATTTTCGTGCATGAGTCTTCAATCCCAAAGTCTTGTAGCTGTTGTTTTATCCATAGAATTTGCGAACAGCAGCTTCCAAGAGCTACATACTCGCTTCGTTGTAGAGAGAGCTACGGTGCTCGTTTCCTTGAAAACCAAGACACTGTTCTGCTTCCAAGCAAGCGGCGGGTTCTGAAATGCTCTTTCTATCGACTCGCAACCGGCTAGATCGGCGTCGAATATCCCGGAAGATTGAAGTCTCCCTCTTTAGGATACCATAGACCGATGCTTGAAGACGAGGCAACGTATTTAATAACACGTTTTGCAGCCTTGAGATGAGATTCTCTAGGATCCGATTGAAACCTAGCACGAGATGCAAACACTCAACAAAATGTCAGTCTAGAGGCGTAAGATAAAGAAGTGAACCGATGATACTTACGTACGGCTTTTGATCAACTTTCTTCCCTTCTTCATCTTTGTCTATTTTCAACGAACTTGACATTGGTATATCAGTCTTCTTGCAATTTTCTAATCCAAACCTTTTGACAAGATCATTAGCATATTTTTCTTGACAAATGAAAGTACCTTCCTTCAATTGCTTTACTTGAAGACCAAGAAAGAATGTTAATTCTCCCATCATACTCATTTCAAATTCATCCCGCATAGACTTTGAAAATTTCTTGCCTGAGACTTTCATTAGGGGATCCAAATATGATATCATCCACATATATTTGAACAAGTATAAAACTTTTGTTTTCCTTTTTAATAAATAAAGTAGTATCAACTTTACCTTTAACAAAACCACTCTTTAATAAGAACTTACTTAGTCCGTCGTACCAAGCTCGAGGTGCTCGCTTTAAACCATACGAGCCTTTTCGGTCCGAAGGCGAGTCCGGCTTCTTTGGGTCTTCAAACCCCGGAGGTTGTTCCACGTAAACTTCCTCATGGATAAATCCATTTAGGAAAGCGCTTTTGACGTCCATTTGGAATAACCTGAAATTTTTATAGCAAGCAAATGCAAGTAATAGACGAATAGCTTCTAACCTTGCCACGGGAGCGTAGGTCTCATCATAGTCTATTCCTTCTTCTTGCGTATATCCTTTTGCCACGAGTCTTGCTTTGTTTCGTACGACTTTTCCTTTTTCATTCATCTTGTTTCGAACACCCATTTGGTTCCGATAACGGTTTTACCTTTTGGTTTAGATGACGGATCCCGACGTCGTTTATGTTGAACTGTCTCGAGCTCTTCTTGCATAGCTTCAATCCAGCTTTCATCGATAGAGCTTCTTCTATGCTTTTTGGTTCAATTTCAGAAATAAGAGCTACGGCACTAGACTCTTCACGCCTTTTGGATCAGTGCGGATTCCTTCATTAATTTCTCCGATAATGAGATCTTTAGGATGATTTGGATTTATGCTTCCGGTTGCTGGTTGATTTAACTGGTTGAAGACCTTTTTCTTTATCTCGAGTCTTCATGAGTAGCTTGATGCTTTGATCTTCGAATTTGAGAAGCTTCTTGAGTTGTAATCTTTTGAGGGTGCGGGCAGGTTCGGACTCTTCATGCCGAGTCTATTTGGATTCACCTTGCATAGAGTCTTGGAATTTGACATTCATTGACTCCTCCACGACTCGGCTCTTCTTATTATAGACTCGTAGGCTTTGCTTGATGTAGAATATCCAAGGAAGATGCCTTCATCGATCTTTCTTCGAACTTACCAACTTGATCTTTTGCATTTTTCAATATAAAACATTTGCATCCGAAAACATGAAAGTATGAAACAATAGGCTTCTTTCCTTTGAGTAATTCATAAGGAGTTTTCTCAGAATAGGTCTTAGAAAGACTCTATTGATAATATAGCATCTTTGTTGAAACAGATTCAGCCCAAAATCGTGAAGAAATTTTACTTTCAATTAACGAGTTCTAGCCATTTCTTGAAGAGATCGATTCTTCCTTTCCACCACTCCATTCTGCCGAGGAGTATATGGAGAAGAGAATATATGTTTAAATCCGAGTCATCACAAAATTTTGTAAAATTTTGATTTTCAAATTCGCCTCCATGATCTGTTCTTATACTTGATATAACACATCCAATTTCATTTTGAATCTTTTTAGCAAAATTTTCAAAATACGAGAATGTTTCAGACTTATTTGCAAGAAAATATACCCAAGTAAAACGGGAGTAATCATCTACAATTACTAGGCAATATTTCTTACCTCCAATACTCGAGTTCGGTTGGTCCGAATAGATCCATATGCAACACTGCAATACATGATTAGTAGAGACATGATTTATAGACTTGTATGAATTTTTACCTGCTTTCCCAGAATGCAAGGAGTACATAGATTGGTCTTTTGATATGACAATTTTGGTAGACCTCGAACAAGCTGTTTTGATGAGATTTTGGCCAATTGCTTCATATTGACATGGCCGAGCTTTCTATGCCATAGATTTGCTTCGTCTTGTATTGAGATTAAGCAATGCGAATCATTTGGTTTTACGTCTAGGAGGTAGATATTTCCATGTCTTCGACCTTTGAAAGACGAGTAGAGTCTTTGCGATTCAGAACATGTTCCTTCTTGGAAGAAAATCTTGAATCCGAGTATCACATAATTGACCCGATCTTTGAGAAGATTGTAATTGAGTCCTTCTACTAGCGAAACATTGTTTATTGTGAGATTTCCAATTTTGACAGTTCCAAATCCCACAATATTTCCTTTGCTGTTTCCTCCAAATGAAACTTTTCCTCCGTTCACTTGAATAAGCTTTATGAAGCTATTTGAGTCTCCCATCATGTGTCTTGAGCATCCGCTGTCAAGATACCATTTTATCTTTTTCTTGACGGAGACCGCATTCAAATGAAAATCTCAAGCTTTCTTTGGTACCCAAATTTTCTTGGGTCCTTTGGTGTTAGCAGAATAATCATTATAAGGCCATGCTTTCTTAACGAGGCTTCCAAATCATAGGACACTCTTTTTCAAAATGATCCCGTTACACTTTGAACATCTTAGAGCATTTCGACCTACAGATTTTACAAAAACTTTCTTGAAATGATTTTTGTAAGCCTCTTTCGATGGTCTCTTCTTAATTCTTTCTTTTACTTTAGGAAAATCAATCAATGGAATTGTTTCTGCTGTCATTCCTAGTCCCGGACTTATTGAAGTAAGGTCTTTGAACCGAAAGAACTTTTTCAAGTTTTTCAGATCCTATTGAAAATTTCCTTGAAATATTTGATAAGTCAGTTTTTAGAAAAGTATTTTCTTTTAAAAGATTATCTTCTTTTTCTTTAAGAGTAAAAACGTTCAAATCTAAACTTTTGATTCTTTCTTCTAAAATGTTTTCTTTTTGTTTTAAAGCTAAGTTTTCCCTTTTAGTTCGGAAACTCTTTTAAGAGAAGTCTTAAGATTAAAACACAGTTCATCAATATATTTAGAGACTTTGACAGGAATTTTAAAATCACTTACCTCAAATTCACTTTCCGAGTCGATCCGAATCCGAGTCCGAGTCCGATTGTGCCATCGAACACGATTGGCATATTCATCCTCACTTTCTTCACACTCGGTATCACTCCAAGTTTCAGCTTTGAGTGCTTTTGAAACTTTTCAGCTTTTCCTTTCTTCTTCTTGAGGAAGAGGACGGTTGGGTCTTATGTGTCCCTTTTTCTTACATTCGAAACAAACTACATCTTTGTTTGGTTCCTCATCATCAACAGACTTGGATTGCTGTCTTTGAAAATTTTGTTTCTTGGAGTTGAACCTTCTTCCTTTTCTATTCAGTTTTCGAACCTTCTTATCATAAGAGCAAGCTCCTCATCGTCCGAGATCATCTTCGAATCTGCATTATCGAATCATCATTTGATTTCAATGCAATAGATTTCTTACCTCTTGGATCTTCGTCTTCATTGATTCGTTCCACTTCATAAGACTCGAAGAGTTCCAATCAGCTCATCAACGAGATAGTGGCATAATTCTTTGCGTCTCTCTTATCGAAGTCTTTATATGATTCCAATCCTTAGAAAGTCCACGCAGTAGCTTGTTCACTTTCATGGGATCGAGATCTTTTGTCCTTGGTTTTCAAGACCATTGACAATATACGTAAAACGACTAAACATGTCAGTTATAGGTTCTCCTGGTTTCATTTTGAAGGATTCATATTGACCAAGGAGAATGTTGATTCTAGTCTCCTTCACTCGATCTGTTCCTTCATAGGTGATATGTAATCTGTCCCACACTTCTTTTGCTGTAACACAAGAAGATATTCTGTTATATTCGGTTGGTGACAAAGCACAATATAAAGAGTAAATTGCTTTTGCATCGAGTGCTTGTCTCTTATTGATTTCTTCCTGAGTCATTCCACCAGTCTCAATTGTTTATTTTCCTCTTTCAGAAACTGATGCAGCAGTAGGAGTGATCCCTTTTTCCACAACGTCCCATTCCGAGAGGATCCTTTGATCGCGAAAGGCTTTCATCTTGTTCTTCCGGATGTTGTAATCCTTTCCATCAAAGTAGGGAGGTCGGTATTGCTTTGCCCTTCCATCAGCCCCGGTGCCGAGCATACTAGCCATGGATCTTTTTGTGAAGTAAAACACTTCAAATAAAGTAAGAACACGAGCTCGATACCAATTGATATAGCTAGTGCTAGAACCTAGAGGGGGTGAATAGGTATATAAACGATTTTTCGCACAATACTTAGACAATTGAGTAATTGCAGCAAATAACATTCAATCGTAAGACTCGGTGAATGAAAGAGAGAATTAAACACGAGGTTTATAGTGGTTCGGCTTGATTCAAGCCTACGTCCACTCTTTCGCACCGACAGCCAATCGGCTGGATTCCACTATGAACAAAGAGATGTTACGGCGTTGATCTTCCTTGACTTACGGGTGTAGATGAACTACCACACTCACTCAAGGTATCACAAAGTATAGACACTCTCTCGTATACAATTTCGCTTTCGTATCGACTAATAATTAAGGTGTTTCAGACTACGGAATTTCTCTATCGATCACACACTTGAACAAGCGAGACGTCTTCCTTTTATACTCCTTTATACCATCATAACCGTTGGCACTTACCAAAGGAATTCCTCCAATTTACCCGTTGGACGGAATCAATCAAGAAGATCATCCGAGCTATTAAAGGAATCGACGATAGCCCATCAATCTGTTCGCCCATACAATCGGGATCTTGGTTTCCATGAATAGAACCTTCCAAGAATACTTCGTCGATTATCGGATCTTCAATTGATCTAGATACGAATCAAAGAATCCATTGTATATGTCCAGCCAAAAGATCTTTTCCAGAGATCAAGATGAAATCCTTAACCATAATCCTCAGATTTGGATTTCCTTCGACTTTGGATTAGATAGACTTGTCAATGAGAATAATTTTGAGTCTTAAGTCTTGAGTCTTGAATCTTGAGTCTTGAAATATGAGTCTTGAGTTCTGAGTCTGGTGGTCAGAAATTCTTCAGACACAAATAACCAGACTAGACTGATGGAAACGTTTTGTCAGCTTCAAAATCTTCTAGAGCGATTTCTCCAACAATATGCACCATCATTTAATCGAAATAGGTAATGAAAACTGAGAACTAACTGAGATGCCAGTCAACTTATAGTTATTTGTACCAAAGAAGAGGTCCTGGTGTATGTATTTCCTTTGCCGTTAAGGGACCTGAATCTGTTACTGGGAAGTTGTCTGCCCATGTTTTTTTAGACAGGTTGGCTAAGCACGATATAATCTCGACTGACTGTGAACTGTTTTTGCGGCCATATGTTACTTTACTGTCTTGAGATTCACTTGAAACTTCAGATTGTGAAACATCTTCAGGACATATATGATTATGATAATGGAGCTATCTGTAGAAGTTTGATGTCTGTATTTGACTTCTTCCAAAATTCTTCTCTTAAATTTGAAGTCTGAAAATAGTTCTGGCTTTCTCTCTGGACGATCATCTCTTTCTATGGATGAGTGGGAGAAGAGGGTTGTCTTGCTGATTCTGACTCTGTTTATTTGAAGAAACTGTGACTTTCTTTTTGCATGTCCCTCATCTCCGAGTTGTCTTGCTGATTCCGAATCTCTAGCAGGGTGCATTGATGTCTGTGTTCTCAGCTCCTTGGTTTTTTCATTATTGCTGACAAAATTTTAGCATTGTTGATAATGGAATGCGGGGATTTTGCTCTCTAGTATATATGGTGGTGTAACTGGGCTTAACTGCAATAAGGTATTGTCAATGCAAAGTTACTGAACTGTTTACAAACTTTCTGCATATCCATGTTGCTAAAATCTGCATATCATGTTTCAATTGACTTGGCAGAGATGAGATTTAGAATGATGCATGTCCTCTGTACTATCTTATGTGCTATGATTCCTGTTTTGGATCATACTTAAGTGTCACGTTTGTTTTCATATTTGAAAGGAGTTTCTACAGCACGAGAAAATTTTTCACAGATCATGCAACTATAGTAGTGCCAACCTTAGAATAGGTGGAATATTGCAGCGAGGAAGGCTATTCTCAACAATGGGGTGGCCATTGAATTTATTAGAGCACTAATGCCGACAGGTTGGCTAGAAAGAATCCAAGCTGTTTGGTTCAAAGAACAATATCTGCTGTGGAGCACATCCTATCCGTGTTTTAAAATTGTCTGCTCTTTTTGAACGCTTCTGTTTTCTTTTGTCATAGTTAAGTCACCACATCTAGAAGATAAGAGTTTTTGGACCTTCATTGTGGTGTGGCCAGAGAAGAGCAGAACCAGATCCTTTTGTTGCCGCTCAAGTATTGATAGATGCCCTTAGATTGTGGGAAAAATGTGTTGCCAAGGGAGCAATAAACTTGTTTTTGGCATCTAGATGGCAGCCATATAGTAATTCTTGCTTCATAATATTTATTTGATCTTTTTTTTTGATCCGTGGGTGAAGGTCACACTGGCCAAACCGCATAAATTTTCGTGCTTTGTTTATATACATGTGGATGGTTTAGGTTAGATGAAAGGAAAAAACAGAAAAGTAAACAATACCTTTCTTATGTAGTTGTTTGAACCAAATTAAGTTATAATCTTGTGCCTTATCTGAAAGGTTGAGTTCAGATGGTGAGGGTTCCAATATTATTGATCATAGTTCCTTCAATTTTCATCAACTAGGATATTATTCAGTTGTCTTTGTTATGTAGGTCAGAATTAACTTCAATGTGGGGTGTCCTTTGATCTGCGATGGTTTTTTTGAGCTGAATATTTGAGGAATGATTTGCTCGGACAAGATCTTGATTCTTTGGCAGTTTTATCTGAGTTCAGTTGGATTTGGAATGTCAATAACTATAGATTTTCTTCGGTTGTAGGAATTGAAAGTCTGGAAAGCATGAGGTCCACATTAGTCCTGGCTTGCTTCTCTTCATTCTTATCTTACATGTGAACTGCAATCACCGATTGGATCACTTGTAGATCATGCAGATAGTTTGTGTAGGTTTTATTCATCATGGTGCTCTTACAATAGATACTTAGAAAATCTTAGTTTTTGTTGGGTTTTCTGAACTTTGATTTATTTCTTCTGTTAATTGATTTTGGATGGCTCTTTTGAATGTTGTAAGATGATAGCTCTTCCGTGCTTTGGCAGAGTAGAGCCTTTCTCTATGGGATTGGATGAAGAACTTTTCATTCGCTTGTTACTATGATTGTATGCTCTCTATTATTGATAATTTGTTCGTCTTACCTTCTTTTTCATTCAGGGAACTATTGTAAAATGTCATTCTTTCACTGAATTTTAGCTTTTGATATACTTAGGTGCACATTCACACAGAAATACATTTCTGCATATGTATTGACTTGGTCTAAGTCTCTTTGAATTTAGTGGTAAATTTGGCTTAATTGAAGAACATTTGTCCAGTTATTTATTGTGCTTAAAGTAGATAAGATCTGATGTTGCAAAGTTCTGGCTATTTATTGTGCTTAAATACATTTCTTGCATATGTATTGTTCTGGCTAGATGGTAATTTTTTAGGCTGAGGTAGTATGCTGGTGTGACCTACTGCTACATTTTCCAATATATTATTTAGAACTGTGCAGGATAGGTTTTTTCCCCCAAACTTTTTAGTTTTTTTAACACTGTTTTTTGCATTTACCTGAGTACTTTCCCAAATCTTTTACTAAATGTTGTAATACATAGTGTTTTCACTTATAGTCGACATTGTTTGATGAGTGATCTCCTCGTTGTCTAAGGATGATAAATACAATAAAACTGGTCAGTTTGCATTTAATAATGTGTTTAGGCTTCTTGGAGGAGTTATGACCCTTTTTTGCACTCCTGTTCGGTTGAAGTCCTGTGTAGTCTTTGATCACTTCTTCAGGATGGGTTATGGACTATATTTATATATATATATATATTCATTGATGCAATCTTGTTTCCCACAATGTGCCGCTCAATAAATGTGCTCCATTGGTGGCACATACTTGAAGCAAAAGTCCTGGTCTTATCAGGACTGCTGTGTTACTTTGAAAGTCCATGTGGATCTACTTGGTCAATGGATGGCTACCTAGTTCCATGTATTTGCAGAAAAGTAAACTAACTTATTTGTCATGTTTAGTGTTTAAATCCAATTTGCACATCTCTGATCCTTTCTATTGTTAGAGATTCTTCACCAAGAACATTGAACAGGTGGCTGGAAATATTACAATCCTACGAGGGATTTCCAGAGTCATTCAGGTCTTAAGCACCCACAAAGGTCACTCCGTTCTCTGTGCTTCATGTTTTTGGTTTTTTTTTTTAATTAACTTTTTCCCAATTTTTACTCTGGTAATTGGTGTCATGTATGCAGAATTTTTTGGGGGGTGTGATTCTTTGGTAGAATCATGTTTAGATTGGCCTGACTTGGAAGTGTTTTTGATGATATGCCTTTAATTAGTTGACAGCATGGTTATCAGAAATGCCATTAGATCTGGAGGTAAGTAGTTACATGCAGTTTCTGGTATATTAAGTTACTTTAATTAAGTTTCCTTTATTATCAGAGTTTTATTTCCTTTTTTACTTACATAAGGGTATTATTGTCATATACAATTTATATTCAATATAAATACAATAGGTGTAGGGTTTTTGTTACTACAAAAAACTATAGCCCTCTCTTTCTTTCTTTTAGGTTATCCTTCTCCTCCTTCTCTCTCTTCCTTCTCTCTTCCTTCTTTCTCTCTTTCTAATTGCTGCGGGTTCTCTGATCAACTTTGTGACATGGTATCAGAGCAGATCTAACTACTTGATTACTTGATCCTATTGCTGGTTTGAGAGTCCCCTAATAACCCTACTTCTTCTCTGGTGCGCAGCCACCTAAAGTTGCAATTTTTATCGGTTTTCTCTTTGAGTCTTGATATGTATGAGATCAGAAGATATCACTTCTCTGGTGCGTAGCCACCTAAAGTTGCAATTTTTATCGGTTTTCTCTTTGAGTCTCGATATGCATGAGATCAGAAGATATCAGATTCATCAGGTTTGATTTCTGAACATGGATTACAACACTTATTGATCAGCAGATTCAAGAATCAGAGTATTTCATTGATTATGGTTGACTGATTTTGCTGGGTTCCCTTTGGTTAACTGATGGAGCCAATTACATCTGATTATACATTAGTGTTGCTGTTTTGTTTCTTGCACTAAAGTTTCAGCCTTCTTGATTAAGTGGTAGATATATTTATATTGAGACTATCATCATGAGTGATACTACTACGATTCCTACTACTGCCTACTTCTGCTGCTACTGCTGCTTACTACTATTTCTGCTACTACTACTACTTCTACGACTACTACTACGATTGCTGATTGGGCTCTACTATCTGTAGGAGCCTTAGTAATTTGGTTACTTGGAGAAGCAAGAAACAGACTACCATTGCCAGGTCTAATGCAGAGGCTGAATATCATGCTATGGCACAGAGATCAATTTGTTGATATGTTTACCAAAGCATTATTTCGTCCTGCTTTTGTTGCTGGTTGTTCCAAGCTGGGCATGGGTGACTTATATGCTCCAGTTTGAGGGGGAGTGTTAAGTTACTTTAATTAAGTTTCCTTTATTATCATGGTTTTATTTCCTTTTTTATGTCAGGGTTTCTGTTACTACAGAACAGCCCTCTCTTTCTTTCTTTTACGTTCTCCTTCTCCTCCTTCTCTCTATTCCTTCTCTCTTCCTTCTTTCTCTCTTTCTACTTGCTGCGGGTTCTCTAATCAATTTTGTGACATGGTATAATTAACGACCTATAGTAATGCGGAGCACTTCTGTGTTTTCACTATAGTAACCTAGTTCTTGTTTAAAAATGAATGTTCTCCATTAAGTTTGCTACCTACCTACCTTGAGTCATGTAGCCGTATGAAAGCCATCTCTAATTCTGATTTCTATATATTTGTTCGTATTACGCATTTTCCATCTCATTGATGCTGACCTTGCAAGGCTGTATTGTTTGCACCATCATTAACCAAAATAGGTAATGAAAATTGGGAAACTAACTGCAATGCCAGTCAACTTATAGATACTTGTACCAATGAAGAGGTCCTGGTGTATCTCCTTCGCCTTTAAGGGACCTGAATTTGTTATTGGGAATTTATCTGCCTATGGTTTTTCTTGATAGGGTTGGCTAAGCATGGTATAATCTTGATAGACTGAACTGTTTTTTGTGGCCATATGTTACTTTACCGTCTTGAGATTTAATGGAACCTTCAGATTTTGAAACATCTTTAGGACATACGATTATGATGATAGAGTTATCTGTAGAAGTTTGATGGCTGTACTTGACTTCTTTCAGAATCCCTCTCTTTAATTTGAAGTCTGAACATAGATCTGACTTTCTCTCTGGACAATCATCTCTTTCTTCGGATGACAAAGTGGGAGAAGAGGGTTGTCTTGCTGATTCTTACTCTGTATTTGTGAAGAAACTGGGACTTTTTTTATTTGTACGTCCCTTATCTCCAGGTTGTCTTGCTGATGTCAAATCTCTAGCATGGTGCATTGGTATGTGTGTTTTTATCTGGGCCTAACTGCAACAAGGTATTGTCAATCCAACGTTATTGAACTGTTCACAAACTTTCTGCATATCCATGTCGCTTAGATTTGGACAGGTTAGTGAGGTCATGTTTCATTCTTAAGTTCACTTGACTTGGCAGGGGTGAGATTTAGAATGACGCATGTCCTCTGTACTAGCTTATGTGCTGTGATTCTTATTTTCGATCATACTTCCAATGTCACATTTGTTTTCATATTTGAAAAGGAGCACGAGAAAAGAAATTTTTTGCAGATTATGCAACTATAGTGCCAACCTTAGAAAAGGTGGGAAATTGCAGCGAGGAAGGCTACTCTCAACAATGGGGTGGCCATTGAATTTATTAGAGCGCTAATGCTGATAGGTTGGCTAGACAGAATCCAAGTTGTTTAATTCAAAGAACAACATCTGTTGCGGATCACATACAATCTATGGTTTAAAATTGTCTGCTCTTTTTGATCACTTCTGTTTTCTTTTGTCGTAGTTAAGTCACCAAAACATCTAGAAGATAAGAGTTATTGGGCCATCATTTTGGTATAGCCAGAGAAGAGAAGAACTAGATCCTTTTGTTGCTGCTCAGTGGTGATGGACGCCTTGAGATTGTGGGAAACATGTGTCGGCGTGGGAGCAATAGACTTGTTTTTGGCATCTAGGCAGCAGCCATATTGTAATTCTCGCTTTGTAATGATTATGTGATCTTTTCTTGAGCTTTGGGTGAAGGTCACACTAGCTGAACCACTTGAAATTTCCTGCTTTGTTTATGTACGTGTGGATGGTTTAGGTTAGATGAAATGACAAAACAGAAAAATAAACAAGACCGTTGGTGGTTGTTCAAACCAAATCAAGTGATGATCTATTGCCTTTTCTGAAACGTTGAGTTTGGATGGTGAATGGTTCCAATTGATTCTAGTCCATTCAATTTTCATCAAAGAGGATGTTATTCGGTTCTCTTTCTTTTGTAGGTCAGTATTAACTTCAATTTGGAGTGTCCTTCAATCCGCTATGGTCTTTTCTAGCTGGATGTTAGAGGTTGGTTGGACAAGATCTTGATTCTTTGGCACTTTTATCTGAGTTCAGTTGGTTTTGGAAGGTCAATAACTATGGACTTTATTCGGTTGCAGGAACTGTTTAGGAGTCTGGAAAGCATGAGTTCCACATTAGTTCTAGCGAGCTTTTCTTCATTCTTATCTCATATGTGAACTGCAATCACTAGTTGGATCGCTGGGAAATCATCCAGATAGATAGTTTATTCTATCATGGTGCTCTTACAACATGATTTATTTTATCTGTTAACTGATATTGGATTTTTGAATATTGTAAGATAATAGCTCCTGTGCTTTGGCAGATAAGAGCCTTTCTCTGTGGGATTGGATTAAGAACTTTTCATTCGCTTGGTACCATGACTGGTATGCTTTCTATTAGTTATATTTTGTTTGTCTTACCTTCTTTTTCTATCATGGAACTATTGTGAATGTTATTCTTTCACTGAATTTTTGCTTTCGACGTTCTTAGGCACACATTCACTCAGAAATACATTTCTTGCATATGTATTTACTTGATGTAAGTCTATTTCAATTTAGCGTGGCAAGTTTGGTTTAACTGAAGAAGTTTTATCTGGTTATATGTTGTGCTTAAATTAGATGAGATTTGATGATGTTGATTGATTAAGATGGTAATCTTTTACGCTGAGGTAATATGCTGGTGTGACCTACTGCCACTTTTCCCTCTATATTATTTAGAACCGTGCAGGATTTGTTTTTTTCCCGGAATTATAAGTTTTTCACTATTTTTTGCATTTGCCTTAGTACTTTGTGATCTTTATAAGTGTTTTTCACTTATAGTTGATGTTGTTTGTTCGGTGATCTCTTCATCGTCTGAGGATGATAAATACAATAAAAGTGGTCAGTATGCATTGAATAATGTTTAGGCTTCTTGGAGGAGTGATGGCCCATTTTTGCAGTCCTGTTTGGTTGAGCTGCTGAGTAGTCTCCAGGATGGGCTATCGACTGAAATTGTGGTGATCTACTGCTTTTTTTTTTTTTTTGTGGGGCCCCGTTGATGATCGTTTGAAATTGGATGAGCAGCTATGGGGTTTGCTATGACTTTTTACTACCGTCCAACTGTTATTGAGGCTTTTGCTTCTGTTCAATACATAATGACTGAAGCTAACTTTGGTTGGTTAATTCGATTAGTTCATCGATGGTCGGCAAGTACGATGGTCCTAATGATGATCCTACATGTATTTCGTGTGTATCTCACTGGTGGTTTTAAAAAACCTCATGAATTAACTTGGGTTATAGGTGTGATTCTAGTTGTATTGACCGCATCTTTTGGTGTAACTGATTATTCCTTACCTTAGGACCAAATTGGTTATTTGGCAGTCAAAATTGTAACAAGTGTACCGGAAGCTGTTCCTGGAATAGGATCCTCTTTAGTAGAGTTATTACGTGGAAGTGCTAGTGTGGGACAATCCACATTGACTCGTTTTTATAGTTTATACATTTTTTTATTACCTCTTCTTACTGCTGTATTTATGTTTGTAGAAATTAATATTGGAGAAGAAAAGAGAGCGATGTAGAAATTGACAGAAGGAACGAGGAGAACGTGTAAACTGATTAGGGTTTACCACGTCTCACACCTTTTATTATTAAATAATACTTAATGACCATAATAACCCTATCAGTGTTAATGACCACAATAACCCTCACACTGTAACACTCCCCTCAAGCTGGAGCATGGATAACAAGCATGCCCAGCTTGTTACAAATATACTCAACCCTACTACTCCCTAAAGACTTGGTGAAAATATCAGCTAGTTGCTCACTGGTCCTAACATGACTAGTAGAAATAACTCCAGCTTGAAGCTTCTCACGGATAAAGTGACAATCAACTTCAATATGCTTGGTATGCTCATGGAATACTAGATTTGAAGCAATATGGATTGCTGCCCGATTATCACACCACAGCTTCATTGACGCAGGATCTTCGAATCCAAGTTCAACTAATAGCTAAAGTATCCAAATTAATTTATAAGTAGCTTGAGCCATAGCTTTGTATTTTGATTCCACATTGGATCTAGCTACAACACTTTACTTACTCTTCCAAGATACTAGGTTTCCTCCCACAAAATTGCAGTAACCCGATGTAGACCTTCTATCTGTAGGAGATCCAGCCAAATCAGCATCTGAAAATTGCTTCCACTCCTCTATGACTATGATCACCAAAGAAAAGACCACGACTTGGAGTTTTCTTCAAGTATCTCAAAATTCTGACTATAGCATCCCAATGAGAGGTACGAGGAGAAGACATAAATTGACTCACAACACTCACAGAAAATGAAATATCGGGTCGAGTGACAGTTAGATAATTCAATTTTCCAACAAGCCTTCTATACTGTTTTGGATCATTCAATAGTTCGCCTTCATGTGCCATTAATTTTGAGTTAACTTTCATGGGTGTACCTAAGGGTTTTGCTCCTAGCATACCCGTCTCTTTAAGCAAATTCAAAACATACTTATGTTGTGAGATATGGATACCTTTCTTTGCCTGTGCCACTTCGATACCCAAAAAGTGTCACGCCCCGAACCCCGAGCGTGTGCCCATCCCTACCTGGTCGATAATAATTTGCGACTTCCCAAGACGAGTCGCCGACCCTTTCCATTTTATTGCACATGCGGAAGAGAAAAGAAATCCCCTAACAGTAATCATCTCGGAATAGAAAAGCAAGATATGAATTCACAGAACAAACATGCTTTTATATTCACATAATGTCAAGTACAAGGTCTATGACCGAAAGGCCACAAAAACCAACTTCCAAAAAGAGACGGTTCTAGTTGACCTACACTTCACATCCTCCTCTCGGCTCCCGGTCCTCCACTCGATGACCCTGAAAATGTTGTCCCACAATGGGGTGAGATATCATCTCAGCGAGTCTAAGCTCTAAACCCCAATTAGGAGGGAAATACGCCCAGAAGTGCCCTAATCATGCAATCATACAATCATAGAGCCTTACTGTAGCACCCCCTCGGCACGCTCTCCCATCCGTTAGGGTCGCCACAGGTACTTATCACTTATCCTACTACATACCGGCCTAATAACTTTTCAATTAAAGTGGAACTATAGTTCATAGGGGTTAATCAATAAAATTCTTCTCCCCACCTTTTTTTTTCCTCAGCGCAGCTCATCAACAAAAGCATAAACGAGTCTCACCATCCTTACTCCAATAACAATAATGCAATGCACACCAACTACGCACCAAATGAAAAGACAAAGCCGAGTCACTTTTATTTACATTTTCATGATGGACATCTCGGGTCGGTATAGCAAAATGCCAAGATTTTTAACTATACTTGGCTATAACTCAAAAGAGAACTCGACCCTGCATTAAACATGTACATCCCTCCATCAACAAGCGTTAGCTATCCCAAAAAAGTTAGCTCCCACCAGTTATATGTGCCATCCCACCCAACCCGGTGCATTGGGCAGCGACGGTGGCAGCGGCAGCATCCCTAGCATCACCCCATTGCGTCGAACGTGAACAGACAAAAACTCTTGGATAACAGGGCCATTAGCAAAACTCACGTCGTACATCACCAGGACACGGACTCGGACATACACCAGATCAGGTACACTAATACAAGAATGCTCCATGCACTCCACCTCAATGTCAGTAGGTATGTCATAGAAGGTACCACGCACGATTAGTAAAAGAGGCATCTTTCTAATCTGAAATGTTAATCCCTAAAAGGGGTGAGTACAACCACTCAGCAGTAAATATCCACCAAACCACACAATGCTTCAAACAGAATAATCAAGGTATCATGAATAAAACACATATCATTCATGCTTTCAAGCATATCTCACCTTATAGCCATGCATATATCACCATACAACATGCATAAATCGCCATGCACTTGTACTTATATCATCAAGCAGCCATGCATATATTACCATGCAACGTGCATATACCACCATGCACTTATACATGTATCATCAAGCAGCCAAGCATATATCACCATGCAACGTGCATATACCACCATGCACTTATACATGTATCATCAAGCAGCCAAGCATATATCACCATGCAACGCGTATATACCACCATGCACTTATACATGTATCATCAAGCAGCCAAGCATATATCACCATGCAACGTGCATATACCACCATGCACACCATGCATGCATTCCCATGAGGTTCATCCCATGCCATATGATTCAATTCTCGATCTTTATCTTCCAATTAGATCACATCATTTATCTTCCTAAGGACCAATGTTTGCATCCCACAATTTATCGCTCGCATCCAACCTGGCATTGCGAGGAGCCTCCGGCACACACCTCCGGGCATCCGGCACACACACTCTAGGCATCCCGTACCCCAACTGGCATCACGAGGAATCCCCCCTGGCACACACCTCCAGGGCTTTTGGCACACACCTCCGGGCATCCCAACACTCCCGGGGCATCCGGCACACACACTCCGGGCATCCGGCACCCACACTCCAGGCATCCAACACTCCCGGGGCATCGTCGGCTCACACCTCTGACGATATCATCATTATCATAATTTATTTTCACACATGTATCTCAATTTCAACATGGCATTTGATGCAACAATATCAAAGGTCTCAACTAGTTTTTGATGTCATATAACATGCCATATGTCACCACATATACAGCATAATCAACCACTCAAGACATTATATCACATGGAGCAATTTCATTTATTTTTGAAAATACAGCAAAATTTCGGATAAAAACAGATTGCACTCCTTTGGTCATAATTCTTGAAAAATTAGTAAACAACCTTAATAAATTCTAAAAATTCAACATGTTATATACAAGATCTAGAGGAAAATATTCCGTGCAGAGACCATATCAAAAGAACATCATGCAATTCGGTACAGTTCATGCATCACAGTCCTTATAATTTCGGAATATTACCATACACAATTTCATTCACAAATTCAGTAAAAATCCTAAATCAACCCCAAAATTTCTGAAATTTTTATATATTATAGAAAAAGTCCAGAAGTAAATATTTCATGAAGAACTCGAAATCTAATTCGTGATAATTTAAGAACTATAACAGCCATAACCGTCCATAATCCTCGGCACCGAATTCCAGATCTAACCGTTTCGGATAAAGATTGTTTCACCAACCTAAACTCATCCATTTCCTCTAATATTTTAGTATGTTATTCCTTAAAATATCATCTTCAACTTTCATTCAGAACACAAGATCAAATTTCAACCGGAGAATTTTATAAAATTCACAGAATCACACTAGGTCAGCATTACGATTTCCAGATCTGACTTTTTCAAAGAAAAATAGTTTCACCGGTCTATACTTGTTCATTTATTCTGAAATTTTTATATGTTACTCTCCAAGAAGTCGTTTACAACTTTCATCAAGAAGTCAAAGCCAAATTCCCACTAGAAAATCTCATGCAACTCAAGAAATCAACAAAGGTCGAACTGTTTTTCCTAGAAACAGAACACTAGGCTAGAACACAACTCTTGTAGTTTCGAGATTTCACACTTCATCCACATCCGAAATTTACCCTTCATCACACACATAACACAGCAAGTAAAGGTAGATTAACGGACTCTACTTGCCTCTAATCCGAGCACAACACAGCAAGCAAAGACGGCGGGGCAAGGCGGGACTCGGCGGCTCGACGGCGACAACGAACCTCCTCCTTCTTCCTTTCTCTCTCGCTCGCTCGCTCTCCCTCTCTCGATTTCACTCTCTCTCTCTCTCGGTAACCCTCTCTCTCAATCCACCCACTCTCCCTCTCTTTTCTTCCCTTCATCATTAGCCATCATTTGATTTTGCATGGCTTGCTACACTTGGCTACTAGGGAAGGACACTTGGCACTTTTTGCATGCAAGGTTGGTGGGCTTGATGGGCCTTCCTTTTGGGCCGGGCCTCTCCGTCCACCCCTCTCTTCCACGATTGACGGCAGCTCCTTTCCTCCTTTGGGCTTCGCGGGCCAAGCCTAAATGGTGGGGCTTATGGGCTAGTTTGGTCCTTAATTATTCAGCCCACCATCATTCCTAATAATCCACTTTAATTTCCTACTTATATAAATACCTAGTTACACTTATTCACTTGGCCATAAAACTTGCAACATAAATAAATAAATTCCAGCTTATGAAACACATAGCCAAGAATAGAATTTTCCCCATCAAATAATTGTCCAATAGCATGCTTGGCCTTAATCTTATTGCATATCATGGGTCAAAGCACATCCAAGGGTTGTCATGAAATTCTAGGATGCCACACTTACCTTGGCCTTAGATCCACCCTACAGGTCAGTACAGTTTATAACTCAGACAACATGAAAGCATGAGCAACAACTAAGCTCAATCAACTGGAACACCATATCGAAATTCTCAATAAGCACATGAGTCCTGATTATAGGGCCAAATCATTATGACACGTCCCATACCGTGCCACGCAATTTTGTCTCATAATCCGGCGCATTTAACTCAATTAAACATGCGTTCCTAGTTTTGATCTTGGCATATAGCATGGCCTACTCTCTGTTCGGCAGTCTTCTGGCATTGCTAGGCATCGTCTCACCCCATTGAGCACGACACGTCTCTTTATCAGACGGCTTTCCCGAAGGAACATAGGGTACATAATTAACTACAACCGGCTTCCCGTTGTCCAGGGGGTATCCCGAATAGGGATAACGTTCAACTTAACAGCCCGGGACGATTTCTCTTAACCAACACACGATCACTCAAATATGGCCCAGGACACCATGCATTACACTCAAATGTTTCAATTAAAATGGTGAGCCTGGCCTTTTTCTTCATATTAGAAATTCACATGAAATTACTCGTGAGTGGGTACATAGTCAACTTGACCCAGAAAAATTGATATTTTTCCTTTTTGAAATCCCACTATTTCATATAGTATTAAAAACTATTTTTGGTGTCAAAATCCGACACCCGGGATTTTTTGAATAAATATTGGAAATTCACAATTTTTGGAATCAAATACCAAAAATCCCAAAAATCCAATCGGCACTTATTTTGCATAATTTAACACTCAATTGTAGAAATTAACCACACCATTACAATCAGCACGAAATTCCGGTCACCGGCAATCCCGGCCTAATTTCCAGAAAATATTTAATAATTAAATAATTACTGAAATTAATTAAATAAATCAACTTAAATTCTAAAAATACTAACCTAGGCCAGAATTATTATATTAATAACCAATACGGACTCGGAAAATTCCCGAACCCTTCTAGGTAAATTATACAATTTATTTAGGCCTTAGTTAAGCCATGCTAGCCACCTAACATGCTCAATTAAATAATTACATTTCTAATTTAATTTAACTAACCACCTAATTCTTAATAAAATAAATCTAAACACCCATTAAATGTCATTAGGCTAGTAAGTATAGTTTAGAGTATAAACTCACTAGTTAATTGCGGAAACCGGCTCACCGTGATGACGGTGCGACAGCGGCCGAAATCTAAATTTTCGGTGGCGTCGGGGGACTTGGCCCGGGCCTAAAACGGGCCCAACAAATCTAAGTCCAATATGAGATTTTCTTTTGAATTGGACTGGGCTGAAGTGGGCTGACTTCGCGGGCTGACTATGCGGGCTGACTTTGCGGGCTTGGGCCTCAAAATTGCGGGCTTCTGATTCTGCTGGGCTTCTAAAAGGCGTGGGCTTGCTGCTGGGCCAAGACTTGGGCTGTTGAACCAGGCTTTGCTGGGCCCGAACTTTTGCTGGATCCGATACGTTGCTGCACTTGTGGATTCGGTGGCCCAAAGGAGCTGCTGTCTTCGTTGCTGGCAGAGGAAACGCTGCTTCATGGAGCGAACCGAGCGGAGAGAGAGAAGCAGCTTCGGTCGCTGATGCTGGACGAAGACGCGGGCTGCTCGTGGGCTGACAAAGTGGAGGGGTGGCCTTCGATGGAGGTGCCGCGGATGCGCGGCTTCGTTGCTGGGTCAACGAATTCACTGAAGAAGCAACTCCGATTTCACTAGTTTGACTGAAGATGGCTGGGCAGAGGACGTGTGGCCAAGAGTTGCAGGGGCTGTTCGGTGCTCTGGCGGGAAACAAACAGGAAAGAGAGAAGGAGAGACACGGGCAGCTTCGAGGGAAAATGGGGTCGAGAAAACGCAGGGAGAACTGGAAGTAAAGGAGAAGCAGATCCGGTCGGGGCAGCTGGCCACATGCGACCAAGAGAGAAAGGGAAGAGAGAGTGAGAGTCGTGTGTGAAGGGATAAGGAGGAGCAGAGGTGTGTCGGCCACGATAGGGAAAGGAAACGTGCAATTAGAGAGAAAGGGAGAGAGAGATAAGAATAAATAAAAAGGAAGAGTCAATGAAAGAAGGCAAAAGGGAGACCAACTTCGTAGGGGACGTCGGCTGAGGCAAGACACACGTGCAAAACTCATGAGGAAAAGAGAAAGAGGAGTTCGCATATATGGATAAGGAGGGAAAGTGGGCCCATCGGTCAACATTTCAAAGCAAAGTAAGACTAAATTTGGGGAATTGTCGGCTATGGGTGACATGCGCAAAAGCCAGAGAAAAGAATAGAGAGGAAACGTGCGCGAAAGGTGGGACCAAGGAGAGGATTTTTAAATTAAAAAGAAAGCTTCAAATAGAGTTCTATAAATCCTAATTTCAGCTTAACTTCAAAATAACTATGACAATTGGTCAAGCTAGGCCAAATTCTATATCCACTTGTCCAAATTGAAGTCCCGTTGAAAGTCAGAATAAAACGGTCTTTAAATCTCACGAATTGCCTTTGAAACCGACTTTCATTTCATTTTTCTCGGCATTTGCTTTTCTGAACAAACACATCCGGTTGAGGTCTAATTTGAATTCAGAAAAAGCCCAAACAACTTCCATTCACCGATCCTCTTACACCAGATGCCAAAAGTCTCTTCAAATTGGCCAATTCGAGTTTTCGCTCATTCTCCGCATCATCCGCAAAGATTTTCCGTAAAAATCCTGAACTTGCCGGAAATTCCTTGAAAGGTGAGTCGACGTTCCTAGAATGACTCATGACACGACATGACTTTTAATTTCTGAAATCGAATTCAAACTCGTGGTTATTTTCACTCCGACACATTTTTAGCGTGACCTAGACTACTATACAGTTTTCAGAATTTTTTAATGCAAATGACCTATGGTCGATTTTCTTTGAGTCACAATGAACCCATTCGACACAATGGCGACTCTCGATTGTTGTGAAAATCTCAAGCATCCAAATACGGACACAAGGTACCAAAACGACAGTAAAATCAAAATAGTGCCGGTCGACGAGAATTTTCTAATTTAGTGAAGTCACCCATGATCGGCCACATATCTCAGTCGAACCGACCTATCTCTGATCTCAAATCAGTTTTATATTGTGTCGTAATGGCCTCTAAAGATGAGCACGGTCGAAAAGTCGATTCTTGATCGAATTCTCAAGTCTATTTGCCTTAAAATCTCTTAATGGCTTCCCCAAATGGTCTAGTTATCTCGTGAGTGGCCAACTCTAAGAAAAACACTATAATCGTGTTGATGAAAAACCTAACTTATCTGATTGAAATCAGGACCTAAAAATCAGGATGTCACAAAAAGTATCTAAGTCGTCCCAAATCCTTTGTTTGAAACTGTTATTGCAAATGCAATTTCAATTCATCAATCCTTGTAGAATCATATCTAGTTATGACAATATCATCCACATAAACTACAAGAAATATCCGACCAGCTTCTGAAACACGATAAAACATAGAATGATCTCCACTACATTTAATTAATCCAAACTGGAGCATCACTTCTGTAAACCTCCAAAACTAGGCTCTAGGAGATTGCTTCAAACCATATCAAGATTTCTTCAAACAACAAACATGACCAGACTCCCCTTGAGCAACAAACCCAGGTGGTTGCTTCATATACACTTCTTCATTTAAATCACCATGAAGAAATGCATTTTTAACATCAAGCTGAAAAAGAGGCCAACAAGCAGAAGCAACCAACGAAAGTAAAAGACAAACAGAGGCCATCTTAGCCATTGGAGAGAAAGTATCACCATAATCAACCCCATAAACCGTATCACCATAATCAACCCCATAAACCTGTGCATAACCTTTAGCAACCAATCTAGGCTTGAGGCGAGCAAGAGAACCATCAGGATTAACCTTAACAGTGAACACCCATTTACATTCGATAGTAGTTTTTCCTTCAGGTAGAGGAACAAGATCCCAAGTCTTGTTTTGGTCAAGTGCCATTAGTTCCTCCTCCATAGCTGTCCTCCAGCCTTGACTAGATAATTGCTTCAGCAACAGTTTTAGGAGTAGGATGTTTATCAATAGTGTCTAGACTAGCTCGAGAAGAAGCAAACAAACTAGAATAGGTGACAAACTGTGCAATAGGGTGTTGGGTACAACTGCGAACCCTTTGCGATGAGCAATAGGGATATCAAGATTAGTATGTGATAGGCTTACCTCAGATTTAGAAGATGAAGAAGATGAAATAGGCAGAGGTGCATCTGCGGGGGGCTCTACATGCTGATGATGACGTAAATTGTATACATGGTGAACTGGTGGAGGGATTGGAGGCGAATCCGAAGTGGGTTTCATAATGACATATGTAAAGGAATCATCATCCACTGTAGGAGGCTCCATTGGTTCATCAGAATAAATAGTTAGCTCAAAAAAGGAAACATCTGCAGTGGTGAAATACTTATGCAAAGGACAGTAACAATGATAACCCTTTTGTGTACGGGAATACCCCACAAAAATACATTTAAGAGACCGAGGGTCTAGTTTGGAAAGCCGTAGATGATGGTCACGAATATAGCAGACACAACCAAATATACGAGATGGTAAATAAAACAAGGGTTCCAAAGGAAAAAGAAGAGTGTGGTGTCACACCTTTAAGAACAGAGGATGGCATGCGATTAATAAGATAACATGTGGTCATGATAGCATCATCCCAAAAAGATTTGTCTACCTTCATTTCAAACATCAATGATCGAGCAACTTCTAGTAAGTGACGGTTCTTCCGTTCAGCGACACCATTTTGCTATGGTGTATCCTAACAAGAAGATTGATGAAGGATGCCCTGTTGAGTCATGAATTCAGAAAAAAAAGGATTAGAAAAATATTCTTTAGCATTATCACTTCGAAGAATACGAACATAAGCTGAAAATTGAGTATGCACTTCGTTAACAAATGCACAAAATATAGAAAATAACTCAGAACGACTTTTCATTAGATATAGCCAACTGGCTCTTGAATAGTCATCTACAAAAGTAATGAAGTACTTGAAACCCAACTTAGAAAGAGTAGGACAAGGACCCCATACATCAGAATGAACTAACACAAATGGCTTAGAGGCCTGTTTATTGACTCTTGGACGATAACTAATACGGTGCAATTTCCCAAACTAACATGACTCACGCTCAATACTAGATAAAGATTGAAACTGGGGATCTAACTTCTTTAAACTTTTCAAGGATGGATGGCCCAAATGACAAAGGATCTGATGTGGGGAAGCTGTGGAACAAACAACACTTGTAGTATCATCAAGCAAGTATAGCCCCCCTGACACATGTCCTTTACCAATTGTCTTCCTCGTCTTCAAGTCCTGGAAAACACAGAAATCGGGATAGAAAGTTACGGAACAATCATATGCTTTGGTAAGCTGACTGACAGACATAAGGTTGAATGGAAAACTAGGGAGATACATGACTGAAGATAAAGATATGGAGGATGTGGGGAATTATGCCTATCCCCTTCACTGTGGATAGAGAACCATTAGCTAATGTAACATTAGACATAGACTCATGAAAGTGAGAAAAGATACCTGAGACTCTAGTCATATGATCGGTAGCACCTAAATCAATGACCTAGGGTGTAGAGGCAGAAGAAAGATACGCTTTTGCATTACCTGTCTGAACAAAAGTAGCTGTGGAGGAGGATTGTGAAACCGGTTGGGAAATCTGGAGTTGATTATACCTAGCAAATTCCTCCTCCGAATTTTGATCAACTTTCCTCCCGCAGTGGATTGTGAAGAGGTACCAGATTCTATTGCATTGGCTACATTAGCTGTAGCCTGTTGAGAGGGCCTTCCATAAAGCTTATAACAGTATATCTGAATATGTCTAGGTAAACCACAGTAATGACAAGTTCGACCCAAACCGGTATTACCCCCTATGTCACTATAAGTGTTGTTAGCAGATGGTGGTTGGCCTTTAACAAAACTACGGCTGGCACCACCACTTCGATCACCACCACGACCTTGACTACCATCACGGTTTCCTTAAGCTACCAAGGTTGAGTTTTCACCACCACGACCTCGACTACCACCACGATTTCCTTGAGCTGCTAAGGCTGAGTTCTCACCTATAGAAAATGCATCCTTAGGTGGTTCACATGAGACCCTTTGAACATGAGCAAATGTCTCAGTGAGTGAAGTCACCCTATCTCCTCCAAGTATTTGGAAATGAACGGCATCATACTCTTGCCCTAATCCTCCTAAAAAACTCATAACAGCCAATTGCTCCCGTTGCTCCTGCATTTCCTTGACATTAGAAGTAATGGGTAGTAGAGAATTAAGCTCCTCATACATCCGTTTGAAATAAGCAAAATATTGAGTAAGTGACCGACCCTTTCTATCAGCCTTATAAAATCCCTGGACACTTAATATATCATTGACAGATTATTTTCTCCAGAATAAAGAACATTCAAGTAGTCCCACAACTCCTTCACAGTATTAATATGTGTAACCAAATCCGCAATTTGAGATTCCATGGAGTTCAACATTTGACCAAGAATTCTAGCATCCACAGTATCCCAATTTGTATCAGAGGCAGATCTTTTACCTTTAGATGATTATGTTGCTCTCTTCCAGTCAACACTAACAACACGATTTTCCTCCATTGTTGAAAATTGGTGATCCCTTCTAACTTCTTCTCTATCAAACGATTAGAGGATGTAGACACAACCTCAGCTACTACACCTCTATTCTCCGCCATAATTCGATGTGTACCAATATAACACAAGAACTTTCAGCACAATTATCAAATTCAAATCCCTCCAACTAATTCAATTCAATAAACTACCGTGATTTGTTTCAAACAGTCAAAATCTCCATAATACTTCAATCAACTCATCCTATTTCATCAAGACAAACGCCCAAATCATAGATTATGCCCAACCAGAAACCACTTCATCCAACATCAATTTCGTGGTGAACAAAATCAGCATCTCTATCAAACAAGTTGCTGCAATTTTTTTTTTAATTGGAGAATAATGGACACACGAGCGAACCTTAGAGGACCACACCAATCAGATCGGCTTACACAGAGGGGCGCGATCTCAACCAGCGTCAAATCTTGAATGGATGGACAAGACTGCGTGACGCTGGACGACATCGGATCTAAGCCAACGAGGCCAGATCTGAGCCGACTATGCTAGTCGGCATCAAATCTAGACTCGAGAGGGCTGGCCAACACTGGCTTGGGTTGAGTGATGCTTGTTGATGTGGCTCTGATACCATGTAGAAATTAATATAGGAGAAGAAAAGGGAGCGATGTAGAAATTGACAGAAGGAACGAGGAGAACGTGTAAACTGATTAGGGTTTACCGCGTCTCACGCATTTTATTATTAAATAATACTTAATGACCATAATAACCCTCACACTGTAACAATGTTAATGCATTTTCTAATGAGACGTAAGCAAGGTATTTTCGGTCCTTTATAGAGAATATAGATCATAGATATTTGTAATCAGTAAATGTGCTAGATCAGTAGCATACATGAATCAATAGTCATGTCTATTCTGGATGGCCTTTTCCTTCGAATGTCAATATGGATCTTTATTTAATCATTGGATGATTACCTTATTGGGTGAATTTAGAGAGTGAACTGTCTTTCTTGTCCAATTTACTTTTTGGTAATTTTTTGTTTTCAATTGTGGACAGCACCGTGATTCTTTGCTAGGAACATTGATCTAGCGATTGGACATATTACGCTTCTCCTTCCTTAAGTGTTTGTCTTTGTGTTGTTCTTTACCAATTTCTAATTGGGAAATTTGTGTCACCTTGAGCATTTCAGGGGAGACAACCTACATCAGGATCCTGCTCAAGATTGGATGGACTTGGTAGTATATTTTGACATTTTGCTTCTCATTGGATTAGAGGTGGAGCGTTGTCTCATTTGGATTTTAGCTCTTTGGCAAAGTGTCTTTGCCATGTTGATCTTCTATGAGGTAATGATAGTTTGCAGCCATCAAATGCTAGGATTGCACTTGCTATGAACATGCATGAATTGTACACTTTGCAGTATCAGTTGGATGATGGTCAAATATTATAAAAATAGAATTTTGTACATTTGTCTATGCAAGTGCTATATTTTTTCTAGTTGTTATTATCTGTTTTAAACAGTGTGTATCAAGTTCCACTAGTGTACAAATCTAGCTGTTTGTTATGTCTCTCTAACTCTATGTTATACATTTTTCCTTAGAGGTCAGGAAAGAGGATCCTTGTGCTCCAATTATGGGAAGAGGGAAGGATCTCTTGATTTCATTGAACTTTATGCAGCTTGGATATTTTTAAAATAAATGATCCTTATATTTGTAGAACTGTCAAAAATAGTTGTGGATAGAGTAGCACCTGGAAAAACAAGGATTAGTAGAGATTTCAATAAGCTAGATATGGTTACAAAGAGTATGGTGCAATCTTTACCATGATCCATATTCAACGATAGCATCACCAAAAGCATAAGAAAATTCACATAATGAAAATTGTGCAAAACATAAGATTGGCTGGAGGAATTCTAACAAGCAAGTGAAGTTAACATTTGAACATATACCGAGTTTTGTGGTATGCATGACACTAGTTGTTTCGTTGCAAAGAGAGTTCTTTCAGCACGAAATGGGGTGACCGTGCTGCTATTTTTCACCTCCCGACTGGTGGACAAAGGCATAGATTTCGATACTCTCCTCCAATAGCAATTACCAGCTATGATGAAATATATAATGAATTTGAAGTGCTACTACTACTAAGTTATATCCTTGAGAAGTTACTGATTAAGTAGCCATAACTTCTAGTTGCTATTCCATTCTATAGAAGTTGATCCTAAGATGGTTGATACTTAGTGCATGAGAGGTTTGATTGCCGGTAATGCAATAGCCTTTGTAGAGGAACTACAGGGTTTGCACACCCAATTGCCACCTTTCGCAATTGATGTCGGACAACCTAAATAGCCTTGCTCTCCTGTCGAACAATACTTTTCCTTATATTTATAGAATAGGACTCTATGCTCCTTTCGTATCTGATCCTTTCCTTATATTTGTAGAACTGTAAAAAATAGCTGTGGATAGAGAGTAGCACCCGGAAAAACAAGGATTAGTAGAGATTTCAATAAGCTAGATATGGTTACAAAGAGTATGGTGCAATCTTTACCATGATCCATATTCAATGATAGCATCACCAAAAGCATAAGAAAATTCACATAATGAAAGTTGTGCAAAACATAAGATTGGCGGGAGGAATTCTAACAAGCAAATGAAGTTAACATTTGAACATATACCGAGTTTCATGGTATGCACGACACTAGTTGTTTCATTGCAGAGAGAGTTCTTTCAGCACAAAATGGGGCGACCGTGTTGCTATTTTTCACCTCTCCACTGGTGGACAAAGGCATAGATTTCGACACTCTCCTCCAATAGCAATTATCGGCTACGATGAAATATATAATGAACTTGAAGTGCTGCTACTACTAAGTTATATCCTTTAGAAGTTACTGATCAAGTAGCGATAACTTCCTAGTTGCTATTCCATTTTGTAGAAGTTGATCCTAAGGTGGTTGATACTTACTGCATGAGGGTTTGATTGCCGGTAATGCGATTACCTTTGTAAAGGAACTGCAAGGTTTGCACATCCAATCGCTGCCTTTCACGGTAGATGTCGAACAACCTAAGTAGCCTCGCTCTCTAGTCGAACAACGCTTTTCCTTATATCTACAGAATAGGATTATGCATCCCTTTCGTATCCGATCCTTTCCTTATATTTGTAGAACTGTGGGAAATAGCTGTGGACATAGTAGCACCCGGAAAAACAAGGATCAGCAGCAGATTTCAATCAGCTGGATATATTTACAGAGAGTATGCAATCTTTACCATGATCCACATTCAACAATAGCATCACCAAAAGCATAAGAAGATTAACATAATGAAAGTTGCGCAAAACGTAAGATTGGCCGGAGGAATTCTAACATGCAAATTAAGTTAACATACAAAAATATACCAAATTTCGTGGTATGCACAACATTGGTTGTTTCGTTGCAAAGAGAGTTCTTTTAGCGTGAAATGGGGCATCCATGCTGCTATCTTCCGTCTCCTAGCTGGTGGACAAAGGCACAGATTTTAGCACTGTCCTCCAATCCCAACTATAAACTACGATGAAATATATAATAAATTTGAAGTGCTGCTAGGACTAAGTTATATCCTCGAGAAGTTACTGATCAAGTAGCAATAACTTATGAGTTGCTATTCCATTTTGTAGAAGTTGATCCTAAGGTGGTCAATACTTACTGCATGAGGGGTTTGATTGCCGGTAATGCAATTGCCTTTGTAGAGGAACTATAGGATTTGCACATCCAATCACTGCCTTCTGCAGTAGTTGTCGAACAACCTAGATAGCTTCGCTCTCCTGTCGAACAATGCTTTTCCTTATATTTATTGAACAGGATTCTGCGTTCCTTTCGTATCCGATCCTTTATGTATATAGAACTGTCAAAAATAGCTGTGGACACAGTAGCAACCGAATAAACAAGGATCAGCAGCATATTTCAATCAGCTGGATATAGTTACAAAGAATATGGTGCAATCTTTAGCATGATCCGCATTCAACGATAGTATCACCAAAAGCACATAATGAAAGTTGCGCAAAACATAAGATTGGCCGCAGGAATTCTAACAAGCAAATTAACATATGAACATATACCAAGTTTTGTGGTATGCATGTGTGGCACCCCTCGACGGCCCCCGATCCGCTAGGGTCACCACAGTTCGCTTTTCCTTTTTCTTTCCCAAATAACAAGTCACTCTGATACCATTTTTAGTTGCAGCGGATCCATACAACCATGGGGGTTTACATCTTTTATTAACGGTCCCTTGTGCAATTTACATAACGGAAGCATATCCAACAATTCCCTTCCCTACATTCAGAAATCGATGCACACCTACCAAACATTTTATATAAGTTAAAACCGAACACGTTTATTTACATAGAGCAGATGTACATCATTCATCGGTACATCAAAATGCCGTAGTCTTCTATACTCGGCTACACTTCAAAAGATGACCGACATCTCTTCCAACAGTCATACACTTAAAGTCCATCGATCAGTAACGGCGTCCAAAAGTTCCCTCTTTTGCTATCCTTCTCCTCGCGGTCATATCCAACCGCTCAATCCATCTACTAATCTGAAATGTTGGTCCCAAAAGGGCGAAGTACAACCACTCAGCAGGTAAAGGAATCCAATAACAACTCAATGCATCATACAAATCATACATGCATTGCAGGCGTAACTTACCTTGCAGCCATGCGCAATACTATCATGCATCATCATCACAATCATAACACATACATGTGTATTATCATGTCATACTCATATCATCGTCATCATAACATTATTATATCACACACATGTCATCATCATCATATACATGACACCATCATACCATACACATATCATCATCATCATGACATCATCCTATCACACATGTCATCATCATCATGACATCATCATATCACACATGTCATCATCATGACATCATCACATCATACATGTCATCATGCCATATCATATATCATCATCCTCATCATCATCATCATGCATATCATCATGCATATCATACCATGGGTGATCATCATATCACATCACATATCCTCATCATCATCATGCATATCATCATGCATATCATACCATGGGTGATCATCATATCACATCACATATCATCATCATCATCATGCATATCATCATGCATATCATTATGCCATAGGTGATCATCTATTTCATCATCATCATGCATATCATCATGCATATCATTATACCATGGTTTAATTTCCACTTTTAACTTTCAATTGATCACCACATCACCCATTCCTCAAATCATCAATTCATCATCCCCTCGGGCAAAGACCTCCGAGGCTTCCGGCATTCAGCCATCCCATGGCCACCGGGCATCCGGCCCCCCACATTCCGGGCATCTCGCATCCCAACTAGCATCACGAGGCATTCCCTTCGGGCAGAAACCTCCGACAGGGCTTCCGGCCTTTACCCTTCTAGCCAGGCATCTCGCACCCCAATCCTGGCATCGCGAGGCATTCCCTTCGGGCAAAGGCCTCCGACAGAGCTTCCAGAATTATGTACCGACATACCACCAGGCCTCCCCTGGAATTACGTACCGTATACCACCGGGCATCCCAACACTCCCGGGGAATCTTGGCAATGTATCTCTATACATTCCGGCCATCATCCTCCACCACAACCATCTCCTTATTTACCATTATCCACATTTACCATTTCTTTATCTCAATTTAACATAGTAATTGGCATGGCATCAAACAAATCACACTTGACATGGAATTCACACTTGCATCTCAATTCAATGTCATACGCATATACCAAGACTTTATCACATATACATCTCAATTCAATACATGTACAAAGACCTCATCACACATATGCCACACAAATAAAATTGAATCCATGGCCAAATAAAAATCTATTTTATTTTATTATTATTTTATTATTTTATTTATTTATTATTTATTTATTTATCTTATTATTTAATATCATTAAATTCCCAAAATTATCAAAATCCAAGAAATTATTAAACAAACGCATAGGATGATAATTACTTGCAAAATTCTTGGCCAAATTGAATTTTTACTAAATCTCACAATTTTCCCAAAACATCCTATGATTCTCGGGTTAAACCAAATGCATGGTTTCCGAATAAATTCAATTAAAATATCCATATGGCCTTCAAAAATTATGAAATTTTACTGGGTTATAGCCAAGACATTTTCATACAACTTTCATGAAGAACTCCAAGTCATATTCCTTATAGATTATTTTATTCAAACTCACGAAGCTTCTGGAACCCTTACCGCATCGTCCAGAATACACATCTCCGAAATACTGAGATTTAACCTACCTATGCTCTTTCGTTTTCTATGGAATTTGGATATGTTATGTATCAAGGTGTCCTTTACAAGTTTCATGAAGAGATCTAGGTCAAATAACCAAATTATGGTCACCATTTAAGTCCATGAAGTCTCGGGTGTCTCGGAACACATCACCAGAATCATCGTCTCCAAGATCTAGCCGATTTACTAGGCTATACTTGTTCCAAGAACTCCAAGTCATATTCCTTATAGATTATTTTATTCAAACTCACGAAGCTTCTGGAACCCTTACCGCATCGTCCAGAATACACATCTCCGAAATACTGAGATTTAACCTACCTATGCTCTTTCGTTTTCTATGGAATTTGGATATGTTATGTATCAAGGTGTCCTTTACAAGTTTCATGAAGAGATCTAGGTCAAATAACCAAATTATGGTCACCATTTAAGTCCATGAAGTCTCGGGTGTCTCGGAACACATCACCAGAATCATCGTCTCCAAGATCTAGCCGATTTACTAGGCTATACTTGTTCATTTCTCTTAAAATTTGAGTATGTTGTATTTTAAGGTGTCCCCTACAGCTTTCATGAAGACATCGAAGTCAGATCTTCAACAAAAATCAACATGCAATCAAGAATCCAGCAAGAGGTCAGTAAAAACTTTACAGATCTGGGGTCTCCGTAGAATGAGCGTTTAACCCCTTAAATCTCCATCATTTTCCATGAAATTTTAGTATGTTATATTTCAAGATGTTAGCTACAACTTTCATGAAGAAATAGAAGCCAAAATCGAACTCCAAATATGCATGCAAGCTCATACAACATTCTGACTCAAACTGTTCGAACGAAAACAGCCATACCATTCAAGAATCAAGCCATCAATACTTCGGTTTTCCTCACCTAAACACCCAAACTCGACACTATATCAACCATACATGTAACAAACACACATGCAAGAGCAGCAAAGGACCCCCAACTTGCCTCTAGACCACACGAACGGCGGCACACCGGCGACGGACGAACGGACCTCCTCCCCCGCGCGGCTTCTCCCTTTCTCTCTCGGTTCCTCACTCTCTCTCGGCAACTCTCTCCCTTTGGCCGAATCCTCCACCAGCCACTCTCTCTCTCTCCCTCTCTCTCTCTCTTTTGGATGCTTATATTTTTGCATGCATTCTTAGTTTGCATGAGGGACAAGTGTTCTCATGAGGAGAACAAGTGGCAAAAAGGAGAGGACAAGTGTTGGAGGACATGCAAGGTGGGCTTTGGGCTTGGGCCTTTATGGGCTGGTCGAATAGGGGGCTGGCGTGGGCTGGCTGGATGGGCTTTGGGCCTAAAAATCAGCCCACCCCCTCCTATTCCTATTCCATTTAATCCCCAATTAAATAAACACCTAATTTTAACTTATAAGCCCACAAAACTCTATAATTTAAATCAATAAAATTCTACTTATAAAGTGCACCACCAAAAATAAGTTTTTCTATATCAATTTGCACTTTAATGATTCCTTGGGTCACTTGAAGACGCACTTCTATCCAAACAATCATCCTTTACAATGCTTGGCCTTAGAATTTCGGCCCACTAACCTTTTAATAATCTATTAACATTTTCCACTTAAATAAATACCTAACTTGCAAAAATAATAAGGCCATAAAACTTGTATTCACAAATCCATAAATTATAATTTATGATGCACCTGGCCAATGATAGGATTTTCTTTCCTACCAAATAATTATCCCTTAAAAGCTTGGCCATTTATCTTATTGCAAATTATGGATTAAATGGCCATAAAATAACTTGATGGTACTTCCATCACCTATTCATAGACTTTAATGTAACTAGAGGTCATTATGAATTTTTGGGATGCCACAGCATGACATTGGTTGTTTCTTTGCCGGGAGAGTTCTTTCAACACGAAATGGGGTGATTGTGCTGCTATCTTCCGCCTCTCTACTAGTGGACAAAGGCACAGATTTCAGCACTGTCCTCCAATTCCAACTACCGGCTACGACGAAATATGTAATGAATTTGAAGTGCCACTAGTACTAAGTTATATCCCCAAGAGGTTACTAATCAAGTAGGGATAACTTCCTAGTTGCTATTCTATTTTGCATAAGTTGATTGTAAGGTGGTCAATACTTACTGCATGAGGGGTTTGATTGTCAATAATGTGATTGCCTTTGTAGAGGAACTGTGGGGTTTGCACATCCAATTGCTCGTAGTAGATGTCGAACAACCTAGATAGCCTCACTCTCCTGTCGAACAACGCTTTTCCTTATATTTATAGAATAGGATTTTGCATTCCTTTTGTATCTGACTAATTGGATGCTAATGTGAAGGTGATGAATTCATACGGAAGAATCAGCAATGCAGAAACTCTTTGTACAAGGGAATCGAAGATACATAAGTAGGAAGATATATTTGTAAAGATCAAGATTGATCAATGAAAACTCTGTTTTCTTCTCTTCTCTTGATCACAATGTACTTCAAGATTTGTACATCAATGAATAGGAAATCTCTATATTGATTCCATACTCTCATCTTATCTCATCCGTATATTCTTTGTGCTTATTTCTACGAGAATATGATGAGAGTATCGAAGACTCGAAAGACCACTTTTTGTAAAACTATATACATTTCCTATTTAAGAAGACGAAGACTAACTGAAAAACTAACTTCGTTTTTGACTTCCTAACCGGCGACGACTTCACATGTCTTCATAGAGGCAATCCGCAATCCGCAATCCGTGTTTATCTTCTTTGACAACTTTTCCATCGTTGATCACAATCTTTATTACTCTTATCTTAGTCGTTCATTTTCATTGGTATCGATCCACGAGTCACTTCTTCTCTTCTTGCTTGTATCAGCTTCACTTGCTTTTCTCTTTTGGCAACTTCAGCAGCCTTAGCAGCATCCTCTGTTCTCTGTCGATATATCTTAACATTCCCCCTCAAACTGGGAATAGGTGGAGAACCAAGTCCCAATTTGGTGCGTAGTTGACAATGTGTAAAGTGTGAGAGAGATTTGGTGAAAATGTCAGCAATTTGCGAATTGCTCGGGACATACTGAACATTGAGAGATCCTGAGGAGACTTTTTCTCGAACAAAGTGGAAGTCGACTTCAATATGTTTTGTGTGAGCATGTAATATAGGATTTGCAGTGAGAGCAATAACTGATTTATTGTCACAAAATAGATGTGTAGGATAGGTGAGAGCACATCCTATGTCTCACAAGACAAAACTGATCCAGGTGAGTTCAGCAGAGGTGGAAGCAAGTGCATGATACTTAGCTTCTGTAGAGGATCTGCTTACTGTGGTTTGCTTCTTGGCTGCCCAAGAAATAAGGTTGGAACCAATATAAGTACAAAATCCTGTAGTTGATCTTCGTGTTTCTGTACACCCTGCCCAGTCCGCATCTGAAAAACCATACAGATGTGAAGATCTTTGAGAATGAATGAATAGACCAAGACTGATAGTGCCTTTGATGTATCGCAGCACCCTTTTAAGTCTAGAAAGATCTGCCAGAGTTGGTGTCTATAATTTCTGACATAGTAAATTGGTAGCATAGGCTATGTCAGGTCGTGTCAAAGTGAGATATTGAAGAGCACCTACCAAGCTGCGATACTCAGTAGGATTGGACAAAGGAACAGAGTCTTGTTGCATGATAATTGGCTTTAGGGACAGAGGAGTAGCAATTGGTTTACATTCAGCCATGTGAGCTCGAGTGAGAAGATCACTAGCATATTTGGTCTGACACAAAAACAAATGATCCGAATTTTGTTTGACTTCGATGCCAAGAAAATAATGCAGAGGGCCAAGATCTTTCATGTGAAATTTGAGACTGAGAGAATGAATAAGAACAGAGAGTAATTGAAAGGAACTCCCAGTTAAGACAATGTCATCAACATACAATAGTAGAAGAATGGTATCATGTTTATGATGATATATGAACAAAGATGGATCTGTAGAGTTGCAAAAGAATCCATATTCGAGTAAAAAATCACTGAACTTATCAAACCATGCTCGAGGAGCTTGTCGAAGCCCATAGAGTGATTTTCTGAGTAAACACACATGATAAGGTCTCTGTGGGTCTTGAAAACTAGGAGGCTGCTCCATGTAAACTGTTTCATTAAGTGTGCCATGTAAAAATGCGTTTTTAACATCAAGTTGATGAACAGGCCACTGTCTCATTTTTGCTATAGATAGAACTATTCTGATTGTGGCATGCTTGATTACTGGACTAAAAGTCTCTGTGAAGTCAATGCCTTCTTCTTGATGGAATCCTTTAGCAACTAAACGAGCTTTCAATCTATCAAGACTGCCATCAGATGCAAGTTTTGTTTTAAAGACCCACTTGCAGCCAATTACATTCATGTGTTCAGTTCGAGGAACTAAGTCCCAGGTTGTATTTTGATATAATGCATCCATTTCTTCTGTCATTGCTTTATGCCAACCTTCATGTGCTAATGCAGATTTAATTGTCTTTGGTTCAGAAGGTACCGCATAGACAGCAAGACATGCATACCTGGGATTCGGTTTGATAATTCCAGACTTTGATCGTGTCTGCATTGGATGACTGGAAGTTGTTTCCTGTATTGAGTGACTAGAAAGAATCCCTTGTGATGTATGAGAAATAGCTTGGTCAGATCCAATACTTGTACTATTGGGTAGTGCTGTATCAGCATCAGGTATGTCTTGATTTTGTACAGATGAAGTTTCCGCATCATGTGTGACCATTGTAGAAATGACATGTCTCGATTGATCAGTATAGGATATAGAATTTTGTTGTGAATCCTGAGAATTGATGACAGTATTGTCTCTATCGAGTTGCAGATGGGCTGCACATGTATGAGAACCATTATAAGGTATAGTAGAGACTGTTTCTTTGTTTGCTGACTCTGTTAATTGAACTTCTTCTGCCCATATCTGGTATAATGTTGTAAGTGGTGCATACTTTGTCAAGCACAACTTAGCGAATGGGAAAGACTTCTCATCAAACTTCACATGTCTACTGACATATATTCGACCTGTTGAAGGCACAAGACATCTGTAGCCTTTACGATGGTCACTATACCAATGAACACACAAGTGAGAGATCTTGGATCAAACTTATGCTGAGCATAGGGTCGTAAACATGGATAACAGGCACAGCCAAAAACTCTGAGGTGATCATAAGTTGGTTCTTGGTGATACAACTTTCTATGTGGTGATTGCATTTGCAATCTTGGTGTTGGAAGTAGGTTGATGACATAGTTAGCTGTAATGAAAGCATCAACCCAATACTTCAGTGGAACTCTACCATGATATAACATGGCAAGACCTAATTCAACAATATGCCGATGCTTCCTCTCAGATATCCCATTCTGTGCAAGTGTATAGGGACAAGAGAGATTCTGTTTTATACCACAGTCTTGCAAATGAGCTTGGAATCTGTGGCTAAGAAATTCTCCTCCCCCATCACACTGAAAGACCTTGATTTTCGACTCAAATTGGTTTTCTACTTGCTTTTGAAACATAACAAAGATCTTATAAAAGTCTGACTTCAATTTTAATGGATATATCCAACTATATCGAGAGAAATTATCCACAAACAAAACATAGTACTTGAAATTCTGAAATGAAGTCACAGGTGATGGACCCCATATATCATAGTGGATTTTCTGTAAGGGCATAGTTGTTACAGATTCAGAGGATGGAAATGGTAAAGCTGCATTCTTAGCAGTTTGACAGCTGCTACATACACTCAGCATCCTACTGTTACACTGAATGAGTTTTTGATTCTGCAAATACTTCAAGATATGCAGATTGGTGTGTGCTAATCTTTGATGCCATGTGTCCTCTTCTACTACTCTGTATCTCTGAGCTAGAAAGGCTTGTGTTGTTTGTGAATTCACTTGATATAGTCCTTTAGTTTTCCTTCCGAGCAGCAAGGTTGTGTTGGTCCAATTGTCCTTTATATATACACCAAATTTGTCAAAGACAAATGAGCATGGATAATCATCTGTTAATTTGGATACTGACAACAGATTTTTCTTTATATCAGGGATGATTAGAACATCATTTAGAGGCAATAGACTTTCTCAAGTATGCAACAATGTATTACCAGTACGTGTAATTGACAAGTGTGATCCATCACCAATCATGACAGTGTCATATCCAGTATATTCAGAAGGGTTTTGAAGTATACCGGGATTAGCTGTAATGTGTGCGGTTGCACCAGTATCTGGATACCACTCGCTGCCTTTGGCATCCTCGAGATGTATAGCTGCTAAAGCTGTTGGTATCTCCTCAGCTTGATACGAGTTATCAAATCTATACCAGCAGTGCAAAGCATCATGGCCTGGTTTCTTGCAGATTTGACACTCTGATTTTATGTTGTTAATTGGCTTCTCATCCTGCACATTCTTAGGAAGAGTTAGATTAGAAGCTTAAGATTTCACTTCTTGATATCTCTGTGATGGACCAGCATAAGGATGAAATCCAGAGGTGAAAACAGAGTCAGAAGAACTGTAATAAGGTTTGGTTCTCTGATTTTCTTGCATATAACTGATATTGCTGGACCTGTAACCTGAGTTGTCTCCAAGATATCTGAATCCACGGCCTCTGTTATTAAGAGAACGTCCTCTTCCATAGCTACGACCTCCTCTGTAATTACCTCTTTGAGCTGCAAAGCTTACATTTTGAGGAATATATCCTCCATCAGTAGTTTCTTTAAACTGTGCTTGAGAGTATCTTTGCCCAAAGTAAGCCATATTGGGGTTAAATTGAGTCCTAGAATAATTCTGCATTCTTGACTCGAACGTTTCTAATTGTGCAATTACCTCATCATACTCAGGTTGAGGTTTTAGACAATATATTGTTGTTCGAAAACTTTCATACTCAGCTCCTAACCCTTCCAATACACCAAACAGCTTGGTTATGTCATCCACTGGTTTCCCGATAGCATTTAACTGATCACATATTGACTTATATTCCCTAAGATAGACTGAAAGATCTCGATCATGTTTTTGACAAGCTTGAAGTTTCCCCCTCAATTCAAACTCTCTTGTTGCTGACCTTTGTGTGAATCGATTCAAGAGTGTCTGCCACACTTCATAAGATGTTTCTAAGCCAATTATTAAGCTTAGTATATTCTTAGAGACAGCTCCACTTATCCATGAGGATACTAGTTGATCTGTTTTTGTCCAGTCAATATAGTCTGGATTTACAGCCTCAGCTTCACCTCTTTCAACTGTATTCTGCAGCATTCGAGGAGGTGGTTTAATATCACCATTAACGAAGCCAAAGAGTTCTTGACTTTTCAAAAACCTATGGATCTGAGCTTGCCACAAAAGGAAATTGTCTTCGGCAAGTTTGATTGTGACAAAGTTAGAAATATTCACATGTATAGGGAAGGGATACCTCGATGCTCTTACTGCCATTGTTGTATTCTTTCAACTATGAAGTAAACAGGATAGCAATGGTGTTTATGAAAAGACTAACACAGTTACCGTGATACAACAATCCGTACTGCTTCAGCTCCTTCTTTCTCGATCAAACAAGTAGCTACTGAATGGATCCTTCTAGTTGTAATGATCGCCCTGCTCTGATACCATGTGAAGGTGATGAATTCATACGGAAGAATCAGCAATGCAGAAACTCTTTGTACAAGGGAATCGAAGATACATAAGTAGGAAGATATATTTGTAAAGATCAAGATTGATCAATGAAAACTCTGTATTCTTCTCTTCTCTTGATCACAATGTACTTCAAGATTTGTACATCAATGAATAGGAAATCTCTATATTGATTCCATACTCTCATCTTATCTCATCTGTATATTGCTGTGCTTATTTCTACAGAGAATATGATGAGAGTATCAGAAGACTCGAAAGACCACTTTTTGTAAAACTATATACATTTCCTATTTAAGAAGACGAAGACTAACTGAAAAACTAACTTCTGTTTTTGACTTCCTAACTGACTGACGACTTCACATGTCTTCATAGAGGCAATCCGCAATCCGCAATCCGTGTTTATCTTCTTTGACAACTTTTCCATCGTTGATCACAATCTTTATTACTCTTATCTTAGTCGTTCATTTTCATTGGTATCAGTCACAGTCACTTCTTCTCTTCTTGCTTGTATCAGCTTCACTTGCTTTTCTCTTTTGGCAACTTCAGCAGCCTTAGCAGCATCCTCTGTTCTCTGTCGATATATCTTAACAGCTAACACCAACGTGAGTTGGGAGATTATGAAGCAATTAAAAATACTTTAATTGGCTCGAATACCTGTGATGTAAGTACATATCAATTTATGTTATTTTAAGTTCATTTTTCAAACAACTCATATCTTTTCATTGGGCTAGGTTCATCAACAAAATTCAAGTATCATTTTAGCATTTAAAATGAACTATTTCGATCGCCATTTCAAAAAGGGGCATCCGTCCAGAGTTGAATGTTTTTTTTTTCAACAACACTAGGCACATATTCTTTTGAAAAGAAAAAATAAAGGCTAGTAGTAAATAAAAAAAAAAAAAAAGATAAGCAAATAAACAATAACAAAAATTAAAAACAAATAAAAAGAAAAGAATAAAAAACAATCGATTCAGTTTTCGTTCCACTCACGCAGCCCACAAATGGTCTAGGCCCATTAAGGGCACACAGAGGAGAGCCCTCATTGTTAACCGACAATAGCATCCACCATCCACCGTCTCTGGACACCGTTCGCTGTCTCCGATCATCAATAGCTGCCGTTGAGTTCCCACTGCTAGCCACCTCAAGCTCAATCAGCATTGAAACAGAGAGGCTTGGGCACAACAACAATGCATTATTCTTCAGCTATCAAGGCTTTACATGTTAACTTGCCAATTTCTTTGTTCTTTTGCTCTCCTAAAAAAAAAAAAAAAAGAGAGAGAGCAGAAGTTCATTTGGTAATATTAACTAATTTTTTCTATTCCCCGAAATCGAAAAGTAACCGGGGAATAGATTTGAAATAGAAAAAAGAAGTAGAAAAAAGTGATTTTTTGTTTCCAATAATAATTTCTAGAAATAAATTATTTTTTTCTTTTCTTTTTCTTACTCATCTTTCTTTCTAGTTTGTGAATGAAAGAACAAAATAGAACTGTCGAAAATAGCTATGGACATAATAGCACTGGAAAAACAAGGATTAGTAGAGGATCTCAATCAATTGGACATAGTTATAGAGAGTATGATGTAATCTTTACCATGATCCACATTCAATAATAGCATCACCAAAAGCATAAGAAGATTCACATATAGAAAGTTGTGCAAAACAAGAGATTGGCTAGAAGAATTCTAAAAAGCAGATCAAGAAGGCATTTTTGCCGTCGTCTCTTACAAATTAAGTGGACATACAAACATGTACTGAGTTTTGTGGTATGCACAACACTAGTTGTTTCGTTGCAGAGAGAAGTCTTTCAACACGAAATGGGGCGACCGTGCTGCTGTCTTCCGCCTCCACATTGGTAGACAAATGTGCAGATTTTGACACCGTCCTCTAATCCCAACTGTACGCTACGACGAAATATATAATAAATTTGAAGTGTTGCTACTACTAAGTTATGTCCTCGAGAAGTTACCGATCAAGAGCAATAACTTCCTAGTTGCTATTCCATTATGTAGAAGTTGATCCTAGGGTGGTCGATTCTTACTGCATGACGGGTTTGATTGCTGATAATGTGATTGCCTTCATAAAGGAACTGCAGGGTGTGCATATCCAATTGCGGCCTTTCGTGGTAGATGTCGAACAACCTAGATAGCCTCACTTTTTTGTTGATTTTGAAGTAAAGCATGCGATCGTCCTACAAGATGAATAAGATGCCTTGAGCACTGAAACTAAAAACACATCAAAATGAATTACTTCACTGTGGTTTATGTGAAGAATGGATGTTACTTCCCATTTGAAGTTGCTCTAATCACTGCATCTTCACTATTACTGTTCTTAATTTCCCTCCATTGTTGATTCTTACTTTGAGGACCTTGATACAGTAGTCTCCTTCTTGCATCTGTTGCTTTGGTACTAGAGACTAGATTGAGAAATAAGTGCATGAATCACTATAACTCCTACACTTACGACATTAACCTTCGCGGGTTGAAGGAAAGAACAACAAGGAATCGGCAGTCAACATGAAACCTTGGATTCACAATGTGTGAGCTGATTAGCATCAACATAGCAGGACAAATGGCCAATATGGCGTCTCACCAATTGTTTTAAGTCATCAAACTTACGAGAAGTATTGCAAGGTATGGATTTGGTGATGAATGAGAACCTCGTGAAGCACATTATACCGGCTAATCGGTAGTCTATCCTTTCTAGTATCACGAGGCAGACAATCAAAAGTGCATGACATTTTGGGGTTCTAACACAACTTGAAGCCGACCTCCCGAGGTGTCGGGCTATATCTAGGTTACTCCATCATGGCCTTTCGGAAGAGGATGTCGGTTATCAATTTCCTTGAAGAGCACATACATGGATTCAACGTCAACAAGTTTGCAACATATAAGAGGGAAGTCCCATGGTAATGACCTACCTCATGGCCAAATAAAAGTATATGGTTATGAGGCTGACCAACAAGACTACACACCCAATATCTTTCAGCCTAGTCAATATGTTGTATAGATGATATGCATTACAATTATACTATTATAATGAATACATTCATATAAACAAAATATTGTGGTTTTACATTCTTTTTCGGTGAAATGTTTGACAAAAATTCATAGGCAATGGAACAAATATGACAGTTGATTGACAAAGAAGGTATGAATGGATATAATAGGAAGCACCTATCCAAAATGATTGTTTTATTTTTATTTTTATTTTTATTTTTATGTCTTTGATATGTTTTCTTTATTTAAAATGTTTATGTCGAGCTAACGTGTCTATAAACATTTAAATAAAGAAAACAATATTTAAGACATAAAAGATATAGGTCCCGTTTGGTCAAGCTTTCCTAAGGGGCTTTGCGGGGAATATATAAGGTGTTTGGCAAGTGTTTTTGGGACCCCATTTGCCAAATGCCAGCATTGGGAAAGCTGAAAGCCCAAAGTAGGTTTAGTCTTCCAAAGCAAGTGGGGACCTACTTTGGGCTTTTAGCATTTTGGAATGCAAGTCCATGTTTATTGTTCATCTCACCTTCACTGTTCATCTTCCACAATTTGCATCGAGGAGCTGCTAGAGGCTGACAACAATATTGCTTGAGGGGTCATGCATCCCTGGCAAGGCAATGACTGCTTTGTGGTCAGGCATCCCCAGTGACCGCCGCCTAAGGTCACCTAAGGTCATGCAACCTTAGGCTGCTTTGCCTTAGACGCTTGACCTAGGGTGTTGCTTGAGGTCAAGTGACCTCAGGTGAGGCTATCCAACGGTCAACTAAGTCCCATCGGATTTAATTTTGACTTTAAAAGAAAATAACAAAAGCTCTTTGCAAATGTAAGTTTTATCAAACGGTGTTTAAGTCAAAGTTATTTTTCAATGTTACAATTTGCCAAATATTGTAGCATTTCGGAAAACCCCTTTAGCCTAAAGGTATTTGCATTTTCCAAAGTCGTTTTCCTAAAACTAAACCAAATAGGGCCATGTTAATTTTAAACCACCACAGATCGTTATATACATTTATACCTTCTTTGTCAATCAAATGTCATTTTTGTCTAATGGTTGTCTTTTTTGTGCAACCATTTCACCAAAAAGATTTTAGAATCCTCTATAATATTGTCTATTTGAACATATTCATTACATAGTATGATTGTAATGCATATCACTTATATAAAGTCACTAATATTATAAAGGAGGGAAAAAGCAAAAGCATACACAAAACGAATTATAAATTGAGTAAAAGGGTAAAAGCCACCAAAGATCCCAAACTTTGTCAACTATAACACAATTATTCCGAACATTTTATTATGACACCAAAAATCTTAAACTTGTGCCCGTGTGACACATTTACCCAAAACATTTTTATGTGATACCAAAAATACCAAACTTATATTTATGTGATACATTTACCCCAATTTTCTTGTGACACAAAAAATCTCATACTTTTTTTGTGACGCAAAATTTTTGGAGTAAATGTATCACACTGATACGAGTTTGGGGTTTTTTGTGTCACAAAAAAATCTGGGGTAAATGTGTCACACTATACAAGTTTGAGATAAATATATCATACAATTTTGGGGTTTTGGTTGTCATAAGAAAAAAGGGATAAATGTGTCATAGTAGGCAAAGTGTAGGATCTTTTTATGGCTTTTACCCTAATAAAAAAGAATGATGAAATCTTACACGCACAACCATATTAATTTTGTGATCATACACAATAAACTAAAGAACAAGTGTTACATACCATTTTGCGATCATATCACGTCGCAGATGGACTTCTTTTTAATATGTGGGGAGGCAAGGAGAGAGTTTCTTCAACACAAAGGTGGACTCTCTCCAAGTTTTCCTTCCGATACCTCTACCCCTCGACCAATAGGCAAAACTCCATCGGTACATAATGCTTCTTGTCTGCTCTTATTTAAATCCGAGCAAGAAATGTCCTTGTACTTTATTTGGATTTTGTAATTCTCCGAGAAGTAGTTCACCAGTTGATCTTCATCTTGCCCTTAGACCTCTTGCAATAGAAATATATCAAGCATGTGTCTCGTTAATCAACCTCACAATCGAACTCTTGTTCAGTTTACGGTTGGTCATAATAACCTTTACCCCCTTCAACCCCTGCTCGTAATTCCTCATGTATGTTGCAAACTGATTGATGCTGAATCCATATATGTGCTCCTTAAGAAAATCGATGATCAACATCTTCTTCTAAAAGGCCATGATTAAGTAATTCAGTGACAGCGCAAGGCCCTGGGAAGTCGGCTTTAAGCTGTGTTGGGACCCTTTGAACATCACATAGTTCAAGTCATCCACCTCATGATACTCGAAAGAATAGAATGTCGGCTGAGCGGTATTACATGTCCCGTGGGATTCTTCTTCGTCATTGATGGGTTTAGTCTATGTGATGATGGGCCTAAGTGGGCCCGTCTGCCCATGTTGGGCCTAAAAGCCCAGTCTGCAAGATAAGGGCCCATGGAGGAACGGTTGCGATGTGAAAGGCTACGTTGTTTAGATACAAGGGGTTATGTCTTTTGGAGGAACGTTTTACGTTGAAGAGATACATCTTTTGGAGAAGACGTAAGAGAGAAAAAGAAAAAGGGAACGTACCCTTTGGAGTACGTACGTTGTTTCAGTCTCTCTCTCCCTCCAAGAAGCGTAAGATGTTACGCTCCCAAAAACAACGTTTTTCTCCCCCTTATAGCAATAGTATGCTCCTCGGTAGAACGGGATCAGGATTTTTCCTCGAACTTCAGCATTGGTGTTTAATTTGTGGAAAACAAGGTACGCTCGATTCCGTGGTGTATCTTTGATCGGATGATACATGTGATTCATGGGCTCATCTTCCGCATTCGCTTTAGGGGTTCGATTTAGTATCGAATCGATTTAGGGAATCCGTTATTCCCAACATTGGTATTAGAGCCATCGTTCATGTTTCCCGATCCCCTTTCATGTTTTATGAATTGTTTTTTGATTGATTTTTCGTGAAACACCGCCGTCGGCCGATCGGGGACGGAAAATCCTGACACACGCATACTATTCACCCCGTTTTGTGATTTTCCGTAAGTCGAAATTCGTTTTTGATAGCGTAAGATCGAAGCTCTCGTTGATACGAGAAAAACAAGTCACAGATCGCCGCCGGGGGCCGCCGGACGCGCCGCCACGCGTGGCCGGAATAGATTGGGGTTGCACGCGCCGATACGGTCCCCATCGAGCGCGTGCAACGGTCCCAGGCTTGTGCGACGCACGCGCAGAAGTGTCAGCCATGCACACGCGTGGCACATGCTGGTCGGTTCATCCGACCGGCCCGACCAACCCGACCGATTTGTCTGATCGGCCCGACCGGTCCGTCCCAGCCTCACCGGTCCGACCCGATTCGACCCAACCCGACGGCCGTTGACTTGTTGACTCGACCCGTTGATTGTTGACCCCTTTGACCATTGACTTGCATTGACAATCGTTGATCGGCGTTGACCATCGTTGACCTGTGTTGACCTGCGTTGATTGGCATTGACCACCATTGACCTGCGTAGACCATTGTTGACCGGCGTTGACCGGCAAAAGGAAAAAAATGGAAAAATGGAAGATTATGTATTTTCCGTTTTGTTCATTATGGATTATAAGTAATTTTTTTTTTCATTCTGCATTTGTTGCATGAACCATGGAAAATTATGTATTTTCCCTTTTGTTCAATGTGGAATATAAGTAATCCATCTTTTGTTTTGCATTTGTTGCGGAAATTATGATGCGTTATGCACACATACCTGCATTTCCGAGAACGGACAAAGAAAATGCAAGACTTAAAAAGCTAATGACAGAGTTAGCTAATTATCAGTGGAATGACAGTGATGTAGTATCACACGTGGTCAGGGTCAATAAGATGATACAAGAAATCATCTGGAATGGTTATCCCATGCTGGATTTTGAGAAGGTACTGGCTTTAATAAACACTCTTCCACCTGAATGGCAGACAATGTTAGATCGCCTATATAAGGTCAACGCAGTCCCGGATTATAAAAGGCTTATAGTAGCTTTTGTAAGAGAATACTATAGGATCGAGTTAACTAAAACTTCAATCCTTGGGATGAGTGCCACATGGTGCAGAGTGAATGCGCGTTGGAGGTGGCATGAGAGCTCTCCAAAAGTTTTTCCTTAGTAGGCCAATGTGCCTTCAGATTTTTTAGAGAATTTTACTGATATATTAGAAGAGATTTTCCCTACTTATTTCTTAGAGTAGTTTGAGATGTTTTAGGTGTAAATATCTATTTCCATGTTGATATTTTTTCATTTGAATATACTACTTAGTGTAATGGACATGTGTAATTACTGAAAGTTCAATGCTATTTATTGTTGTAAATTAGTATGTTAATTTACAATTCGTTGTGGGAAGTTCAAGAAAGTTTTAGTGGCTTTGCTGAACTTATTTTGCATGGAAGATTATATTAATAATAGTTTTAAGTTAGGATTTTTTTTTGATGATGATTGGAAACATAATAACATTTTGATTCTGAAACCTTACTTGAAATTATTCATTAATATGATGGGTCTGTGCAAAATGGATGCATAAACGATAGACATTCATAATTCATGCATATGTGTCTGATATGTTCAAATTGATGGCTTCAGCAACTAAAAACATAATTGCTGATTTGAACAAAGAAGACAAATTGAATGGAGAGAATTGTGAAATATTGAATAAGAAAATTCAATATGTGCTTGAAAAGCAAGAAGCACTAAAAGCTCTTGATCATGTTATGGAAGAATTTGAGGATGCTGTGTGCCACCTTGAGCTAGTAGAGGATTTTAAGCGGGAAACAGACATTTTCTGTATTGTTTCCAGCTCAAAAGGGGCTTCGAGTTCTAAGCGCAAGCGCATTCATCAAGGGATCAAGTCCTTCTTGCAAAAAACCAAGAGCTAACCAACATAAGAGAGGAAAACGTCATTGAGTGAAGGATATTTCAAGGGTGAAGTGTTACAACTATGACCAGAATGGTCACTACGCTCGCGACTGTCGCGAGTCAAAGAAGGTACTCACCCCTTGTACTCTTAAGAACTTTGCTAATGTGTCAAGTTCTGTATTCTTAGCTGAATCTAATTCTTTGTGGATTGTAGATTCGGGAGCAACAAACCATGTAGCGAAGGATAAAGAATCTTTCGTGGAATTCCGATGAGCACCAACTGGAACTAAGTGGATCTATGTAGGAAACAACTCCAGAGCAGAAGTAAAAGGATTTGGCACCTGCCAACTGAACATGGGCAGTGGATGCACTTTGTTCCTACATGATGTATTGTATGCTCCGGACATTCGTCGGAGTTTAGTGTCTGTTTTAGGGTTGGTTAAGCTTGGTTTTAATATGAACTTCCATAATAGTGGTGTGAATTTGTATTTGGATACAAATTACTATGATTGTGATTATTTTCTAGATGGTTTTATGTATTGAATGTTGACTATGGTGATGTCAATGTTTATTATTCTCTTTTCACATCTTCTAATTCATATGATAATGATGTGAATGTGTGGCATACTAGATTTGGTCATATTGGCCAACAACGTATGAATAGATTAGCCAAAGAGGGCTTGTTGGACAATATTGAAAATGTCGATTTGTCCATATGTGAGCATTGCTTAGTAGGAAAAACGACAAGGAAACCATTTGGAAAAAGGTAAAAGAGCTGAATTTTCGTTGCATTTAATTCATTTTGACGTCTGTGGTCTGATGAATGTGAAAGGAAGGCATGGGGCTGTTTATTTCATCACATTTATAGATGATTATACTCGATTTGAATATGTCTACTTGATTTCTCATAAATCCAAAGCATTGCATTGTTTCAAAAATTTTATGAACTTAGTAGAAAATCAATTAGACAAGAAAATAAAAGTATTGAAATTCGATCGAGGTCGATAATATTTGTCTGATGAGTTCATAAATTTATGTGATGAAAAAGGAATAGAAAGACAATTGTCTATTCTATATACTCCTAAACAAAATGGTATTGTGGAGAGAAGGAACAGAACCCTACTGGAAATGGTTAGGTCCATGATGGCGCATGCTAACTTATCTATCACTTTTTGGAGTGATGCGTTATTAACTGCTGCCTATATACTTAACCGAGTGCCTTCCAAATCAGTTACTTCCACTTCATATAAGTTATGGATAGGTAGAAAACCGGACTTAAGTTTTTTTAAGTCATGGGGTTGTGCTGCCTATACTCATGAGCCCTCTCACAAGTTTGGGAAATTGGGTCCCAGAGGAAAGAAGAGTATTTTCATAAGATACTCTGAACACTTAAAATGGTATGTGTTCATAGGTGAACAGGAAAGTGGAAGTATAACTGAATTCGAATCACGGGATGTCACATTCTTAAAGAATGAATTTCCTAAAAAGGGCGAAATAAGTGAGGACTACTCCCTATTTGAAACCTTGGATACAGATAATGAATTTAGTAGAGTCCATCCAAGTGGGAGTAACATGAGAAGTGATGATTTTAATTCAACTCACTCTTAATTACAACCATATGATGAAACAATATCGTCATTATCTAATCCGAGTGGGAGCATAATGGGGAATGATGTGCAAAGTGTACAATCTCCCATACGGTGAACAAGTCGCAAAAGTATTCCCCGTCGACGCTTTAGCATTGAAGGGGAAACTTTTATGGTTGCTCCACGAGATGAAGATGAGCCAAGAAATATTAATGAGGATCTAAATTGCCTTATTAAGGAAAAATGGATGCATGCAATGGAAGAGGAGATGGAGTCAATGAAGTCAAACCATGTTTGGGAACTGGTTGACCTTCCAAAAGGACGCAAAGCTATTGGGAACAAGTGGGTTCTCAAAATAAAGTGTAAAGCTGATGGCTCGATAGAAAGGCATAAGGCTCACCTTGTGACGAAGGGGTATAATCAATATGAATGAATTATTTATGAAGAAACATTTTCTCTTGTAGTGAGATTTACCTCGATTCGCATTATTCTGGTAATAGTGGCTAGTATAGATCTTGAGTTACATCAAATGGATGTAAAAACTGCTTTCCTCAATGGAGAATTAGAGGAATAAATATATATGGAACAACTTGCTGGTTTCATTATGAAAGGCCAAGAAGGAAATGTATGTTGACTTTTGAGATTGATATATGACCTTAAGCAGTCGTCGAGACAATGGTATATACGTTTTCATAATGCCATAATGGCATATGATTTTACAATGATAGATGATGATCATTGTGTATATATCAAAAGATATAAAGATCAATTTGTGATCATATCATTATATGTTGATGATATACTAATTGCCGGAAGCAATATGGAGTTTGTTAATACTGTTAAGAGTTGGTTATCTTTCAACTTTGAGATGAAAGATATGGGTAAGGCTGCAAACATTCTTGGAGTTAAGATTTCAAGAGATCGTTCGAAGAGGTCATTATCTCTTTCACAAGAAACATACATAAATAAGGTTTTTGAACGATTTCGTATACAAGATTGTAAACCTATAGATACTTCTATTGCAAAAGGTGAAGGATTGAGCCATAGACTTTATCCAAGGACTCCACAAGAAAAGGAACAAATGAAACATGTTCCTTATGCTAGTGCTGTGGGATGCTTAATGTACGCTATGATGTGTACAAAACCTGACATATGTTTTGCAATTGGAATGGTGAGTAGGTACCAATCCAATCCAGGTCAAGCACATTGGAAAGCCGTTAAAAGAATACTGAGGTATCTGAAGGGAACTGTTGATTACAAGTTGAATTACCAAGGAAATGATATGCAACTTAAAGGCTATTCAGATGCTGATTGGGGAGGAGATTTAGATGTAAGAAAATCTATCTCTAGTTTTGCTTTCTTACTGAATAATGACGCCATATCTTGGAGTAGTAAGAAGCAAACGTGTATAGCCTTGTCCACGATGAAAGCTGAGTTCGTGGCATTATCGGCAACAGTGCAAGAAGGTGTTTGACTTAAGAGATTTTTGGATCATTTATGTGTTATTGGGTATGCTGCAAATCCATTATTGGTTAATTGTGATAGCCAAGTAGCTATATCGTATACCAAAGATCCAAAATATCATGGCAAGACCAAACATATAGATACCAAGTATAATTTTGTCAAGGATATAGTTGCACGAAAAGATGTGAACTTAAAGTACATATCCACGCATAGAATGGTAGCAGATTCTATGACAAAACCAATACCTAGAGATGTGTTTTGTGGTCATGTAAAATCTTTAGGACTGCGTAGAGGCTGATGTACTGAATATTGTAATTTCCCTGAAGTATTCACATTTAATGAATTTGTGTTTTTTTATTATTAATGCCTATGAATCTTTATTTGACGTTTATGCATCTTAATGTTCAGTGCATTATATTAAGTTGAGAAAGTATGTCAAACAGATAAAAGATTAGCCCACTCACACGGGTAATCGCCTCTATTTACTGTGTGATAAATAGAGATAAGATGGTTGTTAAGCTTATTATCTAGGTTATAATCGAAAGCTCAACCTTAAAATATAAATGTCACCTTAACTGAGTGTTAAGATGAGGACATGATATTGACTATGTCCGAAAGTAAAATAACCCACATATTTTACTTTTTCTGTCTATGATGCCAGATGTGAGTTCTGATGAATTCTGTGTATGAGTAGATATGTGAATTCAAGTTAGACATTGGGTATGTCTGAACTATCATCTGTACGGTATTAAAGGTGTAGACATACGCTACATGGAAAATGAGTTAAATACCATAATACATATTTCATACTACGTATGCATGAGACGACCAATAAGAGTGGCAAAAGTTTGATATCAAATTTTATGCTGTGTGAGACTCTTGAGGAATAAGGTTCCTCAATTTAGTGCCCTTATGACTCTTATTTATTCTCAAGATTTTTATTTAGTGTTTACTATCTTAGGATGTTACCAATGATCATAAATTGATTCGATCTAATGGGACATTTCTAGAAAAGCAAGTTGAACTGAAATTGAGAGTTTTAAGTAAAGAGGAAGATCGAATTTGGAGAATCACATTCTAGTTTTGTATTCACCGGTCGACCAATTATGATTGTTTTTGGGATAATCATAATTGTGAATACAATATATCACTGTTTAAAAAGAGATCAAGAGAGAGATATAAATGTGATTGATCGATCTAGGGTACTGCATACTAAATCTACTCAAAGTGTGATATCCATTATAAGCTGATATATATTCCTAACAGATGTATGTCAACGAGCTCTCAAAGTATGCTGGTCGCACGGATTATTCACCGATATGAATGTTGTAGAGAGGTAAAGAGGATCCTGTTCGGCCTACCATGTGCGAGTGGGAGATGATGGGTTTAGTCTATGTGATTATGGGCCTAAGTGGGCCCGTCCGCCCATGTTGGGCCTAAAAGCCTAGCCCGCAAGATAAGGGTCCATGGAGGAACGATTGTGATGTGAAAGGCTACGTTGTTTAGATACGAGGGGTTATGTCTTTTGGAGGAACGTTTTACGTTGAAGAGATACATCATTTGAAGAAGATGTAAGAGAGAAAAAGGAAAAGGGAACGTACCCTTTGGAGTACGTACGTTTCAGTCTCTCTCTCCCTCCAAGAAGCGTAAGACGCTACGCTCCCAAAAACAACGTTTTTCTCCCCCTTACAGCAACAGTACGCTCCTCGGTAGAACGGGATCAGGATTCTTCCTCGAACTTCAACATTGGTGTTTAATCTTTGAAAAACAAGGTACGCTCGATTCCGTAATGTATCTTTAATCAGTGATACATGTGATTCATGAGCTCGTCTTCTGCATTCATTTTAAGGGTTCGATTTAGTATTGGATCGATTTAGGGAATCCGTTATTCCCAACAGTCATCAAATCCATGCCCTGCAATATGTCTTGTGGGATCAATGGCAAGTTCCTTGCCACGTAGCCTTTCAACTTACGAAACTCGAGCTTGTTCATGAGCGTGATGGTGCATTAAAATGATGAGTCTCGTTGTCTTCTTGAAAATATCTTCACGTTATACGTTCCGCAAGGCAGCGGGATCGCACTAAAGATGTTCTTCTCGTCATACGTGGTGATGGATAGAGAAAAGTCGTCAAAGAATAACTTCTCTTTGATTTGAGATAGAGTGACTTTTCATAGACTCACGGGACGGTGAGTGTCTCACAGGTGCCTCGATCTTGATGTCCATATTGCAGGTGCATTGAGCTTGATGTCCACATCGCAGTGCCTTATTATGGTTTCGAGATTGAAGGTGATGGGAAAATTGTTGACAAGAAGGAGCCAGACGTGCCAAGTAGCAACTGGCGACTCCAAATGGCAAGGTGATAAAGATAAAAGTTGATGAAGACAAATGCAATTAAAGTCTAATGGTGATCAGTCGTGGATAAGAATTTGATCGAAAGATGGGTCATCGTCGATTTCATCAAGTCAGATTGGGATCAGCTCAATCGTAATCCGTTTATCCAAAAGTAGCAATGCAGAAACTTGGGGATTTGGATAGAAGAACCACTCTTTTATCAAGATGCCACAATGAGCATATATTCTCCAATTTGGCTAGATTGATTGAGCTGCTAGAGAATGTGGCTATTATGCTTTTAGAGTCAGAAGATGGCATACTCAATGCCTTCTTTGCATCATACCTAGGGGAGATATTGTGTACCAGCACCTCAAATGAATATATGAGACTTAAGTGGACTTAGTTGCTCAGTGTTGTCTTTCTATGCAAGCCAGCTAATAAAAGCGATTGAGCACCCTCATTATCAATGCCAAGCTTGGAGGAAATAATGTGAAGCTATTTAATCGATTCCAGCACATCGGCAGCAAGAGGCATGTGACGTTCCTTGTTGCCAATGTCAACCATCCTGCATCCTACAACGCCATTAGTCCATCATTTGCTACAGTTGTTGGTACCATCAACTAGCCTACCATCAATTGATATGCTGCAAGGGTGCGACATCAACTTCACGCCAAGAGAAAATGTCAACATTGAGAAGATGTGGCTTGAGATTGTCTAGATCATGTGCCTCATGGGGCTTTTCTTCATCACCAAATCTATGCCTTGTAATACGTCATGTGGAATCGACAGCAAGTTCCTTATTAAGTAGTTCTTCAACTTACAGAGCGTGTATCAGAATGAGCAACACTCGCTATCTCTTCACGTTTTTACGTCCTGCAAGGTAGCAGCTCACACTATACATATTCTTCTTGCCATAAATAGTCATGCATAGAGGAAACTGCACATGGTTGTCAGAGAATAACTTCTCCTTGATCTAAGACATAATAGCTTTTGATAGTCTCATGGAATGGGAGTGCCTTCTAGGTACCTCAGCTTAATGTCAACATCGTAGTGCTTTATAATGGTTTCAGGATTAAAGGTGATGGGAAAGTTGTTGACAAGAAGCTTGATGTGCTAAGCGGCCAGCGAGCCACTTTGCTGGGCAAAGCTTTTCTCCATTTCTTAGGGAAACCTGACTAAACTCTAGCGACTAAACTTCAGCTACATAGCGATGGGCTAATACTACAAGAAAATCAGTTTGGGATTTTTGGTGACTCGGTATTTAATTTAGAGTAAATTTGTCATGGGTATATTAGTTTGAGATTTTTTATAATATTAACCCATTGTTGCTTGGAACATCGGGCTTCTTGTCTACAACTTTCCCGTTAACTTCAATCTCAAAACCATTATAAAGAACTACAATGCCGACATCAAGCCCGAGGCACCTATGAGGCACCCACCATTTTGTGAGGCTATCGAAAGCAACCATATCTCAGATCAAGGAGAAGTTATTCACTAACAACCACATAATTTTCTCTATACATGATTGTGTACGGCAAGCAATATTGCTACATCCTCTAGTTGATCAATCAATCTAGCGGAGACATATGCTCGTCGTGGCATCTTGATAAAAGAGTGGTCCTTCCATTCGAATCCTCAAGTTTCTGCATTGCTACTTTGGATAAATGGTTTACGTTTGAATTGACGGTGGTCCGACGTGCTAAAATTGACGATGACCCATCTTTTGATCGAACTTACTCATGATTGATCACCATTAGACTACAATTGCATTTTTCTTCATCAACTTCTATCTTAGATTGGCCAATGGAATAGATCATTGGCATATGATTTTGTTGAGATTGATCAATGGACTTGACCATTGATGTTTGTCATAATATTATTGATTTAACGAATGTTTTCTGATATGGAAATCATTATGTGAAAGTGATATAACACATTCTTATCTTGTATGTGTATTATGTACTAGAATTAAGATAGAAGAGTTTTGATATTGTTTTCTAAAATGCGTAGTGAGTGCTCAATCTACTCAGAAAATGTGTACAACTCATTGAGCTACGATTGTTCATTCCATTCATCTTTTTTATTTTTCAAGTCCCCTGATTAGTAGTTGTTAAAACGAGACCATTATCGCAGGGACTTTTTAGAGTTGGGTTTTGGTGGTTTGAGCTTATGTCTTTCAGATGGAAGGAATGCCGCGTTATTACCCCTAACCTTGTAGGGTTTGAGGTGTGACAAATATATATCAATTCTGACTCGATTTGCTTTGATAAGTTTAGACATTATCCGATTAGGAAGCTTATCGTATTGAGAGTCATAATAATCAAGAATATTGAGTCGCAAGACGTCATATTAGAGTTTTTATTATTGTGACTTTCCGTCTTGGGTCATGGCAAGTTATGGATTGCAATGCATAATTGATTAAATAAATCGTGATTGTATTAATATATGTGTCATTGAATTGTATTGGTGCATTATCAATGGAACATATATTTTGATGCATCATTAGATTAATTAATCATTACGTACATATCGCATATCATGCATCATATATGAATTGATTTTTATAATTCATATAGACTTAGGATAGTTTATAATTTTCATTAACAAAACAAAGCATAAATAAAAATGCTAGTTAGGTCATATAAACTTCATGGTATGCATGCTATACATTGCTCATCATTTGGTGAATGTTTTAGGGTCAATGTCTTAATATTCGCATCATGCAATCAGATAATAATTAATCACCATGTTTCATGCATTATTCGTCTTATATAGTTCAATTTTCACAAAAATATTATCGTTGCATTATCACGTTACTTTCTTTTCAATTAAAATCATTAGGTCATGTTTAGTCTTTTATCTATTAAAAAGAAAACTCAAAAATCTTTCACATGATTAATTAATATGGTTAATTCACAATTAATCCTATTTCATGTCATTCGTATTGCATATAGGTTGCATTGCATTATAATTATAATCCAGCTTACATGTTACTTAAATTTCATTCCAGTTCAATAATGCGTGCTCGATTAGAATTCACATGGTTATAACATTTACATTAAATCATTGACGTTGTCCAAGAGCCAAAAAAAATACAAGATTTATCACATTCGATGTAACCAGGAATCTAAGTATTGTCCAACTAAAGCCCTTCCATACCTGCACTTGATTATTTATCAAGTAAGTGTCATATGCGGTTTTTTTTTTTTTTTGTCTAATTATGATTCTAAAACGTAGACTTTCTTTTCTACAAAAACAAGCAAATCACGACGCAAATATAATATAAAAGAACTACGACTATAATTCATCAAAAATAGTAATAAAAGGACCAATAAAAGATAGAGTGTAGTAAAGTAACCCAATATGAAGTGGGTAAAAAATAATATGAGCTTGTTATTAAGCTCTTAACCACCAACCTCATGAGCTAAATTCATATCGAATTCAATTTCTTTTAAGGGATTAATTTATTTGAACCTAAACTAAACTACCTAATCAAGAACTCTTTTGCTAATCTAAATCTCAATTTTTAATTTTCCAATTTGTTTAATTTTTAATTTTTAAAAATGTTATTATTATTGCTCTCTTAAAAGGAGGAGACGGGCCGAGTCCTTGGGCCCGGTCTGCGCGTGGGGGCAGATATGAAGTTCACAAGTCCAGGCCGAAAATGAAAATATGCTTACTAATCAAGCCTCTTTCAATCAAAACCTTACAAGCCCAATTTTAAACATACCAAGCCCATTGCCCATCACACTAAGCCCATTTTTCTACACGACGGTACTAATAAACCCATTTTCTCTTATTCCCTATACCTCTCCTTTTTATTATTTCTATTATTCATTTTTATTTTCCCTGATCCACCTCTCGCGTTCATCTCTCCCTTAGTCTCCCTTCAGAGGACTTGGAACTTTTTTTCTTCTTCCGAAGAGGGACCTTGAAACTTCATCTCTGACCTATACTTCCAACTCTTAAAAAACAAGCACTGCTTTCATCCATCTACGGGTCATCAGATCGCCACCGCCATCCATCGGCCACAACCTCATACAATCATGATATTAACTCTCGGCCATCCCAATCCGACAATCAACTTCGAACACCGACATCATTCATGCCCATATAGATATGCAAATCACAATTTCAAGACAAAATAATATATTTTCAATGAGACCCTCAACGAATGGTATTTACTCGTTTATAAAAGAAACATGTACTTTAGATGTTGCATCATAAACACAAGTAGAAAAGTGTGACAGAGTTATTCCATTGTAGTACGACAAATTTAATTAACAAGCAAATGGACATAAGAACCAATGTGGTTCTTGTCAGATTTGGAAAGAAAACCTCAACATAAATCGACTTCGTACATGACTCAATTATATGTTCGCAATGAACAGTACATGCACGTAAGCATGGACATAAACCATGCCAATATTAGGAGGAGACTCTAGGTTTAGAAGGAATGAATTCATAAAACAAATCGAGTGATTAATATTTTGAACAAAATCATTTAAAACACGTCAGATTGTTCTTTAATCAATCCATAGCATGAGCAAATTGGCACACATCTAACGTGTGCATTTCGTTGAATAAATGGTGAGCCTTGCTAAGACTTCGATCAAAGTATTCTTAGAAAAGGTTGGTTCAAACCATTGAATATAGCTCTTAGTTTTGCGAGCAAAGGTCAATATCGACTTCATCAAACGCAACTTTTACTTGCAAAGTCTTACCTTGCCAAAGAGAAATTATTGGTAAGGATCAAGTCCGGCGAAGGAGCTTCGAAGGAAGATTCGAGCTTAAACAGAGGAGACCGTTGCAGCTTCGAATTTCGATAAACAACCTGGATTTTGGCTATCGACATGGAAAGGCGATGAAGAAATCCTCATAAATAGAGATACAAACTTAAATAAGGGAGAGGAACATTGGCAATTGCAACGTCAAATCTCTAGTGATTATAACTGTAAACAATGCTACAAGGCATAACGATGGAGATGACTCTCAGCCACAATTCATCCAGAGAGAGATAGTGAAGAGGAATTTGAAAAGAGAGGTTTTCGATCAAAAGATGTCAAGTATGTCGATCGAAAGATTTTTAAACTCCTTTTCCACCTCACGAGATAGATAGTATTTCAGATGAATCTTATCTACTTTCAGAATTCTGGAATTTTGAATTTTTCCAGAAAACTCGCGACAATCCTAACCCCGTCTGAACTTCCTATCTTAGCCACGAAGATGAAGAATGTCACCTAGATAATTCAGCTTCGCGTGCTTCGGACTCCTTGGCCAGAAAACAGAGCAGAGAAAAGAGTACCGTACTGCACGGCTTGGACACGGCGACGGAGATAACCGCAAAGAGTCCTTATCAAACTTCGGGTCATAGAGACCAAGAGGCTTCTCCGGGGCCACAGACAATGCTGACCGGCCGAGGAGGCTGAGCTTCGACGACCCATCAGACGCCAAAGCGTGGAGTCTCGCGGATCCGGTCTCCTGGAGCCGGAGCCCGAAGAAATTCTTCTCCAGGACGCCCGTTGACTTCTTGGAAACAGAGCATCGGCTCGCCTTCGCTCTGTTCCTGGAACGAGACACGCTCAACTGGGGCGTAATGGACGGCCTGGCAAGCGACGTGGGCAGATCCCGTTTTCGGCTGAAGGAGCGAGCTCAACGAAGCGGACGACATTATCGAAACCACGAAGGGGACTTGGGTTCGTTTAGCTGCCCGCTACGGACGAGAGGTGAAGGCGAGGACTTTCTTCCGCAAGGATAAAAGGGGGTTCAAGCTGTTGCGACCAGAATCGAATCCAGGCGAGATCAGGGAAAAATCTGATAACAGACCCGCGACAAACCCACTTCCCACTCGAGCGAAAAAACAAGAAGGAAAAAACACACCAACCAAATCCTCAGCAGATCTATCGATACGTATACCGACCCAGTCCCAAGTTCGCTTCTTTCGCCCAATCCCACCTCGGCCCTCCGTTCTCACGATTTCGAGGTTCACAAGCGAGAGCTGTCTCAACCCGACAATGCTCGTAGAGAACGAAATTGATGGAAAAAGATCTGCAAACGAGAGAAATCGATGAGAGGGTTTTATGTGAACTCCTTATTATTGAAGAAAAACGCTTTGTTGTCAGTCGTGACCGAAGCTTAAGGTGGCCACCAATGGGAGCTCGACGGCGGTCGGAGGGACTCTCCACTTCGTTCGCTTAATGGGCCTCGACCGTTTGTGGGCTGTGCGAGTGGAACCAAAATCGGATTGGTCTTCCTTTCTTCCTTTTTTTTTTGTTCGTTTAGTTTTTTTTTTTTTTTTGTTGTGTATTTACTTATCATTTAATTATTTACTACTCTTTTTATTTTTTATAAAAAAATTATGTGCCTAGCATTGTCAACAAAAAGAATTCAGGGGTCTATGGATGCCCAAGGGCAATTGAAGAGATTCATTTCAAATATTAAAATGATACCTGAATTTTATTGATGAATCTGACACGATAAAAAGATATGACTTGATTAAAAAATGAACTTGAATTAGAGACATACCTCGAAAGATCACAATTAACAGCCACTTACATTAATGACAGCACTTCGAACACAAAACATCAACAACATGTCACTTCGAATGCACAACATCAATTAGAACATCATATTGAAAGCATCAAAATACTTAGTCCTAACCAAATATGAAACTAGCCTCTTTTATGCCCTGCACCAGAAGATATAATGCTGACCAATAACAATATAGAGATAGAGGAATAGCAGCCACCTTATGAATTCGTCTCGCATTCCTTTTTGAAAGCTGGATTTTCTTGTTCCTAGAATTGTCAAAACCAGCTTCCCGTGGAATATATTGACAAGATTTCCTCAGTGGTTGGGCAGAAATTCAAGTAATACAGTGTCATGCTTTAATCATATTGAATTGTACTAGGAGATGCATATGCATACACCAAAAACCATTATTAAATTTCCTAAAAGTTTCAAGGCTGACTCTTGATTGAGATTCAATAAAGAAGGCAAGAAGGTCCACCCAATTCCTTATAAAAGGATATTTTAGTTCCACCGAGTTAAAGATTTCCTAGAAGGGTCTAAGAAGCAGTGACATCTTGAAGATTCGACCCTGTTTCGATTAAATGAACTGGGCTTTTCATCGACGCGCCTATGGCCCGTTTTCTTGGAGCTAATCACTCTCGAGTTAACTGATCTATCAGGTGAAGCCGTAAAGGGATATAAACACGACAGACTTGAGAATTCGATTAGAAATTGACTGCTCGACCGTACTAATTGGCAAGGGTCAATACGACACCGTTATAATCGATTAGAGACCAGAGATAGGTTGATTCAACAGAAGCACGTAATTAAATTGTGAATAATTCCACCTGATTGCAAAATTCGCGTCGAATGGCACTAAACCGATTTTTTTGTCGATTTTGTATCCGGTACCCGTAATTAAAACCTTGAGATTTTTACGATAACTGAGAGTCGCTGACAAGTCGGAGATGCACAAACATGGATCGAAATTATCAACCACGGGTCAAACGCGCTAAAACCCTTAAAAACTATCCGGAAGGTTGGGTCGCACTAAAATCGCATTCGGTTGATTTTAACCACGAAATTGAACTCGGTTTCGGGAATCGAAAGTTCGAGCGTGTCACGATTTATTTTTAGGACATCGTCTCATCCTTTGAAGAATTTTCGGTGAGCCCAGAATTTTGGCGGAAAAATCAAAATTGGCCAATTAAAAACCAAGAAATTCGGATGGGCATATTAATTGGCAATTTTGGCTACCAAAGTGAGTTGATTTGTGAGGGATTGAAGGGAAATTGGTTTAGGCTGCTGCCATGGCATGTTTGGCCATTAAATTGAAGTTGTTTGGTGGGAAATTGAAGGAGAAATCCAGCAAATTCTTAGGGGCTGCTGCTGTGTTGATTTTGGACATCAAATTAAATTCATTTGGTGAAGATTTGTGAAGAAAATTGCTTGTGCATGAAGCTTGGACTTTGGGGGCTTGTTAATCATCACCTAGATATTTTGAAAGCCATGGGATTGGCTTAAACCTTGACTTCCTCTCTCCTTTGTCCCCTTGTTCCCCCTTTCCTCTCCTCTCCTCCCCCTTATGCGACCAAACACCCCCCCTTTGCCCAGCTTCTGCTTCTTCTTCCTTTCTTCTTCACTTCATCTTCTTCAAACTCCATTTCCCTCATAGCTTCAGCCTACCCTCAACCGAACCAGAAGCCGCCGTTCGAGCCGTCCACGTCTCTGTCCTTCCCCCTTGCCAGCGCCGTTTGCCTCGTGGCCCACTAGCCCGTCCTTGAGCCCAGGCCAGCTTGCATCGCAACCCTTGCTCGACCGCTGTCCAGCCTAGTCGCAGCCTCCCTCCTGTTCGAACCCCAGCCTATCTCGCCTGCCCTGCTCCAGCCCACCAAGCCGAGCCCGCCTACCCCCGTCTGGTTACGCCAACCCACCAATTCAGCTCCTTTGCAGAACCGAACTCACAACCCAAGCTGTGAGCTTGTCGGGCCATTTTCAGCCCCTTTCGGGCCTCATTTGGTGTTGTCGTAGGCTCGAGTCTTGGTCACCGTTGCGCCACCGTCACCATGAACCGGTTTGCTCACTAATCCGATGAGTTAGCATCCTAATCCCTGATTATGGGGTTAATTACACTTAGTAGGATTAGTTTAGGTTAATTAGGATTAGGGTGATTTAGTTAGAGTAATTAAATTAGTTATGATTACTTAGTTAGGTCAATTAAGTGGTTAGTTAATTTAATTAGTTAGCTTAGTGGGTTTACATAGCTAAATTAGTTAGATTAATTTAATTAGTTCAATTAGGTGGTTAAATTAGCTTATGTAGATTAATTGAGGGTTTAATTTAAATAATTTGCTATTTATTTAATTAATTATTAATTAGCGTAAATTATATCGAGACAGCCAGTTGTCAGAATTTTACGCTGATCGTCATGGTTGCTTTGATTTGTGAAATTGAGTGCTTGGTGATGATTTTTGAGTTATTATTTAAAAATTATGAATTTTCAATATTTAATTAGAAAAATACCGGGTGTCGGATTTTGACGTCAAAAATGTTTTATGTACTATATAAAATCGTAGAATTTTGAAAAGAGAGTATATTACATTTTGTGGTTCGATTTGACTGTGTGACCACGCACAATTATCTTACCGAGTGTTTTTAATATGAAGAAAATTGGCCAAGTCCATTATTTGAAATGTAAGTATTTAAGTACAAAGCACAATATTCTTGGCCGGACATGGATGTGCATGTGATCGCTATGAGAACCCGTCACTCGATGAAAGTTAAAGGCGATGCTCATATATGGAATGCCCCACGTCAACGGATGCTGGTCGCAATGGAGGCTAGGCCGATGCTTCTTCAGAAATGCTATCTAGATGTAGATGTTGCCGTGCTCGACGAAGCGGGACAACGCCCAGTTGTGCCGGATGACCGCCGACTGTTGAGTTGGCCGTGACCGTTGGGTCGTGACTAATTGGAACACGCTTGAGTGATTGATATAATTGCGCATAATTATGGGACGAAATTGTGTGACACGGAATGAGATGTGTCATAATGATTTGACTTATAATCAGGACCCCTATGATTGATTGAGATATGATATGAGGTGTTCCAATTAATGATTTATGCTTGTTGCGTTTATAAATGATATATGAGATGTACTAATGTGCAGGGAGGTGTTGAGGCGAGGTAAGTCCTATATGTTGTATATTTAGGCTGCCTCTAGGTGAATTCTTGTCCTAATCGGGGTTTAAGGTGTGGATTCGCTGAAACTTTGTCTCACCTTGCCGTGGTTTAAAATTTTATAGGTCCTTAGATGTAGGTGCGCCATGTACGTTTTGGGTGGCCGCGAGAGGTAGAGACCGAGCGTATCATTCTCCCTATGCATGGGACTCCTTAGACCCCTTAGACGGTTTTGACGGACCTACCATTGACGCCGAGTACGAGGAGGTGATCGATCTGGTCGTGCATGTCGAAATTTTGGCAAATATCACGGCGAACCAGTTACCCGAGGCTGAGGAGCCCAAAGTAGAGGTAGGTGATCCTCTAGACATCAACATCCAAGATGGTGTCGTAGTAGACTCGGATCCCAAGTAGGTAGGGTCCGAGGTAGGATTAGCCTGGTAACTTCTTTTTGGGTGTAGACCTTTTGTATATAAACCTGATGTGTTTATAAAGTGTAGTTTGTGTTAATTGGTTGTCATGCTTTCCTCTCCCATATGTTTAATTGTTGTTTGGAGTTATTAGTTTGCTTCCGCATGTGCATAAAATGAATGGGTCGGCGACGCATCTTGGGAACGTCGCAATTCTATTGACCACCTCGGGATGTGCGCACGCTTGAGGTTTGAGGCGTGACATCCCTGCCCAAAGTGGTATTAGAGCTGGTCAATATTTGGAGTGATAAGGTGCGATGGGTTATGGGATAGTTAGTAGGAAAGGCATTTTTCTTATGTTGATGCATGTGATTGATTAGCTTATTGGTATATTGTTTTGTGTGGGTCGCTTAGTTTTATAATTCTGCGTTAGAATTGGAAAGCATGTTCTATAAAGAGTCTGCAGTATGAGTGATCAGGAGCAGAGAACTCCTAGGAAGAGGACAGTAGCATCTGTCACTTGGGGTAGGATGCCAACTAGGGTTGGTACCCGAAGAAAAGCGCTAGCTTGGCCTAAGCCAGCGCGAGTGTAAGAGTGCCGCCGTAGGCCGGTATTGGTGTAGTAGTACCTGGCGATCCTAGAATCGATGGGATCATGCAGGCGCTCAAGACTTTGGGGAATTTGATTGGGTAGCAGACCTAGAATCAAGCCGTCACTACAGTCGCTGCCACTGCTGCTTGCTGCTGTAGCCGCACCTGCCAAGGTTCCACTTGGGAATGTGGTCGAGGAGAGACCGATGCACAAGCTAGTTGAGCAATTTTTGAAGCCGAACTCGTTGAGGTTCTCAGGAACTGGCAATCCCGAGGCTGCAACCCTCTGGATCGAAGAGTTGGAGAAGTCCTTCGCACTGCTACGGTGCTCGGAGGAAGATAAGTCGGTCCTTACAATCTACCAGTTGCAGGGTAATGCAAGCACTTGGTGGAGGGCCACCAGAGGAAGAGTATTCCCTGAAGGTGTTATTCCGGTGTGGAACGCCTTTGTTGAAGTATTTAATGGAAAATACTTCTTTGACTACTCCAGACAACAGAAGATGGTGGAATTCCAACGCCTTCGTCAAGGTCTGATGTCTGTAGACCAGTATGAGGCGAAGTTTGCCGAGCTGTCGCAGTACGCCCCTATACTGATCGAGGATCCGGTAGACAAAGCACAGAGATTCTGAGATTGACTCAAACTGAAGCTGAAGGACCCGTTGGTGCCATTTAATCTAAAGGACTATAATGACTTGTATGAGCGGGCCCAGCTGATAGAGAGAAACTTGAATGAATGAGTCGCCACATCTGGGTCATGGTTTGGGTCGAACAGAGATGACAATCGATTTGGGAAGAAGCCGATGACTGGAGAAAGGTATCCCATTTCGCCTAACAGGAAGGGTGGGATTAGAAAGTTAGTGCCGAATCAGAATGGAGTGTGTCGTTTCTGCGGAAGACGACATGGATCAGCTTCGTGCTATTCTAGGATAGGTGCTTGTTATGGATGTGGCCAACAGGGTCACCTGGTCAAGGACTATCCTCGCAGGCCGATGGGATCACAATTGCCATAACCGCCAATGGGACAGAATAGAGGGGGTGCGCCGCAGAACGCACCGCAGGGCAGATTTAACAGGCCTCCAACGCAGGGAATGGTGTATGCCGTCACCCGACGCAAGGTAGAGGACTCACCAAACGTGTCACAGGTACGGTCTCGCTGAATGACCATGCTGCTTAGCTTTATTTGATCCTGGAGCTACTAATTCATTTATTGTTGAGGAGTACGTTAAATTGGTAGGGTTGAGTCCAAAACCGTTGGGGTCAGTCATTAGCATATCTACCTCATTGAAAGATAATGTGTTGTCTATAGTAGGCTGTCCTAGTTGCAAGTTGGTTATTGGTGAGCGAGAGGAAATGATAGATTTGATTGTCCTAGCCATGTATGATTTTGATGTGATAATTGGCATGGATTGGCCCACCAAGCAACGAGCTATTGTAGATTGTTATTGTAAAGCGATTCAGTTTAACTCGTTAGCAGGTGGAATTTTTGAGTTTGTTGGGAGTCGAGGAGAACTCTCGATTACCTTAATCTCGTTGCTTGAGGCAACCTATTTGTTAGACGGGGGTTGCTAAGGTTACTTGATGACTATCGTGGATACAATAGTTGAGGAGTTGAAGATGGAGGACATTGCCGTGGTACAGGAGTTTGCTGATGTGTTTCCGAAGGAATTACCTGGTTTGCCCCCAGAAAGGGAGATTGAGTTGGCCCCTAGGACAAAGCCAATTTCTAAGGCTTCTTACCGTATGGCGTTGTCAGAATTGAAGGAACGGAAGGTGCAAATGCAGGAGTTGTTGGATAAGGGATTCATATGTCCCAATACATCACCTTGGAGAGCATCGGTCCTGCTTGTGAAGAAGAAAGATGGTTCGTTGCGTCTTTGCATTGACTATCGGCAACTCAACTAGGTGATGATCAAGAACAAGTACCCGCTACTAAGAATTGATGACTTGTTTGACCAATTACAAATAGCGTCGATATTTTCCAAGATCGACCTGAGGACAGGTTACCATTAGTTGAGGATCAGAATGAAAGACATACCGAAGACAACGGTTTGTACGCGTTACGGCCATTATGAATTCACCATAATGCTGTTTGGTTTGACTAACGCTCTAGCTGCTTTCATGGATCTAATGAATCGAGTGTTCAAGGAATATTTGGATCAGTTCGTGATAGTGTTCATCGAGACATCTTAGTGTACTCGAGGAGTCTAGAGGAGCATGAAAGACATTTAAGGATAGTGCTTTAAACTCTGCGAAATCTTGGACTATATGCCAAGTTCAGTAAGTGCGAGTTTTGTTTAAGTCATGTAGCTTTCCTAGGTCACGTGATTTCTAGTGAAGGGATTTCCGTGGACCCGACCAAGATTGAAGCCGTGATCAATTGGCCAAGACTGACGGTAGTGACAAAGATAAGAAGTTTCTTGGGTTTGGCAGGTTATTATAGATGATTCGTGGAAGGATTTTCAGTAGTAGCCATGCTGATGACTTGACTATTGAAGAAGGAAGAGAAGTTTGTATGGATAGATAAGTGCGAGTGTAGTTTCCAAGAGCTTAAATAGAAGCTGATTATCGCACTTGTGTTGACGATTCCATATGGATTTGGAGGATACGAGATCTTTAGCGATGCGTCATACAGAGGACTGGGTTACGTGTTAATGTAACATGGCAAAGTCATTGTATACGCGTCCCGCCAGTTAAGACCTCATGAGTTGAATTACCTGACGTATGACTTAGAACTCGTAGCAATCATCTTTGCTCTGAAGATTTGGAGACACTACTTGTGCGAAGAAAAGTTCCAGATCTTTACAGACAATCAGAGTCTCAAGTATTTATTCTCTCAAAAGGAGTTGAACATGAGACAGCGTTGTTGGATGAAATTTCTTAAGGACTACGATTGCGACATCCTATACCGGAAAAGCTAACAAGGTCGTTGATGCGTTGAGTCAAAAATCTTTGATTGCACAGATGGTGATCTAGGAGTGGATTCTACTCGAAGGAGCCTGAGATTTGGTTTTCAAATTTGAGGTAGGACACCTTTCAAGTCTTATGGCCACCCTCAGAATTGAACTGGAAATGCAGATAAGGATTAAGACATTGTAGTTGATAGACCTTGAGATCCTAAAGATTCTGCAGGAAGATGCAGAAAAGAGAAGACCTGACTTTCAGATTTCTGAGGATAGAACACTAAAGTTTCGTGGACGATTGTGTGTACCCGACGATGTAGAGCTTAAGGAGGAGATCTTGTTAGAAGCTCATCATAGCAGTTACAGCATTCATCCAGGCAGTACGAAAATGTATCAGAATTTGCGTCAACACTATTAATGGACCGGTATGAAGGCGGATATTACCAGACATGTCGCCAAGTGTCTGACGTGCCAGCAAGTGAAAGCACAACATTGCAAGCCTAGAGGACTTTTACAACCTCTTGAGATTCCTGAGTGGAAATGAGAACATATCACAATGGATTTTGTGATGGGCTTACTAAGAAGTCAGCGAGGTAATGATTCCATAAGGGCTGTAGTTGACAGATTGACGAAGTTTGCTCATTTCATTGTCGTATGAAACGACTTTGCATTAGATAGGTATGCTGAGTTGTACGTGTGATAGATAGTTCGACTGCATGGAGTTCTAGTAACGATTACATTTGATCGAGACTTGAAGTTCATAGCGGCCTTTTGGAAAAGTTTACAGACTGCCTTGGGAACGAAACTGCTATACAGTACAGCTTATCATCCTCAGACAGAAGGCTAGTTTGAGAAGATGATTCAAACCCTCGAGGACATGCTGTGAGCTTGTGTGTTGGACTTCAAAGGAAGCTGGGAGGAACGGCTTCATCTAGTTGAGTTCGCCTACAACAACAGTTGTCGATAGAGTATTCAGATGGCACCGTTTGAAGCGTTGTATGGCAAAGCGTGCAGAACTCCAGTTTGTTGAGATGAAGTTAGAGAGCGGAAGATTACTGGCCCAGAATTGGTTCAACAGTCAGTGGACGTTGTCAAAGTTATTCGAGAAAGACTAAAGACAGCTCAGAGTCACAAGAAAAGTTACGCAAATATGCGTTGAAGACCATTGGAATTCTAAGTTGGTGAAAACGTCTTTCTTATGGTGTCACCAATGAGGCGTACTTCGCGCTTTGGCAAGAAAAGGAAGCTGAGTCCAAGGTACGTCGGTCCCTTTGAAATTTTAGAGCAAATAGGGACTTTAGTGTATCATCTTGTGTTGCTGCCAAAACTGGCCTAAGTGCATGACATCTTCCACATGTTAAGAAAGTATGAACTTGACCCGACCCATGTGTTGAACTTTGAAGAATTAGACATGGACGATAGAGTGTCGTATGTAGAGAGACTAGTTCTGATTGTGGATCGAAATGACCAAGTGCTGCGTACCAAGACATTCCCTTAGTAAAAATGGTCTAGCAACACCATATAACAGAATGAGCAACGTGGGAAAGTGAAAAATAGATGAGACGACAATACCCCCACCTTTTTGAAGAAGAATTGTAATGGTTTAAATTTCAAGGATGAAATTTTTATAAGAGGGAAAGAGTTGTGACATCTTGATAATTCGACCCTGTTTTGATTAAATGAATTGGGATTTTCCTCGACGCACCTATGGCCCTTTTTCTTGGAGCTGATCACTCTCGAGTTAACTGATATATTAGTTGAAGCCGTTAAGGGATGTAAAAGCGACAGACTTGAAAATTCGATCAGAAATCGATTGCTCGACCGTGCTAATCGACAAGGGTCAATACGGCACTGTTATAATCGATTAGAGATCGGTGATAGGTCGATTTGACAAAAGCATATTATTAAATTGTGGGCGATTCTACTTGATTGCAAAATTCGAGTCGAACGGCACTAAACCGATTTTTCTGTCAATTCTGTACCCAGTACTTGTAATTGAAACCTTGAGATTTTTACAACAACCGAGAGTCACCAATGAGTCGGAGATGCACAAAAATGGATCGAGATTATCGACCACAGGTCAAATGTGCTAAAACTCCTAAAAGCTATTCAATAGGTTGGGTCGTGCTAAAATCTCATCCGGTTGAATTTAACCACGAAATTGAACTCTGTTTCAGGAATCGAAAGTTTGAGCGTGTCACGATTTATTTTTAGGACATCGTCTCATCCTTTGAAGAATTTTTGGTGAGCCCGAAATTTTGGTGGAAAAATCAAAATTGGCCAATTAAAAACCAAGAAATTCGGATGGGCATCTTAATTGGCAATTTTGGCTACCAAAGTGAGTTAGTTTGTGAGGGATTGAAGGGAAATTGGTTTAGGCTGCTACCATGGCATGTTTGGTCATTAAATTGAAGTTGTTTGGTGGGAAATTCAAGGAGAAATCCAGCAAATTCGTAGGGGCTGCTGCTGTGTTGATTTTCGACATCAAATTAAATTAATTTGGTGAAGATTTGTGAAGAAAATTACTTGTGGATGAAGCTTGGACTTTGGGGGCTTGTTAATCATCACCTAGATATATTGAAAGCCATGGGATTGGCTTAAACCTTGACTTCCTCTCCCCTTGTCCCCTTATTCCCCTTTTCCTCTCCTCTCCTCCCCTTTATGCGACCGAACCCCCCCCCCCTTTGTCCAGCTTTTGCTTCTTCTTCCTTTCTTCTTCACTTCACCTTCTTCAACCTCAATTTCCCTCACAGCTTAAGCCTACCCTCAGCCGAACCAGAAGTCACCGTTCTAGTTGTTCGCATCCCTACCATCCCCGCTCGCCAGTGTTGTTTGCCTCGTGGCTCGCTAGCTCGTCCCCAAGCCTAGGTTTGCCTGCGTTGCAGCCCCTGCTTGACCGCTGTCCAGCCCAGTCGTGGCCTCCCTCCCGTCCGAACCCCAGCCCATCTCGCTTGCCTCGCTCTAGCCCACCAAGTCGAGCCCGCTTGCCCCCGTTTGGTTCCACCAACTCGCCAGTTCAGCCCTGTCGCAGAACCGAACTCACAGCTCAAGTTATGAGCTTGCAAGGCCATTTTCAGCCCCTTTCGAGCCTCCTTTAGTGTCGTTGTACGCTCGGGTCTTGGTCGCCATCGCGCCACCGTCGTCGTGAACTGGTTTGCTCGCTAATCCGGTGAGTTAGTGTGACATCCCAAATTTCATTGACCTTCATTAGTGTAATTAGATCATTAGGAACTTAGATTAATTAGATTGGGCCAGAAAGTGAACCCGATGGATCGTGAGAAACGTGTGGGCTTGAGAAGTGAGTGGGCCACACGAATTGGACTTGAGAAATCTAATGAGTGATTATGGGCTTGGACTTGGCTTGAAGCGGGCCAAGGTTCGAAATCATTAGATTTGTAGGTTTAGTTTAGTGGGCCTGGATTGTTATAGATTGAGCCCGTTGGGCCGAGAATGAATATTTAGGCCCGAATGATTTATTTTATATATTATAGTTATAATAACTTGATTAATGTTTATAATGCTAATATCAATTTCTAACTTTAGCATTTTTATGAATTCCATATAAACTAACGTTGACTAATCGATATGTTATGTCATTCGATATGTTATATATATGTTATGACTTTGTATAATTGAAATCAAGTTGAAACAAAAGGGAATAAATGGAAAAATATTACAAATCAATGAACCGACTAATGACTCGGATTAAAGACTAATTAATTTTGAGTGACAAATTAAACTTGAGAGAACAAGCTTGGAGGCCACGACACCTCTCTTCTCTCTTGGTTTTTCTTCACCCACGGTTTTGATTCCCATGAACCGAGACATGCAAGCTTCAAGGAAAATAATCATTACAAGATCTCATCATTACACTAGCCTAGGGATTAGTTTGTAGACTTAGTTTCCCCCTTAAGCTTCGTACACTTCCTCTCTCTCTATAAAACCGAGAAACCCCCATCTTCATCTTCTTTTCATCTTTTCTCTCGGTTGAGCAGCCAAAAACCAGAAGCAAACCACCAACTTTCTTCTTCTTGCATGCTGATTTTGAGTGTTGATCTTGAAGCATCTTAGAGTTGTGTTGTAGCTGAAGCAAGGTAAGGAAAGATCTAACTCTAAATTGAAAGTTATCCATTGTTTCATCAAGGGAGCTTGAGGATCTAACCAAACAGTGATGGATATAGTCTGTAATTGCTGTTTTGTGATTGATCTAAGCTGAGTAAGTGTTAGATTAGAGTTAGAAGCCATTGCATGTTGTTTTTGAGGACTGCATGTTTCGAAATCCTTGTGTGAGTATGCTGTTTTGTTGAGCGAAGTGGTGAAATGGATGCCGAGTGGATGGATATGGTGTATGCTGTGATGAGTGAACTCACGGATGCATTTATACTTCGAGCCGAGCTGTGGAATTGATCATTTGTTAGAGAAATATATGCTGAAGTTGCTTTGAGTTGTTTTGAGTAAGCATTGGAGTATTTTAGAAGAGATTTGTGGATAGACAAGTTGTTTAGTTGAGTTAGAAGTGAGAAAACTTGTGTATCTATTCTGTTCTAAGTGAAAACAGTTATGGAGTCTTCTGTTTGTGTTTAGTTTTCTTTATGTATGTTAATAGAGATAAGAAAGAAACCTTTTACATGATAGAACATCTATGAGATTGAATTATACACGTAGCTATAACCATATGACTATAAAAACGTAGAGATAGAAGTGAACTTAGTAAAACCAGTAAACTGTTCTTGTGAGAGACGGTTTGACCTTTACTGATTACATGAATTTTCTGTATTTACCTAGTTAGATTTGGACTTCGAATCCTCAATGAAAATTGTAGAAAACATCTTAAGGAATAACTTGTCAAAATTTGAGATTAAATCGATAATATTTGGTTAGTGAAACAATTTTCTTTGTAAATACGAAATCTGGACGTCGGTACAGGGTACTAGTAAAGATTATGGCGATTGTTACTCTTAATACAGTGAGAATAAGACTTAAGTTTCTTCATGAGAATTGTTATTCTATGTCTTAAATATAACATACTAAAATTTGGTAATATTTCGACAAGAATTAATATACCTTCTGTGTTCGAAACCGAAACTGTTCATTTAACTAGTATACTGTTTGTACCCGAGAACACATATTAGATGTAGTGTCTTGTATCTTAGACTTGTATGATGAACATAGAGCCTAATGAACCTCATAATAGATGTTAGTCATATAAGAGTAAGTCTCATATATCATTTGAGATATAAGTGCATATAGAATCATGTGTGTGCAATGAGTGCGATGCATAGTGCTTGATTATGGGATAAATATCTGTTCGCCATGGAATGGGACATGACGTAATGGGTTTTATCTTATAATCCGGACACGCACGTGTGCTAGGTTCATGAGAGTTAGATAGATACTTTAGAGTCTTTTCTTTTGCATACGATAAATGTATTAATCAAAGGTGTGGTGGTGTGAAACGTGTGCTTAAGATGAATGAACCCATCGGTACCGAGATACCGGTGATGCCCCCGGAAGTTTGGGATGCCCTTGCTGAGTGGTCTTGGATGCCTCGGTAGAGAGATACTGAGATGCCTCGGAGTGAGATGCCCTTGTGTGTGATCAAGGATGCCTCGGTTGTGTGATACCGAGATGCCTCGGAGTGAGATGCCCCTTGCTGAGTGGTCTTGGGAGGACCTCGGTTGTGTGATGCCGGGATGCCTCGGAGTGAGATGCCCACAATTAGAGGTATTGTGGAAGTCCGGATAACGTACTTTCTGGAAGTGACTCGATCAGCCGGTTGAATTCCGGTTAATGATTGATCGAGGGTCGATTTTATGCACACTAAATATAATTATTTGGCGAGTGAGTTCATCTATTATTGTTGCATTGTATTTTGATGTGAGATTGAGTTTGTGAAGGGTAAGTATAGAAGTGGATGCATATAAGGTGATTTCTTACATGAAGTAATAGTATTGTTTATGCTTGTGATATATCCTTTAGCATCCTAAATTGTTTGATGATTCACTTGTAACTTTGATGGCTATGGATTGTTTAAGTTAGAGTTTTATCATTCTTTACTGGGCAAGGTTGTTTGCTCATACCTTACATTTTCAGATTGATAGCATGGATGTACCGCCGGTAGCTCGATACGGGGCGGTAGTGCGTCTTGATGTTTCTTTTCATGACGAGTATGATCCCGACATTGACATGGTTTTGTCCAAGTATGAGGCGACTTTATGGCTGGATGACGGTAGAGCTGAGTTATTACCGATGACGTTCGTTGCATGGTTTGTCAACCATGAAGGAGAGATGTTCGGACCTTTACCCTTTGGAGCAGGAGGACCTGGAGCGGGGATGGACGGCGCCTAGATGCCTTTGATCTTGTAGAAGCTGACTAACTTTTGTTTTGTTGTTAGACATGGGCTTGTGTGGGAACTTGTGGAGTAGATACCCTCACCCCTTATCCCTGGCTTGTGTTACGCCTTACTTTTGTTTTGTATATGATGTAAATATATAGGCGAAGAACATGGAATGAGTCCAGGTTGATAATTTTGTATGCCCTGATGATGATAAAATGAAAGGAAGCCTTTTATGATCTTGTCTATGTGCATTGCAAGATAACCTTGTAATATAAACTTGAGATTTTAAAATAATCCATGTTATACATGCTAACTTTTAATGGTAAACGCTATGGGTTATCTAAAGGAGATTACAAGCTAGACAAGAAGGTAATAATAATTATAATTCCGCTTGCGCTTAGTACGTGACGCTCTGGGACGTCACAGCTCGTTACGTTACAGTTAGCATCCTAATCCTTAATTAGGGGGTTAATTACGCTTAGTAGGATTAGTTTTAGTTAATTAAGGATTAGATTAGGTTAATTAGGATTATGGTGATTTAGTTAGAGTAATTAAATTTGTTATTATTACTTAGTTAGGCTAATTAGGTGGTTAGTTAATTTAACCAGTTAGCTTAGTTAGATTAATTTAATTAGTTCAATTAGGTGGTTAGATTAGCTTATGTAGATTAATTAAGGGTTTAATTTAAATAATTTGCTATTTATTTAACTAATGTAATTTATTTAATTAATTAATATTAGTGTAAATTATACTAGGATAGCCGGTTGGCAGAATTTTACGCCGATCGTCATGGTTGCATTGATTTGTGAAATTGAGTGATTGGTGATGATTTTTGAATTATTATTTCAAAAATATGAATTTTTGGTATTTAATTAGAAAAATATCAAGTGTCGGGTTTTGACGCCAAAAAGGTTTTATGTACTATATAAAATCATGGAATTTTGAAAAGAGAGAATATTACGTTTTGTGGTTCAATTTGACTGTGTGACCACGCACAATTATTTTACTGGGTTTTTTTAATATAAAGAAAATTTGCCAAGTCCATTATTTAAAATAGAAGTATTTGAGTGCAAAGCACGATGTTCTTGGCCGGACATGGATGTGCATGTGATCGCTATGAGAACCCGTCACCTGATGAAAGTAGAGGGCGATGCTCTTATATGGAATGCCATACGCCAACGAATGTCGGTCGCAGTGGAGGCTGGGTCGATGCTCATTTGGGAATGCCGTCTAGATGTAGACATTGCCGTACCTAACGAAGCGGGACGATGCCCAGTTATGCCGGATAACCACCGATTGTTAAGTTGGCCGTGGCTGTTGGGTTGTAACTAATTGGAATATGCTTGAGTGATTGATATAACCGCGCTTGATTATGGGACGAAATTGTGTGGCACAGAATGGGACGTGTCATAACGATTTGGCCTTATAATCAGGACTCCTATGATTGATTGATATATGATATGAGGTGTTCCAATTAATGATTTACGCTTGCTGCATTTATATATGATATATGAGATGTACTAATGTACAGGGAGGTGCTGAGGTGAGGTAAGTCGTATATGTTGCACGTTTAGGCTACCTCTAGGTGAATTCTCGTCCTAATCAGGGTTTATGGTGTGGACTCGTTGAGACTTTGTCTCACCCCGTCGTGGTTTAAAATTTTACAGGTCCTTAGATGGAGGTGCACCACGTACGTTTTGGGTGGCCGCGAGAGGCGGAGACTGAGCGTACCATTCTCCCTATCCATGAGATTCCCTGGACCCGTGAGCTCGTCATGACCACGATCTGGGTCGATGAGGGCCTACCTCAGTTGGTACCTCATCGATTCAAAGCGTGGTTTCGTCATGGGCCTAACGGGGTTTGGGAGGGTCCCTTGGACAGTTTGGACGAACTTGCTGTCAACATCGAGTACGAGGAGGTGATCGATTCGGTCATGCATGCCGATATTTTGGCGGATATCACGGCGAACCAGTTACCCAAGGCTGAGGAGCTCGAAGTAGAGGTAGCTAATCCTCTAGACATCGACATCCCAGATGGTGTCGTAGTGGACTCGGATCCCAAGTAGTTAGGGTCCGGGATAGGATTAGCTTGGTAACTTCTTTTTGGGTCTAGACCTTTTGTATATAAACCTAATGTGTTTATAAAGTGTAGTTTGTGTTAACTAGTTGTCTTACTTTCCTATCCCATGTGTTTAATTGTTGTATGGAGTTATTAGTTCGCTTCCGCATGTGTATAAAATGAATGGGTCGGCGACGCATCCTAGGAACGTCGCAATTCTATTGATCGCCGAGGGATGTGCGCGTGCTCGAGTTTCGAGGCATGACAGAAGCTTTGTCGCATCAATAGCACAAGTCCCATTTGGATGAAAGAATTCAACAAGGAAGTAGCATATCTTGCAGCAGCAGTGGAAAGGACACCCAAGTCACCACAAGCAGATAGAGGAGGCAGATCGCAGCTGCAGACATTGGAAACAATGCATCCTGCAAATTCATATTATGTAAGAAAAGATGAAATTCTAATAGTAAAACATGCACATACCTCAAATTCAAACAATCGCATTCATTACAGTTAAACTGTAGAGTAAGAGTACCGCTATATCATAGTGTTCTCACTGATAAATTGTAAAATGAGCATCAAATTTAGAGGTTTCTATTTACTTTAACTTCTTAATGTAGGGTCAGCATCAATAATAAGTACTTTTGCTTATAAGCCATTCTAAAATCTTCTTTTGGCGTTGGAATCTACAAAGCCATCTTATTCTTTCTTACAAATTAGATAGAGTAGAATAGGAGATACTATGACCTTTTTCCATTCTTGCATAGCATTTGGACTTGCATACTTCTCAAGGTCCTGGAATAAGATTTAATTAAAAGCATAAGCAGAAACATACTCTAAAATATAAAACATCATTGGCATTGACTGAAGATCTATAGAGACAATATCACCAGGCTCACAATTGCCATCAGTGGACCACAACACCATTTTTCTCTTTAGAATATTAGTCGATTCTATATATACAGTTCTCTTTCAATGTTCCTCGAGTCTATAAAATATCCAATTTGACCTAGAAGTCAGATTACGAAAAATAGTCTTCTTTTTAAATTAGACTGGAGATCTGTCCACGCTTTCATGAGGTAATGTTCAATCCAGTCAAGACTTCTCTACCTCAAACAGAAAGTTTTCAGTTTACCACTACAAGTATCTAAAAGTTTCTTCATAATGTATCTCGGTTATGCATGTACATTGCTTCATGTACCTAAAGGAAATGACAATTTCCACATTCTTAGCCTGGTTGGCTGCTCAATGTGTGACATCCTAAATTTTTGATCCTGTCTCGATTAAATGAAATAAGCTTTTCATTGACTCGCCTATGGTCATTTTTCTCTGAGCTGATCACTCACGAGATAACTAATTTATTATGTGAAGCCGTTAAGGGATATAAACGCGATAGACTTGAGAATTTGATCAGAAATCAACTGTTCGACCGTGCTAATTGGCAAGGGTCAATACGGCACCGTCATAATCGATTAGTGATCGAGTATAGGTCGATTAAATGGAATGGCATAATTAAATGGTGGGTGAATCCACCTGATCACAAAATTTGCATCGAACGGCACTAACCCAATTTTCTGTCAATTCTGTACTCAGTGCCCTTTATTGAAACCTTGAGATTTTTACGACAACCGAATGTTGCCAACAAGTCGAAGATGCACAAACGTGGATCGGAAATTTTTGACCACGAGTCAAACGCGATAAAATCCCTGAAGGCTACTCGGTAGGTTAAAGGTCACGCTAAAATCACGTCCAGTTGAAATTAACCATGAAATTGAACTTAGTTTTGGGAATCAAAAGTTCGAGCGTGTCACAATTTAGTTTTAGGACATCGTCTCATCCTTTAAAAATTTTCGGCGAGCCTGAAATTTTGGCGGAAAAATGGAAATTGGCAAATTAAATTCAAGGAAATTCGGATGGGCAAAATCAAGGGAACTTTTAGCCTTCAAAATGGATTGATTGGTGAAGGAATTGCATAGAATTCGTATGGGCTGAGTGGGTGTGATTTTTGGCCATCAAATTGAAGTATTTTAAGGAGAATTGAGAAGAAATGGGTGCAAATTCGTAGGGCTGGGGGGCTGCTATTGTTTGGCCTTCAAATGGGTTGATTATGTGAAGTTTGGAAGGGAAAATCACCCATTGGCTAAAGCTTTGACAAAATGGGCAGAAGACTTTGGGGCTTAGACACTCATTGCATTGCATGGGATATTTATTGGAGAAAACTTCTTTGATGTTTTGAAGTTAACAAAACTTGTTCAAAGTTTATTATGAAGAATTCCAGACCGGTATGTCAAAGTCTGAAGACTCCTAGATTTTGTGTAAAAGTCTAATTTGAAGACTCCCAGACTTTGTGTCAAAGTCTGTCCACTTTGTCAAAATCCAGACTGAACGAAAGCGAAGGATGAAGAATTTTCTAGATAAAGGATTATCTTTCTTTCTTCAAGAGATTGATTCGTATGGATTATATATGGTCTTCTGGTTGGTGATAACACCTACAAGATTGAATATATTTACTGAAATCAATTTTGATATATCAAATCTTTTCGGAAGGCAAGTAAATTTGGAAAGAATCTACCTATGGAAACCAAGATCCTGATTGTATGGGTGAACATGATTGACAGGCTTTCATCATAATCATCAAACGGCTCGAGATCTCCTTGATTGATTCTGTCCAACGGGTAGATGGAAGAATTCATTTGGAAAGTGCCAACAGTCGAGAAGTCATGAAGGAGTATTTAAGGAGGACTCTCAAGTTGTTCAATAGTGGGCGTGAAAAGAAAATTCCAAAGTTTGAAACTTCCCAGTTTCCTGTTATTTCATATATTGTGCTACAAATTGTACTCAAAAGAGAGAGACGTATAGTGTGACTTCGTGAGAGAGCAATAGAGACTCTTCACTGTGAAAGTCGAGATTGCAAGATTGTAACATCTCTTTTGATTCATAGTGGAATCCAGCTAGTAGGCTGTCAGCGTGGGAGAGTGGAGGTAGGCTTGATTTAAGCCAAACCACTATAAACTCTGTGTTCATATTCTCTTCTCTGAACTTCTTTATTTTGTTTGTAGTTCTATTTAATTGCTAAAGTCTAAACTTGCTTAAAGTCTGTTGTTCTTCAAACTCAGTTTTAAAAGTAAAATATTTTTACTATTCTTTGCGAAAAATTATTTTCATACCTATTCACTCCTCTAGGTGTTCATACTAGCACTTACAATTGGTATCATAGCTTGTGTGTTTATTTCATTGAAGTGTTTTTACTTTTAAGATAAAGATCTATGGCTAGTATTTTGGCTCCAAGATTGGTTGAAAGTCAAAGCAACACCAGACCTCCTTACTTTGATGGGAATGAGTACAATGTGTGGAAAAACAAGATGAAGGCTTTTCTGAGATCAAAAGATCCCCTGGAGTGGGATGTAGTAGAAAAATGGGTTAATCCCAAAGTTACATCAACCTCAAAAAGAGGAAAAGAAATTGTAGATGCTGACAAAGCAACACAAGCTGAATTTACTAAGAGACAAGCTCTTGACGCAAAAGCAATCTACTCTTTATACTAAGCTTTATCTCCTACTGAGTATAACTGAATTTCTTCTTATGAAATAGCAAAAGAAGTTTGGGACAGATTACATGTTACCTACAAAGGAATTGATCGTGTGAAGGAAACCAAAATAAACATTCTGCTTGGACAATATGAAGCCTTTAGAATGGAGCTTGGTGAATCTATTACTAATATGTTCAGTCGCTTTACAGAGATTGTAAATGGCCTGACTTATCAAGGTCAGCCAATCTCATGGCCAATGAAAGTCAACAAGCTGCTGCGTGGGCTTTCGAAAGACTGGAATCATTTGAAGACTTCAATTAGAGAAACTCAGAGGATCATGCCTCTATCAGTTGACGAACTGATAGGCACGCTTTAGTCATACGAAGTGGAACAAATAAATGATGAAGAAGATCCTAAAGGTAAGAATTCAATTACTTTAAAGTCTAACATTGATTCTAATGATACAGATTCAGATGATGATATGGACGATGAAGAGCTGGCGCTTATGATCAAGAAATTTAGAAAGCTGAATAGAAAGGGAAGAAGATTTAATTGGAAAAAGCGGAGTATGCAAAATTTCTAGAAGAGACCAACTGAGGACAATGAAACCAGTAAATATGTGATATGCTTTGAATGCAAGAAAAATGGGCATATCAGACCTAACTGTCCTCTTTTGAAGAAGAAGAAAGGAAAAACTGAGAAGTACAAAAAGGCACTCAAAGCTGAAACTTGGAGTGACACTGAGTGTGAAGAAAGTGAGAAAGAATATGCCAACATATGTTTGATGGCTCATTCCGACTCAAACTTAGAATCAGAAACAGACTCTGATTCAGACTCAGACAAAGAACTTGAGGTTAGTAGTTTAAAAATTCCTGTTAAAGTCTCGAAGTACATAGAAGAACTTTGTCTCAGTCTCAAAACTTCTCTTAAAAGGATCTCCGAACTACAAACGGAGAATTCTAAGCTTAGGCAACAATAAGCTTCTTGGAAAGAAAAGTTTGAAAATCTGAAAACAAGTTTTGATGATTCGAAAGAAAATTCTGATTCACTTTCAAAGGAAAACACATTTTTGAAAAGTGATATCTCAAATATTACAAAAGGATTTTCAAATGGATTCAAGAAACTGGAGAAAATTTTTTCAGCTCAAATACCCTACTTCAACAAATCTGGTTTGGGTATGACTCTAGAAACTATTCCATTAATCAATTATCCTAAAGTAAAGGAGAGAATCAAACAAAGACCTGCAAAGGCATTTTACAAAAATTATTTTTAAAAAGTTTTTGTAAAATCTGTTGGCCGAAGTGCACTCAGTTTTTGTAAACCTTGTTGACCTGCAAAGGCATTTTATGAAAATCATTTTCAAAAAATCATTTTACAGCTTAGAACATTTCAAGAAAGAATGTCCCAAAGTTTGGAGACCAATTAGAAAGGATTGGGCTAAGACTGTTTTTAAAACTATCCCCTCTAGACCCAAGAAAATCTGGGTACCAAAGAAAGTTTGAATTTTTCTTATGATCACAAGTCACTATCAAAAGGAAGATCAAATGGTATTTGGATAGTGGTTGTTCGAGACGTATGACAGGAGACTCAAGCTGCTTCATAAAGCTTGTTAGACTGAATGGAGGAAAAGTCTCTTTTGGAGGAAACAGCAAAGGAAGAATTGTAGGATGTGGAACTGTGAAGATTGGAAGCTTGACTATCAACAATGTTCCCTTGGTGAAATGATTGAACTACAATTTTCTCAGCATAAGCCAGCTTTGTGACACTGGATTCAGAATTAACTTCCAATAAGGTATTTGTTCTGGAACGAGTCAAGACTTCTCCCAATCTTTCACTGGGCAATGGTATGGACATATTTATCTTCTGGATGTAAATCCATAAAGTTCTTAATGTTTTATTACCATTCAAGATGAAGCAAGTCTCTGGCATCGGAAGCTTAGTCATGTTAACTTGAAGCAAATTGCCAAATTTCTTCTAAGAAGCTTGTTCGAGGACTTCCAAATCTAGCTTACTAGAAAAATGAGTTGTGCACTTTAAACCTATGAATCAAGTCTCTACCAATGGAGCTCTGCAGCTTCTTCATATGGATCTTTTTGGTCCAATTGGAACTCAAAGTATTGGTGGAAATAAATATTGCCTAGTAATTATGGATGATTATTCTCGCTTCACTTGGGTTTACTTTTTGGCAAATAAGTCTGAAGCATTCTCTTATTTTCAAAGTTTGCCAAGAAGGTTCAAAATAAAAAGTGTTATGCTATTTCAAGCATACGAGCTGACCATGGTGGTAAGTTTGAGAATCAGGACTTTGCTAAGTTTTGTGATGAATCTGGTTTTCAACATGTTTTCTCTTCTCCATACACTCCAGAACAAAATGGGGTTGTGGAAATGAAGAACAGATCCTTATAAGAGATGGCCAAAACTCTTTTATTAGAGAGCAAAATATCCTCTCGATTTTGGGTAGAAGTAGTTTCTATTGCTTGCTATATCATCAATAGAGTGTTCTTGAGGCCTATCTTGAAGAAAACTCCTTATGAAGTCTATAAAGGAAAGAAGCCAAATGTTTCTTACTTCCATGTTTTTGGTTGTAAGTATTTTGTTTTGAAGAATGCAAATGATCAAATTGGGAAGTTTGAAGAAAAATCAGATGAAGGAATCTTCCTTAGCTATTCTACTTCAAGCAAAGCCTACAAGGTCTTCAACAAGAAGACTCAATCCGTGGAAGAGTCTATGAACGTCAAGTTTCAGGATTATGTGTAGACTCAACCAGACCAGATTCAACTTGAATAATCTAAACCTATTCCAAACTTTACAAAGTCTTCTTCCCCTGAAGAGGTTCAAACTTCTAGTGAACATCAACAAGCAGAACAAGAATATTCAACCAATGTAGAAGATCAACCAACTTTCAAACCAAGCAGCAACTAGAAGCACAAGTCAAGTCATTCCAAAGAACTCATCATTGGCAACATTGATGAAGGAGTTCACACCGGATCCAAAGGAAGAGAAGAGCACTTGTTTCCTTGTCTGATGAAAGCTGGATCGAAGCTATGCAAGAAGAGCTTAGGCAATTCAGCATCAATGATGTTTGGAAGCTGATTCCAAAACTTAAAGGTAAATCTATCATCGGGACAAAATGGGTCTTCAAGAGTAAGATGAACGAGAAAGGAAATGTCATCAAGAACAAAGCAAGACTCGTGGCCAAATGATATACACAAGAAGAAGGGATAGATTATGACTAGACCTATGCACCAATATCAAGGTTAGAAGTAATTAGATTATTACTTGCTTTTGCCTACTACAAAAATTTCAGGTTATTCTAGATGGATGTCAAAAGTGGATTCTTAAATGGGTTCATACAAGAAGAAGTCTATGTGGAACAACCACCAGGATTTGAAGATCTAAGAAATCCAGACTTAGTCTACAGTCCGAAAAAGGCCTTGTATGAACTAAAGCAAGCACCTAGAGCATGGTATGAAAGATTGAGTAAGTTTCTAATTCAAAACAGTTTTGAAAAAGAGAAAGTAGATACTACTTTGTTCATAAAGAGAGAAGAAAATGATTTTTTACTGGTATAGATTTATGTAGATAATATTATATTTGGTTATCCTAATGAAAATCTCTGTAGGATGAATTCGAGATGAGCATGATGGGTGAGTTAACTTTTTTTTTGGGATTGCAAGTTAAACAGTCGAAGAAAGGTATATTCATTCACCAGGAGAAATATGCCAAAGATCTGATCAAGAAATTTGGGTTAGAGAATTGTAAAAAGATAGAGACACCTATGTTAAGTTTCTCAAAGCTGGATAAGGATGAAAAACGGAAGAAAGTAATCAGAAGTTTTACAAAAGCATGATTGGTTCTCTTCTTTACCTTACTACATCTAGACCTGACATTTTGTTTAGTGTTTGCATCTGTGCTAGATTTCAGTTTGATCCCAGAATCTCATTTAAGTGCTACAAAATGCATCATTAAATATGTGGCGACTTCTCCAAAGCTGGGTCTGTGGTATCCAAAAGAATGAGACTTTACTCTTCTTGGATATTCAGATGCTGATTTAACAGGTTGTAAAGTGGATAGAAAGAGCATTTCTGGAACCTATCAACTGCTGGGAAATATGCTGGTATTTGACCCTAGAGCTACACATTCATTTATTGCTGACTAGTACGTTAAGTTGGTAGGGTTGAGTCTAGAATTGTTGGGGTCAATCATTAGTATATCTACCCCGTTAAAGGATAAGGTGTTGTCTACAGTAGGTTATTCTGGTTGCAAGTTAGTTATTGGTGAGCGAGAAGGAATGATAAATTTGATTGTTCTGGCCATGTATGATTTTGATGTGATAATTGGCATGGACTGGCTCACCAAGCAACGAGCTACTGTAGACTGTAATCATAAAGCGATTCAGTTTAACCCGTTAACGGGTAAAAGTTTTGAGTTTATTGAAAGTCGAGGAGGACCCTCGATTACCTTAATCTCGTTGCTTGAGGCAACCCGTTTGTTAGACAGGGGTTGCTAAGGTTACTTGGCAATTTTCGTGGATACGATAGTTGAGGAGTCAAAGATGGAAGACATTGCAGTGGTACAAGAGTTTGCTGATGTGTTTTCGAAGGAATTACCTGGTCTGCCGCTAGAAAGGGAGATCGAGTTTGTAATTGAGTTGGCCCCCGGGACGGAGCCAATCTCTAAGGCTCCTTACTGTATGGCCTTGTCAAAATTGAAAGAATTGAAAGTGCAGATGCAGGAGTTGTTGGACAAGGGATTCATACGTCCCAGTGCATCACCTTGGGGAGCACCAGTTCTGTTCGTGAAGAAGAAAGATGGTTTGTTGCGTCTTTGCATCGATTATCGGCAACTCAATTAGGTGACAATCAAGAACAAGTACTCACTACCGAGGATTGATGACTTGTTCAACCAGTTGCAGGGAGCGTCAATATTTTCTAAGATTGACCTTAGGACAGGGCATCAGTAGCTGAGGATTAGAAAGGAAGACATACCGAAGACGGCGTTTCGTATGCGTTACAGCCACTATGAGTTTATCGTAATGCCGTTTGGTTTAACCAATGCCCCAGCTGCCTTCATGAATCTGATGAATCGGGTATTCAAGGAGTATCTGGATTAGTTCGTGGTAGTATTTATCGACAACATCCTGGTGTACTCGACAAGTTCAGAGGAGCACAAAAGACATTTAAGGATAATGCTTCAGACTCTGTGAGATCATGGACTATATGCCAAGTTTAGTAAGTGTGAGTTTTTGTTAACTCGTGCGGCTTTCTTAGGTCACATGATTTCTGGTGAAAAGATTTCTGTGGACCTGACCAAGATTGAAGCCGTGATCAATTGCCCAAGACCGACAATAGTAACAGAGATTAGAAGTTTCTTGGGTTTGGTAGGTTATTACAGACGATTCATAGAAGGATTTTCAGGAATAGCCATGCCGATGACCCAACTGCTGAAAAAGGGAGAGAAGTTTGTATGGATAGACAAGTGCGAGTGTAGTTTCCAAGAGCTTAAGCATAAGCTAACTACCGCACCTATACTGACAATTCCATTTGGTCCTGGAGGATACGAGATCTTTAGTGATGCGTCGTTCAAAGGACCGGGTTGCGTGTTAATGCAACATGGTAGAGCCGTTGCTTACGTGTCCCGTCAGTTGAGGCCTCATGAGTTGAATTACCCGACGCATGACTTAGAACTCGTAGCAATTATCTTCGCTCTTAAGATTTAGAGACACTACTTGTGTGAAGAAAGGTTCTAGATCTTTACAGACCATCAAAGTCTTAAGTACTTATTTTCTTAGAAGGAGTTGAATATGAGACAACGTCGTTGGATGGAACTTCTCAAAGATTATGACTGCGACATCCTATATCATCCCGGAAAAGCTAACAAGGTTGTAGATGCGTTGAGTAATAAATCTTCGATTGTGCAGATGGTGATTCAGGAGTGGATCCTACTCGAAGGAGCTCGAGATTCAGTTTTCAAATTTGAAGTAGGCCACCTTTCGAGTCTTATGGCCACCCTGTGGCACCCCGAAACACCTTAGGTCGCCACAGACACCTATTGCTACACCTAATGGACACTAATTACATCCCTTAGTAGAAGCGTCGTAGTTCATCGACATTTTCTTTTTTTTTTGAAAACGGTCCCAACGCGACTTATTAGCGGAAGCAAAATCTAATATTGCCATCTCTCCGTCCAACAATCATGAAACAATGCACACCACTAAGTACCATAGGAAAAGATAAAGCCATGCCACTTTTATTTACATATTTTCATGATGGATTTTCTCGGGTCGATACAACAAAAGAAAGCCAAGATTTTCAGCTACACTTGGTCACATCCCAAAAAGATACTACGACCCCTAAAGTGATCACGTGACATCCTCCATCTAACAGTGGCGGCTACTCCCAAAAAGAAACACTAGCTCTCTACCCCTCACGCGGCCATCACACCCATCCTGGTGCGTCGGGCGGTGGTGGCGGCAACATCCCCCTAAACACTCCATCTCGGCGGACATGAACTGACAGAAACTCCTGAATAACATGGCCCTCAGCCAGGCCTACATCATACATAACTAGCACTCGCACTCGCACAAATGTCAGTCCAGGGACGAGGATGCAATCGATCTCCGTACACTCTACCTCTACATCCGATGGGAGGCCATAGAAGGTGCCTCGCGTGACGGTAGGGAGCGGCATCTTTTCTAATCTGAAATGTTGGTCCCCGAATGGGTGAGTACAGCTACTCAGCAGGTAAAGGATCAATAAACCGCTCAATGCATCATGCAATACAATCATCACAATCATAGCATCACATGTCATTAAAGCATCCATGCATAATTTACCTTGATATCATGCACATGTCTTCATACCTCATGTACATACATCATCATATGGTTATCATCCTCATGTCATACACTTACCATCATCATGTCACATGTACCATCAAGCCATAGGTGCACATACATCCATGGACTCACCATCATCATGCATCCATGCACTCATCATCATCATATCACATGTACCATCATGCCATAGGTGCACATACATCCATGCACTTACCATCATCATGCATCCATGCACTTATCATCGTCATGTCACATGCACTCATCATCATCATGCATCCATGCACATATCGTCATCATGCCATACATATACCATCATGCATAATTCAATTTCAAATTTCCCAATTTCATCCTTTCATTTTGGGCCGCCACATTTCTCTTTCCCGGAACCAATGTTTGCATCCCACATTCAACACTCGCACCCCACCCGGCATCGCGAGAACTATCCGGCACAATACCTACCGGGCATTCGGCACAATACCTGCCAGGCATCTCGTACCCCAACTGGCATCACGAGGCATCCCTCGGCACAATACCTGCCGAGCTTCTGGCTCCCCCACTCTTCAGGCATCTCAAAACTCCCGAGGACCCTTCGGCATCCGGCCACTCAAGGCCACCGGGCAACCGGCCGTACCCTTCTAGCTAGGCATCCCGACACTCCCGGGGCATCGTCAGCTCACACCTCCGACGGTCTTCTCACTTATCTTAATTCACATCTTCAATTATAGTTCAATTTTAACATGGCATATGATGTGATGGCAAACAAGATCATTTTCATCATTTGATTCATATATGCATTTCCAATCATCATCATGCATGCAGCAAGACACAATCATTCATAACAATACAATTCATGGAGTCCATACAATTTAGAATAGTCCATATATCATGCCTTTTTGAAGTTTACTAAATTTCAGCTTGTACCATTTTAGAAAACATTTAAATTAAATATACGTATGATTCTCAAAAAACATGAAATCAGGACATGCGATAGACAAGACACTAAGATAATAATTTCATGAAGAACACATGTCCAAAAGAGTTCCACATAAGAAGATATAATTCACACAAATACAGCATGTAATTTCGGATAGAATCAGATTGCGCAGTTTTTGAAATATTTCGATTAAAATACACGAATGACCTCCGAAAATTATGAAATTTTACCAGGTTATAGCTAAGATCCTAAAGTATATTTTTCATGAAGAAATCTTGGCCAGATTCGTTCTAGATAATTTTATATAGGCGTCCGAAGCTCCTGATTCTAGCACCGAAACGTCCAGTATAGCTATCTCCGAAATATCGAGTTTTCACCTACTTATCCTTCTTCTTTTCCTCTGAAATTTTGATATGTGTTGCCTAAAGAGGTCCCCTACAACTTTCATTAAGGGATCTAAGTGAAATTTCCAAAGAATAGTCACCATATGGGTCCAAGAAGTCTCGGGTGTCCAGTACCGTATTTCCAGATTTACCGTCTTCAAGAGAAAGTCGATTCACTAGGCTACACTTGCTCATTTTACCTCAAATTTGAGTATGTTAGTCTTTAGGATGTTCGATACAAGTTTCATGAAGAAATAAAAGGGAAATTCTAGGTAAAAAGCAACATGCAACCCACAAAACTACCAAAAGGTCAGCAAAGCAGTTCCAGATCTAGTGTCTTCGTAGGAGGAGAGTTTTTCCCCTTAAAGCTCAACCATTTTGTCCCAAATTTTAGTATGTTATACTTTAAGATGTTTTATACAACTTTCATGAAGGAGTCTTAGTCAAAATCTAACTCGAAACACGCATGCAAGCCTCCACAAGTTTCTGGGTCAGGCGGTATACACGAAATCAGCAAGCTTTTTCAAGAACAAACCACACTAGCTTCGGTTCCTTACCTCTAAACACCCAAAATTCAACACCATTTCAGCCACACATACAAGACACACATGCAAGAGTAGAAATTGATCCTAACTTGCCTCTAAGATCAAGCAGACGGCAGCACACAGACGGCACACGGACGGCGAACGGATGGCGAACGAGATGGGCGAATGGCTCCTTCTTCCTCCTCTCTCGGCTTCCCCTTCTCTCTTGCAACTCTCTCTCTCTCTCTCTTTGGCTTGGTCGAATCCCTCAACCGGCCACTCTCTCTCCCCCTTTTGTTTCCCCTAAATCCCATCATTGGCAATCATGATGTGCCTCCCCAATAGCCAATGCATGGAACCCTCTTTTTGCCACTTGGCAAAGCATGCAAGATGGGCTTGAGCTTGGGCTTGGAAGAAATGGGCCAGCCACTCCTCCCCTCCTTGGTCGACGGCCACCTCTCCATGGGCTTCAATGGGCCAGCCATTTGGCCCACCAAGAGTCCAAGCTATTGGGCCTAAGGCCCAAACCTAATTAAAATCAAATTTTAACCTTCTTTTTAAATACTAATTAAATCCTTATTGGACTAAAGTACTATAGGGTAAAATTAAATAACTAAACACTTAAAATCACAAATCCATAGATTCTAATTCACGATACATATGGCCAAAGATAAGTCATCCTCTTCCAAGATTTATCCATTTAAACTCGGCCATAGATCTCAATACAAGACATTAATTGGAGCACCCCTAACTACTGGCAAAGAATTTCAGGATGCCACACACCCTCAAAATTGAACCGGAAGTGTAGATAAGAATTAAGACGTTGTAGTTGATACATCTTGAGATCCAGAAGATTCTGTAGGAGGATGCAGAAAAGAGAAAGGCTGACTTTTAGATTTCTAAAGATGGAACACTAAAGTTTCGTAGACGATTGTGTGTACTTGACGATGCAAAGCTTAAGGAGGAGATCTTGTCAGAAGCTCATCGTAGTAGTTACAACATTCATCAATGTAGTATGAAGATGTATCGGAATCTGCGTCAACACTTTTGGTGGACCAGTATGAAGGCAGATATCGTCAAACATGTCGCCAAGTGTCTGACGTGTCAGCAAGTGAAAGCACAACATTGCAAAAAGCCGGGAGGACTTTTGCAACCTTTGGAGATTCCGAAGTGGAAATGGGAACATATCATAATGGATTTTGTGATGGGATTACCAAGGAGTCAGAGAGGCAATGATTCCATATGGGCTGTAGTTGACAGATTGATGAAATCTGCTCACTTCATCGCCGTACGAAAGGTGTGACATCCCAAATTTCATCGACCTTCATTAGTGTAATTAGATCATTAGAAACTTAGATTAATTAGATTGGGCCAGAAAATGAACCCGATGGATTGCGAGAAACGTGTGGGCTTGAGAAGTGAATGGGCCACACGAATTGGACTTGAGAAACCTAATGAGTGATTATGGGCTTGGACTTGGCTTGAAGCGGGCCAAGGTTCGAAATCATTAGATTTGTAGGTTTAGTTTAGTGGGCCCGGATTGTTATAGATTGAGCCCGTTGGGCCGGGAATGAATATTTAGGCCCGGATGATTTATTTTATATATTATAGTTATGATAACTTGATTAATGTTTATAATGCTAATATAAATTTCTAACTTTAGCATTTTGTGATGAATTCTTTATAGACTAACATTCACCATTTAATATGTTATGTTATTCGATATGTTATGCCGTCACTTTGTATAATCACAAAAGGATTGAAATCAAGTTGAAACAAAAGGGAATAAATGGAAAAATATTACAAATCAATGAACCGACTAATGACTCGGATTAAAGACTAATTAATTTTGAGTGACAAATTAAACTTGAGAAAACAAGCTTGAAGGCCACGACACCAAAATCTCTTCTCTCTTTGTTTTCTTCACCCACGGTTTTGATTCCCATGAACCGAGACATGCAAGCTTCAAGGAAAATAATCATTACAAGATCTCATCATTACACTAGCCTAGGGATTAGTTTGTAGACTTATTTCCCCTTAAGCTTCGTACACTTCCTCTCTCTCTATAAAACCGAGAAACCCCCATCTTCATCTTCTTCTTTCTTTTTCTCTCGGCTGAGCAGCGAAAAACTAGAAGCAAACCAGCAGCCTTCTTCTTCTTGCATGCTGATTTTGAGTGTTGATCTTGAAGCATCTTAGAGTTGTGTTGTAGCTGAAGCAAGGTAAGGAAAGATCTAACTCTAAATTGAATGTTATCCATTGTTTCATCAAGGGAGCTTGAGGATCTAACCAAACAGTGATGGATATAGTTTGTAGTTGCTGTTTTGTGATTGATCTAAGCTGAGTAAGTGTTAGATTAGAGTTAGAAGCCATTGCATGTTGTTTTTGAGGACTGCATGTTTCGAAATCCTTGTGTGAGTATGCTGTTTTGTTGAGCGAAGTGATGAAATGGATGCCGAGTGGATGGATATGGTGTATGCTGTGATGAGTGAACTCACGGATGCATTTATACTTCGAGCCGAGCTGTGGAATTGATCATTTGTTAGAGAAAGATATGCTGAAGTTGCTTTGAGTTGCTGTGAGTAAGCATTGGAGTATTTTAGAAGAGATTTGTGGATAGACAAGTTGTTTCGTTGAGTTAGAAGTGAGAAAATTTGTGTAACTATTCTGTTCTAAGTGAAAACAGTTATGGAGTCTTCTGTTTGTGTTTAGTTTTCTTTATGAATGTTAATACAAATAAGAAAGAAACCATTCTACATGATAGAACATCTATAAGATCAAGTTATACATGTAGCTATAACCATATGACTATAAAAACATAGAGACAGAAATGAACTTAGTAAAACCAGTAAACTGTTCTTGTGAGAATCGGTTTGACCTTCACTGATTACATGAATTTTCTGTATTTACCTAGTTAGATTTGGACTTCGAATCCTTAATTAAAATTGTATAACACATCTTAAGGAATGACTTGTCAAAATTTGAGATTAAATCAATAATATTTGGTTAGTGAAACAATTTTCTTTGTAAATACGAAAACTGGATGTCGGTACAGGGTACTAGTAAAAATTATGGCGACTGTTACTTTTAATACAGTGAGAATCAGACTTAAGTTTCTTCCCAGAAAATGTCGATCTATGTCTTAAGTATAACATAATAAAATTTGGTAATATTTCGACAAGAATTAATATACCTTCTGTGTTTGAAACCGAAACTGTTCATTTAGCTAGTATACTGTTTGTACCCGAGAACACATATTAGATGTAGTGTCTTGTATCTTAGACTTGTATGAGGAACATAGAGTCTAATAAACCTTATACTAGATCTTAGTTTTGTATGAGTAAGTCTCATATATAATTTGAGAGATAAGTGCATATAGAATCATGTGTGTGCAATGAGTGCGGTGCATAGTGCTTGATTATGGGATAAATATCTGTTCGCCATGGAATGGGACATGACGTAATGGGTTTTATCTTATAATCCGGACACGCACGTGTGCTAGGTTCATGAGAGTTAGATAGATACTTTAGAGTCTTTTTCTTTTGCATACGATAAATGCATTAATCAAAGGTGTGGTGGTGTGAACGTGTGCTTAAGATGAATGAACCCATCGGTACCGAGATACCGGTGATGCCCCCGGAAGTTTGGGATGCCCTTGCTGTGTGGTCTTGGATGCCTCGGTAGAGAAATACTGAGATGCCTCGGAGTGAGATGCCCTTGTGTGTGATCAAGGATGCCTCGGTTGTGTGATACCTGAGATGCCTCGGAGTGAGATGCCCCTTGCTGAGTGGTCTTGGGAGGACCTCGGTTGTGTGATACCGGGATGCCTCGGAGTGAGATGCCCACAATTAGAGGTATTGTGGAAGTCCGGATAACGTACTTTCTGGAAGTGACTCGATCGGCCGGTTGAATTCCGGTTAATGATTGATCGAGGGTGGATTTTATGCACACTAAATATAATTATTTGGCGAGTGAGTTCATCTATTATTGTTGTATATTATCTTGATGTGAGATTGAGTTTTGAAGGGTAAGTATAGGAGTGGATGCATATAAGGTGATTTCTTACATGAAGTAATAGTATTGTTTATGCTTGTGATATATTCTCTTAGCATCCTAAATTGTTTGATGATTCACTTGTAACTTTGATGGCTATGGATTGTTTAAGTTAGAGTTTTATCATTCTTTACTGGGCAAGGTTGTTTGCTCATACCTTACATTTTCAGATTGATAGCATGGATGTACCGCCGGTAGCTCGATACGGGGCGGTAGTGCGTCTTGATGTTTGTTTTCATGACGAGTATGATCCCGACATTGATATGGTTTTGTCCAAGTACGAGGCGACTTTATGGCTGGATGACGTTCGTTGCATGGTTTGTCAACCATGAAGGAGAGATGTTCGGACCTTTACCCTTTGGAGCAGGAGGACCTGGAGCGGGGATGGACGGTGCCTAGACGTCTTGGATCGTGTAGAGGCTGACTGACTTTTGTTTTTTGTTAGATGTGGGCTAGTGTGGGAACTCGTGGAGTAGATACCCTCACCCTTATCCCTGGCTTGTGTTACGTCTTACTTTTGTTTTGTATATGATGTAAATATATAGGCGAAGAACATGGAATGAGTCCGGGTTGATAATTTTGTATGCCCCGATGATGATAAAATGAAAGGAAGCCTTTTATGATCTTGTCTATGTGCATTGCAAGATAACCTTGTAATATAAACTTGAGATTTTAAAATAATCCATGTTATACATGCTAACCTTTAATGGTAAACGCTATGGGTTATCTAAAGGAGATTACAAGCTAGACAAGAAGATAATAATAATTATAATTCCGCTTGCGCTTAGTACGTGACGCTCTGGGACGTCACAAAAGGACTATGCATTAGACAGATATGCTAAGTTATATGTGCAACAGATAGTCGTCTGCATGGAATACCAGTGATGATTACGTCATATCGAGACCTGAAGTTTACAACAGCCTTCTAGAAAAGTTTACAGACTACTTTGGGAACAAAGCTACAGTACAATACGGCCTATAATCCTTAGACGGATGGCCAGTTAGAGAGGACGATTCAGACCCTTGAGGACATGCTGCGAGCTTGTGTACTAGACTTCAGGGGAAGCTGGGAGGAATAGCTTCATCTAGTTGAGTTCGCCTATAACAACAATTATCAGCAGAGCATTCAGATGGCATCGTTTGAAGCATTGTATGGTAGAGCATGTAGAACTCCAATTTGTTGGGATGAAGTCAGAGAGTGGAAAATCATTGGCCCAGAGTTAGTTCAACGTTTAGTGGACGCCGTCAAAGTTATTCAGGAAAGACTAAAGACTGCTCAAAGTCGCTAGAAGAGTTATGCTGACAAGCGGCGAAGACCATTGGAATTCCAAGTTGGTGAACACGTGTGGCATCCTAGAATTTCATGACAAACCCCCTAGATGTGCTATGAGCTATGGATAGGTGATGGAAGCACCATCAAATTATATTGTAGCCATTTGATCCATGATTTGCAATAAGATTAAGGCCAAGCTTTTTAATGGATAATAAATTGATAGGAAAATTTTATTTCTGGCCATGTGTTTTATAAGTTGGAATTTATTGATTTATGTTGCAAGTTTTATGGCCCTAGAAATTTGAATTAGATATTTATATAAGTGGGGATTTAGAATAGATTATTAAAAGAGGGAGTGGGCCGAAATTTTAAGCCCAAGACCAGCCCACAAGAGCCCCACCGTTCGGCCATTAGGGCTTGGCCCGCGAAGCCCAAAGGGAGGGGGCTGCCTTCGACTGAAGGGGGAGACGCCCGGCCCAAGGGAGACCCATCAACTTGCATGCAAATCCCCAAGTGGCTAGAGAAGCTTGCCAAGTGTTAGTCCATTGTAGCCAAGTGTAAGAAGCCATGCAAAATCAAATGATTGATAATCATTGAAGGGAAAGAAAATTAAAGAGAGGAGAGGCGGATTGAGAAGAGGGTTATCGTCCGAGAGAGAGAGAGAGAGAGAGAGAGAGAGAGAGCTGTCGTGCGAGAGAAGGAAAGAAAGAGAGGAAGAGAGAAAGGAAGAAGGAGGTTCGTCGCTGCCGTGTGTGCGCCGAGTCCCGCCGTCGAGCCGCCTTGCCCCGCCGTGTGCTTGCTGTGTTTTTGCTTGGATTAGAGGCAAGTAGAGTCCATTGATCTACCCTTTGCTTGCTGTGGTTGTGATGTTGAATGCTGGAAATGCTTGAGCTGTGATGTTGAATGCTGGAAACTCGAATGAATAGTGGTAGTGTTCCAAGTGAGTTGTTGCATGTAGAAACAGTCCGACCTTTGGTGATTTCGTGAGCTGCATGCAATTTTCTAGTTGGAATCTCACTTCGACTTCTTGATGAAAGTTGCAGCGGACTTCTTGAAGATTAACATACTAAAAATTGAGATGAAACGGACAAGTATTAGTTGGTGAAATGATTTTCCTTCGAAGAAGCTAGATCTGGAAATCGTTATGATGATCTATTGTGATTCTGTGAATTTCGTGCAAGTATCTAGTCCGAATTTGATCTCATGTTCTTGATAAGATTTGTAGAAGACATCTTGAGGAGTAACATACTAAAATTTGAGAATAAACGGACAAGTAATGATTGGGGAAAAACGATCTTCTTTGAAGAGGATGAATCTGGACAGTGAACCGAGAGTTAGGGAGATTTATAAAAATTATATATTTTAATCCAGAAGGAATTAGACTTTTATTTCTTCATGGGACTTTTACCTCTAGGTCTCATCTATAACATATTAAAATATCATAATTTTCAGAGTTCATTTAAGGACTTAATCGAAATTATTTCTGAAACTGTGCAAAAGTGGCGTTGGAAATTCTTTTGCTGTGATGTATGGACCTATGTGATTGATGTGAAACTTTCTTGACATGGTAAGATATGCACGACTGCATGGCGATATATGCACGACCGCATGGTGATGTATGCTCGATAGCATGGATGATGTGTGCTTTACTCGTGATATCTTGATTGTCTTGCTTGTTGCACTGTGTAGTTTGGTGGATTTTTACTGCTGAGTGGTTGTACTCACCCCTTTTGGGGACTAACATTTCAGATTGAGAGATGCCTCTATCACCTGTCATGCGTGGTACATTTTATAGATTACCGTCTGATGTTGAGGTCGAGTTCTCGGAGCACTCCTGCGTTGGTGTTCATGGTCTGGTATTTATCCGTGTCCGTATTTTGGTTATATATGATGTGGGCCTACCTGATGGCCCCGTAGTATAAGAGTTTCTGTCTGTCCATGTTCGTCGAGATGGGAGGATGATGGGGATGCTGTCGCTGTCACCGACCGATGCACAGGGATGGGTGTGATAAGAGCGTATGACTGGTGGATGTGGACACTTTTTGGGATGGCCGACACTAGTTGATGGATAGATGTACATGTCTGATGTATAGTCGGGTTCTTTTTGGGTTTAGCCGAGCTTACTTAAAGTATTTGCCTTTTGTTGTACTGACTTGTGAAATCCATCTTAGTTATGTAAATAAAAGTGACTCGATGCTAAAATGCATATATATATGAAAGGTTGTAGTTAGTGTGTATTGCATCGTATTATTTAATTTGTGTATGAGTTAGGGAGATGATAAGTATGCTTCCGTTATATGAACTGCGATGGGACTGATCTAAAAGATGTAAACCCCAGGTTGTATGGACCCACTACAATTGAAATGGTATCAGAGTGGCATGTTATTAGGACAAATGAAAGGTAAGTAATCTGTGGCGACCTTAGCGGATTGAGGGCCGTGTCGAGGGGTGTTACAACACGTCTTTTTGAAGGTGTCACCGATGAGGGGTACTTCATGCTTTGGCAAGAAAGGGAAACTGAGTTTGAGGTACGTCGGTCCCTTTGAGATTCTAGAGAGAATAGGGACGATAACTTCAGATCGAGACCTAAGATTCACAGCTGCTTTTTGGAAAAGCTTGCAGGCTGCTTTAGTTACGAAGTTGCAATATAGTATGGCATATCATCCTCAGACGGATGGTCAATCTGAGAGGACAATTCAAACCCTCGAAGACATGCTGCGAGCTTATGTATTGGATTTCAAGGGAAGTTGGGAGGAACAGTTTCATTTGGTGGAATTTGCCTACAACAACAATTATAAACATAGCATCTAGATGGCTCCTTTCGAAGTGTTGTATGGCAAATCATGTAGAACACTCGTGTGTTAGGATGAAGTTGGGGAAAGAAATATTACAAGCCCAGAGTTGGTTTAGCAGTCAGCGGATGCCGTTGCAGTGATCAGAGGCAGACTAAAGACCGCCTAGAGTAGACAAAAGAGTTACGCAGATAAGCGTCGGAGACCATTGGAATTCTAAGTTGGTGATCACGTTGTTCTGAAAATGTCACCAATGAAATCTCGAGATTTTCACGACAATTGAGAGTCACCAATGTATTGAATGGGTTTATTGTGGCTTGAAGAAAATCGACCACGAGTCATTTGCACTAAAAATTTCTGAAAGCTACCTATTAGCCTAGGTCACGCTAAAATCGCGCTAGTTTGAAATTAACCGCGAATATGAATTCGGTTTCAAAAATTGAAAGTTCTGTCATGTGACATCCTAAAATTCGAGCCCTCTGAGGGATGAGTGAAAGTGAATTTCATCAATGCATTATTGGTTGATCTCACTCGGAATTGATCACTCCTGAGATACTGACCTTGAGGGGACAAGTTAATGAGGACAGAACTCGTACGACTAAAGGACTCGACCTGGGAAAACGACTTGACCGTGAGACTTACGTGAGGATAATCCTGTAGATACGCAGGCTGATTCTAAGGACGATTTGTGGCACCCCTCGACGGCCCCCGATCCGTTAGGGTCGCCACAGTTCGCTTACCTTTCACTTTCCCTATTAACATGTCACTCTGATACCATTCCAATTGTAGCTGGTCCATACAACCATGTGGGTTTACACTTTTTTTTTTTTATAGGTCCCTTGCACAATTCATATACGGAAGCACATACAACAAACTCCCTTCCCTATATTCAGAAAACGATGCACACCTACTAAACATCTTATATAAGTTAAAGCCGAACACGTTTATTTACATAAAGCAGATGGACATCTTTAGTCGGGACATCGAAATGCCAATGTTTCTATACTCGGCTATACTTCAAAAGATGACCGACATCTTCTCCAACAGTCGAATACTTAAAGTCCATCGATCAGTGTCGGCGTCCAAAAGTTCCTCCCTTTGCTATTCTCCTCCTCGCAATCATATCCAACCACTTGATTCATCTACTGGTAGCAGTGGCAGCAGAGGTATCTTATCTAGTCTGAAATGTTATTCCCCAAAAAGGGTGAGTACAACCACTCAGCAGGTAAATGACCAATAAACCACTCAATACATCATGCCATGCAATCATCACAATCATAGCATCACATGTCATACAAGCATCCATGCACAACATACCATGGCATCATGCAGATGTCATCATACCTCATGTACCATCATCATCATATAGACATCACCATCATATCACACACTTACCATCATCATGTCACATATGGCATCATCCTTACCATGCATCTATGCATATGACATCATCATCATATCACATGTACCATCATCATTACCATGCATCCATGCATGTAACATCATCATCATGTCATGCATATATCATCATGCATAATGTCATGCATATATCATCATGCATCATGTCATGCATATATCACCATGCATGATTTAATTCCAATTTCATCTTGGACCGCCACGTTTCTCATTCCCGGGACCAATGTTCGCGTCCCATATGTATCCAAGATACAATACAGACCATCTGGCTCCCCCCACTCTTCGGGCATCTCGTACCCCAACTGGCATCACGAGGACCCTCCGGGCATGCATCATGATACAACAGGGCATCCAACACAAACCTCTGGGCATGTATCATGACACAACTGGGCAACCGGCCGCACCCTTCAAGCCAGGCATCTCGCACCCAATCTGGCATCGCGAGGTATCCCTCGGCACAATTACCATGCCGAGCTTCCGGCTCCCCCACTCTCTGGGCATCTCGATACCACTCGGTCTCCCGAGGACCCTCCAGTATCCGGCCATTCATGACCACCGGGCAACTGGCCGTACCCTTCTAGCCAGGCATCCCGACACTCCCGGGGCATCGTCGGCTCACACCTCCGACGGCCTTCTCATTTATCTCAATCCTCATCTTCAATTATAGTTCAAATTTAACATGGCAATCAAGATCATATTCATCATTGAATTCATACATGCATCTCAATTCATCACCATGCATGCATCAAGACACCATCATCCATAATAATACAATTCATGGAGTCCATGCTATTTAAAATGGTCCATATTTCATACCTTTTACAAAATTCCAGCACGTACCATTTTTAGAAAATATTCAAATTAAATATCCACATGCTTCTCAAAATCATGAAATCAAGGCGCGTGATAGGCAAGACAATAAGATAGTAATTCCATGAGAAACACATGCCCAATCGAGTTCCACACAAGAAGATACAATTCACACAAATACAGCATGCAATTTCGGATCGAAACAGAATGTGCAGTTCTCGAAATAATTCGATTAAAATACCCGACCGACCTCCGAAAATTATGAAATTTTACCAGGTTATAGTTAAGACACTAAAGTATATTTTTTATGAAGAATTATATGCCAGATTCGTTTTAGATAATTTTCTATAGTCGTACGAAGCTTCTGGTTCTCGCACCTAAACGTCCAGTGAAGTCATCTCGGAAATATTGAGTTTTCACCCCTCTATTCTTCTTCGTTTCCTCTGAAATTTGGATATTTTTTACTTCAAGAGGTTCCCTACAACTTTCATTAAGGGATCTAAGTCATATTTTCAAATTATAGTCACCATATGGGTCCATAAAGTCTCGGGTGTCCTGTGCTGTGTCTCCAGATTTACCGTCTTCAAGAGTAAATCGATTCACTAGGCTACACTTGCTCATATTACTTCAAATTTTAGTATGTTAACCTTCAGGATGTTCTCTACAAGTTTCATGAATAAGTAGAAGAGAGACTCTTAGTAAAAATCAACATGCAACCACAAATCTACCAAAAGGTCAGCGAAATCGTTCCAGATCTAGTATCTTCGTAGGATGAGGGTTTGACCACTTAAATCTCCATAATTTTGTCCCAAATTTTAGTATGTTGTATTTTAAGATGTTAGCTACAACTTTCATGAAGGAAGAAAAGTCAAAATCCAACTCAACACGTGCATGCAAGCCCTCACAAGATTCTGGGTCAGGCGGTTCATGCGAAAACAGCAAGCATCTCCAAGAACAAACCTCATGTACTTCGATTTCTAGCCTCTAAACATCCAAGAATTCAACCACACATGCAAGACACACATGCAAGAGTGGAAATCAATCCCAACTTGCCTCTAGAACCAAGCGGACAGCGGCACACGAACGGCACACCGGCGACGGACGGACGGCGTGCGGGCGGCGACGGGCAACTCCTCCTTCCTTTCTCTCTTCCTCTCTTCCTCTCTTTCTCTCTTTCTCTCATCTCTCTTGGCACCTAGACCGACCACTCCCTCTCTCTCTTTCTTTTTGGTTGCTTTTATAAATTGCATGCACCCTCATTTTGCATGGGGGACACTTGTCCCTAAGAAGGAGACAAGTGTCTCCTTTGTTGAAGACACTTGGAGGCCATGGGGCTCTTCACTCCTCCCCTCCATGCGTCGACAATGGGCCGGGCTTATGGCCCACTTTAGGCCCATCTCACTTGGGCCTAAATTCCAAGCTTAAATGGCCCAAGTTATTGCATAATAAAATGGCCAAAAGACTTTGTGACATTAATCCATAAAATCAAATCTATAAAGTGCATAGTCAAGAACAAAGTCTTCTTTATCAAATTGTCCTATAGCACCAACCTTGATTATCCATTAACATTTTCTACTTAAATAAATACCTAACTTGCAAAAATAATAAGGCCATTAAACTTATAGTCACAAATCCATAAATTCCAATTTATGATGCACATGGCCAATGATAGATTTTCCTTTCCTCTCACATAATTATCCATTAAAAGCTTGGCCATAAATCTTATTGCAAATTATGGATTAAATGGCCATAACTTGATGGTACTTCCATCACCTTTTCATAGACTTTAATGTAACTAGAGGTCGTTATGAATTTTGGGATGCCACACGATTAGAAGTTGATTTGTGGACAGAACATAATGGAACGACAGGTGATTCCGTTTACTGTTATCGAACCTGCGAACGACCCTATGTCGATCCTCAGTGATCGTGTACTTTGAAATAAGAATCTATCCTCCGTAATTTCATGCAGTCAAGGACGTCCATGCGTCGAGATGTCTTGAACGTGGTTTGGCACGAGTCAGTTACGCGTGAATACTTAGAGCCACTCGTCAGTTTGAGTTGTACCAAAAATGGCATTTGGTGAAATTGACATGGCAAGAGAACTTAGGATTGGATTTTGAATTATCGAGAATGTCCGAGACAGACTTTGGATGAAGCTACTTCAGACAGTCGACAGAGCCAGTTAAGCCGAGCAATTGGAAAAAGGAATTTTCGGACCAAGGAAGCAAGCCCGTGAGGACGTGGGCCTTAGGCCCAAGTTGGGACAGCCACCAAATGGGCCTAAGTCAAGCAAATGAGCCCATTGGGCCAAACCAACTATTCATCTTTTAAGCCCATGGGCCAATTCTTGGCCATTTCAAGCTCAATCAATTCCCAAGCCCATTCCTATTCATGGCCAAGCCCAACCCTTAGGCCCATCCACCAATTTCAGCCCAAGGACAGAATGGTAATTGTGCAAGGTGAAATGACTAAATTGCCCCTAAAAACTTGTGGATAAGGGCAAAGGAAGAGAGAGAAGGTGAGGGGACTTGTATGGGGACTTGAAGTGGCCATTCAATGGCCTTAATGAGGAGTGCTTTCAGCCTTCACTTCACTCTCTCTCTCCCCTCCTTCGTCACCAATTCGACGGAGCTCTCTCTCTCCTCGTTCTCCCTCTCCTCCAGTTTCTGCTCCAGCCGACCCTTCGGTGAAGAATCGAGTCAAAAGTGGTCTTCCCAGATGAATCAGCCAACAAGCCACCCATCACTGTGACCGGGAGAGACAGAACGTTCCAATGGGCCGGATTTCATGCTGAACGGAGCCACCTTCCGGCCTGGGCGCCGCCGTGAAGGAACCGGTCGCCGGTCCGTCGGTCCGCCTGCAGCCTGCACTGTTTCGCATTTTCGGCCATTTTTCTCCCATTCCAGCCCTTCCTTTGCCCATTCCATCCACCCACAAGATCCCCAAGACCCTCGGGAGCTGCTGGTTGCCGGCCAAACCCCTCGCCTGAGCTCCGGCCAAGCCGTTGAACTTGTTTTCTCCTCCGGCAGGGCTGTTTTTCAGAAGTTTCAGTGGGAGTTCGAGCTGTGGTTGCTGTGTTGAGCTTGGGACCACCTTGGATCGTTGTGGTAGAGGTCTCGGAGCGTCGTCTCTGTTTTCGTCGTCGCGTCGGTGTTTTTGGCCCGCATAATGGGTGAGTTTAGCTCCTAATTCTTTGATTAGTGCCTAAACTTGCTTAGGGTTGGTTTAGTTAGATTTAATTCTAGTTTAAGTGATTTAATTAAGTTGTATTAGTCCTAAGATAGGTGGTTAGATTAATGGCTAAGATTAGTTTAGCTTAATTTTACTTTATTAGGTTAATGATGCTTATGTGGTTAATTAAGCATGTTTATCTTAATCGATTGGTTTCTTTAATTTAATCATTGTTTTAATGATTTTTGAATATAATTTATTGTTTATTAAATTTTGGAAATTACTGTTCACGCGACACTATTCACAAAATACTGTTTTCGTTCACTGTTCACACGGTACTGTTAATATATTACTGTTCACGTGCACTGTTCATCCAGAATGCGAAACATGTATAAAATTCAAGTGTGTTGAATTTATGAAGTAAATGGATGTGAAAATGCATGAGCATCCGTATGAATTGAGTGCTGATTTGTGCAATTGTGTGGTGATTGGAAATTTGGGTATTTATAAAGAAAATATTGGGTGTCGGGTTTTTGACACCGGAAATGGATCGCTTTCATGAGAAAATGATTTGAGGTTTTATATGAGATTTGTCCGAGGGACACCGAAAATGGACCGCTTTCATGAGAAAATGATTTGAGATTTTATATGTGATTTGCCCGAGGGACTTAAGTACTATAGCAAATAGTGGGATTTGAAAATGAAAGATATCACTCTTTCAGGTTTGAATTAACCGTGTACCCACACACGACTATTTTCTGAGGTGTTTTAAATAAGAAGAAAATAGGTTAGGATCACTATTTTAATTGAGGCATTTGAGTGCAATGCACGGTGTCCTGGGCCAAGATTGATTGGTCGTGTGTTGGTTAAAGAGAACCCGTCCTAGCGTTTAAGTTGGACGTTACTAAATCCCACTTTCGGGTTACCCATGCGTTAGGGTAGCGGGTCGCAATAGATTCTGGACCTACGCCCCTTTAGGGAAGCTGTCTTTGAGAGACGTAGCCATGCTCAATGGGGAAGAGACGATGCCTGGCTATACCAGTAGACCCACTCAATGGGTAGTGGGTCGCAGTAGTAACTGGACCTACGCCCCTTCGGGGAAGCCGTCTTTGAGAGACGTCATTGTGCTCATGGGGAGAGATGAAGCCTGGCTATGCCAGAAGATGCTGAACTTGGACTAGGCGATGCCCTTGAGGGGCTTAATTAACAACTGGAACGCATGATTGTTTGAGTTGATTGGGTTGAAACCCCTGTGATTAATTGAGTGGATAAGGCGTTTCAATTGTTGTATGCACTGAGTATATGCATTGTGTTTCTGAACTGTGATAATGTGCAAGAGTGCATGAGAATAATGGAATCTGTGATTTCGGTCATACGTGAGTTAAGCACATTGTTTATAGCAGCACGCACGAATCGATAACATGCAGGGTGTGGCAATGGCCAGGTGAGATCGCTTGTGATGCGACTCGTATGTGATTGATGAAATGTATCATCTAATGGTCATGTGCATTGCGTGTATCGTACTGAATTATAACGTGCATGGTATGACATACCAGGTAAGGTTGTATGCGAATCGACTGTTAGTTGTTGCTTGTGGTGGGGTAGTTATGGATAGATACCCTGGGTTGAGTTGGTGTACTAACCGGGGCTTAGGGGTGGAACTCGTTGAGATTTATATCTCACTAGTTATTGAATAACCATTTTTAGGTCCCTAGTGTGAAGAGCCAGGAGCTTGAAGCGAAAGGGTCAGAAGCATAGGTGGCTCACTAATTCTTTATGGCATAGACCTTTTGTATAAGCTTGAAGTGTTTATGAATGTGCATTTTGATTTGGAATTGTTGTCTTCCTTTTCTATCCCATGTTTGTTGAGGTCAAGGGATTAGTAATTCGCTTCCGCATGTGCAATAAAAATGAAAGGTCGGCAACGAGTCCTAGGAATGTCGCGAAATTTTATTGACCACCAAGGGTTGTGCGCACGCTTGAGGTTCGGGGCGTGACATGTCATGTGACAAGTCATTTTAGAAACGTCGACTTAGTCTTCGAAGATTTTTCTACAAACCGAGACTTTTTGGGAAAAAGTCGTTGTAGGGTCGTTTTTGTCTAGAAAATGTCGGGAACCATTTTTGATTGTGAAATTGGGATGCAAGTGAGATCTAATGGTGAGGGAAAATACCAATTTGATTGAGGGTTCGGCAATTGAAATTTTAGAAACCAAATTGGATTGATTCAAAGAGGAATTAAAGTCCAATTGAGGGAAAATCTTGTACATATTCATATGCCTCACCACCCATAATTATTGGACCATTTCAAGGCTTCAGAGGAAGCCAAAGGGCTAAGGAAATGGCTGTGGACACCAGCTAGTTTGGTGGAGTCCTCCAAGGGGCCAAGAGATGAGATAAGAAGACCAAGTGGCCCCCATTTGCCCCTTCTCCCCCTCAAGCCATCGACCAGCCTCTTCTTCTTCCTCATTGTGCTTTGAGGACTTCAAAACTTGTAGAGAAGACTAGTTGAAGCCGCCGAGCAGCCAGCAGCCCAAGCAAAACCGCACATCGTTGCCGTTCGCCGTTGCATGCCCCAACTGCGCCTGTCGCGCCTCGCCCTACCGCGCGATCGTCTCCGTCATTCTAGCTGCTTCGCCCCTGTCGTTTGCGCATCCAGCAGGGTCTCACTATCCAGCAGGCCACCATCGGAGTCCTTACCGCCACCGTGAGCCACCATCTTCCCCCATCCAAGCCGCGGCAGCTCCATTGTGCCGTTGTCACCTCAATTAGCCACTGAAACCGCTTCAACCAGCCCTGAACAGAGAGCAAATCAATGGGTCTCCAACAGTGGTTTTGGCCCGCTTCGGCCCATTTCCCGACCCCGAAAGTTGGTCCCGCTATGGAGATAGTTGATCCCCACCGCGTCCCCGTCATTTTGAATTGAGTGGTTTGTTAATCAAGTGAGTTTAACTCACTAATCCTCGCTTAGTAAATTATTGATGCTTAAAGGTTGATTAGTTTAAGTTAAGCATGGTTTAGGTGGATAGTTAGATTAGATTAGCAATTTAATTAAATTATCGATGTATGTTAGGTGGATAGTTTAGTGCAATTAGAGCCTAGACAAGCTCTAGTATTTATCTAGAGTGGTTCGGAAATTTTCCAGGCCCGTCTTGGCTTCTAATTAGGCTCTACGGGCCTAAGTTTGCATTTTCTATATTTATTAATTATTTTCCGTAATTATTTAATTAATTTTTTTTAAAATTAGACCAGGATAGCCGATGACTGGAATTTTATACTGATTGCAGTGGTGTGATCTGTTTATATAATTGAGCACAAATTGGTGCAGATTTTATGTGATTTGTATTTTAGGAGTTTATTATTAAATTTGTTTAATTTCTGTAATTAATTAGAAAATAACCGAGCGTCGGTTTACAATGCCAAAAATATTTTGGTTGATCATATAAATTGGTGGGATTTTCAAGTGAAAGTAAATGGTATTTTGGCTAAGGCCGACCGTGTACCCACACATGGTTATTTTTATCAGGAAGGATAAAATTGGTGATTTGATTAAATGATAATTTTCGGCATATTATGAGAATATGTCTGGCAGCTTTTGGCGAGCATATATAATATACTATATCAATATTTGAGGCAACTTCTGGTGAGCATATATATATAGTATATTATCTCAGTTTATGAGGTAGCTTATGGCGAGCTATACTATCTATTATAAGCTTAAAGTAAGCAATATTGGATTATGATTGGACGTATAGATAGTATTAATTGAGATGATCGGGGAATGGTCATTGTGATATGTAATCGACTGAGTCGATTGATCGATGATTCGATCTGATTGAATGATTTGATTCGTTGATATGACTTGTTGAGGTTGTGAATTGTATTGACTTGCAGGAAGGGAATCGAGGCTAAGGTAAGTCCTCTAACTCGTGAGTGTGTCTAAGCAGCCCTCAGGGCGTATTTTCTTCCTAGTCAAGTCTTACGGGGTTGAACTCGCTAAGATGTCGTCTCATCCCGTTGTGGGATAACATTTCAAGTCCATAGATGGCAGCTCCTCCCGAATATTTTGGGCAACCTAAGAAGATTACTGAACAGAAGTACTACATTTAGATTCATGGGCACCCTGAGGAGCTGGAGTACGAATTGGTGAAGTCCATAATCTAGGTTGATATGGCTCTACCCAAAAAGGTACCCCATCAATACTGGGCATGGTATCGCCTGTATCGTAATGGACAGAGAGAGGGCCCCATACCAGAATTGGAAGTACCTTTGTATGTGTTGGAGGTTGCATTTGGGAAGGGTACGGTAGACCCTAAGGATGGTTCGGTGGTAGACACGAAGGACCCTAAGCTTGATGGTCCAGATTCTCTTGTGTGCTCAGCAGTAGGCTCCAGCTGGAGTCTAGAAGAAGGAGAAATCAAGGATGATGATGATCCGTAGTGGATTGGAAACCCCCACCCCTATTTGCAGACCTTGTTTTCTGACTGATTTGAGTATGACCTAACTAGGGTAGTTGTCTTGTAATATATACATTATGGTTTGTGATGTATATAAGTGTGGTGGTTGTTTTAAGGTTCGAAATTTATGGCCCTATTTTTCTATCCCATTGTTTTATTGTCTTGGGATTTTATATCTACTTCCGCATGTGTATTAAAATGAATGGGTCGGCGATGCATCCTGGGACGTCACTTTTTAATCGACCAAGCCGGGATGGGCGCGCGCTCGAGAATCGGGGTGTGACATGTGAGCTATAGGGCTATTTTTTATCCCCTTCCGAGCCTTCTTTGGTGTCGCCATAGGCCAAGTCTTGGTCGCCGTCGCGCCGCCGTCGCCGTGGACTCGCTATCTCACTAAATCGGTGAGTTAGCATCCTAATCCCTTATTAAGGGGTTGATTACGCTTAGTAGGATTAGTTTGGGTTAATTAAGGATTAGTTTAGGTTCATTAGGATTAGGGTGAAATAGTTAGAGTAATTAAATTAGTTATGATTATCTAGTTAGGCCAATTAGGTGGTTAGTTAATTTAATTAGTTCAATTAGGTGTTTAGATTAGCTTATGTAGATTAATTAAGGGTTTAATTTAAATATTTTGTGATTTATTTAATTAAATACAATTTATTTAATTAATTATTAATTAGCATAAATTATACCGGGATAGTCGGTTGTCAGAATTTTACGTTGATCGTCATGGTGGCGTTGATTTGTGAAATTGAGTGTTATGTTGTACAATTGGATGCTTGGTGATGATTTTGAATTATTATTTCAAAAATATGAATTTTTGGTATTTAATTAGAAAAATACCGGGTGTCGGGTTTTGACACCAAAAATATTTTATGTACTACATAAAATCGTCAATTTTTGAAAAGAGAGAATATCACGTTTTCTGGTTCAATTCGATCGTGTAACTACGCATAATTATTTTACCGAGTGTTTTTAATATGAAGAAAATAGGCCAAGTACATTATTTGAAATTGAGACATTTGAGTACAAAGCACGATGTCCTTGGCTGAGGTTGGATGTGCATGTGATCGCTATTGGAACCCGTCACCCAATGAAAGTCGGGGGCGATGCCTAATTAAGTTCAGATGCTACACGTCAATGAATGCCGGTCGCAATGGAGGCTGGGCCAATGCTCATTTGGGAATTCCGTCTAGATGTAGACGTTGCCATGCCCGACGAAGCGGGACGGACGCCCGGTTATGCCGGATGACTGCCGACTATTGAGTTGGATGTGGCCGTTGGGTTGTAACTAATTGGAACACGCTTGAGTGATAGAAATAGCCACGCCTGATTATGGGATGAAATTGTGTGGCACAGAATGTGACGTGTCATAACGATTTGGTCTTATAATCGAGACCCCTATGATTAATTGATATATGAAATTGAAGGGTTCCAATTATCGTTTACGGTTGCTGCGTTTATATATGTTATATGAGATTTACTAATATGTAGGGAGGTGCTGAGGCGAGGTAAGTCCTTTATGGTGTATGTTTAGGTTGTCTCTAGGTAAATTCTCGTCCTAATCGAGGTTTAGGGCGTGGATTTGCTGAAATTTTGTCTCACCCCACTGTGGTTTAAAATTTTATAGGTCCTTAGATGGAGGTACGACATATACGTTTTAGGTGGCCACGAGAGGCGGAGACCGAGCGTACCCTTCTCCCTATCCACGGGTCTCCTTGGACCTATGAGCTCATCGTGACCACGATCTGAGTCGATGAGAGCCTACCTCAGTTGGTACCTCATCGACTTAAAGCGTGGTTCCGTCATGAGCCTAAGGGGGTTCGAGAGGGCCCCTTGGACGGTTTTGACGGACTTGCCATCAATGCCGAGTATGAGGAGGTGATCAACCCCGTCGTGCATGCCGATATTTTGGCTAATATTACGGCAAACCAGTTGCTTGAGGTTGACGAGCCCGAAGTAGAGGAGGTAGCTGACCCTTTAGACATCGACATCCCTGATGGTGTCGTGGTAGACTCGGATCCTAAGTAGGTGGGGTCCGGGGTAGAGTTAGCTAGGTAGCCCCTTTTGGGTCTAGACCTTTTGTATATAAATCTGACGTATTTATAAAGTGTGGTTTGTGTTAATTGGTTGTCCTGCTTCTTCTATCCCATGTGTTTGATTGTTGTTTGGAGTTTTGTTTAATACGCTTCCGCATGTGTATAAAATGAATGGGTCAGCGACGCGTCTTGGGAACGTCGCAATTCTATCGACCATCGAGGGATGTTTGCGCACTCGAGGCTCAGGGCGTGACACAATGAATGCTTCCATCATAACAGCTCTCTCTCCATGCCATTTGTTGCTCAGCTTGTCTACTCCAGATGAGCTGAGGACGAAGCACAAGCAAATATAGGCAAAAAATAACTTAGTCTTGGGGTGAAATGTTGACAAAAGAAGATTGAGTTAACTGATAGTAAGCCCATCAACGAAATGGAGATGGAATTACTGCTAAGCAATAGAGCTGATAAGCAATAGAGCCGATAAAGTTGGATATAACCCATGGAAATTGATATGGATGCAGCTATCAAAGAGACAAAATATATATATACACACACACACACAAACAAGTTCTCTTTCTCGCGGCCACAGTGCACATTTCTTAACAGTTGGATCATGCTCAAATTTTGTGAAAGGTAGGGAGAAAATCTGACTAGTTGGACAGCTAGAGAGTCTAACATATGGTTGTGCAGAAACGGTGAGTATATGTTCATTTTAAGTCGGAATACGTTGAAATTTTGAGGAGACCTCCATGACTCCTAGCTCTTCAACTTCACAAGGAATCCAGCATTAAATATCCAGAGATCCCCCAGTGATGTTCACAGTCCCTGTTGCCATTCCCGCCCCTCGCTGTTCCTCATCGGTTACCGCCCTCGTGTATATTCCTCTAACCTCCTCACTATAGGTCCATGCGTAAGTCGCTAATCCAATTTAGGAAATTTCCAAGGTTATGTTCCACTGGGGGTTCGCTCCAGTGGCCACCCTTCCAACATGGAAGGGGGAGGTGAGGGGTTCAAATCCCCACCTTCTCAGGGGGGAAGGGGGTAGGAACGCGTAAGTTTCGAGAGTGGGTTGCGACTCCCACGCCCTGCAAGAGGCAGGGCACAAGTCTGCAAATGAGTGTAGAGTAGGAATAGAGTAGGACTAACAAAAAAAAAAAAGGTTATGTTTGATTCCAATAATCAATTGCCTAAATTGTGGTTATTCAATTCTAACACGATTTGATTTGAGAATTAGGCGTTTCCCAAATAGGAAATTTCCTCGTTTGAGTTGTTACAATGGAGAATTCGAGCTTTAGACGGAAGATCGGATTCTTGATCACCTTGGTTTGCTATTTTGCGGTTGTGATGAATATATGGATTATATGGGCTTGTTATATTACATGTCTTTAATTTGAAAAGCTTTCCTATCTTCAATATACAAAAAATTGCATTGCATAATAGGATAGTTGCATTCATTTTAGTTTCTTAGTTTACAATTGCATATATAGCAGCCATATAGTAAATTAAGAAATTACCTAATTTAGACTAGGAAGTAATCTAAAAAGTTTTCTAGTTTGAATTAGGAAATGACATATTTTAGGAAGTAGCCTATTCTAACTTTAGAAGAGAATTATAAAAATAACATGCCTATTTTATATAGGATCAGTTGCATTATTGCCATGCCAACAATTCCACATCATCTCATTCTATGTGACAATTTCAATGTCATCATATCAATGTGATTTAGTGATTGCATATTTAGGCTCATATAAATTAAATTGCATGTTATATTTGATTAATTCTCAATTCTTTTGCCCATCATTAGAATTAGTTCACATAGATTTGCATTTAGATAATCCATATCACAAAAATCTGCATAAACAAACTTGATAAAAAATATTTTCTCTCGATCTGTAGAGCTTTATCTACCTCTAATGGTAGTTTCTATCAACCCTAACCCTAAGCCCTCTTAACAATCACCATCATCTCTATACATTACCTATCCCCACCTTATACCTCAATTTTATCGGACGGCAATCAACCCCAAAATCCGTAATTCTGGCCATCTTCGCTATCTTACACTCTCGTACTTGGACGGATTGCATGGCTTGACATCTCCTTCTTTTGGCTCAAACCTCTCATTCCATCGGCTTCAGAACCATGTCGGGTCCGCCCAATCAAGCGTCGATTGTCCCTGGTTAGTTCTGCATGTCTATAATTCTCAGGGATCTTTAATGAAGACATAGAATTGTTGTTAGTTTCCACTTGTTGTTCCCTCCGTATTCTGTATTTGTGTCATCGGGTTCTCTGGATGTGATTCCAATTGAAATGGCTTCAAACGAAACGACGCAATCTTCACGTCTTGCAGCTCTCTGTACTAGTTTGGGTCGTGTCATGCCCCGAACCTCGAGCACGCGCTCATCCCACTGCGGTCGATAGAAAAGCGACTTCCCAGGACACGTCGCCGACCCATTCTTTTAATGCACATGCGGAAGCAAGTAAATAATCCCCAGACAAAATTCAATTGGGATAGAAAAGCAGGATCACACTTTCAAAACCAACCACACACCTTTATACATATCAAACCAGTCGATTTACAGGACTAGGCTATTAACAAAAGATCTATAGAAGATCAGTCCTAAAAAACAAAGCTGTCCTAAGACCAACTAGACAGGTCCATTCGCCAGCTCTTCAGGCTCCACAGGCACCGGGGGCATCGGGTCTTCCACCAACCCATCTCGAGGATCAACAGCACTCTCACCTAGAGCGGCATCTATAATACCAGGGGGAATATCAAAACACCTGAGAGGGCCATCCAGGAATCCATCAGGTCTATAGCGATACCATGCTCTAAATCGATGAGGGACCCTACCAGGAAGGTTCTCATCGACCCAGATGGAAGTCACCACAAGCTCATAGACCCAATGACCTCCAGGATCGGCATAGTCAAAAATCCTCTCAGTGACCCTCATTGGTCTACCAAAAAGCTCCGGAGGATCCCCCATCTAGGAACCTGAAATATAATCCCACAACCGGGATGAGACGATATCTCAGCGAGTCCTACCCTCTAAAACTCGATTAGGAAGAAAATAAGCCCCAGGGTGCTCTAGCCACACAAAGAGAATAGAGGACTTACCTCGCCTCAGTCTTTCCTGCACGTCAGTGCAATTCATACGTCGATAAATTCATACCATATATCAATTCATATCATCTATCAATTCATACCATCTATCCATCCATTAATAAATCATGGCTCACACAAGCTGATATAGATGGTAGCTCGCACAAGCTGATATATGCATAGATGATAGCTCGCACAAGCTGATATATGGATCGTTGCTCTCACAAGCTGACATATATAATAAACCAATTGCTCACCAAAGCGGTACATATATTTAAACCATAGAATTGAGTATACAATCCAATAACATCCAACAATTCAAATTGATCCTACAAACCAATTATGGTGCCAAAAGCCAACACCGGGTATTTTCAAGTTAAATACCAAAACTTCTCCAATTTCATTTAATTCCCTACTTTGGAATAATTAACCATAATCATCATTTTCACTCAATTTCGCAATTACGCATACAATTGATACAAACTGATCGCACTACTGCGATCAGTGCGAAATTCTAACGACCAGGCCATCCCGGCAAAATTTTCGAAATTATTAAATAATTAAATTTAATTACGAAAATTAAATAATTAAATATTATATTATAATAATATAAAATAATAAAATAATATTTAAAAATTCTAAATAATTATTTAATTAAAAATAATTAATTAGGGCTTAAATTAGATTACACTAATTTAAACATACAATTAGCCCTAATTAAACATCCATTAAACTAATCATAGAACTAATCTATTTTTTTTACATTAAAATAATATAATCTAACCACCTAAACCTAATTAGACGAATCTAAACACCCCTTAAGCATGATTAACTTGCTAAGCGAGGTTCAGAGGATAAACTTACTCCGCCGCGAAGCGGCGCACGGGGGTTCCCTGGGTTTTAAAAAAAAAAAAAAAAAAAACTCACCGGTTTTGCGCGCCGGTGAGTTCACGGCGACCACGACACCAAGGCGGTCGATAAACCCCAAAGCGGCGACACCAACGGAGGCCGGGAAGGGCTTGAAAACAGGCCACGAAGTCTCCAAAACCTTGCTGTCTTCTGCTTCTGATCTGGACTGAACTGCAGAGAAGAAACCAGCAACTTCAACGGCGAAAACGGGCTGATCGGAGCTCCGGCGAGCGGGTGGCTCGTTCGCTGATTCAACCGATAAGTTAACTTTTTACTCGGATCTTTGGCGAAAGGTCGGCTGGAGCAGAAACTGGAACGAAGGGAAAACAAGGGGAAAAAGAGGTCCGGCGGGCAAGCGACGGTCTTGGGCGGCTGAGGGCTGATCTCCTCTGGTTCTTTGAAGTTCAAGATGGACAACAACAATGGAGAAAGCCTTGGATTAAGGGAGAAGAAGCTGCTGAAGAGTGGGGGGTTCTCCTTGGGCTCTATAGAGCTCAACACTTGCCATCTTCTCATTGGCTTTGCCCCCACCATGACACCACCTGACCTCAGCCACTCTCTCTCCTCCAATCTTGCTCTACAAGCTTGGCAATAGGTGCAAAATGTGGTGTGCCATGGGAGCTACGAATTTTGGACATTCCCCCATTCAATCCATTCAATTCTCTCTTAATTCCAATCAATTGAAGCTCAAATAAATCGGTCCATGTGTCCTCGGCCTTCTCATGACATTTCCCCGTCAAATGATCCAACTCGCATCCCGAAGATTCGATTCAAAATGGCCCTCTGACAATCCCGAAAAAAAACGGCCTTACTTTACTTTTCCGCCAAAAATCTCGGTTTGCAGAAAAATCTTCTGAATATGAGTCGATGTTCCTAAAATGAATTGTGACAAGCCAGAACCTTCAATTTCTGAATTCGGGTTTAAAATCACGGTTAATTTCAATCTGGCGCGATTTGAGCACGTCCTAATCTACCGGGTAGCTTTTAGGAAATTTTCAGTGCAATCTTCGACACATTGGCGACTCTCGATTGTCGTGAAAATCTCGAGGTTTCAAATACGGACACAGGGTACCCAAAACGACAGAATAATCAGTTCAGTGCCGGTCGACGAAGATACTGAAATCAGGTGAAATCACCCACGCTCTAATTACATATCTCAGTCGAATCGACCTATTACTGATCTCTATTCGATTCTGATAGTGTCGTAATGATCCTTGCAGATTTATACAGTCGAGCAGTCGATTCATGGTCAGATTCTCAAGCCTATTGCATTTAAATTCCTTAACGGCTTCACTTGATAGACTAGTTATCTCGTGAGTGATCAGCTCGGAGAATTGAACTATAAGCGCGTCGATAAAAAGTCCGTCTCATTTAATTGAAAACAAAATCAGAAATTTGGGATGTCACAGGTCGTCTAACTACTGAACAGATAATTGATGATTGGGATGAAGTTCCGTCCTCTGCCACGATAGAGGAATGCCGTTTAACACTGGTTGGCAAAATCCTCTCCGACCCATCCATTAATCTTCCTGCATTTCAAACCACACTTAGGAAAGCCTGGCGTATAGATTATGTAGACATATCACAACGTGAGGAAGGTTTCTACATTGCAAAATTTAAAACCAACGAAGACAAGCAAAGAGTTCTTGAAGGCGGACATTGGCTTTTTTCAGGGCATTTGGTTATTTTCAAACCCTGGATTCGCAACACCCCATTACACTGTTATGATTTCTCTACCTGTGACTTTTGGATTCAGGTGGTTGGCTTACCTTTAGAATGGTTTTCAGAGCGAATGCTTATAAAAGCAGTACAGCACCTTGGTGAGATCAAAGAAGTGAAGCTGGATTCCAAGGAAGGTCAACTGTCCAAAGCAGGAAGAGTTCGAGTCCAACTTAATGTGCATACACCTCTTGTAATAGGGAAATTGATTCGAATACAGGGCAAACCTTTTTGGCTGGATTTTCGCTATGAAAGGCTTTCTCATTTTTGCTTCTCTTGTGGCAAGCTCGGACATTATGCGATGTACTGCAAAGACATTCCATATACTGATGATAAGCATGAAGGCAGAGAAAAGATGGCCTATGGGCCATGGCTCCGAGCGGAAGTCAAAATTAGTAGTCCTTACTGGAAAATCTTTTATGGCCCACCAGATACATCAGAGCAAACAGAAGATGTCATTCCTGAAAATCCACCTGCACAGTTAACTACAGTTCCATTATTGCCCTCTCCCTCTCCGATAATGGCAGCAAACCAAACCAGGGATGTTGAATGGTACCGTACCTCATCTCCTGTGCCTTCCTCACTGATCCAACCAACCTCAGTCATGTATAGTACAGCACTTGTCGCTGCTGACAAAAAGTTAAAGGGAGTTCAGTCTGCACCTACTATAGCTACCGAAGCTACCTCTGTTGTCACAATACAGCAGATCCATCTTGACACTTCTCCTTCAACAGGCGTGCTGCCCATGCCCGAAATTGGACTTCCTATGCATACAAATCAAATTCGCACTGCACTAATACCTGCAATAGAGAAGATGAAAGGGATTCAGGAGTAGTCTATTAGTTTCCAACTTGGCAAACAAATAAAGAACTCACGACATACATCAAAACTCAGCCCTGCAAAGAAGATAAAACGCTACAATCCCTATGATATAAGCAGTACAGCTCCAACAGCCTTTGATGAAGCTTGTCTTTTGGACACTCCGATTATGGAAATCCCTACTGATGAAATTTGGGTGAAGGTGACTGGCCCTCAACAGTCACCAAGTTACAAATGAAACTCTTAAGTTGGAACTGTCAGGGGTTGGGCAATCTCGATCTACTATTTCTCATGGAAACTAAGTAGAAAGAAGAGGTTCTTCAGCGCATGAAACGTCGTTTGCATTTTTGTTATCTACATGTTCACAATCCGGTTGGCTTGGCCGGAGGCTTAGCAGTTTTATGGAATGATACCATTTCAATAGCTTTTCTTAGCTCTAACTCGGACTTTTTTGATATGACTTGCAAGGAAGGGGGGGACGGTCTTTCTTGGCGCCTCACTTGCCTTCATGCCCCTGCATTTCAACAGCTTCATCAGCAGGTTTGGCATGATCTCATCCAGATAAGTCTTGCCAATGCTCTTCCTTGGGTATGTATAGGCGATTTCAACGAAATTCTTTACCACTGGGAGAAGCAAGGGGGACAACCAGCAGATTTTAATCGATTGGCATCTTTTCAAGCTGTTGTGAATGACTGTGGGTTAATGCACATTGAAGCAAAGGGGTGTGCCTTTACTTGGACCAATAATCGTCAGGGGGATGCTTTTATTAAGGAATGTCTTGACCGAGTTTTGTGTTTTATGGAATGGCGCCTGCTTTTTCCTGGGGCTGAAGTTTACGCACTCCTAGCAATTAGGTCAGATCATAGTCCGCTTCTTTTAAACACTACGCCAGCTCTGACGAACACACAACGCTACTTTATGTATGAAGCATACTGGAACCAAGATGCAGAGTGTCAGGAAATTATCAGTTCCTCTTGGAATTCTGATCATTTGAAGAATGTAGCGATTAAACATAAGATCCAAGTAGTTTCTAGTGCTCTCGCAAGGTGGAGTCGCACTAAATTCTTACATAATCGTCTCCATGTGAACGATTTGCAACAACAATTACAGCAGCTCATCAATCAATCACATGGTTTGTATGACTACTTGGCAGCCAAAGCTTTAAAAGAAGAGTTACAACTGGTGTGGAGTTGTGAAGAATAGTATTGGGCTATGAGATCCAGACTAAATTGGCTGAAATGGGGCGATAAAAATACAAAGTTTTTTCACGCAACTACTATTCAAAGGCGACAGTGGAATAGAATTACTATGTTACAGGACGATAACCATAGTTGGGTACGGGACTCTACAACATTACAAGAGATGGCCACAACCTTCTTTTCGAGGTTATATACCACTGCTGGCAGCCGCAACTATGAACCTATCTTGACACAATGTCCTACCATGGTTACACATGAGATGAACGAGAGTTTAAACGCCATTGTAACCATTGAAGAAGTCCATCAGGCCACCTTTCAACTAGGGGCCACCAAAGCTCCGGGTCCAGATGGTCTTAATGGTTTATTCTACCGGACGCATTGGAACATTATTAAAAATGACCTCTTCCGAGAGGTAAGCAATTTTTTTACTTCTGGTATTATGCCTCTATCTATAAACCGGACACTGATTTCTTTGATTCCTAAAGTTCCCCACCCTGAACGCCTAGACCAATATCGCCCTATTAGCTTGTGCAATTATGTTTATAAAATTATCTCAAAAGTCATAGCCAATTGTTTGAAACCTCTGCTACCAGTTCTAATCTCAAAAGAACAGTCTACATTTGTTGGGGGTAGGCAGATACAGGATAATATTTTACTAGTCCAGGAAATTCTTCACAAACTTAGGATAAAACGAGGGAAGCGCACTTTTCGAGCTGTTCTTAAAATGGATATGATGAAGGCATATGACAAGGTTGAATGGGATTTCCTACAAGATTATCTTCTTAAATTGGGATTTCACCCTATGTGGGTTTAGTGGACTATGCAGTGTATTACGACCCAATCTTCATGTGTTAAATTTAATGGGCAGCATCTACAGTATTTTCACCCTTCTCGAGGCCTTCGACAAGGTGATCCCCTGTCCCCATATCCTTTTATCTTGATGGCCAATCTTTTATTAGTCTTAATTAACAATGCCAATTGCATGGAAACCCTTAAAGGCATCAGACTTAACAGGTGGTGTCCTTCTTTATCCCACTTGTTTTTTGCAGACGATGCTATCTTCTTTCTTGATGGTACTGTTCGGGAATGTCATAATTTATCTAATATCTTACATTAGTACTGTGTAGCTACAGGGCAAGCAATCAATCGCAATAAATCGGGCATTTTTTTCGGGAAAGCCTGCCCTGTTAGTTTACAACAAAATATGGCCAGCGAACTGAGAGTTCCTATATTGCAGTAGTCCGGGAAACACTTGGGGATACCTTCTGATTGGGGACGCTCAAAGAAAGATATGTTTTCTTGGGTAATGGGGAGAGTTAACAAGAAGTTGGAAGGGTGGAAAGAAACACTGCTATCAAAAGGGGGGAAGGAGATCCTTCTTAAAACTGTCGTACAGGCTGTTCCTCAGTACGCCATGTCCATTTTTAAGCTCCCTGTCTCTATTTGCAGATCGATTGAGAAAAGAATTGCCAGGTTTTGGTGGCAAACAGATAAGAGTAGAATAGGCATCCATTGGCGGAGTTGGGAAGTATTGAAAAAACGAAAGGAAGAGGGAGGTTTGGGATTTAGAGATCTCTTAAATTTCAATAAAGCCATGTTGGGCAAATAGGCTTGGCGGTTGTTCACTAACCCTTCCTTGCTATGGAGTAAGGTTTTTAAAGGCATCTACTTCCACTCAAGAACATTCTATAATGCCGAACGAGGATCTCGTCCATCTTGGGGTTGGCAGAGCCTCTTAATTGGACGAGATGCCATCCTGCACAACATACGTTGGTCGGTAGGTGATGGGCGATCAATCAACATTCATGGTGATCGGTGGCTCCCCATGGGCATATTGGGAGGACCAACGGTTCATGAGGAACCCCAATTAGTAGCTGATCTTATTGACCAGCATACTGGTACCTGGAATGTCGCTTTGCTGGGAAATTTTTTCCACAAACAAGTAAGTGACCAGATCACTAACATACCTATAAGACCCCATTGTGCTAAAGATCAACTCATTTGGACTGCGACCAAAGATGGCTCTTTCACGGTTAAAACTGCTTATCACACTATTACAGCATCAACAACAACTCAAACAGCTCAATCGACTTCAACATCTTATCAGAATCCAAGTTGGATGTGGAAAAAACTCTGGAAACTAAAATCCCCCCCAAAAGTTAGAACCTTTATGTGGTCCCTTTGTCAGAATGCTCTAGCAACAAGAGCCAATTTATTTCAGAGACATATTATTGCTACTCCCATTTGTCTGCTTTGCAATCAGAATGCACTGGAGACTCTTGAACATATTTTTCTACTATGTCCCTGGGTAACAGAGGTATGGTCTCATCCCCTTTTGAACATACACATCTCTCCCATAGCAGTACAGAGAATCGATAAATGGATTGCAGAGCAAGTTCAACGACAACGCAACTCACCTAGTTTGGAGATCCTCGCATCTGTGTTGTGGCAGATCTGGCGAGCCCGCAACGGGTTCGTTTTCCGCAACCAAGAGCTTCAACCTTCTCGCGTGGCTAAGGCAGCGCTCGTCAGGAATCATGCTGCTCGCCTAGTAGCTTTTTCCTTGACCAGTAAAGGCCGATCGCTCCACCTCGGGGAAGCCCTTTGGAAGCCGCTTGATCTAGGTACCTTGAAAGTAAACATAGATGGATCTCACAAACCAGGATCTACCGAAGGTAGTATGGCTTGCATCTGTCGGGATCATAATGGCAGACTTACCGACGGCTTCTCATCGCACTTTGTAGCAACCTCGGCTTTACAGGCGGAGATCCAGGCTTTCACTTTGACTCTTCAACATCTGCAACGCCAAGGATTAACCCATGCTCGTCTTCTCCTCGAATCTGACAGTTGGATCTTGGTCAACACTCTCAATCGCAGGAGGAAGCCGCCATGGGAAGACTGGTCTCTGTTCAACGAAGCTGCAGAGGTGTCGTCTCACTTCCCTAACCTATCCCTCGTTCACTGTAGACGAGAGGCCAATGTGGCCACTGACTGGGCTTCAAAGGCCCATAATAGAGCTTCAAGTTTTAAAAGTTGGACTATTTTTCCCCCTTTTCAGTTGATGGATATCATATGTGCCGATGCCTTAGCAGCCGGCTGTACTGGACTCTAATTATCAATATAGCTTCTCTTTTCAGACCAAAAAAAAAATAATAATAATAATCCATATCACATGCCATTAGTTAGATTAGCATCACATAAATATAATGTAGAATTAAAATTGCATTTGTGAATTGCATAGAGTTTAATTTTCATAAAAAGAAAAACTAAAAAAATAATCGATTGATATTGAATTTAGAAATCATGTATAGACTATGCATGCATTTTTAATTAACATCTTGCATATATTGGAATATTAATCATAGTGAAGTTATGATTTGTCCTATTTCAAGCAATTTATTTATAACTTTCATTTATTGAGTGTTACATTATTGATTGTGCATCTATATAATCACCTGGCTCAAGACTAAAATTGACCAAAACTAGCTAAATATTTTTGAAAATAAAAGAGAAAATATAACGAAATGACATCATATTTATATAGCTAACCAAGTCACTGTATTTATGATATCTTTGGTTTATAAAAGTAAAGTATCTCCCACACTTGAGTTTCTAATCGATTAATAATAGATTGATGGCAACACCTAATTAAATGGTGGCCAATTTAATGCTAAACTTTTAAATTTGGCTAATTCAATTTTAAATCTTTTGACAATTTTCAAATGTAGTCATTTTGGCCAATTCTTGCCAAAATTGCTAATGAGAATGCCGGCCCTCCGACATTGGCATGACAAGCATTGACGTAGATAATTTTTACAATTTTTATACTTTTTGTACATTTCATTTTTTTCTTTTTTTGGTTTCTTTCTTTTCCTTTGCTTTTATTTCCATTTTCTTTTTACTGTTTTTCCTACTTCCTTCCACCAATTGTCAATGCCTTAATGATGGTCGATGGAGGTGACCGATCATGGGCAAGGGCATTGTGGCCCTTGCCCAATGGCTAGCGAGTTGAGGGCCTACAAGTCACCAATGGAGGGAAATAATAAAAAAGAAAAAAAGGAAAGAAAAGAAAAAGGAAAAAAATTGAAAAAATTGTCTATATCAATGCTAGCCAAGTCAAGTAGGCCAGTTGATGTCTACATCAATTATTTCCAACCAAAATTGATAAGAAGTATTACATTGAAAAATCGTTAAAAGGCTTAAGATCAAATTTGGTCAAATTAAAAAAAAAAATCAAATTGACCACATACGATAGATTTACGGTATTTTGGACAATTATCCCCTTAATAACTTGAGGCTTCATATTTTGAACAAGCGGATCACCCCTTAATAATTAAAGCTGTAACTTTTTTTTCTCTCCAGAATCACTAGAAGGATTGAGTAGTGCATGTCGAACTTGCTTAAGATCTACAAAAAATTCTTTAGAACCCGTACAATGTATATAACTTTGTGTATTTATATTTTTTTCATCTAATTTCCATATCTAGTTGGATAAATACATATTATGCCCTTTACTTACTTTAAATGGATTGGGTAAAATCATATAGGAGAACCCTTGCGGTTGCTTTAGTAGTTAAAAAAGGTTGTGTGTGGATTAGAGAATAGTATTTAATGCGTTGGTGGAATGACTGAGGAACTGTGCTCGACCAATCACATTATTCGTGTTATATCGACTGGAGAAATGTATATATTATTTGTCAGTCGAATGTTTGGTATTTTTATGTATAATTGTCATCCTATGTGGCACTTAAGGGTAGGAAACCCGCATGGATTTCTTGCGTAATATCTAATCCTTAAGGTTAGTGGAAGATCACATAGGCCCAAAGTTTACCATTCGAAGGTGAGTTTTCAGTCATAAAAGAAAGCAAACCATGGTATTGGCTTCTTTCTTGTTTTTATTCAAACCAAAAAAATGTCATTTTCAGTCAACTAACTGGTCAATCACCAACCATTAGAGAATGGGAATTTCTAAAAAATCTCCTAATATTAGATTTTTAGAAATCGATAACCATCGGATCATAAAAGAATAGATCTCAATAGTCTATTGAAAACCTTTGAAGTGTTTGTGGGGTATGGCATTTTGCGCCCAAGGTACGATAATATACATTAGAATCCGGTACTTTTCGAACGGTTGGATCTGTACCTTGAGGGACTGCAAAAACCTTTAAGTTCTTGCAGCTTCGCCAATAATGAACTTCGATTTTGTAACTGAATTTTCCTTTTTTTATGATTGCTGCACCCTAATTGAACATCAAGTTCCTGAGTACTCCTTCTATTGATGAATGGATTTGCAATGTTCCCTAATTTCATCAAAAGTGAGTTGTGATGGATGGGATAATGGACCAACTAAGTCACGCGCCGCATTCATGTGGGTCGCAGACAATAAGAATTTTTTTATTTATTCATTTTTCAAATTTATTTTTGTGAAATTGATCTTTTTTTCTCAAAAAATTGAGTCTCGAGACCCAAAAGTCACGTTTGTTAAAGTATGAATAAATTGAAAATAAAACTAAATTAATTGAGTGAAATGAAAAAAACTTATGAATTACCTAGCGACCTTGTTCTGTCTCTTTTCCGCTTTTTGCTTTTTGCCTGGAAATTATCGAATGCGTCCTGGACCCTAGTGCGTTTTCAGACCGACACAAATGCAATTATTAAAATTAAATATAAAATGCAATGCATAATGCGTTAGATGTAATTGACTAAAATATCTCTAAACCCAGTTCAATGCACAAATGCTTAGAAACTCTAAACATTACCTAAACTCGAGACCCAAACTCTAAACACTACCTACTTAGCTTGATTAGCTTGTTCAATTAATATTGCAATATTGTCAATACATCTCTTGATGCCGTCCTTGATGACATTTGCTCAAGTTAAGTTTGATAGGATTCCCCAGTGAAATCATGCAGTTTTCAAGGGATTAGCGGATGCTTCTCTAAAGACTACAAGGTTCATGGTCAACCTTAAACAATGCCGTCTCAAAAGGTTCATGGTCAGCTTTAAACCATGCCATCTCTAAAGGTTCATTGTCAGCGTCAGCCTTAAACCATGCCATCTACAAAGGTTCATGGTCAACCTTAAACCATGTCATCTACAAAGGTTCATTGGTTTTCCTCAAATAATGCATTTTTCAACCTAGTCAAAACCCATTATTACACGGTGAGACTTCATTTCTTTCTTTCTTCTTATGATACGACGTACTTCTGTAACTCGGGGTCTTTGTCTCTCTTTCTTCTTATGACACGGCGTGCTTCTATAGCTCGGGGTCTCTTCTCTTTTTCTTTTTCTGACACGGCGTGCTTTTGTAGCCTGGGGTGTCTTTTCTCTTTCTTTTTATGACACGGTGTGCTTCTGTAGCCCGGAGTCTCTTTTTATTCTTATAACATGGTGTGCTTCTATAGCCCGGGGTCTCTGTCACTCTTTCTTCTTATGATACGGCATGCTTCTGTAGCTCGAGGTCTCTTCTCTTTTTCTTTTTATGACACAGTGTGCTTCTGTAGCTTAGAGTCTCTATTTCTTCTTATGACACGTGGTGCTTCTACAACCCGGGGTCTCTTTTCTCTTTCTTTTTTATGACACGGCGTGCTTTTGTAGCCCGGTGTTCCTTCTCTTTTTCCTTCTTCTTATGATACAGCTTGCCTCCATAGCTTGGGGTCTCTCTTTCTTCTTATAACATGGTGTGCTTCTGCAACCCAGAGTCCATTTTTCTTCTTATGACATGGTGTGCTTTTGTAATCCGGAGTCTTTCTTTTTTCCTCTTATCCATGACGCGTTTCATAACCCGGAGTCCCATTGGTCGACCTGGTGCGAGCCTATGCACTCGGGATCTCTCTATCGCCGAAATAATTTAGGTGTCTTCTGTCTTCGAATGCAACCTCTTCGAGGCTACATTCAAAGAGGGGCAACTATTGACACCTAAATTTGTCTTTTCTTCAAATACATATAAAAAGTTTTTAGTAAAAAAAATTAATAATTAACAAAAAAAACAAAAAAAAACAAACAAAACAAAAAAGAATAAAAACGTGCTAAGGGGTCGGGTTGGGCCAAATCCAGCCTCGGCCCAACACGCCCCTCCTTTGTTTCTTTTCCCTTGGGCTAGGCCTGGCCCAGCCTCCTTTCCCCTTCAGCCCAGCCTCGCCCCCAACCGGTCTTCCTTCTCTGGCTCCAGCTCGTGCGTGAACCTGCTGGAAAAAGAAAAGAAAAGACAACAGAGCAGGAGCAACACAGCAGAGCATGGGCAACACAGTAGAGTAGAGAACAGGAGCAAAGAAGGCAGCAGTAGAGAGAATGGGGGTAAGAGAAGGAAAGGCAATAGGAGCAGAGAGACGGAGGGGATGGAAGACAATGAAGGGAGGGAGAACCGACGGCAGAGAGAACGGGATTGCAGAGAGAACCGAGAACAACAACGGAACGAAGGAAAATTGGGGAAAAAAAGAAGGGAGAAGGTTCGAGAGGCTTACCAGGGACGCCCTACCGCCACTAGTGAGTTGCCGACTCTCGCAACCGCCTCCAGCTCCTTGGAACCCAGGTAGGCATTTCGCCAAACACTTGGTGCATGTGTGTGTGGTATTGAGTTAGCCGGAGCCCCCTCGACCGTTTCAAGCGAGCTCCGGCCCCCTAACTCGTCCTCGTTGCCTTGCTTGACGTCTTGGTGTGATACGTTAGTCCTCAAGGTTTGTGCTCGGGCCTCGGCCAAGCCAAAACTCCTTTGTATCCTTAGCGCACTTCACCCGCTCGACGAAATACCCAGTCGGAAATCCCATCTCCGCCCTCTCGCATGTAGCTCCGGCTAGGTTGGTTGGCCACCAGAGTGGTGTCGTCAACTGGTCAGAACTTCTGTGCCTTGGCTAGATCCGCTTGAGCTACGTCGCCACCGCCGCATCACCTGGTCGCTACTGGATAGTCGCGAACTAGGGATCATGGGTTGAGGTAGGCCGAATCACAAATCCAGCCCGCTCAGCCTCTTCTGCCCCGCGGACCAACAACTTAGAGTTGGTCTAGGCTGTGGGCCTGCGGGGCGTTTTTTTTTTTGCAAAAGGGTTTGGGCTCGTCGATTGGGCCCGACCCTCAATTGAACGCAGGACCGACCAGCCCTGGTCGGGCCTGGCCCTACCAGCCCTGGTCGGGCCTGACCCTTTTCGAGCGGGTCGACTGACCCGCCCCAAACCGGGCCAAACCCAAGCTGGTTTGATCGACCCGCCCAACCAAGTTAGACCCGGGTCGGGTCAGATTGGACCGGACCTGATTCGCCCAAAAATATATATATTTAAAAAAATTCGAAAATCTAAAAATTGTAGGGTTTGCTTAGAAATTGCCATGTCTTGCATTCTTAGTGTAATTAGGCCTTTATTTGCTTGCACATTGATTATATCGCATGTTTAATGTGTATATTTAATTACGTTTGCGAATGTTTAATTCCATGTGCTAAATTTTATTGCAATTAGGATATTAGTTCATAATCATTATTTTAATGGTTACGTACCCGCATGATTACCTCACATGTTAGCGGATAGGCATAAAATTAATCCAAACTGCTTGACAAAAATCTTTTCTTTTGAAATGAACAATATTAGGTACCGAAAGGACACTAATCGGTCAATTAGTGTAATCAAGTCCTCGACTCTAGATTCTCTAATTGCGTAGGAAGTGAGGTACACTCCCATACCTCACTTGGTTTCTAGCCAACCTCAATAGGCTAGTAGCAACTCATTTTCGTGAAATCCTTAACAATACCCCAATGTCATGCAAAGTATGAGCTGAGGAGAGCCCGTGCCTAATCATGGGCCGTAGGTCCATCCTTTAGGTAATACCCCTATGTTGGAGAAATCTTCGTGAAGTGTTTTGAATCTAACAAAACGTTTCCATCAGTCTAGTCTGAAGATTTGCAAACTCTACTATTTAAAGTCTGAAGACCTCCGAACTGCCAGACTCAAGACTCAAAGTCTATTCTCATTGACAGTTTCTAATCCGTTGAAGAAGGTCTATCCAGAACTGGATGTTTCATTAAGGATGTGACCTTATCGACTGGAGAAGATCTCTTGGCTGGATATGACATAACGGAATCCTTCATTGATCATGATTGATTCGAAGATTAAGGATCCGATGATTGGCGAAGTATACTTGGAAGGTTCTACTTATGGAAACCGAGATCCTAATTGTATGGGCGAACATGATTGATGGGTTATCGACATGTTCCTTTAATAGCTCGAATGATCTTCCTAATTGATTCCGTCCAACGGGTAGATTGGAGGAATTCATTTGGTAAGTGCCAACGGGTATGATGGCATAAAGGAGTATATAAGGAAGACGTTCCAGTTGTTCGAGTAGGTGCACGATAGAAGAATTCCAAAGTCTGAAGCTCCTTGTTCTTAGTCAATTCATTTGAGCGAAATCCTGTACGCAAAAAGAGAGTCTATATTCGTGAGAAACCTTAAGGAAGTGTGGTAGAATATCTACACTGTGGAATCAAGGGAGAACTTTGCTGTAACATCTCTTTTGTTCATAGTGAAATCCAGCCGGTGGGCTATCAGTGTGGAAGAGTGGACGTAGGCTTGGAATAAGCCGAACCACTATAAACCTTGCGTTCAATTTTCTCTTCCCTACTCTCTGCTTTACTTTGATCGTAATTCGTTTTGTTAATCAAAAGAGAACTTCCTTTTTATTGTCTGCTTAATATTGCTTGCACATCACGAAAAATTATTATACACCTATTCACCCCCCCTCTAGGTGCTTATACTAGCTATCTCAATTGGTATCAGAGCCTGTGTACTCACTTTGTTTGAAGTGTTTTACTTCAGAGTTAAAGATCCATGGCTAGTATGTTGGCTCCAGGGCTGGTAGAAGGGAAAAGCAATACCAGACCGCCTAACTTTGATGGAAAGGATTACAACATATGGAAAAACAAGATGAAGGCGTTCCTAAGATCAAAGGATCCTTTGGAATGGGACGTTGTAGAAAAAGGAATCATTCCTAAAGCTGCACCTATCTCAGAGAGAGGAAAAGATATTGTTGAGTCTAGTGAAATGAATCAGGAAGAGATAATCAAGAGACAAGCTCTTGACACAAAAGCAATTTATTCTTTATATTGTGCTTTGTCACTTACTGAATATAACATAATATCTTCTTGTGTTACAGCGAAAGAAGTCTGGGATAGATTACATATTACCTATGAAAGAACCGATCGAGTGAAAGAGACCAGAATCAACATTCTCCTCGGTCAATACGAAGCCTTCAAAATGAAATCAGGAGAATCTATAACTGACATGTTTAATCGTTTTACAGAAATCGTGAATGGTCTTGAAAATCAAGGGCAACCAATTTCTGATCCCATGAAGATAAACAAGCTTCTGCGTGGACTCTCCAAGGATTAGAATCACATAAAGACCTCAATAAGAGAGACACAAGAATCATGCCACTATCTGTTGATAAGTTGGTTGGGACTCTTTAGTCTTATGAAGTGGAACGAATCAATGAAGACGAAGATCCTAAAGGTAAGAAATCCATTGCATTAAAATCCAATGATGATTCTGATGTTACAGATTCTGAAGACGATATGGATGATGAGGAGCTTGCTCTCATGATAAGAAGATTCAGAAAGATGAACAGAAAAGGAAAAAGATTCAATCCAAAGAAACAAAGTTTTCGAAAGCAACATACTAAGTCTGTTGAGGATGATGAATCAAACAAAGATGTAGTCTGCTTTGAATGTAAGAAAAATGTACACATCAGACCCAACTGTCCTCTTCTGAGGAAGAAGAAAGGAAAAGCTGAAACGTATCGAAAGGCTCTTAAAGCAGAAACCTAGAGTGATACAGAGTGTGAAGAAAGTGATGATGATTATGCCAATATATGTCTGATGGCACAATCAGATTCAGATTCAAACTCCGAGACAGACTCAGATTCAGACAGTGAATTTGAGGTGAGTAACTTCAAAATCCCTATTAAAGTTTCTAAATACATTGATGAGTTGTGTTTTAGTCTTAAGACTTCTCTTAAAAAGATTTCCGAACTTAAAAGAGAAAATTCTGCTATAAAACAACAGGAAAATGTTTTGAAAGAAAAGGTGAAATGTTTAGACATGAATGTTTCTTCTCTTAAAGAAAGTGAAGATAATCTTTCAAAAGAAAATGCATTATTGAAAAATGATATCTCAAATATTTCTAAAAGATTTTTTATAGGATCTGAGAAACTGGAAAAAATTCTTTCTGTTCAAAGACCTTATTTCAATAAATCTGGTTTGGGAATGACTGCTGAAACCATTCCTTTAATTGATTTTCCAAAAGTGAAAGAAATAATTAAGCAAAGACCCACAAGAGATGCTTACAAAAATCATTTTAAAATGATCTTTGTAAAACCAGTAGGTCGCAATGCTCTCAGATGTTCAAAGTGCAATAATGCAGATCATTTTGAAAAATAATGTCATATGGTTTGGAAACCTGTTAAGAAAGTATGGGCAAAAACCGCATATCATATTAACACCAATGGACCCAAGAAAGTATGGTTACCAAAGAAATTTTGAGTTTCTTTTTTAGATGCAGGACACTATGAAGAAAAAGGTAAAATGGTATCTGGATAGCGGATGCTCAAGACATATGACAGGAGATTCAAATTGCTTCATAAAGCATGTTCAAGTGAATGGTGGAAAAGTTTCATTTGGAGGAAATAGCAAAGGAAGAATTGTGGGATTTGGAACTATCAAAATTGGAAACCTCACAATAAGTAATGTTTCTTTAGTTGAATGACTCAACTACAATCTGCTCAGTATCAGTCAGCTGTGTGATACCGGTTTCAAAATCAACTTTCAAGAGGGAATATGTTCAGGAACCAGTAAAGATTCTACTCAGTCATTCATGGGTCGAAGACATGGAAATATCAACCTCTTGGATGTGAAACCAGATGAATCGCAATGTCTAATCTCAATCCAAGACGAAGCGAACTCATGACACAGAAAGCTTGGGCACATCAATATGAAGCAGATAGCCAAAATTTCAGCAAAGAAGCTTGTTCGTGGTTTACCCAATCTTTCATACCAAAAGTCTGATCTATGTACACAATGCATATTGGGAAAACAAGTAAGAAATTCCTTTAAACCAATAAATCAAGTTTTCACTAACCATGTACTGCAGCTTCTGCATATGGATCTCTTTGGACCAACCAGAACACAGAGCATTGGAGGTAAGAAATATTGCCTAGTAATTGTGGATGACTACTCTCGATTTACTTGGGTATATTTCCTGGCAAGTAAGTCTGAAACTTTCTCTTACTTTGAAAAGTTTGCTAAAAAGGTTCAAAACGAAAAAATGTATGTTATTTCAAATATAAAAACAGACCATGGAGGTGAATTTGAAAATCAAGATTTCACGAAATTTTGTGATGAATTTGGTTTTCAGCATTTGTTCTCCTCTCCATATACTCCAGAGCAAAATGGAGTTGTGGAAAAGAAAGAATAGGTCGCTTCAAGAAATGGCTAGAACTCTTCTAATTGAAAGCAACATCTCTTCACGTTTCGGGTCAAGCAGTTTTCAAAGATGTTATATCATTAATAGAGTTTTTCTAAGGCCTATTTGGAAAAAAAAAACCCCTATGAGTTATTCAAAGAAAAGAAGCCTATTGTTTCATATTTTCATGTGTTTGGATGCAAATGCTTTATATTGAAAAATGCAAATGATCGAGCTTGTAAGTTTGAAGAAAAGTCAGATGAAGGCATCTTCCTTGGATATTCAACCACAAGCAAAGCGTACAGAGTCTACAATAAAAAGACTCAATCTGTGGAGGAATCAATGAATGTCAAATTCCAAGATTCTATACAAAATGAATCTATTCAGACTCATTTTGAAGAACCTGAACCTGCTCCAGACTCTACAAAGTCTAAATCTCAAGAAGCAGCTTAGACTTTGAAAGACCAGGAACAAATGACTGTTGAAGATTCAAGTGAAGTGATCATCAACCTGACAAATTAACCAGCAACTGGAAGCATAAGTCCAGTCATCCCAAAGATCTTATTATTGGCGACATTAATGAAGGAATTCGCACAAGATCCAAAAGGCGCGAAGAGTCTAGTGCTGTGACTCTTATTTATGAAATAGAACCCAAAAGTATAGAAGAAGCTTTGTCTGATGAAAGCTGGATTGAAGCTATGCAAGAAGAACTCAGGCAATTCAGCATTAATGATGTCTGGGAGTTAACTCCTAAACCGAAAGGTAAATCTATTATTGGAGCTAAATGGGTTTTCTGGAACAAGATGGACGAGAAAGGAAAGGTAATAAGAAACAAAGCAAGACTCGTGGCCAAGGGATATACGCAAGAAGAAGGGATAGACTATGACGAGACTTACGCACCAGTAGCAAGGTTAGAAGCAATTCAGTTATTACTTGCTTTTGCTTGTTATAAGAATTTCAGGTTATTCCAAATGGACGTCAAAAGTGCTTTCCTAAATAGATTTATTCATGAGGAAGTCTATGTGGAACAACCACCTGGGTTTGAAGACCCAAGGAAACCAAACTCAGTATTTAGACTCAAAAAGGCTTTATATGGTCTAAAGCGAGCACCTCGAGCTTGGTATGACAGGCTGAGTAAGTTTTTGATTCAAAACGGCTTTGTAAAAGGTAAAGTATACACTGTTGGAGAAATCGTTCTAGAAGATTTTGAAGCTGACAAAACGTTTCTATCAGTCTAGTCTGGATATTTGCAGATTGTCCGAAGACTTTCGATCACCGGACTCGGCACCCCCGGACTCGGTACTCAAGACTCGAACTCAAGACTCAAGAATCAAGACTCAAGACTTAAGACTCAAAATTATTCTCATTGACAGTCTATCTGATTCAGTGTCGAAGGAAATCCAAATCCGAAGAAAATGATTAAGGATTTCATCCTCTGGAGAAGATCTTTTGGCTGGATAAATATAACGAATTCTTTGATTCGTATCTAGATCAATTGAAGATCCGATGATCGACGAAGTATTCTTGGAAGGTTCTATTCATGGAAACCTAGATCTTGCTTGTATGGGCGAACGGGATTGATGGGCTATCGTCAGATTCCTTTAATAGCTCGAATGATCTTCTTGATTGATTCCGTCCAACGGGTAGATTGGAGGAATTCCTTTGGTAAGTGCCAACGGGTATGATGGCATAAAGGAGTATAAAAGGAAGACGTTCTAGTTGTTTTAGAAGAGTGATCGATAGAGAAATTCCGAATCGAAGCACCTTGATTATTAGTCGATACGATCCGAGCGAAATTGTATACACAGAGAGTGTCTATACTTGGTGATACCTTGAGTGAGTGTGGTAGTTCATCTACACCCAGAAATCAAGGAAGATCAACGCCTGTAACATCTCTTTGTTCATAGTGGAATCCAGCCATTTGGTGTCGGTGCAAAAAAAAGAGTGGACGTAGGCTTGAATCAAGCCGAACCACTATAAACCGCGTGTTTAATTCTCTCTTTCATTCACCGAGTCTTACGATTGATTGTTATTTGTTGCAATTCCTTAACTGTCTAAGTATTGTGCGTCTATCAAGAAAAATCGTTTATATACCTATTCACCCCCCTCTAGGTACTAGCACTAGCAATATCAATTGGTATCAGAGCCTATGTTTTTACTTTATTTGAAGTGTTTTACTTCAGAGTAAAAGATCCATGGCTAGTATCTGGCACCGGGGGCGATGGAAGGGCAAAGCAATACCAGACCTCCCTACTTTGATGGAAAGGATTACAACATCTGGAAGAACAAGATGAAAGCTTTTCTACGATCAAAGGATCCTCTGGAATGTGACGTTGTGGAGAAAGGAATCACTCCTCTTTGTTGCATCGGTCTCGAAAGAGGAAAAGAAACAATTGAGACCAGTGGAATGACTCAGGAAGAAATAAATAAGAGACAAGCACTCGATGCAAAAGCAATTTACTCTTTATATTGTGCTTTGTCACCAACTGAATATAATAGAATATCTTCTTGTGTTACAGCCAAAGAAGTATGGGACAGTTACACATCACCTATGAAGGAACAGTCGAGTGAAGGAGACCAGAATCAACATTCTCCTTGGTCAATATGAATCCTTCAAAATGAAACCAGGAGAACCTATAACTGACATGTTTAGTCGTTTTACATATATTGTCAATGGTCTTGAGAACCAAGGACAAAAAATCTCTGATCCCATGAAAGTGAACAAGCTTCTGCATGGACTCTCTAAGGATTGGAATCATATAAAGACTTCAATAAGAGAGACGCAAAGAATTATGCCACTATCTCGTCGATGAGCTGATTGGAACTCTTGAGTCTTATGAAGTGGAACGAATTAATGAAGACGAAGATCCAAGAGGTAAGAAATCCATTGCATTAAAATCAAATGATGATTCGATGATGCAGATTCGAAGATGATACGGACGATGAGGAGCTTGCTCTTATGATAAGAAGATTCAGAAAATTGAATAGGAAAGGAAGAAGGTTCAACTCCAAGAAACAAAGTTTTCAAAGACAGCAATCCAAGTCTGTTGATGATAAGGAACCGAACAAAGATGTAGTTTGTTTCGAATGCAAGAAAAAGGGACACATAAGACCCAACCTGTCCTCTTCTCAAGAAGAAGAAGAAAGGAAAAGCTGAAAAGTTTCGAAAAGCACTCAAAGCCGAAACTTGGAGTGATGCGAGTGTGAAGAAAGTGATGATGAATATGCCAATCGTCGTGTGCGATGGCACAATCGGACTCGGACTCGGATTCTGGATCGACTCGGACAGTGAATTTGAGGTCTCCGTCAAGAAAAAGGTAAAATGGTATCTTGACGGCGGATGTTCAAGACACATGACGGGGAGACTCAAATTGCTTCTTAAAGCTTATTCAAGTGAATGGAGGAAAAGTTTCATTTGGAGAAAACAACAAAGGAAATATTGTGGGATTTGGAACTGTCAAAATTGGAAATCTCACAATAAACAATGTTTCTCTAGTAGAAGGACTCAATTACAATCTTCTCAAAGCATTAGTCAACTATGTGATACTTGGATTCAAGATTTTCTTCCAAGAAGGAACATGTTGGAATCAAGTAAAGACTCTACTCAATCTTTCAAAGGTCGAAGACATGGAAATATCTACTTCCTAGACGTAAAACCAAATGAATCGCATTGCTTAATCTCAATTCAAGACGAAGCAAACTTATGGCATAGAAAGCTCGGCCATGTCAACATGAAGCAATTGGCCAAAATCTCATCAAAACAGCTTGTTCGAGGACTACCAAAATTATCATATCAAAAGACCAATCCATGCACACCATGCATTCTGGGAAAACAGGTAAGAAATTCATTCAAACCAATAAATCATGTCTCTACTAATCATGTACTGCAGCTGCTGCATATGGATCTCTTCGGACCAACCAGAACCCAAAGTATTGGAGGTAAGAAATATTGCCTAGTAATTGTAGATGATTACTCCCGTTTTACTTGGGTATATTTTCTTGCAAGTAAGTCGAAACATTTTCGTATTTTGAAAAATTTGCTAAAAAGATTCAAAATGAAATTGGATGTGTTATATCAAGTATAAGAACAGATCATGGAGGTGAATTTGAAAATCAAAATTTTACAAAATTTTGTGATGATTCGGATTTAAACATGTATTCTCCTCTCCATATACTCCTCAAAGCAAAATGGAGTTGTGGAAAGGAAGAATCGATCTCTTCAAGAAATGGCTAGAACTCTGTTAATTGAAAGTAAAATTTCTTCACGATTTTGGGCCGAAGCTGTTTCAACAGCATGCTATATAATCAATAGAGTCTTTCTAAGACCTATTCTGGAGAAAACCCCTTCGAATTATTCAAAGGAAAGAAGCCTATTGTTTCATACTTTCATGTTTTCGGATGCAAATGTTTTATATTGAAAAATGCAAAAGATCAAGTTGGTAAGTTTGAAGAAAGATCGAGATGAAGGCATCTTCCTTGGATATTCTACATCAAGCAAAGCCTACGAGTCTATAATAAGAAGAGCCGATCTGTGGAGGAATCAATGAATGTCAAATTCCAAGACTCTACGCAAGATGAATCCGGTCGGACTCGGCATGAAGAGTCCGAACCGCTCCGAGACTCTCAAAAGATTACAACTCAAGAAGCTTCTCGGACTACGGAAGATCAGCATCAAGCTACTCGTGAAGACTCGAGATAAAGAAAGAGATCTTCAACCAGTCAAATCAACCAAGAATCGGAAGCATAAATCCCAGTCACCCTAAAGATCTCATTATCGGAGAAATTAATGAAGGAATTCGCACAGATCCAAAAGGCGTGAAGAGTCTAGTCTTTGTAGCTCTTATTTCTGAAATTGAACCAAAAAGCATAGAAGAAGCTCTATCTCGATGAAAGCTGGATTGAAGCCATGCAAGAAGAGCTCGAGCAGTTCAACATTAATGACGTCTAGGATCGACATCTAAACCAAAAGGTAAAAGCTGTTATCGGAACCAAATGGGTGTTCGAAACAAGATGAATGAAAAGGAAAAGTCGTACGAAACAAAGCAAGACTCGTGGCAAAAGGATATACGCAAGAAGAAGGAATAGACTATGATGAGACTTACGCTCCCGTGGCAAGGTTAGAAGCTATTCGTCTATTACTTGCGTTTGCTTGTTATAAAAATTTCAGGTTATTCCAAATGGACGTCAAAAGCGCTTTCCTAAATGGATTTATCCATGAGGAAGTTTACGTGGAACAACCTCGGGGTTTGAAGACCCAAAGAAGCCGGACTCGTCTTCGGGATGAAAAAGGCTCGTATGGTTTAAAGCGAGGCACCTCGAGCTTGGTACGACGTAGACTAAGTAAGTTCTTACTAAAGAATGGTTTTGCCAAAGGTAAAGTTGATACTACTTTATTTATTAAAAAGAAAAACAAAAGTTTTTTACTTGTTCAAATATATGTGGATGATATCATATTTGGATCCCCTAATGAAAGTCGTCAGGCAAGAAATTTTCAAAGTCTATGCGGGATGAATTTGAAATGAGTATGATGGGAGAATTAACATTCTTTCTTGGTCTTCAAGTAAAGCAATTGAAGGAAGGAACTTTCATCTGTCAAGAAAAATATGCTAATGATCTTGTCAAAAGGTTTGGATTGGAGAATTGCAAAAAGACTGATATACCAATGTCAAGTTCGTTGAAAATAGACAAAGATGAAGAAGGGAAGAAAGTTGATCAAAAGCTGTACAGAAGCATCATCGGTTCACTTCTTTATCTTACTGCCTCTAGACCTGACATTTTGTTGAGTGTTTGCATCTGTGCTAGGTTTCAATCAGATCCTAGAGAATCTCATCTCAAGGCTGCAAAACGTGTTATTAAATACGTTGCCTCGTCTTCAAGCATCGGTCTATGGTATCCTAAGGAGGGAGACTTCAATCTTCTGGGATATTCAGACGCTGATCTGGCCGGTTGCAGAGTCGATAGAAAGAGTACTTCGGGAACTTGCTAGTTACTTGGAAGCGGGCAGGCAGTGTCTTGGTTCTCAAGGAAACAGAGCTTTGTAGCTCTCTCTACAACGAAGATGTAGTCCGTAGCTCTTGGAAGCTGCTGTTCGCAAATTCTATGGATAAAACAACAGCTACAAGACTTTGGGATTGAAGACTCATGCACGAAATCAGATGTGACAACACCAACGCAATCAATCTCACCAAAAATCCAATACTTCATTCAAGAGCAAAGCATATAGAGATTCGACATCATTTCATTAGAGATCACATTCAAAATGGAGAAATCTCAATTCAATTTGTTGATTCGAAAAGTCAACTAGCGGATATATTCACAAAGCCTTTGGAGAAAAATCAATTCGATTTTATCCGTACAAGACTCAACATTTTGAAGCTTGAAGAGGTTAAAGTCGAAGAATCTACATTTCTTATCAATCGACTCTAACCCTCGGACTACGAATTCTCGGACTCGAGACCTTGATTGTATAGGCGTAAGTTATTTCTTTATCTCAAAAAGGTACGATCATTCATTCGTTATAATTGATTGATACCATCTTTAATTTCCGTAAATAAAAAATTAGAAACATGCCTTTTCAAAAAGGGATAATCTCTTTTAAAATGGCAGTTATTATTTTTAAAAGAAAGACGATTTGTTCACTTTTCTTCGTATCGATTGCTATTTCCTTTTCAAAAGGCGAGTTATATATACACAGTTTTCTCTTTTTACTCGATTCTCAAAAACCCTAAAAGGCATTCTTCTCTCAACCCCTGTTTTCTACTTCGTATTCATACTTGAGAAAGTTGTCATTTTCCTTGGGAAAGCGAGTGAAGGAATCTTTCATTGACAAGAAAAGATGTCTTCTTCGAGAAAGTCGTCAAGGATCGCAAGCAGGGGTCCACAGAGAATGAAGGAGGGACCTACGCACTTCGATCTCACCGAGGAAGATGATTTGTCGAGACAGCAACAGAGTCCTGTTCCTTCTCCACCTCATCACTCTCCATCTACCCCACAAGATGCGGGTCATCATCAGGAGGAAGTCATTCTAGAGGACGTTGAACCTGTGAGAGCACAAAAACCCTCTTTTATTTACATGCTCTATCGTGCGTTGAAAGCACGGTTCTCCTCTCGAATTATATAGATGGTTTCCTTAGAGATAAGAATTATGGAAATGAGTACAGATTTTTGAAGCGAATGGAGGAATTGGGAATTGCTCCCAAAGGAAAGGCTGAAGAGGCACTTGCGAACATTCCAAGTGACCCTCGTGTTTCAGGACCGAATCTCAATGAGGAGAACGAAGATGATAAAATGTTTAGTGATTTTCAACCGAGAATGGGCATTGCTGCAAAGGTGAAGGGAAAGAAGATGGAGTTGTTTAAATCGAAGGAACGGGAGAACCTGTTCTTCAGTCTGTTAAAACGAGGGGTGATAAACCCCAGGAGTGTTGATTTTGATTTCCTGGATGCTATTAATGTGAACTTAAGGGAAAAGTTCGAACTGCTTCAACTTGAGCAGTTTTGCACCGATACCACAGATGGTTATGCACACTTGACTGCATATTTCTATTCGAATCTCAGTTTTCTAGATGCGAATAGAATATCATTCGTGTTCGAGATCGGACTATGTGATAGATGTGGACATGCTAGCGGACATAATTGGTGTTGAACGAGGACGTTATCAACCAATCAAAGTCTCGATTGCTCGTGCTACTCGGATCTTGTCAAAAACGAGATACTGAGAGGCGAAAATTACCTACTCGAAGATGAGTGCCATCAATATTGTGCTGCACAAAATTGTGATCAATTGCATCAGGCCAAAGTCTACATCTAAGACGATGTATCTAATTCGGAAGCAAAATTGATGTATGCAATCAACTCGGGGAAGAAGTTCTCTCTCCCTCATACTATTCTCTTCCATATGTACAGAGCAATGTCGAAGAACAAGGGACAATTGCCTTACCCAAATCTTGTGACCAAGATCTTCAGACACATGAATATTGAACCGCCACACACTCTCTGTGTTCGACCGTGCGATAAAATGGTGGTAGGTTTGAATATGTTGACGAAGATGCGTCGAAAGAACTTAGCAAGGAAATGGCCAAGTTCAAGGTGAAAACTCCACTCTCTTCGCATCAAAGAGAAAAGGAAAGGAGCCCATTGGTGCTCCATCCAAAAGAGAAGATCTCTCATCTTGGAGGATGAAGAAGAAGAGGAAGATCTTACTATTCCTGCACCGGTAAGGACTAGACATTCGTATCACGATCAACGGAACTTCGGTCGAAGCAAAGAGAAGAAGAAGAGCGGCGAGAAAAGGAGAAAGAAGATGAAGAAGAAGAAGAGCAAAGAGAGAAAGAGATAGAAGCTGAAGAAGAAGAAGAACGAGAGAGAGAAAGAAAAAGAAGATGAAGAAGAAGGAGAAGAAGAGAAAGAAAAGTCTCGCTGCTGGATCCGGGAGAGAAGGAAACGGAAGAGCATGATCATCACTCCTCCCATCGTGATGTCTTAGAGACAGGGGAGTTGGCGAGCAAGATTTTGATATCTTAGAGACAGGGGAGTTGGGGAGCAAGAAAAATCCTCACCTCATGCTTTGCTCGAGGAAGAGGTTCGGGCTTCTCAATTGCTCGAAGAAGAACATGATACATCATCAAATCTGCAAGGTTATACGAAGCGCCATCGTCCGCATTCACTCCATCGAGAAAGTAAATGCTAGTATGCGGACAAACAATTCAGCAGATTTTCATCGTATTCTTGATATTCTTACGGAAATGCGAGGCCAAATCTATGCTCGGACTATGAAATTCAAGCGATCAAGAATCTTTGGACAAGCATCTTGATCACCCCGGAGGACAGAATGAAAGACCTCGCTCTACAGCTTCAAGCCAATGCCAAAGGAGAGGAGGTAGCTCGATTAAGGGAATACTTGAAAAGGCTCGAAGGCATAGTACAGTCCATGGGAGACTTCCAGATCGTGCGCATTCCCAAGCAGACCTGACTCTTTTCTCACCTTTTTACTGATGACAAAAAGGGGGAGAAGAAATTTGAACCAACCAATTTTTTCAAACCTTGATTTTAAATTTGTTTTTGTGGTTGTAAGTTTTTAAGTATGTTTTGAGTATGACTTGTGTGAACTTGAGTATGGACTAAGTATGGACTGATTTTGGCTGTGGATTGTGATGCTTGACTGTTGGCATTTATATCGAGTGTTGTTATATGGTATTACTCATGAAAGTCTAACCAATTTTCGTGGATGCGAGTCGGTTGTTTTATTAATCTTTATGAGATAGCCATATTGCTTGAGAAATGTTTTTGCAGGTCAAGGTTGTTCAAATCTACAAGAAAGTTTTGTCATCATCAAAAAGGGGGAGATTGTTGGAGAAATCGTTCTAGAAGATTTTGAAGCTGACAAAACGTTTCTATCAGTCTAGTCTGGATATTTGCAGATTGTCTGAAGACTTTCTGATCACCAGACTCAGTACCCTAGACTCAGTACTCAAGACTCAGAACTCAAGACTCAAGAATCAAGACTCAAGACTTAAGACTCAAAATTATTCTCATTGATAGTCTATCTGATTCAGTGTCGAAGGAAATCCAAATCCGAAGAAAATGATTAAGGATTTCATCCTCTGGAGAAGATCTTTTGGCTGGATAAATATAACGGATTCTTTGATTCGTATCTAGATCAATTGAAGATCCGATGATCGACGAAGTATTCTTGGAAGGTTCTATTCATGGAAACCTAGATCCCGATTGTATGGGCGAACAGATTGATGGGCTATCGTCGATTCCTTTAATAGCTCGAATGATCTTCTTGATTGATTCCGTCCAACGGGTAGATTGGAAGAATTCCTTTGGTAAGTGCCAACGGGTATGATGGCATAAAGGAGTATAAAAGGAAGACGTTCTAGTTGTTTTAGAAGAGTGATCGATAGAGAAATTCCAGAATCTGAAGCACCTTGATTATTAGTCGATACAGTCTGAGCGAAATTGTATACACAGAGAGTGTCTATACTTGGTGATACCTTGAGTGAGTGTGGTAGTTCATCTACACCCAGAAATCAAGGAAGATCAACGCTGTAACATCTCTTTGTTCATAGTGGAATCCAGCCGTTTGGCTGTCAGTGCAAAAGAGTGGACGTAGGCTTGAATCAAGCCGAACCACTATAAACCGCGTGTTTAATTCTCTCTTTCATTCACTGAGTCTTACGATTGATTGTTATTTGTTGCAATTCCTTAACTGTCTAAGTATTGTGCGTCTATCAAGAAAAATCGTTTATATACCTATTCACCCCCCTCTAGGTACTAGCACTAGCAATATCATACACTACTCTGTTTATCAAAAGAGAAAGTAAAAGTTTTGTGCTTGTTCAAATATATGTTGATGATATTATTTTTGGATCTCCTAATGAAAATCTGTGCAAGAAATTCTCTAAGACTATGCAGGATGAATTTGAAATGAGCATGATGGGTGAGTTAACCTTCTCTCTCGGGCTTCAAGTGAAACAACTGAAGGAATGAACTTTTATTCATCAAGAAAAATATGCTAATGATATTGTCAAAAAGTTTGGACTAGATAATTGCAAAAAGGCTGATATACCAATGTCAAGTTCCTTGAAGATAGACAAAGATGAAGGAGGAAAGAAAGTCGATCAGAAGTTATACAGGAGTATCATTGGCTCCCTTCTTTATCTTACTGCTTCTAGACCTGACATTTTGTTTAGTGTTTGCATTTGTGCCAGATTTCAAGCAGACCCTAAAGAATCTCATCTAAGTGCTGCAAAACGTATTATCAAATACATTGCTTCAACTTCAAGTCTTGGTATTTGGTATCCTAAAAAGGGAGACTTTACTCTTCTTAGATACTCAGACGCAGACCTAGCCGAATGCAGAGTTGATAAAAAGAGCACCTTGGGTACCTGTCAACTACTTGGAGGCAGGACAGTGTCTTGGTTTTCAAGGAAGCAAAGTACAGTAACTCTCTCTACAGCAGAAGCAGAATATGTAGCTCTTGGAAGTTGTTGTTCACAAATTCTGTGGATAAAACAACAGCTAAGAGACTTTGGAATTGAAGATTCATGCACAGAGATTAAATGTGACAACACCAGCGCAATCAATCTCACCAAAAATCCAATTCTTCACTTAAGAGCAAAGCATATAGAGATTCGACATCACTTCATTAGAGATCATGTTCAAAATGGATAAGTTTCGATTCAGTTTGTTGACTCAAAGAACCAACTGGCGGATATATTCACAAAGCCTTTGGAGAAAAATCAATTTGAAGCTATTCGTTCCAGACTCAAAATCTTAAAGTCTGAGGATATTCAAACTCAAGACTGAAAGTCTAAAGATACTCAGTCTCAGACGATGAAGTTTTTCTTTAGTAAGTTATTTTATATCTCGAATCTCATCTTGAAAAGGTACGATCATCAACCGTGTTTGATTATTGCTATCTCAATTGCTATCTTTAATTGACGTGATTATTGCAACGTTTCCTTTTCGAAAAAGGAGTTATTTTGAAATGACTATTTTCTCGAAAAAGGCAGTTATTTTTTAAAAAGGCATCTTTTTACTTTCTTTTATGACGTTCCGTATGCCTCTCTTTAACTGTTTATGCACTGTTGTTTCTTCTTCGCTTTACTCTCCAAAAACCCTAAGAAAGCACCGATCTTCCATTCCTGTTTTCTTCTCTTGTTTAATCTTTGAAAAAGTTGTCATCTTTCTTGGGAAAGTCAAGTTTGGAATCTTTCAAAGATTGTGAAAGATGTCGTCTCAAAGGAAGTCTTCGAGGATTGCAAGTAGGGGACCACAAATGCGTGAGGGGCCTACGCACTTCAATCTCACCGAGGAAGAAGAGTCTCCCAGTCAGCAACAGAGCCCATAACATTCTCAGCAGCGTCATTCTCCTCCATCTAGTCCTCAGGATGTTGGTCATCAAGAAAATGAAGAAATCATTGAAGGTGCAGATCCTGTAAGAATTCAAAAGCCCTCTTTTATTTACAAGCTTTATCGTGCATTGAAAAGAGGTGGAACTCCATTAAACTACATCAATGAGTTTCTTAAGGACAAAGGATATGGAAATGAGTACATCTTTTTGCGAAATATGGAGCGTTTGGGAATTGCCCATGCGGGGTTGGCAGAAGAAACCCTTGCCAATATCCCAAGTGATCCGCGTGTTGGAGGGCTGAATCAGCCAGATGGGAATGATGATGATAAGTTGTACAGTCAGTTTTAACCAAAAATGGGTGTTGCGGTAAAAATTCAGGGAAAAAGGACCGACTTGTTTCGTTCGGAGGAACAAAAGCATCTCTACTCTAAGTTGTTGAAGCGTGGGGTGATAAACCCTAGAAGCATGGATTTTGATTTCCTTGATGCTGTGAACGTAAATTTGAGGGAAAAATTCAGTCTTCTTCAACTTGAATAGTTCTGTTCTGACTCTACAGAAGCCTATGTTGAACTCACTGCTTATTTCTATTCGAATCTTAGTTTCTTGGATGCGAATAGATTCTCTTTTAGTGTCTGAGATCAGGACTATGTGGTGGATGTAGATATGTTGGCTGATGTCATTGGAGTTGAGATAGGGAGATATCAACCAATCAATGTCTCAATTGTTCGTGCTATATTGGAACTTGTTAAGGATAGAAGGATAGAGGAAAAGATTTCCTACTTGAGGATGAGCGCATTTAACATTCTGCTTCACAAGATTGTCATCAATTGCCTAAGACCAAAATCTACTTCAAAGACTAATGTTTCAAACTTAGAGGCAAAGCTGATGTATGCCATCATTGCTGGGAAAATTTTTTCTCTTCCTCACACTATTATGTTCCATATGTATAGAGCAGTGGTGAAGGATAAAGGTCAACTTCCTTATTCAGGTCTTGTGACAAAGTTATTCAGACATTTGAATGTTCAGCCTCCACGAATTCTCTGTACTCGATCTTGTGATCATATGGTGGTAGGACTGAAAATGGTGACTAAAATGCGTCTGAAGGAACTTAGCAAGGCGTTGGAGAAATTCAAGGAGAAGACCCCTGTCAAAACTCATCAAATCTCTTCTGCAGCAAAAAGAAAAGGGAAGGAGCCCATGGTTGCTCCATTCAAGAAAAGAATAGCTCTCATCGTTGAGGATGAAGATGATGAGGAAGACATCACCATTTCTGCAATGGCATTGAAGAACCTGAGCCGTTCTGTTCCAAAATCAAAGGAACAACAAGGGAAAGACTCAGAGCAGAGGATTGGAGAAAGAGAAGAGAAAGAAGCAGAGGAGAAAGAAACGGAGGAGAGAGAAGAAGAAGAAAGAGATGCTGAGAAGGAAAGAATTGAAAAAGAAGAAGAAGAGAAAAGAGATCAAGAGGAAGGAGAACATGAGGAACACTCTTCTCCACCTGAAGGCATGGAAATAGGGGGAGACCGTGAGAAAAGAGGAATGTCCTCATATCCTGCTACCAGTGAGGCAGTCAGTCGCTCTCCAGCAGATCCAGAGGACATTTATGCCTCTCAATTTCCTGAGGAAGGACATGATGTTTCTTCGCCAAATCTGCGTGATTATGCTGATCTGCCATCGTCTGCATTTACTCCATCAGATCGTGCCGAAGCCAGTACGTAGACCGATAATTCAGCAGATTTTCGCAGAATTCTTGATGTTCTCTTGGAAATGCGGGGTCAGATATATTCTTTAGGATGCGAAGTTCAAAATTTGCATAATGAAGGTCAAGTTTCTTCAGTTTCCTTGAATGATCAGATCCAAGCCCTTTCTCTTCAGATTCAGGCTAATGCTAAGGGTGAGGATGTTGCACAACTGAAGGAAGAATTGAAAAAGCTGGAAGGCATCGTTCAGTCAATGGGAGATTTCCAGCTTGTTCGTGTTCCCAAGCAATATTGACTCTATTCCATTTCCATCTCAACATTTTTTTATGCTGACAAAAAGGGGGAGAGATGCGAGATTTGAAAACTTTGAACCTTACACCTTTTGAACTTTTAGATTGTTTTGATGTTTGAAGATTGTTTTGATGTTTGACTTTACTTTTGTGTCTGGATGTGGACTGAATTTGGGATTTGGATTTGACTGCTTATATTAACTACTATTGATATCTTATGGATGGCTTTATTCACATGCAAGACTAACCTATTTTCTGTGGTTGCAAATTCTAGTGTTATCATTCATTAAGCCATTTATCTTTATAAGATATCCATATTTGTTTGAGTAATGTTTTGCAGGTCAAAGTTATCCAAATCTGCAGGAAAGTTTTGTCACCATCAAAAAGGGGGAGACTGTTGGAGAAATCTTCGTGAAGTGTTTTGAAGCTGACAAAACATTTCCATCAGTCTAGTTTGAAGATTTGCAGACTCTACTATTTAAAGTCTGAAGACCTCCGGACTGCCAGACTCAAGACTCAAAGTCTATTCTCATTGACAGTTTCTAATCCGTTGAAGAAGGTCTATCCAGAACTGGATGTTTCATTAAGGATGTGACCTTATCGACTGGAGAAGATCTCTTGGTTGGATATGACATAACGGAATCATTCATTGATCATGATTGATTCGAAGATTAAGGATCCGATGATTGGCGAAGTATACTTGGAAGGTTCTACTTATGGAAACTGAGATCCTGATTGTATGGGCGAATAGGATTGATGGGCTATCGACATGTTCCTTTAATAGCTCGAATGATCTTTCTAATTGATTCCGTCCAACGGGTAGATTTGAAGAATTCCTTTGATAAGTGCCAACGGGTATGATGGCATAAAGGAGTATATAAGGAAGACGTTCCAGTTGTTCGAGTGGATGCATGATAGAAGAATTCCAAAGTCTGAAGCTCCTTGTTCTTAGTCAATTCATTTGAGCGAAATCCTGTATGCAAAAAAAGAGTCTATATTCGTGAGAAACCTTAAGGAAGTGTGGTAGAATATCTACACTGTGGAATCAAGGGAGAACTTTGTGGCATCCCAAAATCCAAAGCCAAGCCTTAAGGTGTGTTAAATGTCTTTAATTAGGTGGTAGAATTTTTATGGCTTATGCTTTAGCCAATTAGTCTTTTAATTTAATGAATTATGCTTGTGATTGTGGAAATTCAAATTTAATAGATTAATGCTTGGCCATATGATTTAAATTTCAATAATTAAAAATATCCCAAGACTTTGGCCAAGATGAAAATTTGAATTCAAAAATATTATAGAAGGAATTTCAAAAAAAAAAAAAAGAGAAAAAGGGATTAATTTTCGAAATGGGCCTTGGGCCCATTAGCCTAAAGTTGATGGGCCAAGCTCGCTGGCCCATTAGGGCCCAAGAAAGGAATTCGACCAGCCCAAAGGGAGTGGCCGGATGGGCCTAAGCCCAAGCCCAATCAATTCAAAAACAAAAATTACATGTGGCACAAAGGAGAGCATGCATTGGTTGGTCATTAGGTGAATCAATCATTACTAATCATGGGCTTTAGGGGATATAAAAAGAGGGAGAGAAGAGGAGTGGCCGGTTCTTCTTGATCATTTGGCCGAGAAAGGGTGAGAGAGAGAGAGGGTGTTCGAGAGAAAGGGAGAGGAGCCGAGAGGGGAAGGAGGCGGAGCCGAGGGGTGCCGCCGTTCGTTCGCCGTCCGATCATCGTCGTTCGTCGCCGTTTGTTCATCTTAGAGGCAAGTGGAGTCCTTAACTTCTCTTGCATGTCTGTTTTGTTGGTTGCATGTTCGGTTTTGGGTGTTATTTGTGAGAAAAACCGAGGTAAGGGTTGGTTGTGTTCAAGCCATTTGACTGTTTTCGTTCGGGTTTGTGGAAGTCAGTAGCTTGTTCGAGCTTGCATGTGTGTTTGGAGTGCGATTTTGGCTTTGTTGTCTTCATGAAAGTTGAAGCTAACATCTTGTAGTATGACATACTGAAATTTCGTAGAAAACGGTGGAGATTTGTGGGGTCAAAAGCCCTATCACACGGAGACTTCAGATCTGCGAATTTCCTACTGACCTCTTGTTGATTTCTTGGTTGCATGTTGATTGCTGTTGGAGATCTCACTTCATTGTCTTCATGAAAGTTGTAGGTAACGTCTTAAACTACAACATACTCAAATTTGAAGAGAAATTAACGAGTATAACCTAGTGAATCGGCTGGATCTTTGAGACGATTGATTATGTTGAAGTGTACCGAGACACCCGAGACTTCAAGGACTTAAAATACGTTCATACTTTGGTTATTTAACCTAGATCTCTTCATAAAACTTGTAAAGGACATCTTGATACATAACATACTCAAATTTCAGAGGAAACGAAAGAGAATAGATGGGTGAAAGCTAAATATTTCGGAGATGTGCATTCTGGACGAAACGGTAGAGTTTCCAGAGGTTTCGTGAGGTTGTAGAAATTAATCTAAAACGAATCTGGCTTAGAGTTCTGACGAAATGGTAGAGTTTCCATGGAAGTTGTACAAAAATGTCTTGGCTATCACCTTGTAAAATTTCGTAATTTTTGAAAGCCATATGAGTATTTTAACCGAATTTATTCGGAAACTGTGTAATCTGGTAAATCCGAAAATTTTAGGATGACTTTGGGATAATTGTGAGATTTAGTAGAAATTCAATTTGGCCATGAATTTTGTATGAAATTGTGATTCTATTTGTTTGTTTAATGATTGTTTGAATATTATGATTTTGGGAAAATCATAGATATTAAATTTAATATTTATTTATGGAAATAAATAAATATAATAATAAAATAAAATAAAATAATAATGGATTATTTTATTGGCCATAGATTCCATTTAATTAATTCATGTTATTATGTGATAAAGTCTTGGTATGGGTGTGACATTGAATTGAGATGTATATGTGATGAAGTCTTGGTATGTGTATGACATGGAATTGAAATGTATGTACGTATTCAATGTTGAGCATGATCTTGAATTGTCATCACATCATATGCCATGATAAATTGAATCATAATAATGTGAATTGAGAAGACCGTCGGAGGTGTGAGCCGACAATGCCCCGGGAGTATCGGGATGCCTGGCTAGAAGGGTACGGCCGGTTGCCTGGTGGTCATGAGTGGCCGAATGCCGGAGGGTCCTCGGGAGACCGAGTGGTGTCGAGATGCCCGGAGAGTGGGGGAGCCGGAAACTCGGCATGGTAATTATGCCGAGGGATACCTCGCGACGCCGGATTGGGTGCGAGATGCCTGGCCTGAAGGGTGCGGCCGGTTGCCCGGTGGCCTTAAATGGCTGGATACCGGAGGGTCCTCGTGATGCCAGTTGGGGTACGAGATGCCCGGAGAGTGGGGGAGCCGGATGATCTGAAACTGTATCTTGATGCATGGGGGACGCAAACATTGGTCCCGGGAATGAGAAATATGATGGTCCAAGATGAAATTGGAATTAAATCATGCATGATAATACATGATGATGACATATGCATGATGATAATGACATATGCATGATGAGGATGATATATGCATGATGATATGCCTGATGATACATGATGGTATGCGCATGGTTACAAGGTAAGTAACGTCTGCAATGCATGTATGAATTGTATGGTGCATTGAGTTGTTATTGGATTTCCTTATCTGCTGAGTAGTTGTACTCACCCCTTTTGGGGATAACATTTTAGATTAGAAAGATGCCGCTTCCTACTGTCATGCGAGGCACCTTCTATGGTCTCCCGTCAGATGTAGAAGTAGATTGTACGGAGATCCACTGCGTCACTATCCCTGGACTGACATATGTGCGAGTGCGTGTGCTGGTCATGTACGACGTGGGCCTGGCTGGAGGCCCAGTCATCCAGGAGTTTTTGTCTGTTCATGTCCGCCGAGACGGAGTGATTAGGGGGATGTTGCCGCCACCACCACCCGATGCACCTGGATGGGTGTGATGGTTGCGTGAAGGGTAGAGAGCTGGTGTCTCTTTTTGGGGAGTAGCCACCACTGTTGGATGGGGGATGACATGTGATTTTCTTTAGGGGTCGTAGTATCTTTTTGGGATGAGGCCGAGTGTGGCTGAAAATCTTGGTCTCCTTTTGTTGTATCGACCCGTGAAAAAAAAAAAAAAAAAAAAAAACCCATCACGATAATATGTAAATAAAAGTGGCATGGCTTACCTTTTTAAATCCTGATGATTAGTGGTGTGTATTTGTATCATGGATTGGTAGGGGAATAGATGGTGATGTTTAATTTGCTTCCGCTACGAGTCGCGTTGGGACCGATTCGTTTTTAAAAAAAAAAAAATGCCTGTGATTAACGACGCTTGTTTTAAGTACAAGATAGAAAGAGGAAAGAAAGTGTAACATCAGCGCTGGTGACGACCTGAGAAGGGTTCGGGGTGTCACAAACTTTGCTGTAACATCTCTTTTGTTCATAGTGAAATCCAGCCGGTGGGCTGTTAGTGCGGAAGAGTGGACATAGGCTTGGAATAAGCCGAACCACTATAAACCTTGCGTTCAATTTTCTCTTCCCTACTCTCTGCTTTACTTTGATCGTAATTCGTTTTGTTAATCAAAAGAGAACTTCCTTTCTATTGTTTGCTTAATATTGCTTGTATATCACGAAAAATTATTATACACCTATTCACCCCCCCTCTAGGTGCTTATACTAACTATCTCACCCTAAACCTATCCCCTCCCCTGAGGGGTAGGTCACGACAACAACCATTGTCTAATGGAGTGTGATAGGCTTGCTTATTATTTTATTCTAGTATTGATTTCTTCTATTCATACTTTAGATGATTTGATTCAATATCTTGATGCTAAAGAAAAAGTTGTATAGTTGAAATGAGTAACGTTAGATATATTAAGATCAATTTACAAGATGGCTAAATAAAGCATAATGAAATTTAGGGTTTGATTTATCCAACCAAACACGGAAGAGGAGCTGTCAAATGGAAGGATCACAACCATTGTCTAATAAAGTGTAACCAGTTTGGTTACTATTGTTTCCATATCAGTTTCTTCTATTCGTACTTTGATTGATTCAATTCAATATCTCAATGTAAGAGAAAAGGTTGGGTAGTCGAAATGGGCATCCTTAGATATATTAAGATCAGTCTACAAGACGAGGAGACAGAAGCATAATGAGATCGCGTAATCATTAGCTGTTGAAGGATGGTAAATTTGTATATGGACAGATGATGAAACAAGAATCAAAACTATGACAAATATTAAACAACTCAAACATCACATGCATGTATGACAACCAGAGGTACTTGCTTATGCAGACCTCTCATTAGGACAACTAGATGAAGAGCTTTCTGAGCAACCATTACGTCCATCATGGAGTTCCCTCTGTCTCCTAAACACGTTACCAAAAGCGAACTTATTCTGGTCCTGGAAACATCATTAATGAGACGCTGGATGGCTAAACAGAAAATATGATTATCCTTAACCCGAAGCTGCTCAGCAACTCTAGGGAAGTCATGGTGCCGCACGCAACATAGGCTCAAAGCAGCGAGGGCAATCTCTTCTGGGGCCTTTCTCACACCAGAGATCCAAGATAATAGGCACACTGGGCAAAATGTAGACGAGGGAGGGGAGAAAGAGTGGCCTCCGCCAACTATGATTGCAAAGGGCTCTATCTGAATGCTCCTGAATAAACGTATCAGATTCATGGGAATCGGTCCAACTGAATATAGGTCCAACAAAACTTATATTCCATCAAACCACCATGATCAATACACTCACGAAACAATCTAGTCTGAGCAGAACTCACTAAAATTGTCGGGGTTTGGGATCTTCCTAACTATCGTCCTGTATTCTGGTGTCAATAGAAACTTGCACCAGCGGAGAACATGCCAACAGGTTGGGCCCTTTGGCAACCATACCAAATCATAATCGATCAGGTTGGGCCCTTTGGCAAAACGGAGTAGGAAGTGCATCTCAATCTCAAAGTAAGCAACGGTTCCAGAGTCCTGTGATAGTTAGAGAGTCTTTCCCCATTATATGCTAGCCATCACCTCTCTGACAGGACTATCTTTGTGGAATAGTCTCCTATTCCGTTGCTGGTAACATGTAAATATCGTAGTTCTCAACGAGAGAAACGCATGTTTTGTCTGCTGGGTTATACACCGTGTTCTGTGTGGATATCTATGTATCTTCTTTCGGGTCAATTTGGGCAGAAAGATGCACTAGGCAGGTTGAGACAATCAGTACCTTTTCTTTGGCCAACTAGGGAGTAAGAACCGTGGGAAATTGGACTCTGGACCAGTGAGCATCGCTCAGGAAAACCCAGAGTTAGATACGCATGAATGTCGTGGCATGCTTTAAATTCTCGCTAATGGCCCTGCTTTCCACGTAATTTCTGTGCTTTCCTTTTCATAAGGAAAAAGGGGATCGACCCCAACGTATATCTTTTATTTAATCTATAAAAAATGTGGTGTATAGAATCAGTCACGAACATAAAAACCATACAGAAACTTCTGTTTTTTTCGCTAGATTCAATATGGATTTCATAAAATCTTAAAATACGATTAGCTTGATCTAATAAATTTAGCTCATGCGAGGCCAGCATGCTTACTGAATATGGGAACCTTGCCCATCAACAATAGGTGTGACCAAGTACACTTAAAAAGTGAAATTCTCGATATGCAGCTAAAAACACAATACTTTTGATCGAAGCTCTTTCTATGTATGAGCGAGTCATAGGGAGTACAGTCTAATGCTTCTCTAAGGATCCGATAAGAAACCTAAATGTCAAGAATACGATGTCATAGTCCTATGTCATGTCATCGAAAATTGTCGAAATTCAATGAGCTGGAATCACTAGCTCTTTGATCCATCGTTTGCAACATTTGACCGGCGGTGGTATTTTTTCAAATGTGTCAATCATTTACTATAATCATTATTCTAATATTAAGTAAATTTCCGGGTTTGCAAGTGATGACTAGATCAAGCTATGGCGTTGTTTCCGCATATGGTCATATCACTTGCTTATCCTAAAAAGAAGCCAGGTCAAAATTTTCCTCAAACACGGCTTACATTTACCTAATTGACGCTAAGGGATCGATGAGGAATGAATGAATATCGCAATGACTTCAACGCCTAGATCTCGAACTTTAGGAGTTACTTTCCAATGAGGAAAAGTACACGTAAGGGACCGATAACGCTATCTTGCTACGAAGAACATCACCTAGTGCGGTTTGACCAGTTCAAGATTTTCCTGCAGAAGCGCAGGGTTCGGTCCATGTCCGAGCCCTTTTACTCAGTCTGCTGTCAGTGAATGAGCTGTGCGCACACCGGCGCACCAATTCAGTGCAGCGGCACGTGACACCTAGGTTTGACCTAGGGGTGATCGGGTCCAGGGTGGGTAGGGTCTAAACCTGGACCCTGTACCCGACCTTGTTATAACCGGTTCTCTTTTTCTGGACTATGTACCGACCCTGTTTGCATTGAACCCTGTTCCCAACCCACCCTGTTTTTCCGATCTGGGAACAGGGTTAACCCTGTTTATATTGGACCTGTTTTGCATAAAAATTGCTATACAACACTCATATGTAAGATAAAGCATTTAACTGTTAAACGCTTTATCTTACAACTAGAACGACCCCTCTTAATGGGGAGGGAAGCGGAAGTGATGTCTAGTAAACGATGTGACCACAATGTGAAATAAAGTGTAGTTATCATGTAATAGCACACAATATGCTTATTGCAATGCAGCCGAGTGAATAAAGTTTTGCATTTTCATGAGGTGGCACATCTCCTGTCTCATGTACAAATGAAAACGGTACCGAAACGAAAAGCATAATGTCAATGAAGTACTAAGGCCAGCATTATCTGCATCATGATTTTCTCATTTTGAGACAATAAATATAACAACTGAAAGAGCAAATCGCTCACCCAGAAATCTTACAAAACCAGCCCTTGAATCAAATGATATCCTTCGATAACTTTATCAAGAAGAATACAAGCCAGATCCTAAACGACCTAACTAAAGACACTCTCAAATTACACTGTTTCCCAGATTTTTTTAGATTAGGATATGAGAGATGAATTGCATTTGACACAAAATATTGAAAAAACACCAATCATATGGCAAGCTAGCTTTCTTCTCCTCTGTTACTTGTTGGACCACGAAGTAAACATCACAGGGACATCACGTTATGCAACAATTTGGCTAAGCCTCCAGCATCTCAGGTGATCTGCACAAGTTAAACTTTCGTAAGTCCATTCAATGAATGAGCTTAATCTGCTACTTGTTTACAAAGCACGTTAAAAGGATGAAGCATTAAAGCACATTTACCAAAAATGAATATGGTAATTGGTCCATATAAAGCTAAGACACGCAAAGGAGAACACAAGACGGAAAAGCAGATTCTCCCTTTAGATGCATTTCCATTGTCCCTGGGGAGTAGGTATCTAGATTCTAGACCCTTCTTTTGGCCATAAAAGTAACTTTGAGCTCAACTTTAAATTCAACACTAGCCTTTCAACAAGGCCTCATGAACAGACATCCGCAAGGAAAAAGTTATCCCTGATGGGTAACGCCTGAATGACATCCAAATGTCATCAAAACTATGCCCCAGCAAACCAGGCTGCTCATGTTCTCAAAGCGACTAGAAATTTAAAGGGCTAAGAAAATCTGGAAAATAGAGGGGACTAGAAGGAACCTAAATGGAAAAAGAGGAAGAATGGAATGAATGGACAACTAAGTGTCTCTCGAGTCTCAGCATGTTCCTTTTGTCATCTCATACATAAATAAAGTCTATTTACTTACCACAAAATCGGAGTTTCCACAAAATGAAGTCATACATCAGCTGCTGAAACCAGAAAAAAAAAAAAAAAAAAAAAAAAAAAAACAGCTGCAACAATGGCATACATCAGCTGCTGAAACCAGAAAAAAACAGAATGCAAGTTGCATTCAAATCGGAGATTATGATATCTCAACTTGAGATTATCTCAAGTCCTAATATGATAATATTTATCATAATTTGAGATTTTCAAAATAATTGTCATACAATCTCATAAAACTCTAGCATTCCAAAATCTTTCTAATCTTGCTAATTGTTAGAATGAATTTCCCAATGTGGTATAATTCAGAATTCTGCACGTGTTCAGAACTTCTTCACCTTTCATCACCCGCATGCGCCCGGGCTCTTTTTCAAGATAGTAGTATGAATGAGAGAAACTAGATAGAGAAGAGACTAACAAAAGTGGTGTTCCTTTCGCATTCCAAAGAGGCAATTATCCAATAAGTTTTGCCAGGTGGAAGATAAAAACGCATTTGACTTGTTCCTTGTCGCATCTTCGTTGACCCGAAACTTGCATATGCAATTTGAGCAACAGTCCAGACTGTTGTTTGAACCAGAGCTGCATTACTTCCATTTTCTTTGTTGTCTTATGAATGCCATCAATGTGGTCAAGTTACTGTCTATGATGATGAGCACATCTAGATCATTAGACTGCATTGAGAGCTGTGAAAAAATTTGTAAAATTGGCAAGAAGTTTTTCTTTTTCAAGCTAGGCGGATCAAGGAATCTCTGGCTTCTCAATTAATACTAATACAAAATCATTGATGATGAAACTTAAAGCTATCAAGAGCACAGCATGAGAAACACACTATGTATTTTTGCAGACAGATGTTTGCATCAATCAGGTTTGCATGGTGAAGAGCTTTCTTCACAACTATCGACAGTAAGCTAAAAATTCTTGTTGAAACTTTGTATAGACAGTAGAAACCGGCATTTCTTAATTAAACAGAAATCAAGACTTGAGGCATTCGGTTTCTCACAAGAAAGATATGCAACGGCTTACCATTGGTGGGGGCAAAACACGAGCCTCAACGACAACAAGTTCCTTTCTCACCAACATTCCAAAGAGAAATCAAACACAAATAAAGTCTATTTACTTACCACAAAATCGGAGTTTCCACAAAATGAAGTTCATTTTCCAATGATAATGTCCTTAGTAAGACAATCCAAATCTATAGGAAAAAAAAAAAAAAAGAGATTAAATAAGGCATTTTATTAATAGATAGTTATGCGAATGAATTACAAGATAGAAAGAAATATATATAACTTACCAACCTCAAATTGTTCCGCATTCTCGATGCACTCTTCAACATTAATTGGCATGCCAATAGCTCTCAATCAATCTTGAGTACAAATTAAACCTTCCACTACTTTAGGAGTCAAAGAACTTCGAAAGCCATCAAGTATACGTCCCGATGTACTAAAAGCCAACTCTGAAGCAACAGTAGTCATGGGAATAGACAAAACATCTCGAGCCATCAAAGATAAGATTTTATACTTTGACCCAGTACTCTTCCACCACATCAAAAGATCAATATTAAGGATATCTTCAGTTTCAAGATATCGATCAAGCTCAGATTTGTTTTCATCCAACACTCTTTTCTTCGCGTGGAGATAGCTTTTGTGCCAAGCATCGATTTCACAATCATTGTCATCAATATCAACATTGGAAGCACTACTACTATTACTCACACTTGAATCACCAAATTTTTCTTTACTAGAAGAGCCAACAAAAGATCGCTCATAAGATTTATACAAATTCTCTAAGGCGACCTTCACTTTATCATGCATCTCATCAATTTTTGCTTCATCATCATAGATTTGTTCAAAACAGAACTTAAAATAATTCAACTTCTTTGTAGGATCCAATGCAACCACAATCAATGCCATCATATTAACTTTATCCAAACTCCCATAATACTTGTCAAACTTCTCTTTTATTTTTAAACCCATAGTTTGAAGCTTTGGGTCTAAAGAATTTGTCGCATTATTCAAATACTTATACAACATAATTATTCTATCAAAATAATCTATCAAAATAATCATTGGAAGTAACATATGAACTACCCGACATCATTTTGGTTGTATTATAAAACTGTCTCAGAAATTTAGAAAGAATGATGGCATTTTTCCAATCTTCATCTTCAGGAGGATCATTGTCAATTTCCCTTAAGAAAAATAAATCTTCATCTTCCATTCTTTTGAAAGCTTTCTTAAACTTTATGGCGGTGTCAAACATCATGTAAGTTGAGTTCCATCTAGTGACAACATAAAGATAGACCGAACTCTTGTATGCAATCCTCTCACTCTCAACGCAAGCTTTGAATGTCTTAGCTTTCGACGTAGAACTCCTCACATACCTAACTATGCTTCGGATGCGTGCAATGGAATCACGCACCTCATTCAATCCATCTCTTACTATCAAGTTAAGTATATGAGTAGTGCATCTCATGTGTAAAGCATCGCCATTCAAAATCAATTCTAAAATTTTTTCTTTCAAATAACTAACTGCCACATTATTTGAACTTGCATTATCCACTGTTATTGTGGACACCTTCTTTTCTATTCCCAATCATAAATGCATTTCTCCATCATTTTACCAATCTCCTTACCCTTGTGACTATGCATCATCACAAAATTGATTATTCTTTTTTGCAACAGCCAATTTTCATCAATATAATGTGCAGTAAGACACAAATAGTTCAGTCCTTTCACTTAGATATAACTTCATACAATCTCTTGCCATTGTAAATCGTGAAAGATGATGGAAAAGAGGTTGCAATTCAGTAACGAAATCGCGAAAACCAACACGCTCAACCATGAAAAATGGCTGTTCATTAATAATAATCATTTGAGAAAGTATATGCCTACAACGTTCTTGATCAACTTCCATGTCGTTAAGACACTACCACTACTAGTAGTATTCATTGCGGGATGAATATTAAAAGGAAGAGGCGAGTTTGGGTTTATAAGAGTATATTGAAGAAGAAAACCAGCAGAACAGCCATCGCTCTCTTGCCTCTCTCACACACACACCTACCCGCACAAGTATTGTCTTCCTGTTGTGCGTGACCAGAAAGTTGAAAATGAAATTTCTTCCTTATCAGGTAGGATTAACGAATACTGTGATAGCAACAAGTTAGCAAAACCAACTTAATAATTATTGTATAATCTATCGATGAAACTCGAAAGGTAAATGATTTACACGCCATAACAGTTTCATAATCAATACAAAATCAATCGGTGAAACGTGAAAGGCAACGCAACCATTTTAAAACTGGAATCCATTGGTGAAACTGGAAAAGTAAAATATTTAAGAATGAGAGAGCAACTATTATCGCTCATTTGTATAACTAATCAATGAAGCTAATAATTTCGAATTACCAAACATCATTGACCAGTGGCGAGCGGACCAGAAGTAGCGTCAGGGTCGTCGCGTGGTGAGGACACGGACAGCGACGGAGCTGGGCTGTCGGCAACATGGGCGTCGCTCGAGAGTAGGCTCAGAGTATATTTGTTGGGCATCGGAGACTTGGAGCAAATCTATCTAGTGTCGAGCAGAGGAGGACCCAGCAACAGGGGTAGTAGTGGCTTCGCAGGGGAGGGTAGCACAAGCGAGGCACTGCAGCAGGGGGCTCGGCAGGACGCGGCGACGTCAGGTCAACACGGATCATCATAGCAGCGGCTTCGACAGGCTGCTGGTATCGCAGCTGGTGAGGGCGGCAAGGATCGACGTGGCTTCAGCTGGCGTGAGCGAGTGGGCTAGGCTAGCTCACGAGAAGAGCAGGGGGCGTCATTCGGGTGGTGGTAGATAGGCAGCAAGGGAGCTCGGGAAACAGCGCGAGGTGAGAACAGGATTGGCGGAGGGCTACTATGGGTTGCTCGAACATGCGACAAGGTGGGCTTGCGGACGTGAGATCTGTGGGTCAGGGGCGTCGGCGAGGCAACAGTAGCAGGTGGAACGACAAGGTCGAATGGAGGCGGCGTAGACGGTTGAGTGCGAGCTCGGCGGGGGTCAGCGGCTTCGCGGGCAGAACCAGTGAAGCGGAGCTTCAGATGAACAGCGGAACGGCGGCAGTGGTGCAAGCGCGAGGGGTGTGACGAGAGCGGCAGAGGCGGCATCAGCTTCGCGATTTCGGGAGGGAAGCTCGGAGCAAGGCTGGCAAGCATTTAAAAATCGGGTTGACAGAGGCGGCGTCGCGATTTCGGGATCTCACGAGCTGCCGACTGTGGGTGTCGCAGGAGGAAGGCGATGGTGGGCGAGTGGAACCAGGATCGGCGGACGGGCGGAGGTCACGAGCTCTGGGAAGATAGAAATTAGAAAGTAGAAACACTGAAATAGATTAGGGTTTTGCGTTTTAGTCTTTTTGGGGGTTGCTTATAAACCGGTTCTCCAACGGGTTTCCAAACCGGTTCTTCAACTGGTTCCCAAATCGGTCCAGTCGATCCAGTTCCTAGGTGGGTAATCCCTCGGAACCGATTCCCAAACCGGTTCAAACCGAGTCTGAGTTTTGGGAACGGGTTCTCGGACCGGTTCAACCGGAACCGGTTCCTGACCCTATTTTCCGGGTGGGCTGGACCGGGAACTGGGTAAACCCGGTCCGGTTGCACACCCTTAGTTTGACCCGGTAAGATTTCAAACTTGTTGTCCAAGTACCTCGACACGAAGGGCGGTAACAGGACTCGGCACCGCGCATCAATCAAATGTCGGATTGGTCGAATGCAGGTTTCCATCTAAATCTGTGTTGGCAGGTAGGTGGGCAGGGTCGGACAGTCCTGTCTGACGACCGTCGCATCTCTGATGAAACGCGACTAAATCGCATGTTAGTCACACATTTGCCAAGGATAAGTTGACCCATGTGTTGAAATATAATATGAGAAACGATAGGATTTTGCAATTTATGTCAATACGAAATTACTAGAGAAATAAACGAGAAATAATAAGAACACTAGAAATTTACGTGGTTCAGTCCGAGTATTGGTACCTACGTTCACGAGGAGAGCTAGCAGCAAATAATCCATTATAATCGAAAAATCAGAGTTTACAATCTGTCACAATGTTTCCCCCACCTAGATTTATTCCTCTGGTTTAGACAATCTCTCTTGATGTGCCTCTCCTCGTAACACTCAAAACACTTCACACGTACCTTAGACTTTCTATGGCATGATTTCGATATGCTTTTACCTTTGCTGCTACTAAGCCATTGATGTTGTTCTCTACCCTGATTCATTAGTGTTTACGTTATTCCTTGTACTAGATCGTCATCTCACAACTTTCTCTGCCACTCCTTAGAGAGTAAGGTGGACTTTACCTCTTTTGAGGTAATTGTAGTACGGCCCTGCAATAGTGAATCGGTAAAGTGCTCCCATGACTCTAGTAAAGAGGTTAACAATATCATGCCTTGTTCTTCATCATCAAGTATCTTATCGACGTTCTTCATATTTATCATGAGTTTATTGAATTCTTCTAGGTGGGTTATGATAGACGTACATTTAGTGTATCTAAATTGAAACATTCTCTTCAACATGTACATGCAATTGTTCAAACATTTCTTCACATAGAGTGCCTGAAGTTTTACCCATAATGCTACGGCATCTTTCTCCTCAGCAATCTCTATTAAAACCTCATCCGACAAGTTCAATAGGATTGTGCTCATTGCACTTTCTATTAGCACTACCCTCTGAGAGGCTTTCATTATAATCGGCAACTCATTCTCACCATCCAATACCTTGGCCAAACCTTGGGTTCTCAATAATGCCCGCATCTTGATGCTCCATAACCCAAAGTTGTCCCTCCTGTTAAACTTCAAAATTTCATATTTTCTCTCAAACATAATTGCAATAATAGAATTTCCAGATAATAATTAAACAAGCAAAAGCTCCAAATCACAATCAAAAAATCTGATACCAAGCTCTGATAGCAATTGTTGAAATATAATACGTGAAAATGATAGGATTTTGCAATTTACGTCAACTTGAAATCACCAAAGAAATAAACGGGAAATAATAAAGACACCAGAAATTTATGCGGTTCGGTCAGAATATCGGTACCTACGTCTACGGGAAGAGCCAGTAACAAATAATCCACTAAAATCAGACAATCAGAGTTTATAATCTCTTATAGTATTTCCCCCACCTAAATTTAATTCCAAACCGAAAGAGTTTACAAATAAATAATGTAAAATCATAGCACAAAAATCACCGCACGTTTAAGCTCAACCAAAACGTTCTATGTACTCCGCAAACAATAAAAAAAAGAAAAAGAAAACTCGTATGCTTGTTCTTTTTTTGTACGGCTTCATTGTTCTTCTTTTTCTTGTGTTCGACGCTCCTCCGCTTTTTTGCGACACACACCTCAAAGAAAGAACCCACCTTAGGTTTTATATGTGCGCCCCACATAGTCAACATATTTAACCTGAGCCCACCAACTTTTCAACGTGGACTAGGCTTTTGCAAGGAAGAAAGAAATCCTTGCTTTACCTTTATACGGATTCTGTTGAGGGAAGATATCTTCTACTCTTGAATAAAGATAAATAAAGATAATAAAATATGTAAGCCCATTCCTTTTGTCTTGTAGCTGCACATGATATCTTCCTTACTTATTTTGCAACTTCGAAAGAAAAGTCCAACAATAAATTGTTTCTTCAACCGATTTCTAATCCTCGAAAGAAAATATTTATCAACAAATTCGGTTTAACAAATCGTTATCCGAATTCAAACTCAAGACAATAATTTGACACCATGTCGAATGGGAATTAGACGTAAAATCACTAGAGAAATAAACGGGAAATAATAAGGACACTAGAAATTTATGTGGTTCAGTCTGAGTATCGGTACTTACGTCTACGAGGAGACTCAGCAACAGATAATCCACTATAATCGAAGAATCGGAGTTTACAATCTCTCATAGAATTTCCCCCACCTAAATTTAATTCCAAACCCAAAGTGTTTACAAATAAATAATGTAAACTCACAGCACAAAAATTACCGCACGTTCAAGCTCAAGCAAAACATTCTATGTACTCCGCACATAATAAAAAAAGAAAACTCGTATGCTTGTTCTTTCGTACAGCTCTATTGTTCTTCTTTTTCGCGTGTTTGGCGCTCCTCAGCTTTTTTGCGACACACACATCAAAGAAAGAGCCCACGTTAGGTTTTATATGTGTGCCCCACAAAGTCAACATATTTGACCTGGCCCCCACCAACTTTCAACGTGGACTAGGTTTTTGCAAGGAAGAAAGAAATCCTTGCTTTTCCTTTATACAGATTCTGTTGAGGGAAGATATCTTCTACTCTTGAATAAAGATAAATAAAGATAATAAAATATGTGAGCCCATTTTTTTTGTCTTGTAGCTGCACATCATATCTTTCTTACTTATTTTGCAAGTTCAAAGAAAAGTCCAAGAATAAATTGTTTCTTCAACCGATTTCTAATCCTCCAAAGAAAATCTTTATCAACAAATTCGGTTTAACAAATGGTTATCCGAATTCAAACTCGAGACAATAATTTGACACCATGTCGAATGGGAATTAGACGTAAAATCACTAGAGAAATAAATGGGAAATAATAAGGACACTAGAAATTTATGTGGTTCAATTTGAGTATCAGTACCTACGTCTACGGGGAGAGTCAGCAGCAAATAATCCACTATAATCGGAGAATCAGAGTTTACAATCTCTCAAAGTGTTTTCCCACCTAAATTTAATTACAAACCCAAAGTGTTTACAAATAAATAATGTAAACTCACAGCACAAAAATTACCGCACGTTCAAGCTCAAGCAAAACATTCTATGTACTCCGCACATAATAAAAAAAGAAAACTCGTATGCTTGTTCTTCTTTCGTACGGCTCCATTATTCTTCTTTTTCTCGTGTTTGGCGCTCCTCAGCTTTTTTGCGACACACACCTCAAAGAAAGAGCCCATGTTAGGTTTTATATGTGTGCCCCACAAAGTCAACATATTAGACCTGGGCCTACCAACTTTTCAACGTGGATTAGGTTTTTGCAAGGGAGAAAGAAATCCTTGCTTTTCCTTTGTACGGATTCTGTTGAGGGAAGATATCTTCTACTATTGAATAAAGATAAATAAAGATAATAAATTATGTGAGCCCATTTTTTTTTTTTTGTCTTGTAGCTGCACATTATATCTTCCTTACTTATTTTGCATGTTCAAAAGAAAAGTCCAAGAATAAATTGTTTCTTCAACCGATTTCTAATCCTCGAAAGAGAATCTTTATCAACAAATTCGGTTTAATAAATCGTTATCCAAATTCAAAGTTGAAACAATAATTTGACACCACATCGAATGGGAATTAGATGTAACTTCACTAGAGAAATAAATGGGAAATAATAAGGACACTAGAAATTTATGTGGTTCAGTCTGAGTATCGGTACCTACGTTTACGATGAGAGTCAGCAGCTTATAATCCACTATAATCGGAGAATCAGAGTTTATAATCTCTTATAGTGTTTCCTTCACCTAAATTTAATTCCAAGCCGAAAGTATTTACAAATAAATAATGTAAACTCATAGCACAAAAATTACCGCACGTTCAAGCTCAAGCAAAACGTTCTATGTACTCTGCAAACAATAAAAAAAAAAAAAAAAAAAAACTCGTATGCTTGTTCTTCTTTTGTACGGCTCCATTGGTCTTCTTTTTCTTGTGTTCAGCGCTCCTCAGCTTTTTCGCGACCCACACCTGAAAGAAAGAGCCCACCTTAGGTTGGTTTTATATGTGTGCCCCACAAAGCCAACATATTTGACCTGGGACAACCAACTTTGCAACGAGGACTAAGCTTTTTCAAGGAAGAAAGAAATCCTTGCTTTTCCTTTATACGGATTCTATTGAGGGAAGATATCTTCTACTCTTGAATAAAGATAAATACAGATATTAAAATATGTGAGCCCATTTTTTTTATCTTTCAACTGCACATGATATGTTCCGTACTTATTTTGTAAGTTCGAAAGAAAAGTCAAAGAATAAATTGTTTCTTCAACCGATTTTTAATCCTCCAAAGAAAATCTTTATCAACAAATTCAGTTTAACAAATCGTTATCCGAATTCAAACTCGAGAACCATGTCGAATGGGAATTAGACGTAAAATCACTAGAGAAATAAATGGGAAATAATAAGGACACTAGAAATTTATGTGGTTCAGTCTAAGTATCGGTACCTACGTCTGCGGGGAGACTTAGCAGCAAATAATCCACTATAATCTGAGAATCAGAGTTTACAATCTCTGATAGTATTTCCCCCACCTAAATTTAATTACAAACCCAAAGTATTTACAAATAGATAATGTAAACTCACAGCACAAAAATTACCGCACGTTCAAGCTCTAGCAAAATGTTGTATGTACTCCGCAAATAATAAAAAAAGAAAACTCGTATGCTTGTTCTTCTTTCGTACGGCACCATTGTTCTTCTTTTTCTTGTGTTCGGCGCTCCTCAGCTTTTTTGCGACACACACCTCAAAGAAAGAGCCCACGTTAGGTTTTATATGTGTGCCCCCACAAAGTCAACAATTTTGACCTGGGCCCACCAACTTTTCAACGTGGATTAGGTTTTTGCAAGGGAGAAAGAAATCCTTGCTTTTCCTTTATACGGATTCTGTTGAGGGAAGGTATCTTCTACTCTTGAATAAAGATAAATAAAGATAATAAAATATGTGAGCCCATTTTTTTTTTGTCTTGTAGCTGCACATTATATCTTCCTTACTTATTTTGCAAGTTCGAAAGAAAAGTCTAAGAATAAATTGTTTCTTCAACCGATTTCTAATCCTCCAAAGAAAATCTTTATCAACAAATTCGGTTTAACAAATCGTTATCCGAATTCAAACTCGAGACAATAATTTGACACCATGTCGAAAGGGAATTAGACGTAAAATCACTAGAGAAATAAATGGGAAATAATAAGGACACTAGAAATTTATGTGGTTCAATTTGAGTATCAGTACCTACATCTACGGGGAGAGTCAGCAGCAAATAATCTACTATAATCGGAGAATCAGAATTTACAATCTCTCAAAGTGTTTCCCCCACCTAAATTTCATTACAAACCCAAAGTTTTTACAATTAAAAAATGTAAACTCACAGCACAAAAATTACCGCATGTTCAAGTTCAAGCGAAGCATTCTATGTACTCCGCAAATAATAAAAAAAGAAAACTCGTATGCTTGTTCTTCTTTCGTACGGCTCAATTGTTCTTCTTTTTCTTGTGTTCGGCGCTCCTAAGCTTTTTTGCGACACACACCTCAAAGAAAGAGCCCACGTTAGGTTTTGTATGTGTGCCCCACAACGTCAACATATTTGACCTGGGCCCACCAACTTTCAACGTGGACTAGGTTTTTGCAAGGAAGAAAGAAATCCTTGCTTTTCCTTTATACAGATTCTGTTGAGGGAAGATATCTTCTACTCTTGAATAAAGATAAATAAAGATAATAAAATATGTGATCCATTTTTTTTGCCTTTCAACTGCACATGATATCTTCCGTACTTATTTTGTAAGTTCGAAAGAAAAGTCTAAGAATAAATTGTTTCTTCAACCGATTTCTAATCCTCCAAAGAAAATATTTATCAACAAATTCGGTTTAACAAATCGTTATCCGACTTCAAACTCGAGACAATAATTTGACACCATGTCGAATGGGAATTAGACGTAAAATCACTAGAGAAATAAATGGGAAATAATAAGGACACTAGAAATTTATGTAGTTCAGTCTGAGTATCGGTACCTATGTCTCCGATGAGAGTCAGCAGCAAATAATCCACTATAAATGGAGAATCAGAGTTTACAATCTCTTATAGTGTTTCCTTCACCTAAATTTAATTCCAAACCGAAAGTGTTTACGAATAAATAATGCAAACTCATAGCACAAAAATTACCGCACGTTCAAGCTCAAGCAAAACGTTCGATGTACTCCGCAAACAATAAAAAAAGAAAACTCGTATGCTTGTTCTTCTTTTGTACAGGTCCATTGTTATTTTTTTTCTTGTGTTCGACGCTCCTCAGCTTTTTTGCGACACACACCTCAAAGAAAGAGCCCACCTTAGGTTAGTTTTATATTTGTGCTCCACAAAGTCAACATATTTAACCTGGGACAACCAATTTTGCAATGAGGACTAAGCTTTTTCAAGGAAGAAAGAAATCCTTAATTTTCCTTTATACGGATTCTGTTGAGGGAAGATATCTTCTACTCTTGAATAAAGATAAATAAAGATAATAAAATATGTGAGCCCAATTTTTTTATCTTTCAACTGCACATGATATCTTCCGTACTTATTTTGTAAGTTCGAAAGAGAAGTCCAAGAATAAATTGTTTCTTCAACCGATTTTTAATCCTCCAAAGAAAATCTTTATCAACAAATTCAGTTTAACAAATTGTTATCCGAATTCAAGCTCCAAACAATAATTTGACACCATGTCGAATGGGAATTAGACGTAAAATCACTAGAGAAATAAATGGGAAATAATAAGGACACTAGAAATTTATGTGGTTCAGTCTAAGTATCGGTACCTACGTCTGCATGGAGACTCAGCAGCAAATAATCCACTATAATCGGAGAATCAGAATTTACAATCTCTTATAGTATTTCCCCCACCTAAATTTAATTACAAACCCAAAGTGTTTACAAATAAATAATGTAAACTCACAGCACAAAAATTACCGCACGTTCAAGCTCTAGCAAAATGTTCTATGTACTCCGCAAATAATAAAAAAAGAAAACTCGTATGCTTGTTCTTCTTTCGTACGGCACCATTGTTCTTCTTTTTCTTGTGTTTGGCGCTCCTCAGCTTTTTTGCGACACACACATCAAAGAAAGAGCCCACGTTAGGTTTTATATGTGTGCCCCCACAAAGTCAACATATTTGACCTGGGCCCACCAACTTTTCAACGTGGATTAGGTTTTTGCAAGGGAGAAAGAAATCCTTGCTTTTCCTTTATACGGATTCTGTTGAGGGAAGGTATCTTCTACTCTTGAATAAAGATAAATAAAGATAATAAAATATGTGAGCCCATTTTTTTTTGTCTTGTAGCTGCACATGATATCTTCCTTAAGTATTTTGCAAGTTCGAAAGAAAAGTCCAAGAATAAATTGTTTCTTCAACCGATTTCTAATCATCGAAAGAAAATCTTTATCAACAAATTCGGTTTAACAAATTGTTATCCGAATTCAAACTTGAGACAATAATTTGACACCATGTCGAATGGGAATTAGACGTAAAATCACTAGAGAAATAAATGGAAAATAATAAGGACACTAGAAATTTATGTGGTTCAGTCTGAGTATCAGTACCTAGTTTACGAGGAGAGTCAGCAGCAAATAATCCACTATAATCGGAGAATCAGAGTTTACAATCTCTCGTAGTGTTTTCTTCACCTAAATTTAATTCCAAACCAAAAGTGTTTACAAATAAATAATGTCAACTCATAGCACAAAAATTACCGCTTGTTCAAGCTCAAGCAAAACGTTCTACGTACTCCGCAAACAATAAAAAAAGAAAACTCGTATGCTTGTTCTTCTTTTGTATGGCTCCATTGTTCTTCTTTTTCTTGTGTTTGGCGCTCCTCAGCTTTTTCGCGACACACACCTCAAAGAAAGAGCCCACCTTAGGTTGGTTTTACATGTGTGCCCCACAAAGTCAACATATTTGACGTGGGACAACCAACTTTTCAACGAGGACTAAGCTTTTTCAAGGAAGAAAGAAATCCTTACTTTTCCTTTATACGGATTTTGTTGAGGGAAGATATTTTCTACTCTTGAATAAAGGTAAATAAAGATAATAAAATATGTTAGCCCATTTTTTTTTGTCTTGCAATTGCACATGATATCTTCTCTACTTATTTTGTAAGTTCGAAAGAAAAGTCCAAGAATAAATTGTTTCTTCAACCGATTTCTAATCCTCGAAAGAAAATCTTTATCAACAAATTCGATTTAACAAATCGTTATCCGAATTCAAACTCGAGACAATAATTTGGCACTATGTCGAATGGGAATTAGACATAAAATCACTAGAGAAATGAACGAAAAATAATAAGGATACTAGAAATTTATGTGGTTCTATCTGAGTATTAGTACCTACATCTATGAGGAGAGTGAGCAGCAAATAATCCATTATAATTGGAAAATTAGAGTTTACAATCTCTCATAGTGTTTCCCCAACCTAAATTTAATTCCAAACCCAAAGTGTTTACAAATAAATAATATAGACTCACAGCACAAAAATTACCGCATGTTCAAGCTCAAGCAAAACATTTTATGTAATTCGCAACCAATAAAAAAAGAAAACTCGTATGCTTGTTCTTCTTTCGTACGGCTCCATTGTTCTTCTTTTTCTTGTGATTGGCGCTCCTTAGCTTTTTTGCGACACACACCTCAAAGAAAGAGCCCACGTTAGGTTTTATATGTGTGCCCCACAAAGTCAACATATTTGACCTGGGCCCGCCAACTTTTTAAGGTTGACTAGGCTTTTGCAAGGAAGAAAGGAATCCATGCTTTTCCTTTATACCGATTCTGTTGAGGGAAGATATCTTCTACTCTTGAATAAAGATAAATAAAGATAATAAAATATGTGAGCCCCTTTTTTTTGTCTTGTAGCTGCACATGATATATTCCTTACTTATTTTGCAAGTTCGAAAGAAAAGTCCAAGAATAAATTGTTTCTTCAACCAATTTCTAATCCTCGAAAGAAAATCTTTATCTACAAATTCGGTTTAACAAATCGTTATCCGAATTCAAACTCGAGACAATAATTTGACACCATGTCGAATGGGAATTAGACATAAAATCACTAGAGAAATAAACGGAAAATACTAAGGACTCTAGAAATTTATGTGGTTTAGTTCGAGTATCGGTACTTACGTCTACAGGGAGAGTCTGCAACAAATAATTCACTATAATTGAAGAATAAGAGTTTACAATCTCTTACGGTGTTTTCCCCACCCAAATTTAATCTCAAACCTAAAGTGTTTACAAATATATAATGTAAACTCACAGCACAAAAATTACCGCACTTTCAAGCTCAAGCAAAACGTTTTATGTACTCCATAACAATAAAAAAAAAAAACTCGTATGCTTGTTCTTCTTCCGTACGGCTCCATTGTTCTTCTTTTTCTTGTGTTCGGCGCTCCTCAGCTTTTTTGCGACACACACCTCAAAGAAAAAGCCCACATTATGTTTTATATGTGTGCCCCACAAAGTCAACATATTTTATATGAGCCTACCAATTTTTTCTTGTGTTCAGCACTTCTCAGCTTTTTTGCGACACACACCTCAAAGAAAGAGCCCACGTTAGGTTTTATATGTGTGCCCCACAAAGTCAACATATCTTACCTAAGCCCACCAACTTTTCAACGTGGACTAGGCTTTTGCAAGGAAGAAAGAAATCCTTACTTTTCCTTTGTACAGATTTTGTTGAGGGAAGATATCTTTTACTCTTGAATAAAGATAAATAAAGATAATAAAATATGTGAGCCCTTTTTTTTTGTCTTGCAGCTGTGCATGATATATTCCTTACTTATTTTGCAAGTCCGAAAGAAAAGTCCAAGAAGTATTTGTTTCTTCAACCGATTTCTAATCCTCGAAAGAAAATCTTTATCAACAAATTCGGTTTAACAAATCGTTATCTAAATTCAAACTCGAGACAATAATTTGACACCATGTCGAATGGGAATTAGACCTAATAGAGAGGAGAAGAAACGCAAATCTAGTCCAAGTAATGGGGCTGGCCATTTGGCTCGTTGAACGACTCTCCGGGTTCCCATTCAAAGTCGCCTGCGTTTCGCCATGGTCAAAGTCAAAAGCCAACAAAGCGGGGAGAGAGAGAGAGAGAGAGCAAAGCGAGATGGTACATGGACAAATCCTTATGCACACAATCAAACGTGTATATTATGTAATTTGGTAGAACAGCCTTCACCCTAAAAGTCATGATAGAATGCTTAAACACATGCTAATCCAACGACTCCCGTCGACCCTATGACACAGTCCCTAATCGCCGACGAGCCGTCGAGCTGGACCAAACGTATACATAGACTAAGCTCTCCGGCAAAAAAAATAAAATAATACATATATTCATATACAGCATCTTATCGGATACCACGAAGCAGAATGAAAGAAGAAGTCCTTTGGCGAGGATTCTAGAGAAATGTATGGGCTTCCCGAAGATTCAACCCATTCAGTTCCCCGGTGTGGAGTTGAGCTTGGAGTTGCCACGCTGGGACGGGCCGCCGAAAGGCGGCGGATATCGCTTGGGGGGTAAGCTGAAGATGCTACGCCGGTGGATGAAGGCGGTCCTGTGGGGGTGATGGCGCAGGCCATGAGGAGGAACCAGGAGAGGCAGCGTCATGGTCATCGTGGTGGTTGGGCCAGGCCGAGCAGCGGTGCATGCGCCAGCGGCAAGGAGGAGGAGGAGCGCAAAGGTGGAAAGGGCTTTGTGTGCTAGGTCCATCGGTTGGGGTGATCCAGCGACGACGAAGGGATGGAGGAAGAGGCGATGAGAGAGAGAGAGGGGGGGGTTGGTAGGGTTCTTCGTTTTCGAAAGTTGGATACGAGGGATGGTGGGGGAGGGGTGGAAGCTTAAATACGCATTCGGAACGAACCGAAAATTAGGAGAGACGTGTGGAACCGGACGGAAATTTTGAGGAAAATGAAATGAATTTCACGTGATATCTCGAAATTTTCATTTATAGTCGACGCAGTTAGGCAAAAAATTAGAGGAAAAAAATATTTTTTTTAAAAAAGGTGGACAAATTACATGTATAAATGGTAATCCGATTGCTTTGGTTTTTAAAAAAAGCTGATTTCGCGATCGCTATTCAAATTGGTTACGACCTCTTGAAATGTTAAGGAAAGGATCAGGGAGGGGAACGCTTTTATTTTTCTAGGAAATTGCCTCTCGTTTGGGATCGAACACGCATTTCCCGTCGAGGCGTGTGGCCCAAGCCAGACTTGTGTAACGACTGGCCGTGATCTGACCCACTCCATCCTTCCGTCTTTCGCGTTTTCGGTGGTTGCGTTGGGATGGGCCGGTTGACCTCCTCCCCACTCCCCCGTCAAGAAAATATTGGCTGCAGACAGAGGAAGGTGTTAGGAAGGCGACACGTGTCTGATCGTAGAACCCACAATCTCAGCCAAAACTTTCAAAATTTGGGGAGAGTGCCCTCCTGTCTCTCTCTTCCAAAACCCTGGCCTACCTCCCAAGGAGGAGAAAATATTGGCTGCGTCCAACGTTCCAATGTGGCAAATAGGAAGGCGTTAGGAAAGTGACACGTGTTCGATTGTGGGACCCATAATCTCAGCTAAAATTTTCAAAATTTGAGGAGAGTGTGCTCCTCTGTCTCTCTTTTAGAATCCTGGCCTACCTCCCAAGGAGAGTTATTTCCCTTTCTCTCTTCTCCTTTTTCTAAAGGTCTGAAAGTGGAAGACCAATGCATCCTCTCTCCCTTCCTTCTGTAAATTCAAAATTTTAGGTTCCCTCATGTTCGCTCTCTCTGGCGCTCGCTTGCTCTCTCTAGCACTCATGCTCATGCTATTTGAGCCGACATCACTAGCCAGGCTCCTGCTCCCGTCAATATCCGCCGCCAGCTCGCTTGACCTCACCTCCATCTTCACCATCACTCTTGCCCTCTCCCTTGCCCCCACTCTCCCTCCTTCGATCTTCCCCCCCACCCAGCGCCGCCCTTCTATGGATCACGCTCGCAGCCATGCCATTCGAGAACTCGAACCCCCCAAAGTTGGTGTTCCGTAGGACAGCCTCCCCAATTGGCAACGTGGTCAAGGAAGCTGAGAAGTGTTGGGTTCACTCCTATGTGGAGAAGGCCCAATGAGTTACAAACCCAAAAAAGGTTTGAGCCCATATGATAAGTTATATGGAGAAATAAGGTTTCTCACTATATATATAAAGTGGTAGCCACAAAAGAAAATAGTAACAAGAGAAAAAGAGAAAGCAGAAAATCTAGGGGTTTGGGCAATATTTGATTTACATCAAGCTAGCATTGGAGGTCGATTCGTGGCCCAATTGACTTGAAATTTTGTCAGCATGTTCGTAGCACAATTTTCTTGAATTTGAACGGTTTGATCAGAAAATCTAGGGGTTGGGGCAATATCTGATTTACCTATGTTTTTTATCAGATTTATCGTTGATCTCTTATGAAATTCATGTGTATTGCCAAGAATTATGTTCTTGAGGTCTTTGCTGCTATGTACCTCTAGTATTTGCTAGAGAAGAACAATTTTGTTAATAGTGAAGAATTTCTGGTGGACTCCGATCTCGTGGTTTTATATCTCCTCACATCGAGGAGGTTTTCCACGTAAAAAAATTGTCTTGTGTTCGCGTGCTTGGTATTTATTTTACTCTACTATATCGATTCCTATTAAGTTTACACAAGATGAAAAATTATTTTATTCCGCTATATTGATTCGATATTGTTCGAATTGTTACTATTCTCCCATCAGAGTGGTATCAGGGCATCTGGTTATTGCTTGATTTTTCTGCCTTATGTTAAACAATGGAAGCGAATACGAGTAGAATGGTTATTTTGAATGGTTCGAATTATCATATTTGGAAAGGGAAGATGGAAGACCTTTTATATATGAAAGATTTTTATTTGCCCGTATTTGCTGAAGAGAAACCAGAGAATAAAACTTATGCTAAATGGTCTATATTTTATCGTCAAGTATGTGGTTATATTAGGCAGTGGGTGGATGATAATTTTTTGAACCATATTATTGAAGAAACACATGCACGCAGTTTATTGGATAAGCTTGAACAATTATATGCTCGAAAGACTATGAATAATAAGCTATTTTTGATAAAACGGATGATGGCTCTGAGATATCAAGATGGTACTCGTTTGACTGATCATTTAAATTATTTTGAAGGAATTATAAATCAGTTAGCTGCAATAGGAATCAAGTTTGATGATGTGATACAAGCACTATGGCTGCTTGGTACTTTGTCAGACTCTTGGGAGACATTCTGAACATCTTTATCTAATTCTGCCCCAGATGGTATGATTACCATGAATTTGCCCAAAAGTAGTATTTTGAATGAAGAGATGAGAAGGAAGACACAATCATCATCCTCTTCACATTCCGATGCCTTGGTTATTGAGAAAATGGGAAGAAGTGAGTCTCGAGGTCCGAGAAATAGAGATAAAAGTCGAGACAAAAGCAGAGGTAAGTATAATAAATTTGCTAATGTTGAGTGTCATTATTGTCATAAGAAGGGACATATTCAGAGGTTTTGTCGCCAGTTAAAAAAGGAGAAATAAAAGGAGAAAGGTAAAGAGAAGAAAAGTGATAATGACAGCGATGACAATTGTGTCGCTGCACTTAAAGAAGACTTTCTCATTATTTTTTATAGTGATGTGGTGAATTTTGTATCTCATGAGACTAGTTGGGTAATTGATAGTGGTGCATCCGTTCATGCTACGTCTCATAGGGATTTCTTTACATCATATAGATCAGGTGATTTTGAATCTGTGAAGATGGGAAATAATGGGCTAGCTCAAGCTATAAGCATCGGTGATGTGTGCCTAGAAACCAGCAATGGCACAAGGTTTGTATTAAATAACGTTAAACATATACCTGATATCCGCTTGAATTTGATTTCTACAAGCAAGTTGGATGATAAGGGGTATTGCAGTACCTTCAGTAATGGTTAATGGAAGCTCACCAAAGATTCTCTTGTTGTGGCTAGAGGTGAAAAATATTCTTCGTTGTACATTATGCAGGCAAAGTTGTCCACAGATAAAATTAATGCAGTAGACAGCGAAGATGCAGCTGAGTTATGGTATAAGAGGCTCAGTCACATCAGTGAGAAGGGTTTGTCACTATTGGCCAAGAAGAAGCTCCTTTTAGGATTGAAAAGTTCAACGCTAAAGAAGTGTGCTCACTGTTTAGCACGAAAACATAACAGAGTTGCATTTAAAAGCTCCCCTCCTTCAAGAAAGTTAGGTATACTGGATTTAGTGCATTATGATGTTTGCGGTCCTATGAAAACAAAATCACTCGGTGGCTCTTTTTATTTTGTTACCTTCATAGATGATTTTTCAAGGAAAATTTGGATTCATACCTTGAAAACTAAATATCAAGTATTATATGCTTTTAAGTCATTTCAGGCTTCAATTGAGAGACAGACTGGAAATAAATTGAAATGCATCAGAACTGATAACGGGGGAGAGTATATTGGACCTTTTGATGAATATTGCAGACAACCAGGTATTCAACATCAAAAGACACCTCCCAAGACGCCTCAGTTAAATGGCTTAGTTGAGAGAATGAACAGAACACTGGTTGAAATGGTAAGATACTTACTTTCACAGTCAAAGCTACTTGGATCCTTTTGGGGTGAGGCTTTAAGTACAATTGTGCATGTATTAAATCTTACTTCATGCATTCCTTTAGAGTTTGATGTTCCTAATAGAGTTTGGACAGGCAAAGATGTTTCTTATGATTCTTTGCGTGTCTTTGGGTGCAAAACATTTGTGTATATTCCTAAAGATGAGAGGTCTAAACTTGATGTGAAAACACAACAGTGCATATTTATTGGTTATGGACAGGATATGCTTGGCTATAAATTTTATGATCCAGTTGAAAAGAAAATTGTAAGAAGCAATGACATTGTGTTTATGGAAAATCAAACAATAGAGGATATTGAGAAAACAGAGATGATTTCAGCACCATAGATTAGTGATAATTTGGTTGATTTGGATCCAGTTCCTCTTATTCCTACACAAGTTGATGAAAAGCAGCAAGAAGTTAATGTTCCAAATAACACACATGTTCCTGAACATGTTGAAACAAATAATACTATTCCTAAACCAGAGACTCAATTAGATGTTCCACTGGATGTTCCAGTCCGGAGATCCGTTAGAGACCGACAACCTACTACCAGGTATTCTAAAGATGAGTATGTATTATTAACTGATGCAAGTGAACCAGAGTGCTATGCAGAAGCAATAGAAGATGAGTACAAAATCAATTAGTTCGATGCTATGGGAGATGAGATGTAGTCACTTTATGATAATCATACTTTTGAGTTGGTGAAGTTACTTAAAGGTAAAAGAGCTTTGAAGAACAAGTGGGTATATAGGTTGAAGCAAGATGAACCTACTTCACAATCATGGTACAAAGCTAGATTGGTTGTTAAGGGATTCGGTCAGAGAAAGGGTATTGATTTTGATGATATATTTTCTCCAGTGGTAAAAATGTCTTCTATCTGTGTGGTACTAGGCTTGGCAGCTACCATAGATTTGGAAATTGAGCAAATGGATGTTAAAATAGCCTTCCTACATAGTGATTTGGAGGAAGAGATATATATGGACAACCTGAGGGTTTTGAAATGAAAGGGAAAGAAAATTATGTGTGCAAATTGAAGAAAAGTCTCTATAGCCTAAAACAAGCACCGAGGCAGTGGTACAAAATGTTGCGTCAGTTATGACAGAACAAGGCTATAAGAAGGCTTCCTCGAATAACTATGTGTTTGTTCAAAAATTTTCTGATGATGACTTTATTATTCTCTTGCTTTATGTTAATGATATGCTGATTGTTGGCAAGAATCCTTCAAGAATTTAGTTATTGAAGAAACGGTTGAGCAAGTCTTTTGCCATGAAAGACTTGGGCTCGGCGAAGCAGATTCTTGGCATTAGAATTACCCGAGACAGAGATGCTAAGAAATTGTTTTTGTCGCAAGAGAAATATATCAAGAAGATACTTTAGAAATTTTACATGGACAAGGTTAAAGTGGTTAGTACTCTTCTTGCTGCCCACTTTAAGTTAAATATGAAGCAAAGTCCTACGACTGATAAAGAGAAAAAAGATATGGAAAGTGTTTCATATGCCTCAGCTGTAGAAAGCTTAATGTATGCGATGGTATGTACACGCCCAGACTTGGCGCACACAATTGGCATTGTTAGTCGCTATTTGTCAAATCCAGACAGAGAGCACTAGAATGCAGTGAAGTGGATTATAAGGTATCTTCGGGGAACTTTAAATTTGAAACTCAGTTTCGGGACCGGGAAACTTGAGTTAATTGGATATACATATTCCGACTTGGCAGGAGATATTGATACTCGTAAATCTACTTTTGGTCATTTGATTTCTTTTACGGGTGGAGCTGTGTCATGGAAGTCAAGATTGTAGAAGTGTGTTGCACTTTCTACAACCGAAGCTGAATTTATTGCAGCAACTGAAGCTAGTAAAGAGATGCTATGAATGAAGAAGTTCTTAGAAGAATTTGGGTTCAAGCAAAAGAGGTATGTGCTATTTCGTGATAATCAAAGTGCAATTCATCGTGGTAAAAATTCATCTTTTCATTCAAGATTGAAACATATTGATGTTAGATATCATTGAATAAGAGATGTTCTAGATGGAAAGTTGTTGGAACTTAAGAAAATTCATACGGATCATAATGGCTCTGATATGATGACGAAGACTCTACCAAGAGAAAAGCTTGAACATTGCCAATTGATAGCAGGGATGGTGAATCCCTCCACATTGTCGTAAAGGAGAGATTTGTTAGCTAGGTTCACTCTTATGTGGAGGAGGCCCAATGAGTTGCAAGCCCAAAAATGGCTTGAGCCCATATGATAAGTTATATGGAGAAATATGGTTTCTCACTATATATATATATATAAAGTGGTAGCCACAAAAGGAAATAGTAATAAGAGAAAAAGAGAAAGCATAAAATCTAGGGTTGAGGTAATATTTGATTTACATCAAGCTGGCATCGGAGGTCGATTCATGGCCCGATTGAGCTGAAATTTTGTCAGCATGTTCGTGGCACAATTTTCTTGAATCTAAATGGCTTGATTTTCGTTTAAAGCTCCTCACATGTGGCATCCTAAAAATTTCATAGCAACCTCTAAATGCATTACGACCCAAGAATAGGTAATGGAAGCGCCATCGGACTATATTATAGTCATTAGACCAATGGATTACAATTAAACAATGCTGAGCATTGAATGGACTATTGCTTGGTTGGAAATGTATCATATGCTCTTGTGAGACCAAGGTGGTATTATAAGATGGGTTGATAAGAAATTTTGGCTGTGAACCCCAAGAATTGATCTATCCTTGTGTATTGTTGTAATATTTATGGCCTTGCAAATCTTGGTGATTATGTAATTATAAGTGGAGATTAAAGTGAGATATTAGGAGTAGATGTGGACCAATTTCTTAAGGCCCAAAAACAGCCCAAGCCGGCCCACATTTCCTCTTGGATCGGTCGACCAAGGCCTAGCCGAATGAGGCCCTTTCAATTGCATGGAATTGACAAGTGGTGGGGGACTCCATGAGGTGTCGCCACCCCTTGCTTCACCGGAGATCCTCCATGCAAAACCTCATGATTACTAGCTAATCATGAGAGTAAAAGAAAAAGAGGAGGGGGCGGAATGGACGAGGAAGCAACCGAGGGAGAGAGAGAGTAATCGAGAGAAAAGGGAGAGAGTGAGACCGAGAGAGACTTCGAGCGGGCAATCAAGTGAGAGAAGAGGGGAAGAAGGAGACCAACCCCGCCATGCGTGCGCCTGCTACCGCCATCGACGCCGCCTAGCTTTGCCATCGATTGAGCCGCGCCTGAAGTCCTCAAGTCGCTGTTTTGCTTGTTGTGGTTGCGTTGGACTTAAGGCAAGTGAGAGTACATTGATCTACATTTTGATGTGCTGTGATTGTCTAGTGAAGTGTAATAGATTTGGAGATGCTTGAACTTTGATGCTGGATGCTGGAATTCGAAAGAACAGGAGTAGTTCTTTAGGCTAGCAAACTGTTTCATGGAAAAACAACTTGACTTTGGCGATTCCGTGAAATTTTTGTAACTATCTAGCCGAAATTTGACTTTGCGTCTTTGATGAAAGTCGTAGATGACATCTTGAGGAGTAACACTAAAATTTGAGAAGAAACGAATAAGTATTGGTCGGTGAAACGATTTTTCTTTGAAAGTGTTAAATCTGGAGACTGTCGGGAAACAGAGTGGACAGCGGACCGACCCCTCTCTCAGATTCTTTCCGAAGTTTTTCTTTTATAAAATCATGAATCTCCCTTCGGAGTGCCGCAACCTCCTCTACGACGTTCTGAACCCAGCTCACGTACCGCTTTAATGGGCGAACAGCCCAACCCTTGGAACATACTACAGCCCCAGGTG